>OY735205.1:65863581-66368581 GCA_963457665.1 Thysanoteuthis rhombus | reverse complement strand
TTGTATATGTGTGTACATATGCATGTTTGTATATGTGTGTACATATGCATGTTTGTATATGTGTGTACATATGCATGTTTGTATATGTGTGTACATATGCATGTTTGTATATGTGTGTACATATGCATGTTTGTATATGTGTGCACATATGCATGTTTGTATATGTGTGTACATATGCGTATGTGTGTATATATTTATATATATATATATGGGTACATATTTGTACGTATGTAGATCTATGTGTTCATAGGCGTGTTTATGTACAACAGTGTGTGTATACCTATGCGTACATACGCGTCTGTGTATATATCTGTGTACATCTGTGTGTCTGTATGTATATATTAGTGTGTATATATATGTGTGTGTGTGTATGTATATATATGTGTGTATATACATGTGTGTGTGTATATACATGTATGTATATACATGTGTGTGTGTACATATGTGTGTGTTTATATACGTATATGCACTTGTGTGTATATATATATATATATGTGTATGTACATGTTTGTGTATATAGATATGAATGTACGTGTATGTGTATATATATGTGTGTATGTATGGTTGTGTGTGTGGGTATATCCATGTGTATGTGGTTGTGTCTGTGGGTATATCCATGTGTATGTATGTGTGTGTGTGTATGTATACGGGTATATACGTGCGTGTATATACACATATGGGTATATACGTGTGTATATATATATATATATATGGGTAAACACGTGTGTGTGTATATATATATGTATATATTCAAAGTTGTATACGTGTATGGATATATATACAAGGGTACATACGTGTATGAATATATATACAAGGGTGTATACTTGTGTGGATATATATACACATGTATATACGCGTGTGGATATATATACACATGTATATACGCGTGTGTATATATATACATGGTTATACGCGTGTGTATATATATATGGGTATATACGTGTGTATATATATATATACATGGGTATATACGTGTGTATATATACATATATAGATACATGGGTATATACGTGTGTATATATATATATACATGGGTATATACGTGTGTATATATATTTATCCATGGGTATATACGTGTGTATATATATATATACACATGGGTATATACGTGTGTATATATATATATATATATATATATATACATGGGTATATACGTGTGTATATATATATATATATATATACATGAGTATATACGTGTGTATATATTTACATGAGTATATACGTGTGAATAAATATATACATGAGTATATATGTGTGTATATATATATACATGGGTATATACGTGTGTGTGTGTATATATATACATGGGTATATACGTGTGTGTGTATATATATATACATGGGTATATACGTGTGTGTGCATATATATACATGGGTATATACTTTCATGGATATATATACATTGGTATATACGTTCATGGATATATATACATTGGTATATACGTTCATGGATATATATACATTGGTATATACGTGTGTGTGTATATATAAATGGGTATATACGTGTGTGTGTGTATATGTATACATGGGTATATACGTGTGTGTGTATATATATACATGGGTATATACGTGTGTGTGTATATATATACATGGGTATATACGTGTGTGTGTATATATATACATGGGTATATACGTGTGTGTGTGTATATATATACATGGGTATATACGTGTGTGTGTGTATATATATACATGGGTATATACGTGTGTGTGTGTATATATATACATGGGTATATACGTGTGTGTGTATATATATACATGGGTATATACGTGTGTGTGTATATATACATGGGTATATACGTGTGTGTGTATATATATACATGGGTATATACGTGTGTGTGTATATATATACATGGGTATATACGTGTGTGTGTATATATATACATGGGTATATACGTGTGTGTGTATATATATACATGGGTATATACGTGTGTGTGTGTATATATGTACATTGGTATATACGTATGTGTGTATATATATATACATGGGTATATACCTGTGTGTGTATATATATACATCGGTATATACGTGTGTGTGTATATATATACATGGGTATATACGTTTGGGTGTATATATATACATTGGTATATACGTTCATGGATATATATACATTGGTATATACGTTCATGGATATATATACACTGGTATATACATGTTTGGATGTATAAACATGGGTATATACATGTGTGGATATATAAACATGGGTATATACGTGTGTGTATATATAAACATGGGTATATACATGTGTGTATATATATACATGGGTATATACGTTTGTGTGTGTATATATATACATTTGTATATACGTTCATGGATATATATACATTGGTATATACATGTGTTGATATATAAACATGGGTATATACACATGTGGATATATATACATTGGTATATAGGTGTGTGGATATATATATAGGTGTATATGTGTGTGTGTGTGTATATATATACGTGTATATACGTGTGTGTATATATATGTGGGTATATATGTGTGTGTCTATAAAATTATATACATGGGTATATATGTGTGTGTGTCTATATATATATGGGTGTGTGTGTGTATATACAAATCTGTATATACGTGTGTGTGTGTATATATATATATATATATATATATTGGTGTATATGTGTTTGTATAGTTATATATGTGTGTCTGTATGTATGGGTATATACGTGTGTGCGTATATATATTGGTATATATTTGAATGTACGTGTGTGTATAAAGGTATAAGCATATAATGTTTCAAGGTTTGTGTATACATATGTGTATATACGTGTGTGCTTATATATACATATGCGTATATATGCGTCTGCGTATATATACATATATGTGTATATACGTGTGTGTGTATAGCTGGGTATGTATAAATATACACACGCTCCCGTGTGTGTATATATATATGTACATATATAAACTCATGCGCGTGTATGTGTTTGTATATATATATATTCACGTGTGCTATATGTGTATATATACATGCGTATACGTGTCTATCTGCATATATGTATGTGTGTCTGTCTGCATATGTATAAGTGTGTATCTGCATATATGTATGAGTGTGTGTGTGTTTGCACATGTATGAGTGTGTGTGTGTTTGCACATGTATGTGTGTGTGTGTTTGCACATGTATGTGTGTGTGTGTCTGCATATATGTATGTGTGTGTGTGTGTCTGCATATATATGTGTGTGTGTCTGCATATATATGTGTGTGTGTCTGCATATATATGTCTGTGTCTGAATATATGTATGTTTGTGTGTCTGCATGTATGTACGTTTGTGTGTCTGCATGTATGTACGTTTGTGTGTCTGCACATGTATGTACGTTTGTGTGTATGTACGTTTGTGTGTCTGCACGTGTATGTACGTTTGTGTGTCTGCACATGTATGTATGTGTGTGTGTCTGCACATGTATGTGTGTGTCTGCACATGTATGTGTGTGTCTGCCCATGTATGTGTGTGTGTCTGCACATGTACGTGTGGTGTATCTGCACATATGTGTGTGTGTTTATCTGCATATATGTGTGCGTGTGTATCTGCATATATGTGTGTGTATCTGCATATATTTGTGTCTGTGTGTGTATCTGCATATATGTGTGTGTGTTTGTATCTGCATATATATATATGTGTGTGCGTGTGTCTGCATATATATGTGTCTGTATATATATATGTATGTATACCAGTATGTTCATGAATATTTATCTATATTTATGTATATATATATATATATATATATATATGTAAATAGACGTATGTCTGTATATATGTAAGTATATATACCAGTATGTTCATAAATATATATATATATATATATATATATATATATAAGCATATACCTGTACATATATATGTATGTATATATACCAGTGTGTTCATAAATATATATATATATATTTATATATACATAGATATAAACGTTTATCTGTAAATATATATATTTATATACACAGTATATATGTATATATATATGTATTAATATATATGTTTATATATATGTATTTATATATATAGACGTATATCGGTATATCTATATATATATATACATAGACGTATATCTGTACGTATATATACCAGAATGTTCATAAATATATATATATATACATATATACATATTTATACATACACGCATATCTGTATATATATATATATGTGTGTATATACCCGTTTTTTCGATGATATATATATATATATATATATGACATATGTATGCATACAAACATATATATGACATATATGCATACAAACATGTATATATGTATAAATATATATATATACCAGAATGTTCATAAATATATATGTATATGTATATACATATATTGACGTATATCTGTACATATATATGTATATAAACCAGTATGTTGATAAATATATATGTATATATATATATGCACTTGTATATCTGTACATATATATGTATATATACTAGGATGTTCATAAATATATGTATATATATATATGTGTGTGTATATATATATATATGTGTGTGTGTGTATATATATATATATATATATATATATACATACATACATGTATATTTGTACATATATATGTACATATACCAGTATAGTCATATATATATATATATATATATATATATATATATATATATATATATATATATATATATATATATATTTGCATGTGTTTGTGTATATATATTTGCGTGTGTATGTATATATGTATGTCCATATGTATATATATGTTTGTGCATATGTATATATATGTGTGTGCGTGTGTATGTATATAGATAAATTAGCACATGTATGTATATCGATATACGTGCTTGTGTATGTATATATCTATGTGTGCGTATATGTATATATCTATGTTTGCGCGTATGTGTATATCTATATGTGCGCGTATGCGTATATCTATGTGTGCGCGTATGCGTATATCTATGTGTGCGCGTATGCGTATATCTATGTGTGCGCGTATGCGTATATCTATGTGTGCGCGTATGCGTATATCTATGTTTGCGCGTATGCGTATATCTATGTGTGCGCGTATGCGTATATCTATGTGTGCGCGTATGCGTATATCTATGTGTGCGCGTATGCGTATATCTATGTGTGCGCCTATGCGTATATCTATGTGTGCGCGTATGCGTATATCTATGTGTGCGCGTACGTGTATATCCATGTGTGCGTGTACGTGTATATCTACACGTGCTTGTATGTGTATATCTACTTGTGCGCGTACGTGTATATCTATGTGTGCGCGTATGTATACCTATGTGTATGTGTATTGATACATATGCGTGCGTATATGTATATATATATGAGCATATATATGTTTGTGTGTGTATGCGCATATATATATTTATGTGAGTATGAGTTCATATGCGTGTGTATGAGTGTACATGTATGCATGTATGTGTATGAGTGTACATTTATATATGTGTGTGTACAAGTGTACATGTATATATGTGTGTATATGAGTGTATATATATATATATATATGAGTGTATATATATATATGTGTGTGTATATGAGTGTATATATATATATGTGTGTGTATATGAGTGTATATATATATATGTGTGTGTATATGAGTGTATATATATATTTGTGTGTATATGAGTGTATATATATATATGTGTGTGTATATGAGTGTATATATATATATGTGTGTGTATATGAGTGTATATATATATATATATGTGTGTATATGAGTGTATATATATGTGTGTGTATATGAGTGTATATATACATATGTGTGTGTACATGAGTGTTTATATACATATGTGTGTGTATATGAGTGTATATATATGTGTGTGTGTATTTGAGTGTATATATATATATGTGTGCGTATCTGGGTGTATATATACATATGTGTGTGTATCTGGGTGTATATATACATATGTGTGTGTATCTGAGTGTATATATACATATGTGTGTGTATCTGAGTGTATATATACATATGTGTGTGTATCTGAGTGTATATATACATATGTGTGTGTATCTGAGTGTATATATACATATGTGTATGTATCTGAGTGTATATATACATATGTGTGTGTATCTGAGTGTACATATACATATGTGTGTGTATCTGGGTGTATATATACATATGTGTGTGTATCTGGGTGTATATATACATATGTGTGTGTATCTCAGTGTGTATGTACATATGTGTGTGTATCTGAGTGTCTATATACATATATGTGTGTATATGGGTGTATATATATGTGTGTGTATATGGGTGTATATATATATGTGTGTGTATATGGGTGTATATATATGTGTTAGTATATGGGTGTATATATATGTTTGTATATGGGTGTATATATATATGTGTGTGTATATGGCTCTATATATTTATGTGTGTGCATATGGGTGTATATATATATGTGTGAGTGTATAGCTCTATATATTTATATGTGTGTGTAAATGAGTATATATATAAATTTTTGTGTACATGAGTGTATATATATATGTGTGTATATGAGTATATATATGTGTGTATATGAGTGTATATATATGTGTGTATGTATATGAGCATATATATATGTGTATATGTATATGAGTGTATGTATATGAGCATATATATATGTGTGTATGTATATGAGTATATATATATGTATGTATATGAGTATATATATATGTATGTATATGAATATATATATATGTATGTATATGAATATATATATATGTATGTATATGAGTATATATATATGTATGTATATGAGTATATATATATGTATGTATATGAGTATATATATATGTACGTATATGAGTATATATATATGTACGTATATGAGTGTATATATATATATATATGTATATGAGTGTATATATATATATATATGTATATGAGTGTATATATATATATATATGTATATGAGTGTATATATATATATATATGTATATGAGCATATATATATGTATATGAGCATATATATATATGTATATGAGTATATATATGTATGTATATGAGTATATATATATATGTATGTATATGAGTATATATATGTATGTATATGAGTATATATATATATGTATGTATATGAGTATATATATATATGTATGTATATGAGTATATATATATATGTATGTATATGAGTATATATATATATGTATGTATATGAGTATATATATATATGTATGTATATGAGTATATATATATATGTATGTATATGAGTATATATATATATGTATGTATATGAGTATATATATATATGTATGTATATGAGTATATATATATGTATGTATATGAGTATATATATATATGTATGTATATGAGTATATATATATATGTATGTATATGAGTATATATATATATGTATGTATATGAGTATATATATATATGTATGTATATGAGTATATATATATATATGTATGTATATGAGTATATATATATATATGTATGTATATGAGTATATATATATATATGTATGTATATGAGTATATATATATATATGTATGTATATGAGTATATATATATATATGTATGTATATGAGTATATATATATATATGTATGTATATGAGTATATATATATATATGTATGTATATGAGTATATATATATATATGTATGTATATGAGTATATATATATATATGTATGTATATGAGTATATATATATATATGTATGTATATGAGTATATATATATATATGTATGTATATGAGTATATATATATATGTATGTATATGAGTATATATATATATATGTATGTATATGAGTATATATATATATGTATGTATATGAGTATATATATATATGTATGTATATGAGTATATATATATATGTATGTATATGAGTATATATATATATGTATGTATATGAGTATATATATATATGTATGTATATGAGTATATATATATATGTATGTATATGAGTATATATATATATGTATGTATATGAGTATATATATATATGTATGTATATGAGTATATATATATATGTATGTATATGAGTATATATATATATGTATGTATATGAGTATATATATATATGTATGTATATGAGTATATATATATATGTATGTATATGAGTATATATATATATGTATGTATATGAGTATATATATATATGTATGTATATGAGTATATATATATATGTATGTATATGAGTATATATATATATGTATGTATATGAGTATATATATATATGTATGTATATGAGTATATATATATATGTATGTATATGAGTATATATATATATGTATGTATATGAGTATATATATATATGTATGTATATGAGTATATATATATATGTATGTATATGAGTATATATATATATGTATGTATATGAGTATATATATATGTATGTATATGAGTATATATATATATATATATATGTATATGAGTATATATATATATATATATGTATATGAGTATATATATATATATGTATATGAGTATATATATATATATATGTATATGAGTATATATATATATATATGTATATGAGTATATATATATATATATGTATATGAGTATATATATATATATATATATGTATATGAGTATATATATATATATATGTATATGAGTATATATATATATATATATTATGTATATGAGTATATATATATATATATATATATGTATATGAGTATATATATATATATATATATATGTATATGAGTATATATATATATATATATATGTATATGAGTATATATATATATATATATATGTATATGAGTATATATATATATATATATATGTATATGAGTATATATATATATATATATATGTATATGAGTATATATATATATATATGTATATGAGTATATATATATATATATATATATGTATATGAGTATATATATATATATATGTATATGAGTATATAATATATATATATATATGTATATGAGTATATATATATATATATGTATATGAGTATATATATATATATATGTATATGAGTATATATATATATATATGTATATGAGTATATATATATATATGTATATATGTATATGAGTATATATATATATATGTATATATGTATATGAGTATATATATATATATGTATATATGTATATGAGTATATATATATATATGTATATATGTATATGAGTATATATATATATATGTATATATGTATATGAGTATATATATATATATGTATATGAGTATATATATATATATATATATATATGTATATGAGTATATATATATATATATATATATGTATATGAGTATATATATATATATATATATATGTATATGAGTATATATATATATATATGTATATGAGTATATATATATATATATATATATATGTATATGAGTATATATATATATATATATATATGTATATGAGTATATATATATATATATATATGTATATGAGTATATATATATATATATATGTATATGAGTATATATATATATATATGTATATGAGTATATATATATATATATATATGTATATGAGTATATATATATATATATATATGTATATGAGTATATATATATATATATATATGTATATGAGTATATATATATATATATATATGTATATGAGTATATATATATATATATATGTATATGAGTATATATATATATATATATGTATATGAGTATATATATATATATATATATGTATATGAGTATATATATATATATATATATGTATATGAGTATATATATATATATATATATGTATATGAGTATATATATATATATATATATATGTATATGAGTATATATATATATATATATATGTATATGAGTATATATATATATATATATGTATATGAGTATATATATATATATATATATATGTATATGAGTATATATATATATATATATATGTATATGAGTATATATATATATATATGTATATGAGTATATATATATATATATATATGTATATGAGTATATATATATATATATATATATGTATATGAGTATATATATATATATATATATATGTATATGAGTATATATATATATATATATATGTATATGAGTATATATATATATATATATATGTATATGAGTATATATATATATATATATATATGTATATGAGTATATATATATATATATATATATGTATATGAGTATATATATATATATATATATATGTATATGAGTATATATATATATATATATATGTATATGAGTATATATATATATATATATATGTATATGAGTATATATATATATATATATATGTATATGAGTTATATATATATATATATATATGTATATGAGTATATATATATATATATATATGTATATGAGTATATATATATATATATATATGTATATGAGTATATATATATATATATATATGTATATGAGTATATATATATATATATGTATATAGAGTATATATATATATATATATATGTATATGAGTATATATATATATATATATGTATATGAGTATATATATATATATATATATGTATATGAGTATATATATATATATATATGTATATGAGTATATATATATATATATATATGTATATGAGTATATATATATATATATATGTATATGAGTATATATATATATATATATATGTATATGAGTATATATATATATTATATATGTATATGAGTATTATATATATATATATATGTATATGAGTATATATATATATATATATATATGTATATGAGTATATATATATATATATATATGTATATGAGTATATATATATATATATATATGTATATGAGTATATATATATATATATATGTATATGAGTATATATATATATATATATATGTATATGAGTATATATATATATATATATATGTATATGAGTATATATATATATATATATGTATATGAGTATATATATATATATATATATATGTATATGAGTATATATATATATATATATATGTATATGAGTATATATAT
Source organism: Thysanoteuthis rhombus (assembly GCA_963457665.1). NCBI lineage: Eukaryota > Metazoa > Mollusca > Cephalopoda > Oegopsida > Thysanoteuthidae > Thysanoteuthis > Thysanoteuthis major. The sequence continues at coordinate 66,357,757 of OY735205.1, read as the reverse complement.
ATATATATATATGTATATGAGTATATATATATATATATATGTATATGAGTATATATATATATATATATATGTATATGAGTATATATATAATATATATTATGTATATGAGTATATATATATATATATATATGTATATGAGTATATATATATATATATATATTGTGTATATGAGTATATATATATATATATGTGAGTGTGTATACGAGTATATATATATATATATGTGAGTGTGTATACGAGTATATATATATATATGTGAGTGTGTATACGAGTATATTATATATATATATGTGAGTGTGTATACGAGTATATATATATATATGTGAGTGTGTATACGAGTATATATATATATATATGTGAGTGTGTATACGAGTATATATATATATATATGTGAGTGTGTATACGAGTATATATATATATATATGTGAGTGTGTATACGAGTATATATATATATATATGTGAGTGTGTATACGAGTATATATATATATATGTGAGTGTGTATACGAGTATATATATATATATATGTGAGTGTGTATACGAGTATATATATATATATATGTGAGTGTGTATACGAGTATATATATATATATATGTGAGTGTGTATACGAGTATATATATATATATATGTGAGTGTGTATACGAGTATATATATATATATATATGTGAGTGTGTATACGAGTATATATATATATATATATGTGAGTGTGTATACGAGTATATATATATATATATGTGAGTGTGTATACGAGTATATATATATATATATGTGAGTGTGTATACGAGTATATATATATATATATGTGAGTGTGTATACGAGTATATATATATATATATGTGAGTGTGTATACGAGTATATATATATATATATGTGAGTGTGTATACGAGTATATATATATATATATGTGAGTGTGTATACGAGTATATATATATATATATGTGAGTGTGTATACGAGTATATATATATATATATGTGAGTGTGTATACGAGTATATATATATATATATGTGAGTGTGTATACGAGTATATATATATATATATATGTGAGTGTGTATACGAGTATATATATATATATATATGTGAGTGTGTATACGAGTATATATATATATATATATGTGAGTGTGTATACGAGTATATATATATATATATATGTGAGTGTGTATACGAGTATATATATATATATATATGTGAGTGTGTATACGAGTATATATATATATATATGTGAGTGTGTATACGAGTATATATATATATATATGTGAGTGTGTATACGAGTATATATATATATATATGTGAGTGTGTATACGAGTATATATATATATATATGTGAGTGTGTATACGAGTATATATATATATATATATGTGAGTGTGTATACGAGTATATATATATATATATGTGAGTGTGTATACGAGTATATATATATATATATGTGAGTGTGTATACGAGTATATATATATATATATGTGAGTGTGTATACGAGTATATATATATATATATGTGAGTGTGTATACGAGTATATATATATATATATGTGAGTGTGTATACGAGTATATATATATATATATTTATGTGAGTGTGTATACGAGTATATATATATATATATATGTGTGTATATGAGTATATATATATATGTGTGTATATGAGTATATATATATATGTGTGTATATGAGTATATATATATATGTGTGTATATGAGTATATATATATATGTGTGTATATGAGTATATATATATGTGTGTATATGAGTGTATATATATATGTGTGTATATGAGTGTATATATATATGTGTGTGTATGAATGTATATATATATGTGTGTTTATATATATATATATGTGTGTTTATATATATATATATATGTGTGTGTCTATATATACATGTGTGTGTGTGTGTCTATATATATATATATATGCGTATGAGATTGTATATATATATGTTTGTGTGTAGGTGCGTATATATACGTGGTTGTGTGTGTATATACATTTACATGTGTGTGAGTATCTATATGTATTTGTACATGTCTGTATATATATATGTGTTTATATATGTATATATATAAATGTATATATATATATATGTATGTGTATATATATATATGTATACGTGTGTGTGTATATATATATATACGTGTGTGTATTTATATATACGTGTGTGTGTACATATATACACGTTTGTGTGTGTATTTATATATACGTGTGAGTGTGTGTGTTTATATATATGTATTTGGTTGTGTATATATATATGTGTGTGCGTGTATATATATGTGAGTGCGTGTATATATATATGCGTGTACGTGTATTTACATATGAGTGTATTTATATATATATATGCGTGTACGTGTATTTATATATATACGTGTATGTGTATTTATGTATATGGGTATATATATGTGTATATGTTTGTGTATATGTGTTTATATATATATATGTGTATATCTATATATATTTGTATGTGTTTGCATATATTTGTGTGTTGTGTATGTGTAAATATATGTATGTGTGTGTGTATGTGTAAACATATGTGCATGTGATTAAAAAAATGTCTTTATATATATATATATATGTGAGTGTATATTTATGTATATGTGGTTATATATGCGTGTGTATATGTATGTATATATGTGTTTATATGTATATATATGTATTTGTATGTATGTTAGTGTATAAGTATATGTGTGTGTCTGTGTGATTGTATATGTATGTATATGTGATCCTGTGTGAGTACATGCATATATGTGTGTGTTTGCGAGTACATGTATGTAAGTACGTGTGTGCGAGTAGATGTACGGACGTGTGTGTGTGTCTGTGTGTTTGCGAGTAGATGCACGGACGTGTGTGTGTGTGTGTGTGCGAGTAGATGCACGTATGTGTGTGTGTGTGTGCGTGTGCATGCACGTACGTGTGTGTGTGTGTGCGAGTAGATGCACGTACGTGTGTGTGTGTATGTGTGTGCGAATAGACGTACGTACGTGTGTGTGTGTGTGACGTACGTGTGTGTGTGCGCAAGTAGATGCACGTACATGAGTGTGTGTGCGAGTAGATGCTCTACCTCTGTTTGTGTGTGCGAGTAGATGTATATACGCCTGTGTTTTTGCTTGTGTGTGAATGTATGTGTGTTTGTGTTAAGGTTTGTGTGAACGTATGTGTTTATGTATATATGTGCGTGTCAGTGTATATGTATATTTGTGTGTTGAGTGTGTATATATATATATATATATATATATATATATATATATATATATATATATATATATATATCTCTTCGACTGTAATTAAATATGTGTATATCCATCTATGTATGTATTTATATATATGTATATGTTGGCATGTATGTCTGTTTTTCAGGTATATATATATATATATATATATATATATATATATGTGTTTACATTTATTTGTGTTTGTATAAGTTTACAAATATGTATGTATATCTGTATCTACGTATATATGTATAAATTCGTAAACTTGTGTGTGAATATATATGTGTATTAGTGTATACATGTGGATATATATATATATAATGTGTATATGTCGTATTTGTGAGTGTGATATATGTGTGTGTATGTATGTATATATATATATATATATATATATATATATATATATATATATACATGTGCGTATATGTTTATAAATGTATACATATAATTACACGTATAAGTGTATATATATTATGTATGTGTACATATATATGTGTATATACTTGCGAGTATGTTTTTATGTTTATATATATTTGTATGTGTGTTTTTTGAATGGATATATATATATATATATATATATATATATATATATATATATATATATATATATATTTTGCTGCACAACTACATGGAAAATAAATATTGCTTTTTTCAGCCATTTAAAATAGCTGTTTTCTCTGCTCACATTAAACTGCATCATATTTTTTTCATCTGACTGTTGAAAAATTAATATAGTAGTTTTGTTGGTTAATTTTGTTCAGCGTATCTGGGATTTACTTTTCAGCCTATTTCTATTTTACTGTTTTAAAAGTGGCTATCATAAAATATTGTTCAAGTTGGTTGGTCACCTGTTGTGTTAAGTCAACTGACTATACCACTGCCCCAACTGAATTGGAAAAAAGAAAGAAAGGTAGCTACAGCCTTGTTTCTGCTGGTGTCATTAGCTCAAGGAATAAAACACCAGTTCGAAAACATTTTCTTTCCAATGAAATATTGCTTTAATTGAAATTTGACCATTAGAGCAAAAGGTGATCTCACTTATTATTGGATTGCTTGCAGCACAGGAATTAGCAGAAGCATTGCTGAGGAGGATGTGGGTAGCTGGAAATGCCCCCGCCCCAATAATTCACCTATAGCATTTCTACTGATATCATACAATTACAAGTATATATTTGTACGTACATGGTTCGCATAATAATTATTCAGCCTTTGGGTTAGTTTTTCACCAATTAAGTAGGTGTATATTTAGTGTGAATTTTCCTTTTTCATCAAACCTCACTAAATGTTTGAGACCATCCTCAAGGAGTCAAGCCCCCACCCTGACCCCTAAATCTCTTGATATTTGATTTTTTTAACATTAAAGCAGTGTATTTACGCTTACAATATGTTGTTAATTGAAAGAAAAACCTTCAGAATCTACACATTCTGACAATTACTGTCAGGAGTTGTCACAGAAAAGTACTGTTTTTCTTTTTCAATTGACCAATATTGGATGTAAGCATCATAGTTCTTGATGCATTTTATCAATTTCCTGGTAATACTTCCTTACTGTAATGGTTTTGCCAGGATTCATGGAGGATGATTCCTCTTGCCAACCTCCAAACTGTGACCATCATCTTTTGATACAGACTTGGTTTTGGGGATTGTTTTGGTGCTTCACCTCTGCTCAGCCACTTTTTTTTTTTCTTTTCCAATATGGTGCAAATGTCGAACAACTACTGAATGGTCAATGTCTAGTTCCTCTTCAGACTCTATAGTTGTTTTGTATGGATCCAATTCAGTAAAGGCCCTCAATTAGATGTCATCAATCACAGAAGGACGTCCGTAACCAATTTTGATCTGTATGTTTGTTGACTGTACCCTGGCCAAATACTTGGTTGGTTTTGCGATCAATTTCCACCTTTTTACATTCCATTTTAAACTTATTCAACAAAATTGCTTGAATTAGCTTTTTTCCTGTCTTTGATTTAACAGCCTCAAATAAATCAGAATGAATAGTGAAAAGAAAACGTTCGACTTGAATAAATAAAGTCAAATTCATGCTTTAAAATGGTATATTCCATGAGCATAGTCAAATAGTAGTCTATTCCGAAATAAGCATCAAAGTTTATAATAACAAAAACTGAAAATATTTTTGAACCAACCTAATATCTTGAGCTATGCCATTCGGAATTAGAATTCTCCATTACCGCTTTATATCTGTTTGAACTGACATTGTTCACTTATCTTTTATTCGTACCAAGTTTTGCCTGTCTCTCTTTTGATTCCCCTCTCAATTGATTCTTGATTTTGAGTCCTTATATGCTTCATTTATATATGTAGTTGATCAAACAATATCAACAATGCTTCATTTTTGTATGAACAATTTAATTGTAATATTAGTTTGGTTTTGTTTTTAGTTATTTCATTTTTTTTTTTTAATAAAAATCAGTTCCAACGAAGGCAAGGGCATAGCTAATGGCGGGGATTATTCAAGAACCCTACTTGCCCCCTCCCCCCAGCTTAATCAATAGTATTTCACCTACTGCATCTATACTGACATGATACAATAGCAAGGATATGTTTAAACATTCATGTGTTGCATAAATAACTATTTATTGCAGATATCCCTTTTTTCATTGAAATTCACTAAATGTTGGCGGAAGCTTTTCAAGGAGCCAAACTTCATTGGCCCCTAAATCTTGAGATACACCATTGAAAAGAGACCTTTCATTTATCACGGTTTTATTTTTATCTTCTAGCGTATTGATTTTAGCCATGTGGCACTGCAATTTTCACCCTGTAACTTGGTTTATTTTATTGATATTTTTGTAGTGGTCATTCAGATGTTGAATATGTTGGGATTCAAGGTCATAACATCCAAGTTTGAAATTGTTTACGCCATGTTAGATTTGATATTCAAATAAATCAGAATAAATGAAGAAATCTATCCAACTACTGCTGTGAAAACAGCGGCAGTGCCACCAACAAAGCCTTCATCTGATGATAACCCTGGGATCAGGCATGATTTGGGGGCCAAAGCATCATTACCATGATTTTGGGCACCTAAGCAGTACTTCACAATGCCACCAGGCTTTTTTAGTACTCTGTCACAGTGCAGGAGTGCCAGATCCATGCAGATACAACCCCTGCCTGGGAGCCTCTGGATATAATCCCTTTTGAGAGCTCTGTTTTGCAGCCAGAATATTTCACTTTGCTTTCTCTTTGTAGGCTTATTTATTTGATATTTTTACTTATATTTATTTCATGTAAAATAATAGTTTCAAAGAAAACGGGATATATGATCGGTAATCATTTCAACATTGATTAAAAAAGATATTGAATTGCAATTTCTACTCCTTTTATTATTTATTTTTCTTTGCAGGAAATTCTAGTTTTGGACTTGCAAGTTCGCTATCTTTTGAATGATTTTTGTTTTCCTAAAATGTATTCCAGTAATTGATTAAAATTCTTCAAGGGATGTAATTCCCTTTTGGCATTATTCATATTAGACTAGTGTACCCCGTGTTGTCAAAAATGGTGACTCTTATTAATTAGAGAGGTTTAATCATGAATAGTTTTACTTATGAAAAAACAGAATAGTCTCTTTTAAGAAGTTTCACCTGTCTTGTTTTCAGCTTTTACTTTGGGTTGGTAGGGGGTCACATTGCTGGAGAAAGAAGAAAGTGGAATTAAGACATGGGGAAATTGATTTATACGCTATTATCATAGTTAGATCATTGAGCTCTTTACAATTACATTATCTACTACCATTGTAAATATTCATTAAAATCAGAGGCATGAACTCAGATTTTGTATTCTCTATCATTACTGATTATATTGTCACTTGTGTAGCATTGGATACAGCTAAAAGTGAATAATCTTTTGTAGGTATTTCTTGTTGTAGTTCTATGTGCTGGCATTGATTCCCAGAGAGGCTTGAGATTTTCTAATGGAAATGAATTATAGGAAAAGGTAATAATTGTGTCTGTAACCTTAGTGGAAAATAAGCATTGGCCTATCTGGTACCTTAGGTACATAGTTCCATCCAAGCTACGTTGCATGTTTTGCAACCAGCTCACAAAATTAATATGCACACAAAAGCTAAGTTACCTCAAATAATGTAGTAATGAATGAGTTTTGATTCAACCACTTCCAGCAACTTCAATAATTGTAATCAGTGAATTGATGGGTGTTATTAATTCATTTCAACATTGATGAGAAATGCTCATTAATGTTTCATTTAATGAAACAGCAAACTGCACAAAGTAGTTCAAAGAATAAAATAAAATTGTTACTAATACAATTATACTTGTACTTTTCTAAAACAAGCCAATAGAGTTTTATTAGTCATGAGGGATAGGTTGCACCAAAATTGTCATGAAACAATTTCAAGATTACATTTGCACCAGCATTCAGTATGCACATTCTTTTCTTAGGAGAAAAAAAATTGTGCAATATGAGAGATTTTTGTGTACAATGATCACTAAAAATTAGAGGGTATATTGCTGAGATAGTTGTGTATCTCTCACTGGTGTTAATGATCAGTGGTTTGAGTCGTAACAAGTCAGGATTTTAATTGTTGAATTTCAAGGTAGACAAGGCGTCTTCTCAGTAAATAATGGTGCAATGCAATATTCTTGTACCCAAAATCCCTGCCTCTAAGCCTGTTCCAGACTCATCTAAGTTCAATAGATATGATAGGATTTAACTTAATGATTCATGGTAATCTTTGGTCTGACGGGTCTAAAATGTAGTAGCTTATAGACTAGCTTCAAAAATGGCTAAAATTGGTTAGATTTTTTTTAAAGGATGGCTTAAAAAATGGCCCCAAATTGCTAGATTTTTTAAAGAATGGCTTGAAAAAAGATTTTTCACTTTCAGATAACTCTATTGCTGGAAATGTTATATGTACTTTCCAAAAACTCATTGAAGGCCCTCTGAAAGTATGATTTTCATCCAATATTCTCACAATAATTAAAAAAAAGCCATCAATTTTTTTTTTCTTTCTCTATTTAATTGCTATCTTTAGTTGATCTTGACAAATGTAAAATCTGGTAGTGCTAGCCATTTTTAGTCATTTTTGAAGCCAGTCTCATGCTACCATATTTTCAGCATTTTTAAAGTTGGCTAGAAGTGAAAAACCTGGCCAATTTTATCCAATTTGGACCCTTTATGCCAAAAATGACCAATTCATTTTTAGAATCAATTATCTGAAAATAAGTTAATTAAATTTGAATTAAACTATATCTCCTTTATACTTTTTATAATCAGAAAATGTTTATAAAATTTGTGTACCATATATAGGTATCCCACCCTTTTAAAAGTTCACTTTATATTATGTTTTCAATTTTACGGGAAAAGGCAAAAAGCAAAAATAACATTGGGCGTTTGTTTTGCAACAAGCTGTTATAAGGGCAGTGTGCACTCTCTTCCTCCATCCCAGTTTCTTGTACCTTCTTGAACCTTTAATGGCTCAGCCAAACATACCGTCATCATTTTTTCTATCTGGTGTGCTCAAAAAATTTTCCTTTGTAAATCAATCGTATTTGTTTTTTTACTCTCTGCCACTTCAGCTTATGTAAGTTTTTTTTTTAAAGGAATGCTCTACTTTCGGGAGAAACATGTTCTTGAAAGAATTGTACAATAGTGGTATACTGAATAAATCCACTTGTGGAAAGAACGGGGTACAGTGCATCAATGTCTATTAATGGATGCATTACCATATACCTAGTTTCCAAAACCCAATCTCATCGTGTACAGAGGACAGAGGAACCCTGATTTTCTGAACAAAAGGGGCATAGAGTATTCTAATCAGATAATAAAAAAGGAATCTATACTGAACACAGTTAAGGGACTTTGAAATCTTGTCTGGATAATTCAGGATTCGTATAATTGAATTATCAAGGTTTTTTTAACTAGTTCCCAAAACCCATTCCTATCACTGAATAAATCACATGCTTAGATTTGGTTTTCACGTAGAACCAGATTTACTCTTGCTGTGAGCTAGATTTATTTTTGCACTGAGCCAGACTTAGTATTGCTAAGTATGTTATGGTTTTTAAAAGTTTTAACCTTCATTTTTTGTTTTCAATCATTCCATAGAGACTACTGTGCCCAAGTAGAAAAATTACAACATTATCTTTCCTTTTTACTTCTAACAAACCCTTGTTTGTGTACTGCCATGTTTAGTACTATATATCAAAATGCCACATCCTGTATGTTATAGGGAGAACTAATGCAATGTTTTTTTTTTTAAATTTATTTATTTTTTTTTTCATTTTAGCATGTGAGTAACTAGTGTGAGAACCAGTACTTTGGGATGGCATGATGGGGATAGGTGAATGACCAATGCAAAATAAATAACAAAAAAAAATTGTTGCTCTGCAAAACTGCCATTTAGTTCTGGGAACCAAGCTGTCATAAATGCCAGTCCAGGGCTAATCTCATCGTAAATGACCCTGAACTGATTAAAATTTGATAACTACAATCAGTGTTTGAAAATTATAACTTCGTTGTCTGGACAGCTAGCTTCCCAGGAGACATGTGATGCAGAACTCACAAAATAGGATCTGTTTTATAGAAAACTAGTTGATCCCTGTAAAAAAGAAAAAAAATTCCTGGATATATCTGAATTTTTTAAATGAATGATTTATTCATTTATTTATTCTTTCAAGAAACTGAACTCTTAATGAAGGAGTCCATTGTTTGATATGTTATGTTGGAGAGATTTTCATCAGCAAAGTTGTTACCTTCAAATGCAAGAGTTCATTGTTATGAACAGAGAAACAGAAAAAAATCGCACTGTTCATCATGTATGCAGATTTCAAAATACTTGATATAATTAGATATTTAAACACTTTTGATAACATTTGATTCACTTGAGTGACCAAAGTATGGAATGCTCTCACTGGAGAGACAATTTCCTCCAAATCGATCCATGCTTTCAAAAACAAGCATGATGAAGGATATCAAAAACTCGACTACAAATTTTTGTATTTACATAGTCCCACCCTATCTGCCTGGCTGGGCAAGATTGTTTGATGGACTGTGTATGGCTTCACTACACAATTCAGGTATCATTAAAATCTATTAGAAGGTAATAATCAAATATTGATGCCTCCTGCAAGAGATTTTGAAATTTTTTCTGTAATTGTGGAATATTCCACTTTATATCCAGTCTGGAATAGAATCTTTGCTCCAATCAAGTTGGCATGCTTTGCATATGAATGGATTTTTACCTCTACTAATGAAGTTGGAGAGGTATATGTATTTGGTTGTGTCTGTCTTGCTGTATAATCTCTGAAAGTACTCAATGGATTTCAATGAAATTTTGTGGAAGGGTGAGCAATGGTTTAATGAAGAGATGATTAGATTTTTGGACACAGATTTTTAAAAATATTTTTCCATTTTATTCTTTTGGTTATTGTACATATATATATATATATATATATATATATGCTCATGCTTGTCCACATTATATCTCCAAAATTTCTCCCTGAATTCCTATCAGATTTGATGGAGTGGTGGATGATAGGCGACAGAAGAAGTGATTGAACTTTGGTGCAGATCCATGTATAATTACCTCCCCTACTTTGTACTTATATATGCATACCACATAATATCACTAAAAGTTTGTAGAAGGATGGGCTGTGGGTTACAGAAGAAGTGATTAAATCTTTTGGCAGATCTATGCACTATTTCTTCCTCTAACAATAGCATTGGCAGAGATAAGCACTCAGTTAGTTTCTTGGTTAAATTTGTGGAGAACAGTTTGATATTTTTAAGAAGTATATTACCAGGGTGGAAAATGGAATCAGCACACTGAGTTCAAATTCCTGTTGAGGCTTTTTGTGTCCATGGAGGACTAATGCCCTTGGTAAAGGCGTGAATCCGTCTCCCCTCCCCCCTGCTGGAGATGAAATAATTGGGTAGACTGGGCACTTTGGTCAAGACTAGAAACCCAAGGTTTCAAAACCAGAAGTAGAATCCACTCCTTTCCCAAGCTATGGATAAAAATAGCCCAAAATTTTGGGATGGGGTTTACAATCCCATCTTGATAAATCTCATTTGCTAAAGATGACTGTCACACAGGCTGAAGGATTGATCAGATTCACAATATCTGTAAAACATTGGTAGCAGTAACAACTTTTTAATTCTGTATGAAGCAGTTATATTTTAAAAGAAACTAGTTAAAAACCTCACTTTCTTTCCAGTTTATTTCAGCTGTTGTAATAACTGAACAATTTTTTCGCTCAAGTCTACTTCCACTTTTAAATTTTAAAAGTGACTTTCAAAAAATATTGTTCAACACTCTTTCGTGTATATATGGTGTCTAATAGTAATATTTTTGGAAGACAATGGCATAAAAAAAATGGAGGACAGAATTCTGATGATGTGTCCCTGTACCACTGAAAAGGAAACTGCAGATGGGAGGGGGGGGGCACTGACAGGGAAACTAATGTCACAGTTAAAAATTTTTAATTCATAACCTCTAACTTGTGAATGCTGATGATGTAATTTTATATATATCATGACAATTGATTTAAAAAAAAACAAAAAAAGACGTCAATTAACAGGGTATAGACAAAATGAGTTCTAGAGATGTTGGGCACATCTAAAAATTACATTTTATGAGAGACATTAAAACAGTTGATCCCAATCTTGAGACCAATTTATTTAAATGGATTTTACCATGGACCCCAGGCCTCTGAAAGATCTATCTACTCAACAAGCTACCTTTTAAGACCCTTCCCCTCTCTGAGTCTCCAGATCCCTGTTCAGGAACTGCTGCATTAAAAGATTATAATTTTGTGCCAGGCAGGTCATGTCAAGTGGTGATTGGCAGTGAGATTATCATCTTATTGTTTTGTATGGCTTATAACTTTTTTTCTTCTATTTAATAAGCAAGTTGTTGATCAAATGATAGTTCGGCTGAAAAGTTCATTTGATTACAAAGCTGGCACTAGATTTTGCATAGGTCATCTTTGGGGTTCCCCGTAAGCTGTGTGGCAGTGCTCTAGGAAAAATTATGCCTTGCAGTAAAATTCTAATGCTTCGCGCAATATAGAATTGAAACAGAACTGATCCATAAAAAAAAGTCAATGCAGCAAATAGATCTTTCTGTCTTATACTTTTTGTTTTTTCTCTCGTACACTTTTTTCAATTTTTTTGCTTTTCTATTCTAAAAAAAATTTTCTTAGGTGAAGTATTATGAATTATTATTTTGAATTTTTATGACTACATTTTACCTTAATCTTAGTTTTGTTAGTTGCTTTTTATCACAATTTTTATTCCGGCTGATCAGTAAGTAGTGTTGACTGAAAAGTAAAGATTAGGCCTTAGGTGGGCTTTGAACCCACAAACCCTGTAGCCAAGGTAAACACCATTTAGCCTGGCTTACTTTACCAATTAAGCCATGAAGATTTCAACTGGAAACAAAATCAAATAGCACCCTCAAAACTATCTTTCATTCCGATTATAGCCATGTTCTTTTTATCTTTAGCAGTTGCAGCATTTAGTACATTTTTCTGTTCCTTGCTTTTCTTTCTTTAAACTGACTTTTGTTGATAAAACTTTCGACCAAAAATCAATGATTGCAGAAAATATTTGGACTTATGAGACAAAGGTGTTTCTTACCTGGAGAAATTTTCCACTCACTATCACCTGATCTGGCTATAATGGCATTTAAACTTTAAAGTGGACACCTTATTGAACTTGTGGTTCTTGTTTATTGATTTATAGGTTTTCAAGTAGTTTTTCATCCTGATATAATGCATTAATAACGCATTAGCTGGATATCGTTCAAAAAGTGTTTTTGTTTTTTGTTTTTTTTCCTTTTTACATTTTTTGAGTAGCAGTCTACATAAGTGAAAGCTTAGCTTTAAATTGAATTCATTGATATCATCAAGTCTGACATGCATAACTGAGTTGTCTTAAAAAAATTGAGATTTCAAACAAAAAAAAACTTATTTCTCAACTACTTAGTTACTATACTCATCTTACCATATAAAAGCCTTTATCATCAATTTTGTTGAATTGTCCATCAATGGAGAAGAGGAATGGTGATATTCAAAAGCAGAAGAGCAAAGGCAACTGACAGAGAAGCAGCAAGCAAACAGTACCCCCCCCCATATGGCATACCCCCCCACCTCACCTACCCAATGTGAAAAGTGGGAAGGGAACAGGCAGGGAGATTATTTTGTTGAAAAGTAAATCTATTTATGTTATTGCTCATTTCAGTTAAAACTCTAAATAGGAAAGCGCCATGGCGTACATTATCGGAATTAATGAATTAATGTGGATAGTGATGTTAATTTTCCCAATCAGTTCTGTCATGAATGCGTTTTATGAATATTACTTGAACCCTTCCTTGGCAGTCCTCACCAATCCTTGAAGATGTTATCATACTTTCTTTCTATCATATTTTTAAAAAAAATCTATATTTCATGATAGGAAAAGGTTTTTTTAGGAATTATGTATCTCTCAACATATATTCATTTCAAAGTATAGAGTAAGTAATAGCTCCGTTATCTACTTATATCACTGTCATGACTTTTCTCATAAATATTAGTTTTTAAAATTTTTATAATGTGATTATTATTATTTGCAGTTTCACACCAGTTGCTTGGTGGTCATTGCTGTCTTGGGTGACAGCGAGTCTCCAGCCCTCTTCACACTCTCACAGTCCACAGCAGTGCTGTGTATTAGTTTCACACCGGTTGCCTGGTGGTTAACACTGTAGACTGAGTGACAGAAAGTCTCCTCTCCAGCCCTCCTCTCATTATTATTATTCAAACAATATCTAACTGGGAGAAGGGGTGATCAATGAGTGTGTTACTTCTCTCACCTTTAGTTGGGCAGTGATCACTAAAAAAAAAGGCTGCCAGATAAACAAAGGGACCAATTTAGCATAAACTTATCATGCACATGAACCCTTCACTAAAAACTTATTCAGGGGTATTTAAAAAAAAAAAAGAAAAAAAAAAGTTTTTCCTTGATATAAACCTCATGCAAAATTTTCTTGATCTCAATTCAACATGAATGACTCATTTGTTTGAATGCAAAATATATAAAATGTTCATAATATTCAAACCAAGTTTGAACAAGAAAATTTTTTGTACTAAATTGACCTTGAAATAACATCAAAAATGCCAAAATGTGGTAACAGACGCTGTCAGCTTTTTTAAGGATATTTTTAATTGCTAAATATTGCTAGATGGACATAAAACGGCTAGGATATAGTTAATGATAGGCTAAAATTACTGAAAAATAGTGCTAAAAATAGGACTAAATGTTGAATATTTTGCACTGTTAAAACAATTGTGCTAAATTTAGCAACATTGGTTGTGCAAAATATGCTTGCAGGTTCCTCCATTATCTGAAAGTAAAGCCCAAATGGCATAAAGTGGAGAAGCAGTTACCATCAATTTGCATGGGGAAATTTTTTTCTGGTGCTCAAGGACCCCGTCCCAGTTATTGATGATGGTATGTCGTCATGGTATGAGGTACAGGAAACTAGGGTGTACGAGAGAGAAGAGGGTGTCTCTATAATGACCTCCTGCAAAACAAATTCAGAATTTTGTCTATCTCTCTGAAAGTCAGAAGTTCAATACTGGTGTAGATTTGCTGGTACAGTCTTTTCTCTATTTCGGAGAAATTCAGTCTGGCTGACTCGTTCATCTTGAATACTAAAATATACGGTAATGATATAAGTATGCATTTAGTCTCTCTTTTTTTTTCTCCTTTTCTTTTCTCCACAGCTATATGTGATTGTTATATAATATTTCATTGTCATTCACCCTTACAAAATTTCATTCATCCGTGACTTAATTTCCTTATGTTTTGGGTCATTTTCATTTTATTTTCCTTTGTGTATAGTTTTATATAGAATTTATTTTGGATTATGAGCAAAACACATAAATTAACTGTTTTCTTCTGTGTTTGTTATTTTGTTCATGTTTCTTCAGAACATACTAAAAATGTATTAAAAAAAAATATAGGTGTGATGACAAAATTTTCAGGAACTAGCTGAAAACCTCCCAATATTTTGTATTACTGCTTGTATGTTCCAATTAACTCTTGTGGAGATATTACTGTACCAGTCTCTCCTTGTGTGCAATCATTAATATCCTCTGTGAATTAAGGTTTATTTGACCACATAATTATTGAAACAACTTTGTGTATTTGATGTCAGACTGCTTTCATTATGCAAATTTACTAATTGTATATAAGGAGAACAATTTTGTGCTTGTTTCTTTGATGTCAGACTCTTACTATTGAGTTGCAACTTTTTCCTTTGTTACTATGGATGACATTGACCAGACCAAACAACCTATGACATCATGCATAAATAACAGTGACATACGCAAAAAATGATGACAAATTCACTCCCATTTCTTAAGCCTAATTTGGGTTGAATTGTTTTTCTGAAGTTTGCAAATCCCATTTACAGAAACTACTTATAAAGTAGTTGGAATGGGACACATCATCATCAGTCTTTTAGCGTCCGTCGTTGGACATAGACCTTCCCCAGGATTTGCCACACTTCTCTATCATGGGCGTCACGGAGCCAGTACTTCCTGAACTTGTCTAGCTTGTCTCTCCATCTAACATTTTGCCGGCCTCGGTTGCGCATGTGGTCTCGGGGAATCCATGTTGTGAGTCGAGATGTCCATCGATTGTCTGCCATTCTTGCAACATGGCCAGCCCACTGCCATTTGAGATTTTTTATGGATTCTATGATGACTCTAACTCTTGTCTTTTCCCGGATGTACTGTGCTGTTTTGGGGTCTCTCCATGTGAGGCCCAGCATTATTCTTTCATGTGCACGTTGCATAGTTTTGGAGTAATATTGCATGAGGAAATGCTCTGTTTACTTTTTAGATTTTAATGAAGTGAGGAAGTTTGATCCTGGTGCCGTTTTGCTTGTTTTGTTTTTTGTATATGGATCAGTTTTGCTTTGGCTGAAATAAATCCAGTTTATTTCAAAGCCATGTTTCTGGAGCACCTAGTGTGGAACTAATTCACCATCAGTGACTGCCTGGCTTGCCAGATTAGCATACCTTCTTTTGCAATAAAAAAAAAAAAAAAGAAAAAAAGTCCCTGAATAGAAACCAGTATGTGACCAACATCTCTTAGTCTCTCATGTTGGGGATGATCAATGAATAAGTTACTTCTCTCTCCATTTGTTGAGTTGTGATTACTAAAAAAAACCCAATTTTCAAAAAAACAAGCCTTAAATACTGCTGGACAAAAACTAGTGGACCAATTAAATATACACACACATAGTAAATTGACCCACCCACCCTGAAAAAAAAGTTAATTTGAGGTGGAATTTCCAAAAAACATATATATAAACGCACAGTTTTGTTTTTTTTTTCATGGTAGATGGTTTCTAATAATGATCAAATCATCATAGTCTGACAAATGGTTCATGCAACCAACCAGCCCAGTGAGCTACAGATTCTTCTCTCTTTTTCTTTCTGTCTCTCTCTCTCTGTCTCTCTCTCTCTCTCTATATATATATATATATATATATATATATATATATATATATATATATGTAAATATATATATAATATGTGTGTGTGTGTGTGCTGCTAGAAGCTCATAGCCATATTTTTTGTGTCTATAACCTTGAAAATTTGCATGAGTATACCACTAAGCACCGTCTAGAAATATTTTGTTTTTCAAAAAAAGGTAATTTCAGATCCACAATGCCCAAATCTTGCAGCGTTTTTTTTATATAATTTCAGATGAAAGATTTTTTTTTTTTTTTTCTCTGGATTATTAGTTATGGTGCATGTGTTGGCAATAGTGATCCATTTATGTGAGGTACTGATATATTTAGTTGAATTTTATAAATTTGTTGAAGAATATTCAACTATTCAACTAACTGTTGCATGAATAGAAATACTAGCATTTTTATCAAATGGCTGAAATGATTGCAGCTAATATCTGTTCTGTGATGCTTTAAACAATTCAAATGCTTTTCTTGCTACACCCAAGCATGAGTTGTTTATTTTTCTTATCCTGATATATAAAAAGGCAGAATCAAAAGAATTATAGCAAGGTAAGCTTTTGTTGACCATTGTTATATTTATCTGCCTAATAAATCTTGAGAGTGGGCAGTCGTATGTCAAAGAGATTGCCTTGTGTACAATGTGTTAATAATACATTCCATTGATTACGAGTAGATTTGCCAATGACTTCATAAAAGGGGAAACCAGGCCTAAATCAGTGAAGACTTGTCGTGTGGTTTTGTACTCAGTGTTACTGATTTCTGACACTTTATTTCATCGGTACACTAAAAATGTGACATGCTCTTGTTGACCAGTAGCATTTAAAAAGAATTACAAAAGTTGTTTGTTTGTTTGTTTTTTTTTTGTTGTCCCCCCCCCCCCCCCCCCCCGATAATTGATAGCATGCCAACATAACTTGTGTTGGACCTATTCCTGTATCTGGATTGGTTGGACTATTTTTATGTACATGTCCCAGCCTACTAAAAACCATGAACCAAAACTGTCAACAACTTTCTTCAGTTTTTAAGTGATTCTGACTGGCTGTGTATGTGCCATGCATACAGGCCACACCAATGGAGCTAGAGGGCTGAAAATTTGAATATTTACTCTTCATGTATTTATAAAAAAATTGATATAAAAAAAATCCCATCTCCCATATAAGTTCAGTTTAAAATGTAAGTTTATACTAAACTTATTCTTCAGTTTGTGTCTAGCAGCGTTCATGCTTGTTTTTTTTTTGGGGGGGGGGGTTGTGCTGTTTTTTTTTTTTCCAAATTTTTCCTGACCCGTTTGCATATGTTTTGGAACAACGTGCATAATACTGTTTCCACTCTCCCAAATCATATTGGCTATTCTGTCACAAGTCACCTTATTATCCAGGGATCCATTAATAGTTCATATCTACTTAACACTGTATAACAATTCAAGTATTGCTACAGGAAAATTTACTTGATGAAAAAATGTTAATCCTTTCAGGGCTGCATGTACATATGTCAAAAAAAGAAACGATTCAAATATTTTTGGGGTAAAATTACATGGAGAATTCAAATTTTATCATTTAATCAAAAATTTCTATTTGGAGGCAAAATAGAAACTAAATCTTTCCTAATATATACCATTGTTATGGGCCTTATAGTCCTTTCCCAACTGAAAGTGTTAAAGTAATTGGGTTAGTCAAAAAGTCTCTTCTTTGTTTGTCATTAGATGGCAGTAGAAGTGTTTGATTTAAACTGCATTCAAAAGGATCAATTTTGATAGTATTCTGATAACTCATATTATCCTGCATTAGATAAGAATTACCATAATTGACATCTTTTTGTTTATTGACTCTGACATTGGTGATGGGAGAAAATAGTCCAAATGTTTTACATTTTATGCTTTCATTTTAAGTAAGGTAAAGATGCAACTCAAAGAAATTTGTTCAGTCTATGGAGATGATACTGTGAATGATTAGACCTACCTATAGTTGTTTGTTGAGTTTTGTGTTGAAGACTTCTGACTGATCCACAATCAGGTAGACAAGTATAGGTCGATAGCAATCAAATCAAGACATTACTTTAAAACCATCAGCATTATACAATGCAAGCAATAGTCAACTAATATCATTGTCGAACACTGAAAATTGTTTATACCAAATGGCTCCCACAATTTCTTCAAATGGTTATTGACAGTTGAATCTGATGCATGTATATATTCCTCTTAGGAAAAATCTTTTCTTTGAGCTGAAAAATACAACTATGAACACAAACCTTTTTTATTTTTTTTCTCTTACAAAATATCCAAGTTATTAAATTTCAAATAATCTCCAATCAGTGTGGCTTTTCCTTCTTTTCTTATCTCTTACATTTATTGGACCCTTCTTGTGAAATACTATTTTCTGTCTGTCTGTCTGTCTCTCTCTCTCTCATATATATATATATATATATACACACACACACACACAGATACACAAAATATAAGAGAAATTCTGATACTTTGGTATAAATTTACTTTCGTTTTTCATTTCCCCCACTGCAATTTCGCCATTATGGCATATTGGGGGGGAGGTATTTAGGAAAACACTTTGTTTTTTTACAAATGTTTTTATGAATGCTTATTTTGTTAATTTTTTAAAAAACAAATTGTTGAGCATAATTATAATGCTATAGATAAATTTGAAACAAACAAGGAAGTAGAACATGTAACCGTATCAATTTATCTGTTTAAAATTATGAATTTGAGAATGCTCTGCAGTTTTAATAGCTCTCCATGAATATTAAAGTTACTAGATGTTATACAAATATGTTCTGAAGATCTGTGTCAGTTTATATAATTTGTTTACTTTATACACTGAAATAAATGTACCAGAAGTTTCAAATGTTATTTCTAAATGCTAAATTATTACTATTCTGTGGATTATTTTTGTGTGTAAGCTGCTCGGTGATGATGTTTATAGATGGGGGGGGGGGGTCCATTTATCTTCATGAGATTCTAGTGTAGGTGTGGTGTTGTTTTATTTATATATATATATATATATATATATATATATATATATATATATATACATATATACATATATATATATATATATACATATATATATATGTGTGTGTGTGTGTGTATGCAATTAATAAATCTGAGTATAAGATATTTGCTGTATTGATTTATCTATAAGCTTGTCCCATAATATTTGGTATGTATGCGTAAAAATTTAATACACTAAATGTAATGGCTATTATAAAAGAGAGGTAGTAAGTTCTAAAGCTGAGTTATTTTTCAACAGTTTGAGTATTTCATTGGTCCAGTCATATATGCATAACCGATTTGCCAAGATTTTAATCTGCAGCCAAATTGACCATTCCAAAAATGAAAATCTATTTCATGTATACATGTATACAATAGATAGGAGAAAGTTGGCAGGATTTGAATACAAGGTCAGCTTGACTGAAAGGTGAATTTACACAGTTCTGTGAAAAATGAACTCGACCAAACTGGCTGACCTGCTTCAGAGTACAATTTTTCCCTTTGGCTGTACCGCACACTTTTCAATCATGGAATCTCCTCTACCCCACAATCCAGAAATCTTTCTAAAACACTCTACTAGCTAAATTCAATCGCATTATGATCTCATTAATACATTACAATGCCTTATCACCTTGAATTTGAATTTTAAAATGAATATCTTCAAACTACCTTTACATTTAATTTGTAGTTCTATCTTTATATATTTGATATAGAAAAAAAAACAATATATATTTACGTCTCCTTTCCAAATTTACTAACTAGGTAAAGCAATAAGTTGAAAAATGTAGTTTTCATTACTGTGGGTTTTGATAAAGTAGTACAGCTGAGGTGTTGCTGTACAAATTAATGTAACTTATTGTAGGCTGAAAAAAACCATTTAATTAGAACAAGACCTTGACCTGTACGCAAAATATTCGTACAAATTAACTGCACTGTATACTTAAACATCCTAAAGGTCTCTTGGCACAGTCATCGTGTATTGGACTGCACACTTTAAGGTCTGCAGTTCATGCTGCAATTAAGGTGAGGCTTTTTGCCAGATTTTTCTGAAAGGAAAACATGAACTCCAAACCTGATTGAAAACATTTTTTTTGTTTTTTTTGTTGATGTTTAGCTGCTGCTTATACACTGTACTATTTAGATGTGTCCTCAACTGGGTGAACTGAACCTAATTAGCTCTGGGTACAAACCCCACTTTTTGTTATATCCCATCTATCTGAAAGTATAGAGTTCCTCTAAAAACCTATTGTGAACTGAAATGGCATAAAGCTCAGAAGCAAATTACCAATCAATTCACAAGGGAAAATATTTTGAGCGTTTTCAGACTTGAAAAAAAAAAAATGTTGATGTTATGTTAGGCTGAGTCATCAGAGGTTGGCATGGAGGGAGGTATAGGATACTGGAGTGTAAGAGGATGTGTGTTACATCTCAAACAGCTTGCTACAAAACTAAGTGGTGTATTGTGAACTTTTGTAAAGCAGACTATATTTGTATCTATTTTTGAAATATCATTCCTCAGGCAAACGTACAGATCATTCAAGAGCATATTTGAGAAAAGAAAAGTTATGAATTTGCCATCAAAGTCAATAATTGAACAACTGTAGCAACAAAATTTGAAGTCATGAAAAAAAATCCCAGATATGGTTAGAATAAATTCTGTTCATGATATCTGGTATCTTCCACTGGAAAACATCTAAAATAGAGGAAAAAAAACTTAGTTGAAAGTTGAGTTTATGTCAAAGTAAAGTTAAAAAAAAAAATTCAAAGAAACATTTTAAAAGAGTCTAGTGGAGTATTGATTTCAATTTTTGAGTCTGTAGATAAAATGGTATGGCCAGGAGTGCTGGAACACACACACATGCACTTATAAAAAGGATAGAACCCTTCACTACTTTTTGGTGGCTACAGTTGTTCAATTCAATATCATATTTCTCTGCTTTGTTGAAAATGAATTTTCTTGTAGAATTCTGTTACTTAAATTTGAATATTCTGCTTTATAAGGAATGGTTCTTAGTTTCCTCCCTTCAGTATGAAAGTACATGAAAAGAACTTCTGTATTAACTTTTTTTTTTCTTTGTCCAAGATCAATTACAATCTTTTTCTGATAGGAATAGATGTTCCCTTCAATTTTTGTAGTCAGTGTGCACAAAAATCTTGTATTATACAAAGTTTTTCTTCTGACAAAAGCCTGTGCACACTGAATGCTCTGCAGATATAAACTTTAAATCATTTCTAGATAATTTTGATGCAGACTGTTTTAGTGGCTAATAAAAATGTTTGCTCATGTTTTAACATAGTACAAGTATGATTGCTTTTGAAATTTTACTCTGTACTCAGTACTGCATTGTTCAATCTTTTGTTCTATTAAATAAAACATTGATGAGTATTTCTCATTTGTATGTGTTACACTGTGGTGATAAATTGACAACAGTGATACCTAGCACTTCACAGATTAACAAATGATTGTAGCCCTACAAATGGCTGACCAATCAGCCAAGTATCTTACAGATTCTGTTCTCTTTGAGTGTCTGTATCTCTGTGCGTGTCTTGGTGATCCTTGTTACATTTTTGGGAGGCTACAACTTTGAAAATGTGTATGAGTACACCATTAGGCACTCTCAAAAAGTGTTTCTTTTGTTCTTTAGAAAAACGCCTTCTTTGGTTTTCCTCATCATTTCAGGACCAACAATGTGCAGATCTTTGGCTTGTAATTTTAGATAATTTTAGATAAAAGATCTATAATTTTGATAATTAGTTCTGGTATAATCATGGGCTGTGGTGATTCACTTATGCCATGTACAGACATTGTTGATAAATTTGGAAATACTTGAAGCAAATCTCATTCTACTCATTCATCACAACCTCCTCATTTAAGGTATCTAAAATTTTTGTTACGCTTAAATTTCCTTTGTGCACTGGTTGCAAGATCCGTGTGTAACTTAGAAGGAACTATGATAGGAATTTCTTTCCTAGATTTCAGTTCATCAATTAGTAATTAACTAAATTTTCAAGTAATTTTGAAATTGAAACAGAGATATATATATATATATATATATATATATATATATATATATATCTCAGATTAATCTATTGCCAAGGATACTCAATGGATTTTAGAATCTTTTTTTTCTCATTTTTCTTTTCTGCATTTGAAAACTTTTTGTCCCACAAAGTGAAATTAATTTGAGTTACCTTCCAAGATTGACTCTTAGATTCATATAAAAAAAAATGAATGTAATCATGAAGGGAACAACTACTGATCAAACTTATCTCTCTTGCACCTTACGGTTTTTGAAATAGAACATTTTTTTCTTATTCTCAGAAGAGTTCTAGTCATTGGTATGAATAGTATCTAGCGATTCATGAAATTAAGAGTTGATATTTATTTGGTTCACAGATCGATAGTTAGTTTGAATTTAATTAGATAAAATCTAGATAACTTAACATCATGGTAATTTAAAACACTTTTTACTAGCATTGTATTTGTAGGAAAAAGTCTTTACTTTTGTTGAATAGTTAAAAGATGGACTGACAATTCAGATACTTTTTTGGTTGGATTTTTTTTTTCAATTTGAGAGTCCAGTGTTGACTATGTTAGGATTTGAAAAGAAAAATTTGATTTAAAGTCTGTTACCAATTGGTAATATTCCCCCCACCTCCTAAATTTCTTTAATTCGAGAGTGACTTCCAGAATTGGAAAATTACATCTATTTGACAACTCTGGTTTAGGGATTGATATTATTGCAAATCTCATTTTATTTGCTGTTGAGGAAGCTAAATTCTGGGCTATAGCCTGGTGGATAAAAGTGATAGATAAGTAGTTGCATGGTGATCAAATTTCAATTCCTTGGTAAAAAAAAACCATGAACTTTAGTGGAAAAAGGAGAAATAGCATCACAAGGACAAATCAATTAAGAAGAATGAACTGATACTTGATATAACCACTAGGCTGCGGCCTGGTACTGGCCAGCAAAGTCCGTGAGGGAATGATGTAATTTTACAATATAGAACAATATGAAAAAAAAACGAGTTCATTTCCTTTGATCTTGATATTAAATTTGTAAAATGGACCCTTTCAGAAACAAAATTGAGTGTACTAACCCTTTATAAGTAACTTATAGTCGACTTATCACCAGTATTCCGATTAGTGTCTGGTCTGCAGAAATATTGTCAATATTAAACTGGTCTGGTGCAAAAAAGGTTTGAGAGTGTCTAGGATAGACATCCTGTTCAGAATCCCAAGAAGGATACCAAATACACCTAAAGAGGGCCAGAGATTACTATAGCCAAGATGAGGACACTTGTCTGAATAGATTAGTGTATGAGAAATGGCTAAACATCCTGATAAGGAAGTTTTCAATTAGGTTTGAAGTTCATGTTTCCCTTTTCAGACAAATTTGGCAACAATCCTCATCTCAATTGCTGCAGAGTTTAAATTCTGCTGTCCAATACACAGTAACTGTGCTAAGTGATCTCTAGGATGTATTGGTATACCTCAAATAGTGTGGTTAATTTGTTCCAAAATTTTATATTCTGTTCAAAACCATGCTGTTCAAGGTCTTATTAAATCGCCGTCATCTCACAAATGGCCGACTAACCTGCTGAGTAAGTTTCAGATTCTTCTCTCTTTGAGTCTCCAGATACTCCTGGTTACTTCTTGAGATTACAACCTTGAAAATTAGCATGAGTACACCACTAGGCACTATCTAAAGAGCTTTCTTTTTTTTTAAAGTGCTCCCATCAGTCGCTATAATCATTTTAGACCTTTTTTAGATAATTTTAGGTGAAAAAAATTTGATTTTTTTTTCTTTATATATTCATTTTCAAAAATAATTTTAGATAATTAGTTCTGGTACATGGTGATCCGTTCATTTGAAGTAGGGATATATTGTATTTTATATTATTCAATTTAATTTTTTTTTTCTCCAGTTTATACTTAGTTACGTTAATTTGTTCAGCAATACTATAACCAGACATCAGAACTTGCACTAACCAAAACCACATTTTTGTAGATGTTGCTGTACTTCAGCGTTTCATTTCTATATTTGAAAAGGAGATGTGAATGACTTTTTTTTCTTTATCAATTATATAAAGATAGAACTACAAATTAAATGTAAAGATAGTTTGAAGATATTCATTTTAAAATTCAAAATTCAAGGTGATAAGGCATTGTAATGTATTAATGAGATCATAATGCGATTGAATTTAGCTAGTAGAGTGTTTTAGAAAGATTTCTGGATTGTGGGGTAGAGGAGATTCCATGATTGAAAAGTGTGCGGTACAGCCAAAGGGAAAAATTGTACTCTGAAGCAGGTCAGCCAGTTTGGTCGAGTTCATTTTTCACAGAACTGTGTAAATTCACCTTTCAGTCAAGCTGACCTTGTATTCAAATCCTGCCAACTTTCTCCTATCTATTGTATACATGTATACATGTATACATGAAATAGATTTTCATTTTTGGAATGGTCAATTTGGCTGCAGATTAAAATCTTGGCAACGCATATATGACTTGACATGAGAAGGGGGATATATGAAAAGCCCCCTCCTCTAAGTTCCGTAATGGACAGAGATCTGCGAAAGCTTTTAAATAGTGCATTTCTTCTGACAAATCTAACTGAAGGTCCCCCTCTTCAAGGAACTTGGCCCCCAAATCCTGCTATGCCTCTGACTGGACATCACTAAAATACTAAACTGTTGAAAAATGAATCTGCATCAATACTCAAAAACATTATTTCAACTTTGAAAAACTTTAACACTTTCGGTGCCGCTTTTTCAAATTTTATTTTTCCTCAATTGTACTCCCTACTGTGCTACCCATTTCCTTTAAACCTCCAATGAGACAGGAAACTAGGTCATATAGTTACATAAGGGAAGTATAGGAAGTAGTGTTGGAAAAATA
Organism: Thysanoteuthis rhombus; assembly: GCA_963457665.1. NCBI lineage: Eukaryota > Metazoa > Mollusca > Cephalopoda > Oegopsida > Thysanoteuthidae > Thysanoteuthis > Thysanoteuthis major. The sequence continues at coordinate 66,332,161 of OY735205.1, read as the reverse complement.
AGATCATCATATTTAGCAGTTGTTATGCAGGAATGTTATCTATAAAGATAGAAAGCACTGAAAGTGTTGTTTACAATTTCTAAGTATTTGGCATCAAACTTTGAATCTCTCTAAAACTCAATACAAACTTTTAAATCTAAACATGATAGAAACTAAACTTGCGTATGTGCCTGTTTGTTTGCTCATTGTTCTAATTAGTTAATTTACCTTCCTACTATGACATAGCAATGAAGAGTACATAGAAACTCTCAAAACTATATCTGATCACCCTCTGAAACAGCTTGAGTTGAGGTCTGAAGAAAAAAAAACAACTGAAATTAGGATACTTGTATTATTAAAAATGAATTTGCTAATAAATAGCTTTAGGCTCTTCAGTGACGATCTATAAATATATGGATAACCCTGTCATTTTTGACGGGTATATTCTAGTATATCAATAAAACAGATAAGTGGTTTATCAAGACTTTAAATCACAAAGAGTGTTATATGTGAACAATGAGTTTTCTTTTCTCTTCATTATTTGCAAGGAACAAAAAACACGAAAAAAACAAATCAAGTGTTGAAAAAAGTTACGAAAAAACTACTAATTTTTGAATTAAATAAGAGAAACAAATCTGCAAATAGTATAAAATTGTAAGTATATTTATACATGGCATATTTACTTATTTGGTGTATAGACAAACCAATCACTGTTGCCCAGTAGAGTGCTCGTCTCCTCTTCGGTAGGCTATAGTTCAATTTATTGCCTACTCATACCAAACCTTTTAAAAAAAGGTACTCATTGCACTTATGCTAAGTACTTGGAACAAGGACTAGGATTGTAGAACCTCTCAAAGAGGCTAAGGAGTTATGACCAAATCACATAGAATTCACCAGTTCGCCAAAGTTCAGCAATGTTGATTCTGGTCATTACCTAAATGTGTGACCATTACGGAATTCCTGGTGTTGAAAGCAGAATGAAGTTTTGATAGGCCTGGCAAACCAAAAGTGGCTTTTTTTCAAGAAATGCCTGTGTGTACCTAACCGTTTGGCTCTGTCAATGAAGATATCGGAGTTGAATGGTGATACACGCATACATATGCAGGTCTACCTTGACTAGTGCAGTTGATTTATTCAAAAATTTTCCGTACTTTTAAAACCTTCATTGTTCAAGGTCTCAACATAATTTGATGTTTTATTTTAGTCACATTTGTTTATACAGCAGTATTTCAATTGCACTACACCAAAAAACACACTAATCAAGGTATTGCTGTGTACACAAAAAAAAATTGTTAAAATGAAAACCCACTATATCGTATTGTCTAATTTAAAACCTTGCTGTTTGGACTTTCTTGTTTACGAAGTCAAGTATCTTTTGCTTACATAGTCTCTGCACTTTTAATAGTTTTGTTTTTGAATATATATTGTTGTTTATATTTACTTGTGTACCGGTTCTTATAAGTTAATTTTAGTTTATGGATTGTCTTGTTATACAACATGTATGAAAAAACATTTTGCTATTTTCTCTTCCAAAAGAAATAACTTACTGGCAAAATGGTGTATTTATTTATTTTTATATTTTACCTCTGCCAAGAAAGTTGGAGAGAGATATTTTTGGTTTGCATCTTGCCATATGTCTGTCTGTCCACGTGATATCTCCAAAATTTCTCAATGAAATTTAGTGGAAGTGTGGGCAGTAGTCTATCGAAGAGATGATTAAACTTTTGGGGGAGGATCCATGCTCAATTACTTCCCCTGACAATGGTATTGACAGTGGTATGTGCTCTCAGAGTGGTTTCTAGTTATTTATTTGTTTATCAGAAAATTGAAATATTTTGTCTGTATTATGCTGTTACTTTCATCTCTCTCTCTCTCTCCATTTGATTAATAATTTTTAATTACATTCTAAACTTTGCAACTTGTGGGTGTCTCTTTTCGCTCTGTGCTGTAATAAATAATTAAATTATCATTCTATCTCTCTCTTTTATGGCTGTAACCAGGGAATGCCATTACAAAACAATTCTACAGAAACTCCAGATTCTATGATATCATTTATAATAATTAAATTATTTTCATATTGACCAATATTACTACTTTGACATTAATTATAATTTATCATTGGCTTGCTAGGGTTATTATGAAACAGGTTTACATTTTTTTACCTTAACTTCTGATTTGAGTTCCAACCAGTTCTTGCCCAAGTTTCTGAGGAATAATAGAAATTTTTCTTGGCTTATTTTTGTGGCAGTGCTGAAAGACAATATTTTATCTTGTTTATAATGATAAGTAACAAAAAGACTAACTTATTTGTCATGATCTTTGCTGACCTGAAGTTTTTAACATTATTGGAATGGTTGCTATATAATTCATAGAGGAAGTGTGATTTAAACTGAAAAAAAGAAGAGTTATTCAATATATCCTCATTCTCTTCGTATACCCTCATTCTCTTCGTATACCCTCATTCTCTTCGTATACCCTTATTCTCTTTGTATACCCTCATCAAGGATGTTGCGAAGTTGGTTACACACAAGCAATTGTCAGTAAGATCCACTTCTGGCTGGCTAGGCATGTGGAAGCTTAGTTCTACCTATGGTGCCTAATATTTGATGATCTTGTAACTGATGTATCCTATGTAATTTGAACTAATCACTTAGTCACAGGGAGAGGTCTCTCTATCCTAATCCTTGTGCTTAGCAGAGAGGTGTTTAGTACAATTTTTTAATAAGTCTTTAGTATGACTTGGTGATGGATTGAACCACGGCCTACCAACCCATAGGTGGGCACTCTACCTCTGGGCCCAAGTGATTGATTTTGGAATTTATTTATAAGAAAATAGTTGGCATGTATGTACCATATTCTCTTGAGTATAATGTGATCTTGAATTTGAGACAACCCCCACTTTTTGTTGCCAGAATTCTGCAATATTAAAAAATGTCATCGAAATAGTCAACATAGGTTTCTTCAGTTTTCAAGTAAGTCTAGCTGGCTGACTATCTATGATGCGTACAGACTGCACTAATTGAGCATTTACTCCTTATGTTGAGAAAAAAATTTTCTTTTCAAACTTCCCTTATAATAGGTTTTGCAATGTAACTTTATGCTAAATTGATCCCTTTGTGTCTGCTTGTTTTTTAGTATTTAGACTTTCAGTGATCACTACCCAACAAAATATGTAAGAAGCGGCTTATCCATTGATCACCCCCAACACGGTATGCTGTCAAAAGTGGGTTATCTTATGATTTAAAAAAAAAAAAATTTATTTCTTTTTATTATATTCAAGTATAATGATATCTATCCCCTAATTTTGACTCTGATTTTTCTTTTCCTCTCTCTTTCCTTTTTTTTTCTTTCTTCTTTTGGTATGAAGTTTCTCGCATTATACATGAGTAAATACGGGGTTGTAAATGGCAAGACTGTCTTCAACAATCTTTTTACTTGTGTTCATGTATCCAGGAAGAGAGTAGTGGTCGCAGTTGTTTTGTTGTATTGTCTTTAGTGTTTTTTTTATGTGTGAATGTGTTTTAAAAGAGTCTACACTTTTGCTGATTCTCATTTTAGCTTTTTTGTGTTTGTTTCATTTAGTCTGGGTATGATAAATTAGAATTTAGCTGCCTGTGAATATATAAAGTTGTAGAGCCACCTATTAGGCTTACCCAACAATCTCACCCTGCCACCCTGGAACAGCCAGTCACACAAATAGGGTCATGGTCACATTCTAATAATTTGTGTCTATATAATAGCGGCTGGTGACTGTTAGGTGCATATATGTGTATGTATGTGTATACTTGCATTTATGCAGACATTGTTAACAGTGTACTGATATGACATTAACAAGGGGCTCGAAATTGAATATTACTGCAATACCACAAAATGTACACAACGTTATATCAAAAGACACTGTACTGGAAAACTAATGAAACACTATTATATAATCACTCTAATAACGAATTCTGATTTTTTTTTTTTTTCACTCTGTTCATAACTATGGACTTTTTCACTTGAAGGTAACAATTTTGCTGATAAAAATATCTCCTACCTACCGTTTGAAACAATAGACTCTTCTACTTGAACAAATTCAGTAGTTTCTATTCTAAAAAAAAAAATATTCTCATAGAAATTCAAATATATCAGGGAATTTTTTCACAGGGATCAACTTGTACAGCGTGGCTGCTCTGTTAAGAACCAAGACAATTGTATCAGAACTTTCATGCAACATAGAAGAAAAATCTGGAAAAAAAAGTCTGAGAGAACTTTAGTTCTTGGTACTTGGGTAACAAATGTCCGGCTAGTTGAAAGGAGTGAGTATAAACATGGAACAATGTCCCAATTTCTTTTAACTTGAAGCAAATTATATTCATAATGAATTACTTTATTTTGAAACAAACAAGAAAATTTTTTTTATTAGGAATGAAAAATTCCACCTAATATATTCAATCTGATTAGCTATGCTTTGAGGCTGCTACTTATGTACCTTCGAGCTTTGGACAATGAGACTGCATATTAAGCCAGTTTCCATATTCATAAGGGACCAAAAATGAAGCACATTACTTTGCTTCTATTGATACTGATGAAGTTTAGAAGAACATAGAAACATTAATATACAAGCTGGCCCGATTTTATGAGAAACCCCGACCCAAAATCTGCTGCATTTTTTTTTTTTTGAATAAATACCTCTGCCAAGGAAGTTGGAATGGTAAATATATTTGGGAAGGATCATGGAATATTTTTTTAATTCAGAGAGATTTATTTTTTTTCTTTTACTTTTTTCATTTTTTTCCAATACAGTTATGTAAATGCTCCTGTCTATCCAATTGATATCTCTAAAAGTCCTTGAAGAATTTTTATGAAACTTTGTAGAAGGATGGGTAAATAGGCTATAGAAGAAGTGATTTAAGAGTGGATCCATGCATAATTACCTCACCTAGATTGTAGTTGTATGTCAAAACCCTATATCACCTAAATTTTATGTCTATCTGCAAAATATCTCCAAAAGTTCTCAATGAATTTCTATGAAATTTCATGGAAAGCTGGGCTATGGAAGTAATTCTTCTGGCAGATCTATACACAATGACCTCTCCTGATAGTGGCATTGACAAAGGCATGTGCTCTCTGAGTGCTTTGTAGTTTTGGTAGTATTTTAGTAAGTTATTGTTTATTGACTTAATTTGTTATTTTATTATATATAACTAATATATTTATATTATGAATTAACCTGCATATATAATGGATTTATTTTGCACCGTCTCTGGGGCACAGTACTCCTCACTCCCACTTTTCTATTAATGAATGCAATGAATAATTATCTTTTATTACACACTGATTTACTTGAACTAGTATTTTCATCTTTGTTGTTATAGTCACAATATTCTGGCTATTGTACCTTCTGTCCTTCTTCAGGTTTCTATTGTAGTTTGTAACCGTCTGGGAATTTTAAACAGAACCTTTTGAATAACCGGAAACACAGACCATTTTTTCTTTTTTTTTTCTTTTTTGTAAATCTATTGTGTTCACTTTTACAAACCTCTAACACCACATTTGGTTTTGTAGATATTTTCCAGTTTCTATTGAATATTGAGGTGTTCTTATTATAACTAAGAAGTACATGGATCCACCCAAAATAAGTTCAATCGGTTCTTCCATTTACTATTTACCACCCTTCCACAAAATTTTATTGAAATTCATTGAACTTTTGGAGATATCGTGTGGACAGTTTTCTGTCCATATTTTTTATTCAAAGTTGGGTTCATAAGCGAGGGAAAGATTTTTTTCACTCTTAGGGGGTCAAAAGTGAGTAAATAATACATTGCTAATGATTTTTCTACAGAAATACATTGAATATCTGGAAGAGAGGGATTATCAGTGGTCAGAAATTTTGGTATCTGTTACTGATATAATCTTATATATAAAATGCAATACAAAAAAATTTATTATAGAAATGCATTTGTATTGCTGACAAAATTCTGAAATTCTGTAAATGTCAGGAACAAACATTGAAAATTGGCAATCAACATCAACATTTGAACGGTTTATTGTTGAAATATTTATTCTGTTAGCTGCTTTTTCTTACAGTATTGCTGCAGGCCTGGCTGATTTTATTCAAAAGATTAATCAACCTTGCTTTGTCTATCATGGAGAGCATTGAAGTTGGATGACAGCCTCAATGCCCTCGCTAATCATGACTACGAAATAGCCCATAATTTTGACCTCGAGAAAAGCACAATTGATCAAGATAGAAATGAATGGAACAACAAAAAAAAATATATTGAATCTGCATTATTATTATTAGAATGTAGCACAATTGACCTAAGACCTAGATTTTTCAACATGTCTCACCACCCATCCAAATTAATTCTGAAACATGAAATAATAATCAAATAAAACACAATCATAATCAATTTGAAATTGGCTGAACACCTTCTAATTCCTTTCATTCAAGAATAACCTTGCATACACACAATAACTGACCATTTAATAGCACAAAAACATAACCTTGAAAATCCTCTATAATCTTCATTCATAATCCCTCCTATTTTTCGAATATATAGATCTATTTTTTGCTTTGTGGTTTCTTTGTAATTTCAAATACTTAACATTTGTGCTCGCACGGTGCACTAGTACATGACATTATTTACTTTGAAAAACATTATTTCATTCAAAATGACTAATTTGACATGGCTGAAAGGCGAAACATGTAAGAATAATAATTGTGATTTATATACTATTTTCCTTATTGTCCACTTGATGAAATTTGTAGATGGAATAACTTGTTGCTATGCACAATGTAACTGATAGGGAAATCTTTTTCTGACCTCTGAGGAATGGTTGCATCAATTAAGTTTGTACTTGCTGATTATCTTCTTCAATAAACTTGATTTGCAAAGTTTAAGATGACCTGATTCTTATTTGAAATAAAACTAATCAAGTGCGGATCAGGTTAATCATTTGGAAGAAAACCATCATCCTTTGGCAGAATGCTCTGTTGGGGAAGGGGGTGATCAAATAGGCAAGAACTGTAAGTTCAACGATGTGTCCACCATCCTAATAGCAGGTGGTGGAAGGAAAACAAGTCAGTCTTTGAGTGAATTGATTCTCATATTTGTAAAATATTACAATATTCAATTATAACATAAGTTGCTGGTAAAAAAATTGGAATAGTGTTCTTTCGATGATGTCGCACCTAATTCCTATTTCTGTTGTTTAATATAAGTGAGACCAACTAATGAACGGAAAAGTGTCTAATAGTGATTTATGGACTCATCTAAAAATAGGGAAAAAGGTTAATCAATGAAGTTACATCTCTCACCTTGGACAGTGAGAAGTAAAGTCTGAATTGAGAAAAAAAAAAAACAGGTGGATACAGACTAAGAGATCAATTAAGCATAAAACCACATTGTGTATGGAACCCTCACTAAAGATCTTAGGGGTTATTTTAAAAAAAAAAAAAATTTTTCCCAGACATAATGAGGAATAATCTTGAAAATTTCAGTCCTCCAGCTTCATTGTACTTGTGATATAAAACAAGTTAGCCAGCTCGCTGGACCAGCTTAAAAACTAAAGAAACCTATCTTGACAGGCTTCATGACATTCCTGACTGAAGACTAAAGACACTGGTCTATTCTGGCAAGTTTCCTCTTACAAAGAATCCTCCCTTCAGTTAAAATATAGCTAGAGTTTTCATACGTAAGTAGTGCCCATATGCTTAGGCTCCACGTATCCCATTACTTCTAACACAGCCCATTTGTGAATTAGACTTAGAAGCAATAAGCACCTGAAGGGGAGTCATTCATTTCACACGTATCATTCTTAACTTAACTCTTTATGTAATTCTGAGTTAGTTTTCAAGTGATTTAGTTCCATGTGTTCCATGGACGGAATAAATGAAATTATAAAAAAACATTAAACAAGGAAGTTCATGGCTTGATGCTTCTTAAAAAGGCCAGATTCAGCGGGCTGACAGGTTTTGTATCACATTTCATCCATAGCTGGGGTTGGAGATGGAATCCTGCCATTCCCAAGGGCAGTAGGGCTAAGTGAACATGGACGGTCCCTGTCGGAGTTTGAACTTTACTTGCCAAGTCCATTCACCATACCGTTATGTGCTTTGCCACGCCTCTCCTTTCATGAGGAAACCTATTCATTTTTCTCTTCTAAACTTCTGATAGGTTTATTGACTTGACATCACAGTTCGAAATATAGCAAAAGTCAGATGATGTCCCTTGACTTTGAGTTTATTTCTCATTTACCTATTCTATCAATTGATTATTATCCTTGTTTTCCATATTTTTACAGCCTTTATGTTTTTATGTCCTGTATTAGCATATACCTGTTAAAAATGACTAAGTTATTTATTTATTGGCAAAAAGAGCTCAAAGCTAATTTATTAGGTATTCTATTTTTAATTAATCAAATATTCTATTTTTGGTTTTTATTGAAAGTCCCAACTCAACTCAAGCTGTTGGATGGAAACTTATTTCATTATAGACATCACTTTATCATCTTGTTCTTTAAAAAATTAGGACAAAAAGTATAGCCAAGTTTGATAAATCTGGTCTTTTTGAGAAGCATTTGGTCATGAACATTTTGGTTTGGCTGTATTAAAGATGTTTTTTTTTTAATTCCATGTGTTCTGCTTATGGAACATGGAAACCAACTAAATCACTTGAAAACAAACTTGGAATCACAAAGAGTAATGTTAGGAATGATACTTAGAGATAGAAAAAGATTAACATGGATCAAGGAACAGACCGTAGTAATAGATTTCAACTTATGATGGCTGCTGCTGATTATTTCTGTGTTAATGTTGTATGCAATACTCCCATCTTGAAGTCAGATTTATTTTAGGCGAGTTCCCATTTAATAATCTTGACCTGTCTGTGCTGCATATTCAAACCTCAAGTCCTCTGGGCTTTGTGCTTGCTTCTTTTATCAATGCTTGAATATGTTCCTATAAGTGGCATAAGTAAAGTCTTGTTTTGTACATATTTGATAACAAGACGGACATTTTGATATAAGGAAAAATTCTTTTAGATTTTTGTAGCTATTTCTGGGTAGTGTATAGAGGAATTTTTGTGAGCAGGTCATTTTTACTTCGTACATTTGCAACAAAAAATGGCAAAGTTTCTAAAGATAAATCAAGGCTAAAGAAGCGTTGTTAAAAACTGTTAATGTGGATTTCTTCCGTTTTCAAGCTGGTCTGGCAGGCTATGTGTGTATGACATGCACATGCCACATCAATGGAGATACAGGGCTGAAAATTTAAATATCTACGCTTGCTTTTTAGAAAAAAGCATTTTCTATGATTCTTGTGATCAAATATTGGGGTACCAGTGATCAACTACTACCATTGAGTTCTGATATCATTTTTTAACGTAACAACAATGACGAATGACAATGACCAGACCAAAAACTAGTGAGAAAACTCATGAATAACAGTGATACAGAAACTGATAAGATTCACTCCCACTTCGAAAGCCCAATATTTGTCAACTTGTGAAGGGGTTGTCAACAAGATTGGCTAATCCATTCAATGGCTGTCTTCAAGTGTACTATCTGAAAGTGATGGTCATAAACAGAATTTTCCAATGATAGCCACGCCACAAGATTTGATCAACATGTCAACTTGGTGTATGTCAGACTAGTGCAGAGCTCAACCTAATGTGGCTTCCACTACTCAACAGGAGAAAGGTGTGGAAGTCTGGACTTAACAAGGAAAGAAATAGAAAACACTGTCCAAATTCAGTACTGTAGTGTGGCTTCCGTTGGAAAATTTGGTTTATCACCATCTGATCTGGATAGTATGCCTGGAGAAGGCCGTAAAATGGATCTTCCAAGAAGCTGTGTTAACAACACAAACAACAAGGAGTTCAATTGTCCGAAAAATTCTTTGAATATTATTGACTTTTCTCAAAACTATAGGCTGTTCCTGTACATGATATTCATAAATCTTTAATTTTCTTGAGACTTTTTTAGAAATTCAGATAATAATGAAACATAATGGGTTTATAAATTTTAAACTATTAAACCAATTCTCTCTGAAGATTTCTTTTATCTTGAAACATCACACAGAGGCTGCTGTATATTATCATCACGGATAGTGTTATCAAAATCATTTGGTCCAAAACTCTTCATTCAAGAAGAATTGAAATTATATTAAAAACAGTCTAGTTAGTCACTCAATAGAAGCTGTTATGTGACCATCATCTTTTGGCAGTTAGGAGACAAACTAGGGGATCACTTCAGCATATACATACATTGCAAATTGAACCCCTTCCCTATAAAACCTATTTCAGGGGAGAATTTTGAAAAAACAAAACTTCTTTCCAGACATAAGGAGTAAATGTTCAAATTTTCAGCCCTCTATCTCCATTGGTGTGGTCTATATATTCATGATATATACATATGCACATAGCCTACCAGACTAACTTGAAGACTGAAGAAACTTATTATGACATTTTACCATTGAGCTTAACAGCCGCCTGTAATGCAAAAGCCCGAATAACTGTTTCAGTTCCAAATTCTCATTTTTGCTTATTCTTAGTCTGTATTTGCTCTTTGTTACTTTCAACACGACTATTATGTTATTAGGAGATGGATATGTGATCCAGCAGAACGATTATAAATTGCATTGAAGTGGCTAACTATATATATATATATATATATATATATATAAAGAATTCTCTGATATGCACATACAAGAAATTTTTGATAAATTCACTTGAAGAGAACTAGTATTAGATATTTCATATCTAGCTGCCAACCATTTTAAAAACTTCTACACTCTTAATTGTCTGTATGAGTCGGCTTGATATTTTCTCTTCTTTTCTTTGATCAGATTTTTCTTTTACTCTACTGTCATGTTATAGAAATTGGTGCCTGCCATCTTTGAAAAATATATACACAAAAACAGCTCTGTAGTGATGATGGTAGAGAGAGTAGTTATTGCAGGGAGAGTAGCAGTAGTAATGGCAGTGATAGCCTTTACATTATAAGAAAGAGTTCAGTGGTTAAGTATTTGACAGACACTAAGTTTGTACAGGCAATCCCCCCCTCCGTTATAAGGTGGGTGTTGGGGTTCAAGAAAGCCATGTTAGCTGCAGGCGATTATAATGATTGATGAAAGACAGCAAAATAACTGCAGTATATTACAAGGTATATCAAATCTAAGTATCTAAAAAAAACAAAAACCATGTTTACATACTTGCATCAATGATGTAAACCTTTCAAACCTTTGGCCCTCTACCTTTAGGTAACCTATACATGAGCTCCTGAGGTGGCGGGAGGGGAATCGATATTTTAAAAAAAGTTTTAGGTAAAAATGTTTGGGTCTATCACCCACCTAGCTCATGTTATATTAAGGTCCTGAGAAGATTACTTTCTCTCATACAGATAGATCTTAATATAACGTGCTGTGAATACGAGAAATGCAAAATGTTATTTAATTTCAACTGAAAGCACCTCTCTCCCTCAAAAAGATATGAGGTCTGAGGAAAGTATCCTGCCATTCAATATTAACAGAAAAAATAGCCTACCTAGGACAGGGGTGTCTTAGTCCTCTTCAAAGTACTCCACTTATGACCTCATATACTTAAAGTGTGCCTTCCACAATAAGCAGTCTTCTATTTCCTCTCTTGGGATTGCCATCAGCTACCCCATCACTTCTTCCTTGATTTTGTCCACATTCAGAAATCTGATGATATTGGATTTAGGAAAAACCCAGCAGTTGCAACCAAATCTAAACTGGGGAAGAAGGGATGGGGGTGAGAAACCTTGGGTGATGCAATTTTTTGCCTAAAAACCTGCACAATAGATAGTGACTGGCTTGATCATTTTTATTTTTATTTTTTAATTATTTTTTTTTGCTTGAAATCTATAGAAAACTGTCGGCAGTTTTGGTAAATATTTCAAAAAATGACAAGCCAAGTCCTTATTGTGTACCTAAATTCAAGTTATGTTGGGGCGTGCTATATATTGAGTCCTTCTATTTGCATAAGCTTCCTCAGTTATGACATGGTTTGACAATGGACCCCAAAATATCAATCTAGCCACAAAATAGCTAAGGTTTGCTATTTTATATTTATGTTATTGCGGCTCTGTTATTATGTAGTCATCTCTGCGTATTGATTTAAGGAAAAAAAACAATTTCAACTTTTATATCAACTGTGATGAGAAATGGAGCTTGGTCAACTTATTTCCACAAGCCACGTATGTCAAAGGCCCCCATATGGCTTGTGAGCCGTGGTTCGGCCACACATGATATAGAACATGAAGAAAAGAAAAAACTACCTTTATCCTATTATTGAGAGTGAAGTATTGCAATAAATTGATGTTCAGCCTTGACTACCAGTATTGGATATTCTTCTTGAAAATGGGGTGTGTCTCATACCATCAAATATCCTATATGATGGGTTCAGCTAGGGCTGGGCGATATGGACAAAAATTCATATCCCTGTATTGTCAGGCTGAATACCAATATGCAATATATACCTTGGAATTTCATGTTCAATTGCTAGACAAAGCTACATGAGATTTTGCAAAAACTGAATAAATAAATCAGTTGGTATATCTCAGAAATTGCTGCTTTTTAACTTTAACAAGAAGACAGTACTCTGACTATAAGAAAATAAAAATGTAAATAGAAAAATAGTTTTCTAGTTAGGTAGACAGTTGAATGAACTGTGAAAGAGAGAACTGGGTTTGGCGTGCACATGCAGAGGGAAAGTTGAGTGGAATTGCATAGACTATTAGGGATGGGGACAGGCAAGCCTAGGTGGGGAAGCTAGATTTAGCACCAAAATAGCTAAATTGGCATAATTGTGGCTATATTGATATAAATGGTATTGTTCTATTTCATACTGTTTGAAAATATAAAGCTGTATATCGTATAAAGTTGATATGCTATCCATTTCTAGACTCTGCTAATCGTTTCTGTCATATATTTCTAAATGGAACAGACTATAAAAAGTTTGGACAACTCTAAACTATAATCTATGTTCTGGACCTATGTTTTCTAATCTTTTTTCATTATGTGGCTCTCTCAACTTTTGGGGTAACATGTCATGGCCCAGTGGAGATCATAGCTAGCAAATATTTGGAACTTGAGAAATGTCAATAAAAACCGCAACTTTTTCTATTTAAGAGTATATAATATAAAGAAAAAATGGTCACTTTATTACACATTGTAATAATTTGAAAATTAATAACACAAAGATTGCCATAAAATTGATTGGTTACTCGTCTCAGGTGTTTTTATCGATATGTCACTTTGTTGTCAAAAGTATGCAAGAGTTGCTAATTAAAAGGAAGCAAAAAAGTAATAAAAAAATTGGGGAATCAAATTTGTATGGTACAACTCAAAAATAGTGTTGCCAGGGGCCTGGGCAGTCTCTGTAGCCAACCTGGAAAACCTGCCATGGCCCTACAGTAAGACATGGCCCACTCAATTGGACACCCAGTTCTAGACATTCTAGATTGAACAGTAAAAAAAAAAAAAAGTAGTAACTCTGGAGTTAGCAGTATTTATGATGCTTCTACTAGCCATGTCCAAAGCTTGAATTGTATTCTTTTATCTTATGCTTTTTAGATCAAGAGATAGAGCTATAAGGCCGACATTTGACATTTAAGGCAGTTGAGGCTTGTCATCCTTGAAGTCTGAATAGTCTTTCCTTCTCCACCACTACCACCACCACCGATTGGATTGAAGTAGAAAAAAATATCTGGTTTCTCATTCCCTAGACAATTAGCATATTCTGTTAGAACTGAAGAAATGCATTGTCCTATTGGGAGTTTCTTTGATCTCATTTGAAATGACACAAAATAAATTGTGAAGCTGTCAGGAGAGTTGATTGGTCAATGGAAACAAAAAGACAGTTTGAACCTGTGGAACTGAATTAGTTCCTTCTACAAGGATTAGTATTGTAAGTAGCAAAAAATGTATCCTGCTCTCTTATTGGAAACTCATCATATATTTTTCCACTTTTTAAGTGATACTGCCTGGTTATCTATCATGTTTATCACTAATGGAGATAGGGGGCTGAAAATTTGAACATTTTCATTTGTCTTTGAACCCTCTCTAAGATGGGTTCTTGGTGCGGGTTCAATTTACAATGTGAGTTTATACTAGTTTGGTCACTGTCCAACTGCATTCACGCTGTTTTTTAAAACTCTGGATATTTTTAGTGATCACTGCCCAACAAAAGGCGAGATAAACTTTTTGATTGATCATCCCTTTTTCCAATTTTTACTTTGATCACCCCCAACATGACATGCTGGCAAAATATATTGGTCACATGAGTAACCGGGCCTGTTTTTATTTATTTGAATTTTTCAATTCGATTTTTTCAAGTATTTTTTATCATTATTTTCCCTCCTGTTACTGCTACTCTATCTATATGCATACTACACAACACAACAAATGCTGAACTGTTTATCCCTTAGAAAGTATCGTTTTATATGCACTAAGAACACAAAATATCCTGTTACTTGTAGTACGGAAATATTGTTTTACTAAACAAAACAATTCTATTGTGGAGCAGAAAACAGAAAAACTGTGCACATTGAGACTAGCTTGAAAATTGGTGTGTATGTTCTCCATGACCTTCTCAAGTTATTTGAGGTCAGAAAATGCATTCTTTGTACAGATGACAAGATATATCAGTGGAAAAATAATTTAGTCAGCTCTCCAATGGTCTATCGTTGATTTCTACTTGTTGTGCCTCAGAAGTTGGACAAAAATATGAAGATAGTTATTTCAGCTCATGTCCATTAAATCCTCTTTTCAATATATATTCATATATCTCGAATGTTTGTACAGATAACATGAAATATTGTGGGAAAGATGATTTTGTCACCTTATTCAACGGTATCTCTTGTCGGTTTGTATCTATTATGCAAAAAAAATTATAGTTGGAATCTCAAAGGTAGGTCTCACAGCATTCATTGCTATTAGTCTCTCAGAAAGTTATCATTTGGGTGGGGGTAAAATCTTTGCAAACAGGTTATATCATATCTAAAAAAACATCCAGATTAAAAAAAAATTTGTTGCCAGTTTTTCTATGAATTTTGAGGCCATGTTCAAATTCAGAATGTGCAACTGAACGTACATTTCTTCCAATTATGATTAAGTCATTGTCCAAAAATTGAATCATTCCTTTTGTAACTTATTGCCCATCCTGCCACATCTTTGGAAATATCGTGTGGATTGATAGGAACAAATACTGAAATGTATGGTGGGGAAAAAAGAAAATTTTTCAATTGAAAAAATTCTTGAATCCACCTCAAAATTTAATCATTTTTTCTTTATGATGTGGCTCACCATACCACAAAATCTAATTCAAATTCATTGAGAACTGTAACTTTTGCACAACAGATACAAACTGATTTCATTCTCTGTACAAAAATTAAGTGTGTGTGTGATACATATGAAAATCATGGGAAGAATTTCGTGGGCATGTGCTGGAATAATGGTCTTCACATTTTTGTTCGTAACTTCTTTGGCTCAACAGATATAAATCGACAAGATACACTGAACTGATAGAATTCTCTTTCTGAAGATATATCAGGTTGTCTGTACAAACATAGGGTTTTCTAGTCCCAAACAACTTAAGGGGGTTAATTTGAGGTCATCATTGGATTTTCAAGTGACCGATCAGGCAGATATGATCAAAATCATCTGAAGAAGAAACTTCCATGTTTGTATCATAATGTGGACAATCCCCCCCTCCCTATTGACTTTGTCTGTTCCACTACTACTAAAATTATTATACCTTCTGTTAAGTGAAGGGTTTCTAAGATGTGGAATTCATTTTTGGTAGATATGAGCAGCTATAAAAAGCCCCCCCCCCATTCATACATATACACATGGTTGATGATTCCCATCTTTATTCTTTTAAATTTGATAATTTTACATTCAAGGAAAAATCTTACCTCAAACAGGTCTGGTTAGTTACTGAATAAAAACCATCAAGTGACCAATATCTTATGGCATCTTGTCATGTTTGGGGTGATCAATTTTTTGGTGGTGATCACCAAAACAAGTTAGAATTTATAAAAAAAATGAAACTTTTTTTTTAGACCTAAGGAGTAAATGTTGGAATTTTCAGTCCTTTAGCTCCATTGGTCCAGTCTGTATATATGACAAATAGATAGGTAAATAGCCAGACAGGTAGAATTACTTGAAAACTGATGTTTCTGTGAAGAGCATTGTCTTATATTTGAAAGATGCATTCAAAATATCTGATCCATTTTTGGGATAGATACTCTAATATTGGATAATGGCATGAAAAATAATCATTTTCCTTTAACAAAGAATTTAATGCTTCAATTTTTTTTTAGAAATGTTTTGGTTACTTCAAATTACTTTTGCTATACTTCTCAACATAGAATATAGGCACAAAGGGAAACATTGCATATATTTTTCCATCTCATCCTTCCATCTTTTGTCTGGTCTTTTTCTACTGTGTTCATCTATCCATGGGTGCCAATCAATTACTCTTTTGCTCCATCTGTTATCTCCTCTTGCTAAGTGTCAAGATCATCTCTTTTGTTTTTTTTCTTCTTTCTTTGCCTTAATTATTTGTATAATAAATAACCTTCACTTTAGTCTTTCCTCTCATTCATATTGATTTATATCTAACTCATATTTTGAGTTATTGCGAGGTTAAACATTTATCCAATATCTAAGATGCATTCTTTCCAAACTTTTATAACATAATGATTTTTTTTATGTCCTAAAACAATAATGTCTATATGCCATGAGGTGATTAATTTCAGTGACAAAGCATTTTCCATTTGCTTTCACAGTGGCCATTTCTCCACCTCTCATTATTATCAATCATGGTATAATTACAATAAAAAGATAAATTTATTTGCTTGGTGTGTGTGTGTGATGGGAGTGTCCTCAAGCACATTTTTTACTCTAGTAATTTGTCTACTTATGTTATGAATCTAGTGGTAGTGTGTAAAGGATCTTGTTATGTAACCAGTTGGTTTTTAAAATACTTTCTTGGTATTTACAGATTCTAAGCCCAGATATTGATACACCCTAGAGCAGACTTAACTTCATATTTGATTTTAAAAAAGCAAGAGTAATGATATGAAATTAAAAAAATTTCATGTTTATGTCATTTTCAGGATTAAATCTAACAAGTTATTTTATGTATCTACCAAAAAGAATTTGATTCCTATAAGCAAGAACAATGGTCTGCAAACTTTTCAGTGCAAGTGCCACATCAATGATATTTGAAAAAATGTTTCTAATTGATTTTAAAAATTGATTACCATTGAAACTTCTGAAACAAAAAATGATCATTGCATTAAAAATAAGAGGAAAAATATCATCTTAAATGCCACATAATCCTTTGGCAAAGGGAAAAGTTGTATGTATGTATAAAAATTAGTTATAAAGTGTTTTAATTTCTTACAAACACCATTACTCTATTAAACTGTGGTCTTAACATTAAATTTTCTCCATTCTTTAAACTATTGAATTATGTTGCAGGTAAAAGCAGAAGAGAAATGTGACAATTACAGAGAAACAATCCTGTGCTCACTCTGAAAAATTAATGGGTGGAAATGTCAAACATTAGCAAATGTTCGGACAAAATAATCAATTATTTAATTGCACATGTCAACTGTCTGATGTTATGTTGAGGAAAAATCAAAGGGAAATAATTAGTTTCATTATTTATAAATATTTCAAGTTTCTGCAGACCTTAATCAACTTTGACAGATGATTGACTGTTAGAATGTGTAAGATCCTATTAGATGAATGTTTGTCAATATATCCTTAGTATTTGACTTCAGATAAATTGGAATTGCTTACGTATTAAATATTTAAACCATCTGTGTATGGTGCTTTGTATTTTATGTGTGCTATGGATGCACAAAAATGTAAAAATATTTTAGTGTTTGAAAAAAGTAATGCACAGTTGAAGCACTTTTGGCACAATGTAGGGAAGGTGGTCCCTATTGTAGAAATGAGAGAATTAATGGAAATCAGAATTTGGATTAGACACTATTATCAGCAGTTGATAGTGTCCAATCAAAATTTTGTTTTTCTAAAATATTACTTTTTAGTGCATCCATAGTACACAGCCAACTCAAGTTAAACAGAGCACCACACGCCATTGATCTTGACCGTATGCTTTAAAAATTATTTATATTGATTAGTGCTTGTGTGATTCAAAGGTAAAACACTATTTAGGAATTTGGATTTTTAATGTTTTTTTTTCTCTAAAATAAGCCTGAAAATTCCATTGCCAAGGATTTGATCATCTTGACCTTTGCCACAAATGTTCTCCCACTGAATCATTCAGGAAGACGCATTCCTCTCCATTATCATGTTCATAGTTGGCCTTTTATTAGAAACATCAATCAAAACTGTCAACATAAGTTTCTTTAGTTTTTAAGTGGTTTTTCTAGACTATGTATCAATTTATGTGTTGCGGTTAAGGCCACACCAATGTTTTGCTATTTGAAAATTCTCTCCCAAATAAGTCTTCTGTGGGACGTTCAATTTACAACTTGAATCGATTTTAATTTGATCCCTTAATTTGTGTCTGGCAGTGTTCATGCTTATTTTTTTAAAATTCAAACTTAGGGAGCATCGCCTTACAAAAGGTGAGAGAAGTAAGATTCATTGATCACCCCTTTTTCTAAATTTCAATTGATCATCCTTAACATGGTATGCTCATAAAAGAAGTTGGTTATGTGGTAGTTTCTAATGTTTGACTAACCAGACCTGTATTGATTAGTTCTTGTTTAATTCAAAGGTGAGACACTATTAAGGAATATGGATTTTGAACGTTTTTTTAGAAATAAACTGCAAAAATTCATCGCCATGGATTTACTTAAACCTTTGCCCCAAATGTTCACCCACTGGGTTATTCAGGAAATCACATTCCTCTCTGTTATCTTGTTTATGGTTGGCCTTTTATTGATTCATATTAAAAGTTCAATATTTAGTACTACCTCTGTCCCTTAGTAATTGTTACATCTAGTGTATGAAATCAAAATGATAATATAACAACTATTATGGGACAGTTTAATGGAATTGAAGTTACCTACTTTGTGCTGTTATCAAAGTAAAAGTTCAACTGACTCTATTTCTATACCAAAGCAGTGCCTTGTGCCATTTTCATTGATGGTTTCTAGGCAACAATAAAATCTCTATATTTGTCGGCTCAGTGTAATGGTTAGCACATCTGTCCTGGGCCAGAATCCTGTTGTGAGCAAAGAGCGTGATAAACTCTTCACCTGGATAAATATCCTTGTGCACTCTGCAGCTAATTGGGTACACTCTAAGCTGTGTGATTAGAGTAGAAGTATTCCTTTGGTGGACTAGTATCCTGCTATAAAAACTTGTGGAAAGTAAAAGTCCTGGTCTTGACCAGACTTGAAATGGCAAGGATCACCAAGCTGATGCAACCAAAGAAAGTTATTTTATTACTGCTGTATACTATGAACAGTAATGGATGGGTGAAGTCCTGATAGGTAATTAGTTACATATAAAAGTCAGAACATATGAATAACCTAAACCCAGCATCAGTGTTTAAACTGGTTTGTTGTGGGTAGCGTTGATTGAGAAAGAGTAAGAAATGTTCCCAGCTGTAAGATGATTGCTTGAATACAACATTCATATGAAAGCAGTTATTTTGAGACATTTTACTCTGTATATAGATTTTTGTTATGTATATATATATATATAGTGTGTGAGTTTTAGACTTGTTTGTAGGCCTCTGAATTTTTTTTTTTTTCTCTCCAGATTTTCAGTTCCAACTAACATTTGTTGTATTCTTCAACCAAACAAAAATTGGTTTGACAAAATCTTAATGTGAAGTTGAGAAAATATTATCTTCTGAAACTGATTTTTTTCGGGGAATGAAAATGAATATGGATCATTTCTGAAACCAGATGGCAACAGAGGCATAGCTAAGGATTTTGTGGGCACAGGGGACCTGGCTCCTCGGGACTCCCACCAACTTTGAGTGAGGTTTGTCTGTGGATATTCTATGAGCTAACTACTATTGATAAAAAATCCCCCCCCCCTTCCTCCATTACATTTCTACGTGACAAAGATATTCTACAAACTGACCTTTCACTTTTCAATTTCAAAGTCCAGTTTGGACTTTACCTCTGTCACAGACAAAATGTATGTGAGGTTTCAGGGAATTTTTCAGGTTCAATTCTTGATTTGGAATTTAGATACATCAGTGATATGCATTACTTTTGCCTGATACAATTATATATGAAAATATTTGATACAAGTAAGTTTCTGTGCTGAATGCATATGGACAACAAAAACCAAAACACTTGTACTATATATTGACAGAGCAATAATATACCTTGATTTCATGGGAAATAAATTTTTATTGATAATCTTCAATTTAGCCTGTTTTGTGTGTTAATATAGTAAAAAACGTAGAATGGCTTCTGTTTCTCTCTACAGATGATTGAATGCCTGAAGCTTTTAGAAATTCTGGGATACTTGGTTGTCAGAATCCCTCTCTCGGTTTTGCTGATATTGTCCAGAGGAAAGCAGAGAGCAATATGTCTGGCGTCAGTTTGACTGCTAGATGTCAAATTGGGCTTCATTTGGGCCTCGAAGGGACTCCACTCCCAGGTTTGAAATCAGATGTCTTAGACTGATTGCCCTTTCAAGGCTAGAGAACCCAATCTGTCTTGCTATTTTACTATTTTAGCTAGAGGGAGAAGAGATGGATTCATGCCTTCCTTCAGAGCAAAGTGAACATAAACAGCCCCAATCGGAGTGTAAGCTTTGGTTGTCAATTTCACTGTCCGCAATCGCACTGCTACACCAATTGCACCTCTTAACAACAAAATAGATTTATCATTCATTATTAATTTTTTTTTTTTTTTTTTTTTTTTTTTTTACTGCTATTCATCCTAATTGTTATTGCTTTTCATCACAACTAACCTCAGGCCGGTTTCCCTTCAGTGGTGAGTGAATAAATTAACAGTGCTGGTCAGAATATTTATTGACTTTATTTACTCACTGCTGGAGGAGAACCGGCCTGAGTTCAGTTGTGATAAAAAGCAACAATAATTAAGATGAAAGTATGTGGCAGCAAAAAAATTAATAATGATTTAGTATACTTGATCTAAAAAAATAAATGAAAAATATTAAATGTAGTGTCAGTTTAATCTAGTAGGAATATATTTATTCAGTAACTGTGCTTGTGAAATACTTTGAGTTCTTTTGTTATAGTTGCTGGATTATGGGAAAATTGTGTTGGATGCTCCAGTTCTCATATGATCATTGAAAGTTGGGCAACATCGAACCTAGTCAGTACTTGGATAGATGACCAACCGGTCATACCAAGTGCTATATGTAGCTGGTGATGTTGAGAGCCTCTCGATCCTGTTAAGAAAATCAATCTCTACACTATGGTCAATAGCAGGAGCAGAAGTCACCCCTCCCCCCCGACCCTCCAACTGGCCTGGCTGCGAGTAGTCAGTTGCATGTATCTCTGTCTGTCTATCTGACATCTTTGGAAGTACGAAATAGATTTCAATGAAATTTTGTGGAAGGATGGGCATTGGGCTAAAGAAGTGGCTAAATTTTTGGATTCAGGAACTTTTTTATCTTTCTGTTTTTTGGGGGGTTGGGTGAATATTTGTATACACTTGTCTGTCCACATGATGTCAATGATATTTGGTGGAAGGTTGGGCAATAAATTAGAGAAAAAGTGATTAAATTTTTGAACAAATTCATGTGCATACAACTCTCCCCCCTTTGTTATGACTATACCACATCACGCCAAAATTTTGAGTCTTTCCACGCAATATCTCTGAAAGTCCTCTATGAATTTTAATGAAATTTTGAAGAAAGGTTGGCAATTGGCAATGGAAGAAGTGGTTAAATTTTCAGTTGGATTTGTGCACAATGGGTTACCTGAAAATGGTGTTGGCAGAGGTGTGCACTCTGAGTGCTTCCCAGTTTTTGTATCAATTTGGAATTCAAACAAAAAGCCTCAGAATAGTCTTTTATCCACTGGGACAGGCGGCGCCAAACTTTTTGGAAGTGGTCTGGATTAGAAATATTTTTTTATCTCGTGGGCCAGGGTGAATAAAAAAAAAAAAAATGAAATGATAATACAAGGCTATGGAAACAGTTTGCGTAGTGTTAGGACATTTTTAGCTATAAAATATTGATTCATTTGAGGCCACTGCAAAAACTAGTTTTGCTCTATTTTTTTATTCTGAATTTTATTGTTTGCTAACCAAAGACAGATAAGGAAAACAAAGAATTTTTGTATGCAATGGCACATATTCAATGAAGTCGGTGGGCCGGATGAAATGAGGCTGCTGGCTATAATTTGCCGATCCCTACATGAGGATAAAAAGACTATCTATAAACTTCATTCATTATCCTAATCTTTTATCTACTAGGCCCAGTGGATAAAAGTGTTGATTTCCTTTCGAATAGTATATAATAAGTTATTTGAGAGAGATATCTTGTGTCTAGCGCCATTTATATGGACAGGATATTACACACTGTGAGATGCTGGCAACAGTAATAGTTTTTATTGAAAAATGTGTTTTTATCATGTGAATATTGTATACAAATTTTTGCAAAATGAAGTAGATGTAGGTATGCATTTAAAAATTTTTTTTTTTCCCTTTCAAAATTATATTCTTCGGGTTTAGATGAGCTCTTCTCCCTTACTTATAATTTTCATGAAATAAAAACCATTTTGTTGAGAAATGTGTTAACAAGTTGAACTTGGATATTCTATTGAAAAAAAAAAGACCCCCCCATTTAGCTTTTTCAAAAAAAACAAACAAAAAAAAAACTCTTTAGAAAAATAAGCTTCGTATATGTATGAATAATTTACTCAAATTTCAATTCTCTATCTTTTACCAAAATTCCAAGTATGCTCACTCAAAGATACCTCTAAATTACCTTCAAATTTTGAAAAAGAAAAAAAAAAAAAAAGCTGAAAAAAATATACCAAAATCAATAAAATTTGGTTTTTTAAGGTTATCAAACACGATAGAAACAATTGTAAAAATTACAGGTAGCTATGACAAAGGGATCTATTAAGTGTGAGTCTCCCCTTATTTGATTATCTGGCTTGCAGTTGTTTGTCGTACAGTGTAGAAATGTCTTCTACTCTGGTTCAGTAGAAGAGTCTGATGAGCAACATTGCGAAGATGAATTAACAAGGGAGAATTGAATGTAAATAACAATCTACCACTGTGGATTGAATAAAAGGTTTGGTTCAAAATTCCAAGATTTTACCAAGTATGACAAACATCTGAAAAAGGCTGGTGGATACAATCAAAGCATTGTGACTACAATGATCAAGATGAGAATACTAGTCTGAATATTTTATTGAAAGATTATGAAGTTATTTGCTGAGTTGAATAACTCTGAGTGATAATTTTTTTTCCTAATATCCTCAGCCTTTTCATGTCCATTACTCATAGGTCCCCCCCCCTTAGATTCACCAGACCTCTCTTGCATGGGCGTCATGGAGTACTTTCTGAACTTGGCATCTTATTTTCTGCTGGCCACTGTTTCACATATGATTCCTGGGGATCCGCGTTATGATGTCCAGCATTTGCAACATGGCCTGTCAATTACCATTTGGGTTTTTTTCTAATAGGGTCTAGGATATCTTAAAAGCCTGTTTTTGTTTTTGTTTAATATACTGTGGTGTCTTGTGATCTCTCCTGGTGATGCACAGCATGATTCTCACCTGTTTACGTTCCATGGTTCTCAGTTTGAGGGTCAATCTTTTGGTTACGATTCATGTTTCAGCTTCATAGGTGTCTATCAGGATGATATATTGGTTGAATATCTTTCTTTTTAGGCCTAATGGGATTTTCTTCTTCTGGAAGGTTCAGCTTGCTTTACCTAAAGTTTAGTGATTCCTTATCTTTGAAGGACCCCCAAATTGATTCAAGTCAAAGGCGCAAATTTCTAGATGCCATAATATTTGATGTCACATGTTACATCACGGTGTTAATACTAACACTTTGACAGTAACACATGATTGTGACATTATTTTTGGTATCTTCTGAAAATTTTTGCCTTGTCTTCAAGTGTGTGAGAGGTAACAAAAAGACATTTTTTTTCCCTTCATATTTTTCTGCTTTAAAAGAAAATCCTGCTTTGTGAGTATTAATAAGTTTTGAATATTGTTTTGAGATTATATAAAATCTTCATTTAAAAATTCTTTTTTGAATAATTTAGTAGTTTGGTTAGATTAAATGCTTATATATATATATGTATGTATATATATAAACCCCTTATATTTTGGTGAATAAGGCGACACTTGAAGCATCCTAAAAATGTGGTGTCCTGTAGGCCAAGTAGAAAAACACTGACTGAACTGTGAGCCAAAACCATGAAATTCAGACTGAAATCGGGGTCCCCTCACCTTATCTGCTGAAAGATATGATGTGTGAGTAGATATATAGAATTCACTTTATACAGGCGCACACACACACTGTTCTGCTGGTTTAGTTTTGAGAGTTGGCTTCAGTCAGCCCATTTTCCCCACCTGAAACCTCATTTAGCTAATTATCCAAAGCTGGCCACTTTATTTCACTAACACTACCACCACTTACAGAGAAGCACTTAAATAAAGCAACATTGCTCTGACAAATTGTTGCTATTATCTCCTTAATTCTAGGATCTGTTTTCTATATGTATCCACTGAACTGTCATTGCCGTAATGACTTCTAATTTCATCTAAGTATCTATTACCTTAACAGTTTTAAGCAATTGACCCATAATCACACATATCTACTTTGCCATGACAAAGTTGAATCTTGCCACCCTTACAATCTATTCAAAAATACAAAGCTGCATGGTTTCAAGCTGTTTATCAAAAGAGAATAGTTCATCAAATCTTCTGGCTCATTTGTTCCCCTTTGTACATAACTTCTATTCCTTAATGAAACTCTATCAATCATCTTCACTTACTAGAAAATACAACATCAGGGTGTTAGTCAGTGTTCTCATCAGTCCTTTATTGTGTAATTCTTATCAGAAACCCAATTCTAATTTTCCAATGAAGCTGAGCATGTTTTTGGCATTTTTTGGCCATTTGGGGGCTTTTAAAAAAAAAAAAGAAGTACAAAATGAATATGAATGTAGCCAGACCTAGTGCTGTCACTGACATATAACAGGCAGGATTAGTTGATTTCATCTAATGCTATCCCAACCTTTTTTGCTTCATGCCCCCCCCCCCCCCGAAAGCTTAAAAATTTTAATATCTCCCTTACAAATAAAACAAATTTGATGTTGAAAAAGTATAACCATACAATGTTGAATCAAAAAATTGAGTTTGAGTATTAAATTAAAAAAAATATCCGTAAATAAACGAATCCTTTATTTTATTTTTAAAAATTTTTCAAATACTGGTTTATGAACTTACTAAAGTTTTTGAAATTTTTTTTTTGATGTGAAATTTAGTCACATCAAAGCAATTACCTCATTGCTTTCGTACCCCACCAAGTTGATGAGTTAAGCATTAGTTACTATGGAATCGACTGTAAAATTAGTAATTAATAGTATTGTGTTATTAGGACTTAATAGGATTGTATAATTAGTACTAACCAATGAAGCTTAGAGCAACTTAGCTTTGAGCCACCAAATGCTTTTGGCTCTTCGCAACCAAATTCCCCCCCCCCCATGTAAATTACCAACTTGTTGGGCATGCACCCCACATTTAGAATCAGGGATCTGATATTTCTGATTTACTGGCTTTGATTCCAATAGCCTTTTTTCTAAAAGATCTCAGTGTTGGTTTTTAAATGAAATATCTGTGCCTCGCATGAATGAATCACTGTAGACTGTGCATGTACCAGAACCAATTATATAAAAGAATTACTTTGAAAAAAATACATCTTTTATTCAGAATTATCTTTGAAAAATGCAAGCATCTAATTTGGGCTTAGTTAGTCCAAAATGACCATAGAGGCCCCAAAAAGCACTTTTGAGAGAAAAAACAAAACAAAAAATAACCATTTTAGATGGTGTCTGGTGGTGTACTCATACAAATTTCTGAGGATATAGATCCAAAATATGACCAGGAGCACCCAGGGACACATTCACATAGCACCACATAGACGTGTAAGGAGGGGAGAATCTGTAGCCCACTTAGCTGATTGGTTGATCTAGCCATTTGTGGGGCTACAGTGATTCATTTAATTGAAATTGTCTTTTTTTTTTCTTTCAAATTTATCAAAATTTATTCTGAAATGAAGTTTGATTTCTGTAAACTTTTTTTTTGACTTGTTACATTGAAATTTTTGGTATTGTTTAGATTACCATGCCCTCATAATAACAAGATAGAATATTTGCATTCGTTTTAACCCATCAAAACAGAATTGTGTTGAAAATTATTAGTATTTGATAAGACTAGGATAGTGCCTATTCCTAAGGTGTATCTTTGGACTTCATAGTATGTGGAACAGCCTACCATGATAGTAATGTGAAATAATTTCCTGTCAGTCATATAAAACTATGGCTTTGAAGTATTTTGGCTTCTTCACTTCAGTGTTGCCAATTAAGATTTTTTTCAACTAAATTGATACTTATAATTTCAGTCCAAAGATCTATAAGCTTCAATTTTTTGTTTATTTTTATTAGATTTCTTGAAATGATGATCCAAAAAACTATGAACTCTGCACAGCCTTAAGTGCTGACTTATAATATCAACTTCGTATTGTGGCCAGTTATCAAGCAATAGCAGTGCACACACACACACACACACACTACTTTAATTGTTGTTAGATATGTGATCTTAAAATATCTTTGGTTTTATCACTTTTTTAAAAACTTACGAAAATTCATGATTAATAAGTTAATCTGTTTTTCATGTTTTCACAAATTGAATTTAGTTTTTAGTGCTGTACAAGGACGGTATCATCTGTATTTTTTTTTTCTTTAGAAAATGACTATTACTAATTGAGTCAGTTATGTAACTTATATTTTCATTGTTCACAGCCCAAGGAGATCTTAGAACTTTTCACTTGATACTATAAAACCATATTTTTTTTTTTGTGCTCCTGTGATATTCTTATGGTCTTTGGGACCAAATTAACTCTTAAATCCATTTTAAGGAATTCAAAATGTATTAAAGTTATCGCCTTTGTATTTTTTTGGTAATTTAAAATTCATTTTTGAATTTACCTGACAAGAGTTCTGATTTAAAGAAAAAAAGAAAATTGTATTCATTGAAGAGACCCACAGTGGGTTACAAGCTGTCTATGAATCTAAGAATCAAGTAGTTTCAGTACCAAAATAATCAAATGACTTGAAATCTATCATCAGACTAAGCTTGCAGGAATAAATGGATTGAAACACATACTTTTTAAAAATTGTTCTTGTCTATTTATATCATATCGCATCATATCTATTGGTATTGGAAAAATTCCTAATGGCAACCCTGGAGTTTGAGATATTTTATAGAATTCAACTATTTACCTTTTTCTCTCTCATGACCTTCTCACCATTACAATTCAAATGTTGCACACTGTGTAAGATTGCATCCAGCATATTTATTTCAGATCATTTTTTCATGAAAATCATCACTGTGCACATTATTTTCTTCCTTTTCTTCCCCTCTCATTCAATGCCTCTAAGGATATGACTTTTCAAAGATGATTTTCTTTTAGAGATGCTGTAAAAAAAATTCTACAACTATTAATGCAGCAATAGTATAGGCTTTGATGTAGTACAGTTATGGTATTTCTCTACTAATTAAAGCAACTGAGTATAACCTGGAAACAGAACATGTTAGATCATAATGAGACCTTGAACAGTGTGGTTTTGAACAGTACAGAAAGTTATGTAATGAATTGATTGCATTAATCAAGGTATACCAGTATTTTAAAGTATATCGTAAGCCTGAGTGACTTAGAACAAATTTTTGATGAGTAATGTAACTGTGATCAAATACAAATAGTTTTGAAAAATCATTATCTTATGTAAAGCAATTCATGAACAAATCTGATCGTTTTCAAGTATGAAGAATTGCAGACTCTAATGCAGTGGTCTTCTTTCCCAAGATCCCATAGAATTACAAGTTATCAATCAATCAATTAGTAAATGTCAAAATGTTAATAATTCAAATATTTTAGCAGAATGATCAATGATCTCTCATCTTAGAAAATTTCTCTTTTACTTTGGCTCATCATTTCTTGATAATAACTTGAGAAGGGATTAGCGAGCAGATTTGCATGATGGGAATTGGAAAGTCACCCCAGAATAAGAGAAAAGTTTGCCTAGAAAACGTGCAAAACAAATAAAAATTCAGATGGTCCCCTTTGGCTTCAATTCAGACTAATTCTACTCTGGTTACAGAATCAAACCAAGTTGATATGGAAAGTGGAGACAATAATCCAAATATTTGAATAAAAACCACTGCTTCAGCAGTTTAATACCAAAGAAATACTCAAAGAATGACTTATGAAAAAAAATCATTAGTCACCCCATCATGCAAAGTCTCCCCAGATTAGAGTACAAGATAATTTCTTTTATAATCCTTTCTTTTTCTGCCATGTTTTCTCTCTTGGACTGTGAGCAAGAACCGATCTTCATCTTGTTCTACAGATTAACAAATGAGAAAAAAGATAGCTGTCTACGCTGCTTAATAAGTAGACATATGCTGGCGTAATCATCATATATATATATATATTTCAGTCCTAACTAATTCTCTGTGTAAAAGTTTGTTTTATCTTGTACAATAGTTAGTAATAATTTGCGTTAATGTTGACTTTCTGAAAAGTTACGTTTAGATTTATGTATAGTCTGATTACATTATAGGTATCATTTGTTATATTTTCCTGATAGCTAAAGAATAAATATACATTTGGAAATGTTATTATCCAAATTTATTTAACAAAAATCATTAGGAGAGGTGGGGGGGATTGAATTTTTCTTTTGACAAATACAATTCACCGGAACTTATTTAACTTGGTCTCCTTTATCAAATATTTTGCAAAAAAGATTACTGTATTTCTCGGTTTATAAGACACATTTTGTTTTCTGAGAAATATTTGATAAAAGGTCTAAAATGTAAGCTGTGACAGGAAGAAAAATACGACTCCATAGAATCGGTGACTTAAGTCTTGCTAAAAGCAGTTGAATCATTATATATACCTAAATGATTATCACTTATAGCATCTTATCAGCCTGGAAATACGGTACATTGTTTCTAGGTGATGTTAATTTTTCTATTTTCTCCAAGTTTATGATTTCGATCTTTTATTCTCCTTAAAAATTTGTCTTTCTCATATGTAGATGATGTATGCATGTAGGTCGCCTTTATTTTTTGAGGCAAGACTATCTAATGTATATGTAATGAAAGGACTATCCCACAATAGCTTTTTGTTGAACTATGGCATATTAGAAACCATCAATCAAAACTGTCAACGTAGTTTCTTCATTTTCCAAGTGATTCTGCCTGGTTGGTTAGCTGGTGATGTATGAATGTGTCATGCAGCTAAAAAGTTGACACTTTAAATTTGTCTGGAAAAAAAAAAAAAAAAAAAAAAAAATAGTTTTCCGTTTTTTTTTTTAAAACTCACTCCGAAATTATTTTTTTTAGGAGAGATAGGGTCAATTTACATTTCAAGTCCATGCTAAATGAATATCCTTGTCTGGCAGCATTCATGCTTTTCTTTATTTTCTTCTCAAAAACTGACTTTTCAGTGATGCAAGAAAGGGTATTCATTCATATTCATTGATCACCCTTTTTTCCAATTTTTCAGTTGATGCTGCTGAAAAATGTTGATCACATGGTTTCTGTGGAATGATTAACTAGCCCCGTTTTTCAAATATATTTTGATTAGAGTTGAGCTGAATGTGACTGTAATTCTCTTATTGTCATTAAATGAAAATTAAACACTATTTCGATACAATGTAAATGTAAATTCTAAACCTTTACTATGTTTGTTTTGATGTGTTTTATTAGAAATCAAACTTGGGTATTTCATTTATTATTAGTATTATTATTATCATTATTATTATTTTTTTTATTTCAGTAGTTTCAGCTACTTTCATTCAAGAAAAGAAATTGAATTGACTTTTTTGTTTTGTTTTTGTGACTAACAAAATATTGAAATATTGCAACACAAGGTTTTTTTTTTATTTTTCAAATAGTATTGTACTTTTTATTTAAAAGAAAGAAAAAAATTTAAAGTTCACATACCAAATTATTTTGTGTGGTTTAAATTCCTAGATCCAAACTAACCAATTTCTGGGTGACCTTTTATTCTGACATACTAGATAAGTGAGCAGCCTCATTTTAGGTCAGCTGAGAAGACCAACATTTTTGATGCTTGTTGCTTCAACCTCTGTATTTAAGCCACTGGCTTGTGTGTTCACCATCACTTCTCCCTCCTTGATTTCTCCTCTCAACTCTTTTTCTCTCTTGATCATCCCTCTCCAATCTTCTGTTCCCTTTCTCTCCTGATCTTGTCTCTCTCTTTTGTGCTCCCACGCCGTCCTTGACTTTCATGCTGTCCTCAACGTTCTCAAATCTTCTGCCTCTCCACAACACAGCCGTCCTGCCATCTTCTGCCCCCCCCCCCGCCAATCTCAAACCGTCTGCCCCTCCGTCCTGTACCGTCCTCGAATCTTGTGCCAGTCCACCCCCCTGCCGTCCTCGGTTCACGTGCCTCCCCACCGCCATCCTCGTATCTTGTGCCCCCCCCCCGACGGCCGTCGTCGTATCTTGTGCCCCCCCCGACGGCCGTCGTCGTATCTTGTGCCTCCCCCGACAGCCGTCGTCGTATATTGTGCCCCCCCCTGACGGCCGTCGTCGTATATTGTGCCCCCCCCCCGACGGCCGTTGTCGTATATTGTGCCTCCCCCCGACGGCCGTTGTCGTATCTTGTGCCCCCCCCCGACGGCCGTTGTCGTATCTTGTGCCCCCCCCGACGGCGGTCGTCGTATCGTGTGCCCCCCCGACAGCCGTCGTCGTATCTTCTGCCTACTCCCCCCCCCGCCGTCGTCGTATCTTCTGCCTACTCCCCCCCCCCCCGCCGTCGTCGTATCTTCTGCCTACTCCCCCCCCCCGCCGTCTTCGTATCTTCTGCCTACTCCTCACCGGGTTCTTTGAATTTTCTGCCCCCATCCCTAAAGATTAGAAGCATCACATTGATCAATATTCTCTTTAACAGCTACTGATAACCTGAAAAATTCTGTGCATTTTGTGAAAAGCCACTTGTGTACCACAAGTTTAGGGACTGCAATGCTTGTCACGGCAACCCCATATCCAAATTTTTTTTTAATTTCTTCTCTTTCACTTCCTGTATTTATTCTCCTGAACCTAGTGACATTATTAAATATACATATATAATTATTTCAAAACAAGTTTTGTTTTCAGTGTACATCGTATATATAAATAAATGATAATTGAATTACCCATTTGCAGAAATACTGTAATACCTGGAATAGTACGTTCCAAAATTTGCCTGTACTTTTCAAAACTGCACAGTTCAAGGTCTTATAATTAAAATTTTCAGTTTATACTTATGAATTAGTACACAAATACCTTGATAGTACTACATCAGAATCTGTGCCAATCTGAACTGCTTCAAGTTATTGCAGTAAATCATTCATGATAAATGAAAAAAATGATCTGCCTTATTTAAAGATCTTGACAGTGTGAATAATCATTTGAATTTTCCTAAGGATTAAGATATACAGTAGTACCTACTGGAGTAGTATAGTTTCGATGAGTGTGGGTTCTGATGAAGGTATTGCTGTACAAATTAATGTAACCTAGTATAAACTGAAAAAAAAAAAAAAACATTAAATCATAAGGCCTTCAACAGTATGGAAAATTTTGGAAAGAATTACACTAATTAAGATGTACCTGTATGAATTACTAATTGAAAATGATATATCATTTGGCGTAGGCAATCTTTTTGATCTAGCAGTGATCATTTACTGAAATAATGCTGATCATATTACAGAAAACATACTTGATTTGTGAAACCGAAACAATAGTGATTTTTTAAGTGTAGATTATGAAATTGACTTTCTGAGAGAAATTATAGGATTCAAACAAATTCCCAAGTTGACCACAGGCCACATAAATTGTAGTTGTGGGCTAGATTTTTTTTCTCAAAAGCTTGAAGTAAGGAATAAAGTAAATAAGTGATATTTTGCATGAACAATAAATAGCCTTTGAAAATCATACATTAATCCCATGTATAATGGAAGAATTTGCATATTATTGTTTTTATATATAATGTAATACATTTTCATAAAAAAATTACTCTGCTTCACTTGACTGAATCAAAAGAAAATCCATAGTGGTTTTGATGCTGCCTTATTGAAATTATAGCATTTCAAAATTTACTCTTTCATGATTGGTCAGTTTTTTACAGTTTAACCAATCAGAGCATAAGGTACATATTTGTGACTAGGAGAATTATGGTATGGAAGATTATATACCAAGCTATACTTCCAATTTAATGATAGATTCATTACCTCATAAGATAACACTTGATTGACCATTATCATTCTGAATTTTTAGTTGCTCTTCATTGCAATTTCATTCAGGCCACCAGTGTTCACCAGTGTGTGTGAACAGCATGGATTAGAAATAAAGGATAGTTTGTTGGTGTGATGCTAACTCGCATCCCTTCTGCCTTTGGGGAGCCTGGTTATCCTTACCAGCTGCCATTAGCAACTGAGCTGCAAGTACTAAATTCATACTGAGGTTTAACTTATCACTGTCACTCAATGTATGATATGATTCATTGAATCTTGCTAAATGTGTTTTCAAAATGTTATTTCAGACAATAAATTTTATTTCTCTTTGGAGGTAAGACTACACTAGAGGATGCTTGTTTTTCAAATCTCTCTTGCAATTTGCAACTACCTATCATCCTGAGGCACTGTATTTACCAGAAAAAGAACAAACTCTGCTCAAAACCTGCAACATATATACATATAATTTTTGACTACATCTGGCTACATTTGTTTCTGTAAGGAAAATGATTTTGAAAGATATTAGTTTCCAATTGATTCTTCATGTTTAATCCTAGTTAAAACATTCAAAACAGAAATGATGGTAACTTCAAAAATAAAACTAAAGACTTAATGTAAGCCACCTCATAGCATTAAACTTGATGGATTTGGTTATGCTGCCTTCTGTCAGATTCCAGTATCCAGACTACTGATTGCCGTGTCCCAGTAGGAAAGTTTTTGCCACTCGTTTGGTAGCTTATGTGTTCAATCCACAACAGTCATTCCGAAGTCTTTAAAAATGTTAAATGCCTGTCTTCTAAGCATTCAGTATGAAAAGTAGGATTGAGGAAGTTGGGAGAAGGATGGGCTCAGTAAGGCTATCTCGCCCAACACACACCCATGATAGATGCCTTAACGACCCAGTACAGGGAACAGAAAACCCAGTACTGGGATATGGGACCAAGAAGTATGCAGACTCCTGTATAACTTGAATGAACGAAGCAGTGAAAACAAAAATGACCATTTTAGTTGCTCTTTTCATTCTAAGAGTTATGCCAAATTCGAGTTGCCACTGATATACTGATATTAATAGATCTTATATTGCAGTAAGGGTTATTGATTCTATTAACCGATAATAAAATTTGTGAATATGCAATAAAGGAAAGTAGTTTTTTTCCTCCTGTAGTTGAAGTAGTGTTTATTATGAATGTACAGCTCGCTTGTATGTTCAGTTGTCTGGGTCAGATCAATTCAAGCTACCCGGAAACATCATTTACAGTATTTTCTGAAAATTTGCAATTTTAATCAATTTTGGTATTTGATCCAGTCAAAGAAACCAGCTGCATTTGTAATAAAACTGTTTTGTTTCTGGGTAGATTTTATAAATACACGAACCAATGTCTGTTCACATGAAGATTTATAATGACTCATGATAAGCTTTTTACATATTGTATTCATTCTACTCTATTTTGATACGTGCAATATCAGACATTAAGCACCAAGGGAATTTTCACAGATTATTATCTTTGTTGATGTTTGTTTAAGTGCCATCAAATCAGTGTGAGCTCTTTGGCCATAAAAGTAGCATTTACTAAACTTGGCCTAATCTGGTAGAAAGGCTACATTTGATGATCACCTAGAGGGATTGAACTATCAATAACTTTTGAGACCAACCAGAGCTAAAGGCAATATTTGATATTTATCCTAATGTCCCATTTTGTATTCAACTCAAAAAAAGTGTAGACCTGATTCATGTTAGGTTGGGGCAAAATGACCGAAAGATTGTTTCGGGTGAATAAAGAAGGAATAGCAATGATAAGATTAATTCCCAATATTGTCCTTTATTTTCAATATCTTTTATAAATCAGTGGTTTTTAACCAGGGGGCATGCCCCCCCCCCCAGTATATACGAGGGTGGTGTCATCAAGTAAAAGTAATAATTTCTCTAGTTATTTTGTGAATTTTAAAACCACAACCATGACTTACTGTATTTCCCAGTTGGTGAGACGTACTTGTTTTCTGTGAAAGTATTTGGTAATAGGTCCAGAATGTGATAATTAGTTGTGACAGAAAGAAAAATGACAACGTTGAGTTAGTGACATGAACTTGCAAGTAGGATAAATTGTTTACTCTGAAAATATTTCCCAAAGAACACTTTGATAATTATTGGGTTCATCCTTACCAGTCAGGGAAATATGGTAAATCATAATAAATTTCTGACTTTGAATCCCACATAGTATCATTTATTCGTTTACATTTTTTACCAATTTGGCCATTTAGTAGACAAGGTTCAAATCTTCTGTGATATTTGTACTATTTTCCTCCCAATTTTATACACCATATTGTTTGTTTCCTACCTAGTAAATAGTAGCAGTAGTCTTGAGTTGTTTGAATTCAGAAATGAAGTGTTTTCATCATTGACTATTTCATTCATTCTATTCTTGCTTATGATTACATCATTCCACCTTCCCACCATCAAAGTAGCATCTAACTTGACTTGAACTCAAATCCCTCATCCTGGGAGTTCCTGATGCCTTGACATTAAAAGGAAAAGTTGTAAAAAAAATCAATTAAAAAAACTCATTTACATTATTATAAAATGAATTTGGTGATTGATTTCATTGTAACCTATATTATCAGCTACATCAATAACATTTATTACAGAGGAATTACGATTATCTGAACATGACGGTTGAGATGTATTTTGTTTTGAAAACTGATACAATCATGAAGAAAGCCATACTGAACACATTTATGAAAATAAAAAAAATGGTTCAAGGCATTTGATTTCATTCAATCAGCAAAATGTGAAGGATATTGTTTGAAAATTCATATTTCATTTTACAAATGAAATCAAGTTGTGTGTCATTTAAATTACGGAAATGCGGAGATAAAAATTCAAACAATCTGCCCCAAATTTTAAATTACAAAAAAGAAATCTTGACTCCATTCAAACAATCACCTTTTAAGCTATGATTTACTTAACAACTTGATAATGAAGAAAAGTATTTAAAATTTTTTCTTTGTCTTTTATTTTACAGTCAGTTCATTTGATACCATTACCATGACCCAAATTCATGTTCTAGTATACAATGATTTTATTTAATCTTAATGTCATACACCACTGAAAAAATGCTGCTAGCAGCTCCCGAGTTCTTCTATATTTCACAAAACTATGTTTATTACACTTATGTCAGAAACAAAAAAGATCAAAAACTTTACCTCTAGTTGGAAGTGTGGGGGGGGGATAACTTTTTTCAGCAGTTATCCCCCTTGTTATAAGGGTAAAAAAATTTTCATATGAAACTTAGTTGAATCAATGCTGTGACAACATTGAGACAGTGTTTTGGATCACTTTAAGGTGAATTTCTCACTCTCTAATGTACTGGGATGAAGTATACTTTTGTGATTGTATGATTCAGTAGCTTCGTTAAAAAAAAGAATATTGAAATAATTTTTACATCAAGCGAATAAAAAAAAAAATCAAATTTTTTCCAATTTTTTTTTCTTATGTAGTGCTCTACAAGCTTTTTAAATTTTGTGAACAAGCAGTAGCTTTTTTTTTTTTTTTCTTCGCTCTTGTTAACAGAAGAAGTGCTAGCTATATTAACAAGATTGCCTGGTCGTCAATGTAAAAAATGTTGCTTCACTTATTCTAAACATAAACTTGCATCCAAAGGAAATTATTTACTCACAGAGACCATATACAAGCATATATATGCTGCTTTCGACTTGTAAATTGAGCAGTGGTGGTAAAATTAAGTTAAAATACCACCAGTATAGTTTGAATCATAATTTTTTTTTTTTCAAAGGAAGGTTAATCATTTGACAAGATAATTTGACAGCATATTTTTAAAAAATGAATCTGAATGTACACAAACTAAGGGACTAGACTTTCGCTGTAAATTGAACCCACCAATTCAAAAAAAAAAATAAAGATAAATAAATAAATATTCCATTTATTCATTGAGAGGGTGTATGCAAAATTTCCTACGATGAAAAATTAAGGCTGGGCAAAGTCTGAATAGATAGCTTCATAGATAAATATACATGTTGGAACACATGAATTACTTAAACCCAGCAACAGTGACAAAATCGGTCTGTTGTGTGTATGGTGATTAAAAAAAAAACATCAGTGAGAAAAAATTTACTTGATAAAAAAAATTCTATCTTCAAGTAGTTCTTAGTTGTTCTGCTTGAGAATGTCACTTATTAGTTTTTTTTTTGTTTTTTTTTTAAATTTGTTTTAGTGCTTTAGTTTTCCAAATTTATATTTTCTAATTTTCATCTATATTCTGGTAGCCTTGGTGTTCCAAGACATTCAGCTGTTACATGTGAGATTTCTACTTTGTGGTATTGGTAATTATTGATTTGTGATTCGGAACATGGAGCACACGACCCACATGAGGGCGATTTGAATATTTTGATAAGAATTTGGAATTTTGGTATGAAGAGCAAAAAGTGTTCAATAGCTCCAAACTGGATTATTAACTTGTTCATTCTACTATTGGGTAATGTCAAGTGGACCTCAAAAGATCTTCACTCAACGATCTCCAATTTTGCTCTAAATTTGGTCACAAGTTCTTTTGAATCTGGCCCCTATGAAATCTATGGTAAAATCAGTTATGGTGTCATTCCATATTAAGTGAACTAATTTTGGGAAAGTGCTCCACTTGATCATCTCATATTTTGCTCTGACTTTTGTCACAAGTTCTTCTGTGTCTGAAATGGAATCCTGTGAAATTTTAGATCAGTATCTTTAATTGGTCATTGTTTTTGAATCCATAGTGACTGGATTCTTTGTTTGGTATGAAGATGGCAAAAATTATTTCTCCCATTTTAAACTAGCCACCCTTTCATAGCGGGAAGTTCTACTGGGCTGAAAAATTAGTTTTCTAGATCAGGATCAACTTTTTATGTATATTTTGAAAAATTTCATCAGCCTAGTTCTATAAAATATTTTTTCAGAAAAAGTGGGTTCTGAATTTCATCAGTGTCTTAGGGAAGCCATTTTCAAGTACTTTTTGTAGTATTTAGATCCTTATTACAGGTATCATTCATATCGTGGCTGTTAAACTCCATGCCAATTGATGCTTATTAAATCAAACTAAAAAAAAATGTAATCTCAAACTGAGGACAATTTGTACCTCCCCTCAATATTGACAAGTTTGTAGCGGGACTGAGATACACATGATAGGCCATAGACAGAGAACTATAGATTCCAGTTGGTTGGAATCAACCAGCTTGAAAAGTTGGTTCTTAGAATTAGTCAATCCTAGAGTTCTGTTAAGCTACTTCCCTCCTAAATGTCTTGTTAAAAAATCAAATACTTTCATAAAATCTCAGCATGTTTAGTTAAAACTTGATAGAAATAAGGGAGAGTTATGAATAATGTATTATCACCTACCTAAGTACTTGTAGATCACTCTGGATAGATCTGTAGTTGTCAAGTACCTACAAGCAGAGCAACCACTCATGTATATGAATATCAGGAAACGTAGATCACAGCACTGGGAATGGAGGAATGCCGAATCAGGATTTGAAGATAAAAATCACAACATAGGCATGGGGGAGTCACAACATTCGAGAGGAAAAAACTACCCAGAGTTATGGATGTTTTTTTTTATTTTTATGGTCATGTCTCTTTTTAATCATGCTCAGATTCTCACTCATAGAATTCTGGTAATATTGATTAAAATCCAGAACTGGAGAAGAAGAATCAGACTTTAGAATACTTGAATCTCCAGGTACAAATATTATATACAAATGTAACTCTTAAACTTACCTATTCCCTGGATGTAATCAAGATTACAACGTGGACTTTCACAAATACTACCCGCTAGCCTAAGGTCAGGTCAGGGATATATCCCTGCTACTGAAACCATTTAATCCAGTGCAACCTGCCTCATGATACTTTGAATGGTGATGGGCATCGTTAAGTAGTACCAACTATCCAGATCTCCTGTCAACATGTCATGGGCCAGTGTGGCAGGGCATGGTCTAAAACTTCCTATGATTTGCAAGATAAAAAATTTGATGTGCCCCTAGTATGACTACCCAAACACAACCCCAAGACCATCACAAGGAAAATAACACTCTACTAAGGAACCTACAACATCTGGACACTCTCCAGATATGCACCTTACCATTCTAGAAAATGAAATCAAGGACATCAAATGGGACATCATCGGTATTAGTGGAATGGGAAGACCTAGAAAGGAACATTGAACTAAACAGCAAACATTTTCTGTACAACTATGGAAGGGAAAAAAGAAGACAAAGCGAACTTTGCTTTCTAATTCATGAAAAAACTAAAGGACAATGTTGTTGGATTCAAAGCAATCTCAGATTGTATGGCCAGTGTCACCGTACAGCTCAAGTTTATGCTCTCACATCACATACAACCAATGAGATGAACAACTACGATGACTTGAATTCCATATTCCAAGAAACCAAAAATAATTCAACACCATTATGGGAGACTTCAACACCCAAGAAGGACGAGGTACTAAAAAAAAGCTACTCAATCATCGACCATCTCCATTCAGATAACTCAGAGAGAAAGCAGCAGAATATAGAATGCCATTAGCTGTAGCGTTTGTTGAATTCAATTCAGTGTAAACCCCCAGTCAATGACACAATAATACTATAAGGTGTAGAACCCGTATATGACAGAGTACCTTAACATATCTATTGACATGGCAGTTTCTTCATCAGGCTGCATATAGTTTCTGAGCTCTTTCAACTAGAAAAAGGAGTGAGACAAGGTGCTACCAGCTCATCTAAATACTTCACTGCCTGCCTTGAGATGATCTTCCAAAACTTAAGATAGGAACACAAAGGAATTATGATAGATGCCAAGTACCTAATTTGCCTTAGATTTGCTGATGGCATCATCCTCTTTGCTGAGAATGTTCACAATCTCAAAATAATGTTAGACAAATTAAATGAAGCCAGCAAGAAAGTTTGCTTCCACATGAACTTCAGCAAAACAAAAGTCGCAACAATGATTGTGACCACTACATCTGCCTTGGACAATGATCTCCATGGAGTCATCAAAAGAGAAAGAAATAAAGTGAAGAATCACATTGGGTTGGCAAGCTTTTGATAGAATAGCTTGACTTAAGAACAAAAAAAAAAATCGCACTAGTCCTAAAAAGAAGGGTATACTACCAATGTATCCTACCAATAGTCACCTATGGAGTTAAAACATGGAACCTAACCAAAAGATTGATCCTAAAACTGAGAACCATGCAACGTGCACATGAGAAAATCATGCTCAACCTCACATGGAGAGACCATAAGACAGCGCAGCACATTATAGAAAAGACAAAAGTCTGAGACATCATAGAAACTGTTGGAAAACTCAAATGGTAATGGGCTGGACATGTTCCTAGAATGGCAGACACCCGCTGTATATCATATCTCACAATGTTGACCCCCAGGAATCATATGAGAAACCGTAGCCAAAAGTAAGATGGCGTGACGAGCTAGATAATTTTAGAAAGTACTGGCTCTCCAATGCCCATGGTGGAGAGGTCTGGCAAATCTTAAGGAAGGTCTATGTCCAACGACGGACACAAAGAGGCTGATGATGATGATGACCTCGGGACATTGCTAAAGTTGAAAGTAAAATCAGGCCAATATGTGGCACAAGTTTCTGGTGGCTTGGAACCGATTCTTGTAGCCCAGTAAAATGCTTGCATCAAGTTCTATTGGTTCAAGATAGATAATAAGATAGAGGAAGACATGGTACAGGAAACAGAAAACCCTGTATACAGTTATGATAGTGAAGTGGATTGTGAAAAAGAGAAAGATATGTTTATCGCATTTATTCACCCTTATGGGCCAAAGAAACCATTTTAGTAGTTGCTTCACACCCAAAACAGACATGGGAGGTGCCAATTTCTCTGCAAAAACTAAATATGTATTTTTGTTAAAAATATTATGTTTAACAGTTATGAATAAAAGAATTTGGCAGAGGCTTATAAGCCACCCAGCAGGATGGCAAATAAATAAATTAGCTAATTTGGGATGTCATTAAACAAAATTCCAATGCTTCATTGGAACCAGTGATGGAAATGGGTTTTCTTAACTAAGTATACAGGAGGTCTGTGTCTTGTGGACTGGATATCCAGTAAGTCTGTGAACAGCTAGGTATGCAGTAGGGCTGGATTTGGGGGGTACTAGGTATACAGTAGGGCTGGGTTTTTGGGACTAGGTATAGGGTAAAGTCACCGAAGATACAAAAAAAAAACAGGAAACTGAGAAGTAGGTATATGCTGTAACCAGCATTCTCCCATTTCCACTACTGATTAGAACATGAGGGACTCAAGAGGCTAAATTGAAAGGCTAGTCCCAAGTATTTTCAAAATGCTCTTTTCATTGGTCCTGTTTAGGAAATGGTATAGCTTTTCCCACGTGTTCATTTTTCAATTCAGGCCATTTTTGAGACTTTGAAACAGGATCTAGAAAAGCTAGAGAGATCTGGATTGTGACATTTTGTAGTGCATTGACACTCCTTTCTTCCATACCAGAGAGAGCTCACTTAGTGGATCAGATTGATTACTTGAAAATGGCTTCCTGATAAAACAATGAAATTTGGTGCCCATTTTAACATATTTTTTTTTTTTTTTTTTTTTTTTTTTTTTTTTTTTTTAAATGAAAAAAATATTCTATAGAGGTAGGCTGATAACATTTTCAAAATCTTCATAAAAAGTTAATCTTGATAACAAACTTTCAGTTCAGTAGAACTTCCTGTTATGGAATGGTGGCTTGTTGAAAATGGAAAAAAATAATTCAGTCACTGTCACACCAAATAAAGTAGTCATTGTTCTTGGATCCATAGTGACTGAACAAGTACTTATATTGACCCAAAATTTGACAGGATTTCATTTCAAACATAAAAAAAAACTTGTGACCAAAGTTGAAGCTAAATCAGAGGTGGTCCAGTAGGGCAGTTTTCTCAAAATCGGTCAACTTGACATAGAATGGCCTTATTACTGATTTTACCATAGATTCCATGTGGGCCATCTTTATGTGCCATTTGGAAGGCTGTTTTAATTAGTAATATTGCCTTCACTAATTCTCAGGAAGTATAATTCTGTCATATTCATGATTAAATCTTATCTACAGATACTTCTGATGTCAACATTACAACAAAAGAACATTGAGAAAACTTTACACATCTGTAATTGGGTGAAATGGCCATGAAGTATGTGACATTGCACAAAAAATGTTTTTTATCAGCACTGAGTATGAATGAAATTCCTGTGAAAGTATGTGCATATAGTTTGAGACTTACTACTAATGTTTATTGAGCAGATTTTACATGGCAAAAAATTTCTGGAATTGATTCAAGATTGTACCAGTTCATGATTGATTACTCTGTGACATATGTGGCAAAAATTGTGATGTACATGACAAAAAGTTTCATAAAATATACTTATGAAAACTGTTAATACTAAAACATTGTGTTCATGAATTGTGATGTGAAGCTAAACAAATCACGACAGAATCTGCTTCTGCCAGGATGAAAAAGATTTAAAGACTATATTCATCGGATTGGAAGCAACAATTCTAAAAACATTTACCTAGAATAGCAGAAGGCTGTACAAGGTCCAATATTGCAAATTTCATTTTAGAAGGTGACAACACTTTACTTGGATGAGTTCTGTCATAAGCTAAGAGGAAACCACAATAGAAATTGAAAAATTTCCAAATTGGCACTTCAGCAGCATTTTTTTTTTTTCTAAAAAGTGTTTGGTAATTTTGGGGTCATTCCATCTCAGATCATCAAAGCTCTTCAACTACAAGACTGAGATTTGCCTAAAACTGTTCCTAGGTAGTAATCTATTCTGTAAACAATATTTTCAATATTCCAAACCATTTCCATTTTATGGGTCTTCAAATTTCACCCAAAACATGAGGCTGTGAGCTATTGAAGGTTAGCCACAATTTCGTATTTGATAAGATTCTATTTTTATTGGAAATGTTGAGATAAAAATTTCTCTGCAGAGGTTTTAAAGGGTATAGAATCCAAAATGCCATCAGAATTTTTCTCACTAGGCCTTATCAAAGTTGAATGTATTGGGTGTTTTGACTCCAAGTTTGACCAAGACCAAGATGTCAGCATTTTAGTCCCTTAAGAGTACAAACTTGAAGTTTGAAAATTGTATTCCTAAAAGTGGAACTGGTTGCTCTTGTTGAACTAATTGCCAAGTTTGGGAATGGTAACCCAAACTTTGGTTCTTTTGCTGATCAGGTAAAATCAAACTGATTGTTTAAAGGTAAAAAGATTCTTTTAATAGGAGTTCCACCAAAAGACAATACCCTATCAAGAGTGGATCGTGGATAATTATGGCAATAGGCAATGTACTTCTAAAAGCTGTACGGCTCCTGCATTACACAACATCATGAAAGATTACTTAAGATTCAGGCACCATGTTATGAAGAAGAAAAATGGTTACTGATGTGACACAAATCAATTTTGCCATGACTTATTCCTTTATCAGGATGAAATTCAGGGTGCCTTGTGGACTAGAGCCACAATTGCATTATTTACGGTTGCTACGTATATCAATCAAGAAGTTTCGTGCCACTTGATTGTTCTTGATGATTTGACTATAAAAAGGATAAGGATGCCATTTTTTGCTTTTTTTGATAAACTATGTTCAAACTTTATGTATGCAGACATTCAACAGGCAGAAATGATTTACTGTGATGACCCTTCAAGCGAATTTAAGAACAAGTTCATCATGGAAGTTTTCACTTAGTACAAAATATGAAGCTGAATTTAATTGAAAATATTTTGCCACTGCCCATGGCAAAAGTGTTACTGATGGTACCAGGGATGAGGCCAAAAGTGTTGTTCACCAAAGAGTCTTGAGTAAGTTGAAGAAAGTAGTTGCTGCTACCCTGTATTAGAAGGAATTTTAATGGCCCTTGTCACAATTATGCCAGTTCATTTAACATACTATATCATCCTATTGGCAAAGCAAGCTCAACCTTCAAAAACAGGTCGATCCCAATAATCCTAGAAAGAAGAGTATACAACCAATGCATCCTTCTAATAGTCACTTTTGGAGCTGAAACATGGAACCTAACCAAGAGACAGATTCACAAATTGAGAAGCATGCTACGTGCACATGTGAGAATCATGCTCAACCTCACTTGGAGAAATCGCAAGACAGCACAGTATATAAGGAAGAAAACAGGAGTCAGAGACATAGAATCTACTAGAAAACTCAAATGGCTATGGGCAGACCATGTTGGAAGAATGACAGACAACTAATGGAAATCATGACTCACAACATAGATCCCCAGAGATCACATGCAAAATCAAGGCCGACAAAATACAAAATGAAGAGATGAACTTGACAAATTTAGAAAATACTGGCTCTACGACACCCATGATAGAGAAGTATGGCGAATCCTGGGGACGGGCTATGTCCAACGATGAACGTTAAAAGACTAATGATGATGAATGAAATTCTGAAGGTGTGGCAGGATAATCATGATGTGTCAAATAATCCAAATACAACCCCAACATATTCCACTGAGATACAAAATTCTTTCATTTCCTTCAGCGGTTTCAAAATGGGTGATTTCATTAGTTATTTTGGGTGCATTTAAAGATTACTACACAATTGTAATTGAAGACTATGATGACATAGTTGAATTTATTTTGAAAAACATAGTTTTTATTATATTCTTTGGTAAATTGATGGATCCCAGAAAGCATGGAAAAAGAAAAAGGGTCAATAGTGAATTCTAGAATTTTTCTATTACTTTGAGACTTGAAATGAACTCTAGAATAAACTTATTGAAAGACAGTTGTAACATTTGATTCTATTTTGACCACATTCTTGAAAATTCATTTTGTTTTCCCTAACCTTCTGTCACATACATCATATATCTAATGACTTCTGTTTAGGAGTTGATCCACAAGCTCAAGAGAAACCTTAACATTTTGTTTATACAAGAACTTTCATGCTTCAAATGTGACATATGACATGCGATTTCTGTCTAAGAAAGTCTAATTTTTCAGAAATAAAGGAATTGGAAATGTGGATATTGATTCGGACTTCTACTTATACGTTGCACTAATGCCTATTTGACTGGTTCTCCTCATGCACAGACTTTTGCCTAATTTTAAATCGCGTATGGTCACAAACTTTTGTGAAACCAATGATATGACTTAATTTGGTCAAATCAAAGCTGATTTCTAGATTATGTCAGATGGATACTCATATTTTTGTATTTACAACCCTAATGGCCTAAGTGCTTAACTCATTGACTTTGTGAGCTATAAAAGTGTTGAGGAAATTGTATTGATGCTACTAAATTTTTATAATTTCTTCATTTTTGTTAAATTTACCAAGTTCCTTAAAGTCCATATATCAGTATTTTTTCACAGAATTTAACTCATACTGATGT
The DNA here is from genome assembly GCA_963457665.1 of Thysanoteuthis rhombus. Taxonomy (NCBI): domain Eukaryota; kingdom Metazoa; phylum Mollusca; class Cephalopoda; order Oegopsida; family Thysanoteuthidae; genus Thysanoteuthis; species Thysanoteuthis major. The sequence continues at coordinate 66,287,283 of OY735205.1, read as the reverse complement.
TAGATGGCAATTGCCAAACTTTAATATTATAACTTCATGATTAACACACTGTAGATTTATCATTGGGACTGCTCCAAAAGCAAAACTGATTAGAATATCCAATTTGTTTCTTGTTGAACCTTCCAACTATTAGAGAGAAAAGCTTTTCCTTTTTTTTTAATATCAATATTATATTTATTTATATAAGGAAAAATATTTTCTCTCTCTTAATGTTGATTAAGCATGTTTACAATTATTGTTTCATCCCGGTATTAAGTAAATAATGCTTATTACTACATGACCCATATAATTGTTGGTGTACCAGAAACTCTCATCTTTCTCTTTACTTTGTTATAGTGAAGGAATTATTCTTTTGTATTGTCTTTTCTGTCAAGACCAAATTTCATTGGATATACCAGTTGTCGTATGATCTTTGAAGTTGAGAATGAATGATCAAGCCTGTCAGTACCTAGATGGGTGACAAACTGGGTATACCAGGTATTGTAAGCAACTGGTGATCATGAAGAGAACCTCCTGTAGCGATCCCATTAATCCTCTTTTGAGGAAATCAATTTCTACACTATGCTGAACAATGCCTTCCCTGAATCCTCAGACTGGCCTGGCTACGTTTGATAAGAAAAGAATGAATGAATATTGTCTTTCTTGAAATTATTGAAAAAAATTGACATGGATGAAATTTCTTTTTACAGTTGACCTTCGAGAAGTGAAAGAAATTCGTTCAGGAAGAAATTCCAAAGACTTTGAAAAATGGTCAGACGAGGCAAGAAAAGTGGACAAGAATTTATGCTTTGTGATATTTTATGGTTCAGAATTCAAACTGCATACTTTATCGGTTACTGGTAAGTACCTGCCAGCCTTTTTCTCTCTTGATCAAAGCAATCTTTTTATTCTTATTTCAGTAGTTTATAGAACTATTTCAGGTTCTGAGGAAGTTTACTATTATTTTGTATAGTTGTGGACTTAGTTCCTTCTAAGCAGTGCGTCTGTGCTCACACATTTTGCAACCAGTGCACTAAAGAAATTTATGTGCACTCAAAAGTTCAATTACCTTAAGTGATGCAGTTATGAATGAATTGATTGAGATCTGATTAAACCATTTCCAGAAACTTTGATATCAATTATTGGAAAATTGATAGCTGTTATTGTTATAATTCTTTTGACATAGCATCACATAAAAATGAGAAATGCTCAACGTTTTATTTAATGGAACAACAAATTGAACACTAGGCTAAGGTATAGAATAAAATCTCAAATAATGCAATCATACTTATATTATATTGACACATGCCAGATACAGTTTCATGAAAAATGGGCTGTGCCAAAATTATTTATGAACCATTTCATGTTTACATTTGCACGATCATTCAGTGTACACATACTTTTGTCATTTAAGGAAAATTTGTGCGACATGAAATTTGTGGATATACTGACTACTAGGAATTAGAGGGAACAGATTACAGCACAATTTTATTATCTCAGATTCTGAGGAAGTTTTATATTAATTTGTATAGGTGTAGATCTGAAGTTTTAACCGTTGAAAATTATTCCTATGAAATTTGTTGCTGTGAAATTCAGAACAATAGTTTAATCATTATCTCTGAATTTTAGCATCAAATAAAGATGAGTATCGGAAATGGATGATTGGACTGGAGCATCTTGTCTCTGATACACAGACTGCATCTTACCAGCTTCAAGTTGAAAGGTCAGTTGGCATTCTTATTATTCACAATATTCTTTAACTGTTAAATTCATGCAGAGGAATCGCAAAAGTAATAACTTCTGATTAAAGTTACTGCTTTTGTAATTTTTCATTTTTCTTCAATTCATTTCATGAGAGGGTTCTATTCAGAAGAGAAAAAATCAGCGATTACAAGTGGTCTATGAACCTTACATTGAAACATTAATTTCATGCACCCTTGAAAGCTGTAAGTACACAGTAAGGTTTCAGTTTTAAAGGTTTAAAATTTAGAAACAAGTTATTGCTTTGTTTTTTATTCCATCTGATATAGACCAAGATAAATCTAGTTTTGAGTTCAAATCTCCAATAAAGCTACCAGCTGTTTTCACTATTAAAAATATATTCTTGGTAATTGTTTACCCAGTTTCAATAATGTTTATAAATCTACATATATTGAACACCATACATATCCCATATATATATATATATATATATATTGTGTGTGTATATATTTTGTGGGTGTGTGTAATAATTTTCAATGAGCTTACAGATACTACTCGCTAGGCAGAGCACATATACTGGGATCCTTGGCAGAAGGGCCGATCCATGTGTAAATAATCCTGTTATTTATGACTGGTACTATGCTATCTATATAATAATTTGTAAGAGAATATTGTCTCTACTTGGGGTCCTCAACCTTTTTTTGCACTGTGGATTGATTTAATATCGACAACATTCTTGTGAACCAGTCGACGTTGGGAAGGATGTTAATTACAACTGGAATATAGGTGATAAGTCAACTAGAAGTTGTTTACACAATACTACTTCAAGTATTGCATCAGACAAGCAGTGTATCTCGGCACTATGTAAGTACTCAGTGAATATTCGGTTTTAGCCGCAGTTTATTCTCAGAGTAGCTACATGCTTTGCAGCCCGGTACCAGTCCATGGCCCTATTGTAGGGAACTTCTGGTTTATACAAGGGCATATGGTACCCATATAGATGTCTATGTGCAAAATACTCTTCATGTTTGGTTACTCCATTATCATTTGGGATGTCTAGAATGAACAACAGCAACAAGAACATTGCTATGTATTTATATGCATGTCCAGTCTACTTTGCTTGCAAACCTGTAATCCACACCAGTTTCACTGCTACCAAACAGTATATATCACTATAAGTATGTCTGTACTTACCTCTTGCCATATGATGGAGTCTTCAGTTTCAAACTCTTAGACCTTGGGGAATTTAGTTATTCAAGAGTTTTTACTTGCATCTATATCACATTCACATTGGCATCTCCCTGCCTTACTTACTAATATATTGTTGGTAAATTACGCACTGTACTTCTCACACAAATATGATATTGTAATATACTAGTTCTTTATGCAACCCCTGATATCATAAGCTTTTATTAAACTTATCAGAATGCTATTCACCTTTCTCTCGCAAGGACCAACAGTTAAAAGATATTGAGTGCAAAAAGATTTAATAAATAAATCTTAAATATATTCTAGCAAGTAATCCTGATCACTATATGGAAATGGCCAACCAAAATTGTCCACCAGTCAACATAGGTTTCTTCAGCTATTAAGTGTTTCTGCCTGGCTGGCTATCTATCTATAAGTGTCATGTGTACAGGCCACACCGATGGAGTTAAAGGGCTGAAAATTTGAATATTTACATATTTACTCCTTACGTCTTTTTTTTTATTTTTAATTTAGACTTTTTAGTGACCCCACCCCAATATTTAAACCCCCACCCCCCCCACCAACAGGGCATGCTGCCAAAAGATGCTGGTGACATGACTGTTTCTATTGAGTGACAAACCAGACCCCCCCCCATTTTTTCCCATGATTACAAAAAGGGTTTTATTGAATTTCATAGCAGTCTTCATAGCATATTAACCAAAATTTAGCTGCGTCTAAGCTGTACTTCGATCCTCTTTATGATATATGCTTATGTTATGTCAAGTATCTGAGTGACACACCAAAAGCCACTTAGGTGCCATCTACTATCAATTGACAAATTGTATCAGTATAGTTGCTAGGTTGGGGGAATTTTTTTACTTTTTAATCACTGCTACCCACAAGAGACTGGTTTAATCACTGTTGCCGGGTTTAGGTTATTCATATGTTCTGATATTTATGTGTATCTATCAATCGAGACTTTGCCCAGCCCAAACTGTTCCAGTAGAAACTAGGAATTTTGCACACACACTTTCTTCAACAAGTAGAAAAACCTTTATTAACCCCCCCCCCCCGTTTTTCTTATTGGGGAGGTCCAATTTACAATGAAAGTCTTTGTCAAATTGGTCCCTTAGTTTGTGTCCAGCAACATTCATGCTCTTTTTAAATTAGTACTTTTTGTGTGATCACAACACCAAAAATGCAAGGAAAAAGAAACCAAACAAAAAAAACTTTATCAATGATCACCCCTTCTCCAATATTTTTTCACCTGATAACCCTGATCACGTGACTAACCTGAGCTGGATTCTTTTCTTTTCTTTTTTTTTTAAAAACTTTTTCTTCAAGCATAAATTTATGATTCAAACCACCATACTGGCAGTATTTTTATCAAGGTAATCATTAGCGATCAACGTCTCTTCGCAGGATGCAGTGTTTGGGTTAAGCAATTGAAACAATAAAAAAAGGTGTGATCACTGAATAAGTTACTTCTCCTTCCTTAAGTAGCCTGAAAAGTCTGAATTTTCAAGGAACAAGCGTGAACGCTGCCAAACACAAACTAAAGAATCAATTTAGCATAAATTTATATTGTAAATCGAACCTGCTCCTTTGAAGGTTTTTTCTAGGTAAAAGTAAATGAGTAAATTTTCAGCCCATCAGCTCTAATAGTATAACCTGTACACATGACATATAGATATGTAGATAGCCAGCCAGCACCATTTATGAACTGAAAAAACCTGTTCACCGGGGGACAGACAGTTTTGATTGATTGTTCCTGATATCTGAATTTCTTTCAAAGAGACCTCCAGATGATGAAACTCCTTCCTGTTGTTTGTGTCATCAACACAGCATTTCAGACTATCAATTCTACGGTCTTGTTCTGTTATCCAAATGTGATAGTGGTAAAGAGAAGAAGGCCATAGAATGGAATGGCTGGAAAGTTTTTCTAACAGCACAAACAACAAACACGAGTACTCTCATCTGAAAAACCCTTAGAAAAAAATTGATGTATTAGAAACTGTTTTTTTTAATACCCACCTCCACTTCAATGCTCTGAATATCTTGAGAACAGTTTTAAACGGTCCTTAACCTTTCCTGAGAGGTCAAAAACTTTCAATGCCTCCTTATTTAAAGAAAAAAATATAATATATTGTTGAATTCAGAAGTGTACCAAAATTTTCTCTCAGATGATATTATTCAATCTGTAGTAAAATTAGTAATTAATACTATTTTGTAATTAAGAATTGATCAGTTAAACCATAACATCATTCAGTTTTGTGCTTAAGGATATTTTGTAGTCTTCATGCCCAAATTCAAAATTGCCTCTCAGTACGTTTGAATTGCTCCATTGTGGGGTATTTGTCCTGTACCCTGTATTCAGAATCACTGGTTTGAAATGATAATTAGTTGAAGGAAGCTCATGGTTCTGCCTTTGACAAATGAAAATTAGGCAGTGTGAAAATTGCTGAATTGTCCATTTGAAGCATCTTTTGGGTGATTTTTTTCTTTCTTCAATTTGGTATTTTCAACACTTTTTGGCAGTCAAACTAGCGCAAAAATAGTTTTTGAGTTTCTGTCTTGGCAAATTTTTCTACTGACACCCATGGGAGTGGGGTAGGGTTGAGTAAGGGATTGGCGAAAAAATCCTTTGTTTTCTCTGACTGCTTTGAATTTTCTCTCCATGTACTTTAAATGCACGATGCAAGCTGGCCAGTTAGATTGCCAGCCACCATAGCACTGGACGGCTTACTTCCTCTCATGAGAGACAGGGAAGGTTTGAAGGTCAATGGATTTTGACCTACTGACATAATGTTGGTGTCTAATAATAACCACTCCTTGTCTGTATCTTCTTCAAACTAAGTGACACTCAATAATACGAAGAATTTTTTTTGTCAAGAACATAAGAACTATGAGCAAGTGGCAGTAGATTGAAATGCAGTCATAACAAAATTCATTTTGTTTTCCTAATTGTTCCATCAACAGCCACTCTTGTTTACAATTAAAGTGTGGATATTCATGTGGAATTAGTTTTTTACTTTCCAGCAAGAATGCTGGTGTACCACATGACAACTGCTGTCAGCTCAAATTTTGACCTTATGAGCCCAATCAAATTTGGGGTGCCTATTCTCCATATGATCCAAATCATTTTTTTATGATAAAGAAGATGTTAAATTTTTTGAGCTACTGAGGTGGGAAATGGAACAAAGATCGATAACCACTGATTTAACGGAAATGGTCAGTGAAACTACACATAAATTTCTTGGCACATTATAAGGAACCGTTTATCAAAATTGTCAACATAGGCTTCTTAAGTTTTCAAGTTAGCTGTCTATATATCTATCATCTATACAGGCTGCACTGATAGAGCTAGAGGGGTCTAGGATTGTTATTTTTTGTTTTGTTTTTGTTTTTTTTCATATTCCTCCTCTAAATAGTTTTTTGGTGGGGGGTTCAATTTGCAATGCAAGTTCATTCACGTTTGGTTTCTTAGACTTTTTTTAGTGATCAACAAAAGGCGAGAGAAGTAACCAATTCATTTATCACTCCCTTTTCCAATATTTGAATTGATCACCCCAACACCGCAAGCTGCCAAAGGACATTAGTTATGTGACAGTTTCTACTGAGTGACTAACCACCCCTCCTTTTTTTTTTCTTGATAAATTAAAAAAATAATGATCAATTGAATTTTTTATCACAAGAATTATATTGTATTTCAAGGTAAAACTATCTTTTCAATCAATGTGTATTAAAGTGTTTCTGGTTTTGATGAACAAACCTAAATTTCCTGGTTTAAAAAACCTGGAAATAATCTGATTCTTTTTGCTTTTATCTGTTTTCTTGCTCTTATTCTGTAATAGCTTCTAATAATGTGGTACACACACATCCACATGCATTTCACTAGGTGTTTTGTCAACACTTTTCACTTTGATGATGCTATACATGTTGCAATTGTCACTGAATTATAAATAGCTCTTCAAAATGAAGATGAAAAGCTGTGACAGAGAAATGAGATGAAAGTAGGTAAATTTTGAGGGGGATGCACTAGCATCTCTGTCACTGACTGACCTAAATATAACTTACATCCCTTATTCATTATCGCCAATTTATGTTTTTCATTGCATATAGATAAGAGATCAGAAATTTTGATGACTTTTGTAAAAATAAATTGATATTTTTGTTCAATTTATGATACTAAGATATGTAATATTTTGATAGAATAAATGTTGAATATTCGAAGTTACATATAATATATTTCAGGAGAATCTAGATATGTTAAGAGAATCTAGATATCTCTTGGTGTTTCAAAATGTTTTTTGACTCAATTTTATGTGTAAACTTGAAAAAAAAAAGTTGGCAACACTGCACTTGCTAGATCTTCACACAAGAAAAGAAGTAGCATGTTCATGATCCAACTTTCAGGCTTCTTTAACTATTTGGGGCTCAGATATTTTTGTTTGTAAGTTTTCTCATTCAACATTTTTTCTTGATTTTTTTATTTTTATTTTTACCTCATAAATAATTTTTTGGATTGCCAGCCAATTTCTTACATTCAGCAGTGCAGTAGGCAAGATATTTGTTCTGCTCTGGTTGTATCCTCGTACGAACTTGTTTTATGCAATTTATGATTTTGTTATTCTACATGATTAGTTGCTATAGCAGTTTATGTTATGATGCATTAGACCAATGTTTCTCAAACTATTTCAGTGTCATTCTACACCCCCCAAATCTTTATTACAGAATTTCATTCATACGTAACACAAAATATGGTTATGAATTTTATCATTTTCATCTCTTTCTCCTTTGTGTATAATTTCATATTATGAGGAGAAAAATGCATAAATTAACTCATTTATTAAATGTTTATTTTATCAATGTTTTTAGAACCTCCTAAAGATATTTTAAGAAAACTAGGAGTGACAAAAAATTAGCACATGAAGGTTATTAGAATTTTTTCTAGTTTACATAAAGTCAGCAAATAAGTCTTTAAAGTTGACATTATTTTTAAAAAATCTAATTCTTTTTGTGTATTTTTACCTAAAAGATGACCTTTCAAGTACAATAATACTTTCAGAGCAGTTTTTGATGTCATGTGCTCAAGGTATTACTGTACAAATTGATGTAACTAAGTATAAGTTGGAAGAAAAAAAACATTAAATTATAATAAGGCCTTGAACAATGTTGTTTTGAACTCTTCAGAAAATTTAGGAATGAATAAACCATACTAATCAAGGCATACCTGCATAGACATATCAATGACTTGAGTTTCACATGAATAGTTTATTTTCAAGAACATCTGCTTTGTGGAATAAACTCCCTTCTGAATGTTTACTCGATGAGTACATCTGAGCATTTTTAGATGAAGCGTAAACAAGTACCTTACCCAATGTTAATCTTTTTAGTCCTCATTTTAACCATGTCATATTTTAGTGTTTCCGACTATGATTTTAGCATCGATAAGCCATTTTAGCATTTTTTAATTTATTTGCTATTCTTAATTCTGTGGCATAACTAATTCACTTCTTATTAACCCTTTGATGCAAAAAGAAGCAGAAAGGCCTTATGGTGACCAAAAGTAAACATTAGAAAAATGGAGTTGAGAGTAAATTGAGTCATTCACCCCAGAAACAATTTCATTCACTCTTGAATGAATCCTTCACCGCTTTGAGAAGCACACTACATTAGACAACAGCAAGGTGTTGTTTTTATTTATTATGAGACTACTTTTTTTCTTCACTAGTTTTTATCTGAAGATATTAAGTAAAATGAATAAGTCTGATCATGTCAAATTAAAAACTGCTTTTGATAGCCATGTAATGACATTATTGATCATTTTAAAAAATACAATTTTTGATTTCTTTAATTTTTGTCTAGTTAATGAGTAAATAAGTGCCTAGAATAGAAATAGGTCTGGTTAGTCTCTCTATAGAAACTTTCATGTGACACTGACATCTTTTGACAGCATGCTATGTTGAAGCAGTGATCACTGAAAAGGCTGATTTAAAAAAAAACAAGAAAAACCTAAGTAAATGTTTAGAGTTTGAGCCTGCTAGCTCAGTCCTTTCAAAATTCTCCTATAAGTAAGTTATTCTGGAAGACCCCTATTTCTAGCATTTAGTTCTCAGACTGTTCTTAATGAATTATAATAACAAGCATTTATTGACCTTTGAAGATTATTTCTTTTATATGGATCACATTTATTTGAATTCTTATGTATGGTACAGGTGTGTGTATAATTATTTTTTTGATAACTGTGTGATGGATGCTGATGTTTTTCTGCCTCAAGATTTGTAATGTTGGGTTCAGAGGTTCAGAACCTGGAGGATTATTTGTCCGATCTCCAGGTTCGAAACCACTGCTATAGCCCCATTGGCATGGCCTGCGCAAAGACACATAGATAGCCAGCCAGCTAGAACCACTTGGAAATTGAAGAAACTTAGTTTGACTAGTGGGCAGTTTTTTGTTGTGAACTTAGTTTGAAACAATCATGAGTATCTGTTCTAGACGTAATTGCATCAGCTACCAATGCAAGTAATCATTGACAAGAAATTACATTTTAGTTGATAAATTCGATATTTCTTGAATTCTTTTTGTTTGTGTTCAATTATATATTCTTTAGCTTTTTGGAAAATCCATTATATTATGCTGCATATCCGCTTAAAGTAAAATCTAAACCAATCCAGAACAGGTCTGGTTAGTTTTTCAATAGAAACTGTCATGATACAAAAAATCATTAGCAAAATCTATGAAGCTTTATGTACACCAAAAGGTGGATTTGAGAGAAATCCTGACAAGGGAAACAAAAAACCATTTAGGATGAAGAGATGTAAAACAGAGCTGAGACAGAAGAGCTTCACACAGCCTTCCTAAAGATAGAGTAACACTACCAAGTGTGAACACATTCAAGGAGAGGATGGGTATGCTATGGAAGAATCAGGCTATTTATCATAACCACAAAGCGAAGATGACTGGCATCTGGGGCTAAGGAGGGACCCACTCCAGTCGTGAAGTCCTTGGAGCTGTTGTAAAAAATCTAATCCAAGTCTATGTACTGAGACCAAAGTATTTTTGCTGCATGCCATGTAGGGATGATCAATTAAAAAAATTGGAAAAAGGGATGATCAATGAATTAAATATTAAACCTATATTGACAGTTTTGGTTGATGGTTCCTAATGGAATCTGTAACATTCAATCAAACGGAATCTTTTGAAAAAAAAAAATATTACCTCAATGAAAATGATGCAATTCATAATTTCTTGCTGAAGTAGATCAATTAGTGAAGGCTGATACTACAAGATTCCTTCGATATAGCATGGTTCATTTAGTTGGCAATATAAGTCAGGCTGGTCATGGACTCCAACATTACCTACTCATACAGAAAACTGTTGATAAAAACAGAATTTCACCTTAATATAATTAAAATATTAGATTTCCTTGATTTACTGCCAACTGACATGTAATCACATGGTGTTTCACTCATGATTTCTTGTGATGAAAACGACAACTTTCTTCACTGGTTTGACACTTGTTATTGACTTTTGATTTTATAACATGGTTGTCTTTCTTGGAACCCAACACCAATATCATGAAGGGGGACTACTGTAATGACTTTTTATGTTGGAGAATTGAAATCAAATAAAAATTAATGCCAAAATTCCATCAAACAATAAATATGGTCAGAATAAATTCTATTTATGACATCACTGGTGTTTCCCCACCAGGAAACATCTAAAATTGAGTAATAAAAAAATAAAGAAATATCTAGATTCTGAGGAATGTAGATGTTAATAAACCTGTCAAAATGAGGCCCCAAAATGCTTTTTTTAATTTCTTAATTTTTAATTTTTTTTTATTTTTCATTTTATTTTAAAAAATAAAACAATTGAAGGGTTGTAATAAAATGATGTAAGCTCCTCTGACATAAGAATGAATGTCACAGAAACACTCAAGTCTTTGTCTGACCACAGTGAAACAGCTTTTGTTGAGTTGAGAATTTAAAAAAAACTTCAACTTGGGATACTTGAATTATCATAAATAAATAGTGACTTGAAAAGCTTTAGGCTCCTCAGTGCCAATCCATAGATGAATAACACTATAATTTTTGATAGATATTTGCTAGTTGTGAAATAATCTAGTATCATTTAGCATTAGAATTGAGGAAAAAGAAACTATTTTAATACTTTCACAAATGTTAATCTCAGAGCTACATATCTTTTTCACCAACATCAAGTTTGATTTTGTAACTATGATATTTTTCTATAATCATAATTTTTATGTAATATTGAAAGTACTTTTTATGAAAATCATTGGAAAATCAAGACTGAAAATTTTAAGGCTATATTCACATAAAGATTCCATCTCTAATAATAATAGTATCAAGAAATCTTTTTTATCTGGCTAACAACTCTATACTAAGATTGCATTACTTAACAATGTGATGGAACGAAAGTTTTTTCTGGCAATATAACCAATTCTTCCTTGTTTTCATTCTGCAAGGAATCTTTTACTTGAGTATATCCAAAATGATTTACTAATTAGATTTTTGATGTTCACTCCTCAGCTTTGCCTTGTGGTGATTCTGATCAAAATAATTGTGTCAAATGAAGATCTGCCCTGCTTATCTTTATGGTAGTACTGATTTTGGCTGTTACAACATCCAAAGAGATCTTGGTGATCTCCCGAGAATGCTCCCGTTTAAAAAAAAAAAAAAAAAAAAAATTCTTATCCTCATGGTTCCAGTCTCAACTTAGTCTCATTGAATTGTACTAATCTTTACTTGGAATGTTATTTTTAAAGGATTATTTGTACTATCAAAAGTAGTGAATGTAATTATTTTTGATAATAAGTCTATAAATGTCTTCCTGATAACAGGAATAAAACAAAAAAATGACTGAAAATGCTGTATACATATCAGAAGGTAATGCAATGAGTTTACTTTATGATGTAAGAAATAACAATTGATTTTATTTCTATATTGCAGATGGCTTAGGAAAGAATTTTACCTGATGGAAAAACTTGGTACAAATGTGTGAGTATTTTTGCTTGGGGGTGGGGGGGTTGTATGGCTTAATACTTGAAGATTCTTCATTGATTTTTATTATAATCAAATCTGTAATACGTTTGAGTCTGATGATTCTAGGATAAGATAAAAAAATTGGAACAATTCACCTTCGTTGTCATGTTATTAAATTTATTGTTATGAACGACTTACATTATCTAAAATTGATATGGAATTAATATGAACTTTTAATTAACTTTGAATGAAGTGTTTGGGAACAACTGATTTTTGAATAAACAGCCCCATAACTGTCCATATTGAGTTTTGGTAGATGGCCCTGTAGTCATATTACTAGCACATCAGGCCTAGTGTAATATTTGCATTCTTTTTTTTTTTCAAAATTAAATAGCTGTCTTATATACCAGCTTATTGCACACACCTAAAAAGTGAAACATCAACCTTCTAACTTATTTTTATCATTTGAAAGTGTAGGAAAAATTATGATATTGTGTTGACACAATACAGCTAAAACCTGCACGTATGGGCAACATTTTTTTGGCCTGTAACTAATCTAGGCATTCACTTAAAATCTTGTATAATTTTCTCAGAAAGTCACTTTTATGATTAGTATTGTAAAATTACTGTTGCTTTGGCTTTACAAATAAATATAATAATTGTAATTCATATTTTTGATATTGAGTTAAAAATATTACATTTTGTAAATTTGACATTTTTGAAGTGAACATCTGGCCCCCTAGACAAAAAACGTTGCTCATTTCTTCCTTAGTTTGGAAATTTTCTAACAAAAAGTTTAGTTTGTCTTTCACTTTTTATATGAATGTACTTTATGATCATAGTATTATTATATTGGTGTAAAGTGTAAATTAACCTACCTGAGTGTTATTTCTGGTTATCTTGAAGAGTGACATTACCTTTGATTTTCGTTTATTCTAGTGTCACACAGAAGCACCTCAAAGCATGGATGTCCCGGATTAATTATAAGATTGCTACAAGCAAATTGAGAGATAGATTTCAGGTAACAGACTTAATTCACTGCATTTTGTGTCTTTGATTGTGTGCAGAGTACAAGATAGTAAATGAGGAAGTCAATCATCCACCTATTAGTTCCATGGATGGTTCTATGCTAAAGGAAAGAAGTCAATGACTCTGAATATCTTGGGTGTTATGGAGCAGACACCAAGGAAGGCTTCAAGTCACATAAGGCTCAGGCTCAAGCTTGGATTGCTTGTAGCAGGTTGCAGAATATTTGAATTTCCAATATTTCAAAATCCTTCAAACTAGCATTTTTTAGAGCTTGTGTGGAGAGTATACTTTCATAATCTGAGACAAGGATTATGAAGAAATCCCTGCAGGATTGGCTTGATGACACCTATATTTGGCTTCTACGGAGATATACCACCTATTGCCATCACCGTAGCAAGTAGTACAACACACTTAGTGGCCACTGTCTTCATGTCAAAGAGCAAATTATTTTTGATGTAGTTTACCTTAGACTACCTCACTCAGCCAGATGAAGAATACTAATGAACTACATTGACTGTGTAGCTAGCCTTACATTCAAGTCATATTTTGTGGTTTTTAATGCTAAATTTCTGGGAAATGTTTTGTTTTTTTTTTTTTTTTTGTTTTTTTTTCTATCCTGCTAAATTTTTGTTCCAAATCTATCAATGATATTGAAAAGGCTAACTAACATTGCTATTTGGAAAAGTTATCAGACTACTTAGATAATCTTTTAACTGATCCAATACACATTTTGGAAAGAATGCAATCCTTGGCAAGAAACAATTTGTTCTTGTTCATATATTCATGCTAATGTACATACATATGAACATTGCATAATGTATGTGTTATACAGACATAAGATATAATACGGGTCAGGTCAAAATGAGAGAATCATCTATTCAAATGTAGTTCTTATTGACAATAACTGCAATGGAATTTTGAAATTAATAAAAATCATAGCTTTTGGTATATACTTCATATATTGAAAAGCTTCTATCAAAAATGGTTATTAGAAAAAAGATCTTTGAGTTAACTTTTATTTGAAAAAATTCAGTGAATAAAATTAGAAAACTGTTTTGTTTTTTTGTCACATAGAAATTCCTTCCCGGCATATGGTAATATTAACCTCACTAAACGATAAATACCAATATTATTAATGTTGCATCAGCTGCCTAACATACCAAAGTGATTGCAGCCTTTCGACAAATAATCATGGAGTCTGATCGTATGGCTCCCTGCAGTTTCAAGGGAGCTGGGCCAATCCAAGAGTGCAATTTTGAGAGTTTTGGAATAGTATGATGAAACAAAATCTTCTGTTTCACGAAAAAAGCTGCATGACCTGTAAACAAGCTTTAAGAAGGATGGAGTATTTAAAAGACATGTTTGAGATGATTGCTTCAGCACTACAGTAGGAATTTCTGGGCAAATTAAAGTTGATCCTAACAAGTAGGTGATTACCATACAGTGGCTCAACTATAGAATAAATTTGGATTTGAAGTTTGTTCTTCAGCTATTCAATCTATGATGAGTAAAAAAAAGGCTACACTTGGATATGCATAAGATCATGTTGTTTAAAGGATGAGAAATGGTCCAAATTTCATTTTAGCAATCTAAGTAAATTCAATTTAGTTAGATCTGATGGCTGAAATTTTCTATGACCTCGTATATGTGACAGAACCAAAGTGTGTTAAAAAGTCCAAGTGTCATTGTATGGGTAGTGTCCTATGAATGGACAGTAATTGCTAAGCCTATCTCCCTGCCAAATGAGTAAAGAGAACATTGGAGTCATGACTTTGATTTAATCAAGAACTTGTGGAAGATAACAGTAGACAAGGTTAGGGAACAAAACCAAGTCCTATCATAGATTTTATGAGAAAAACTGGAAGATGAATTGAAAAATGATACCAGATCTGTGAGAGTAACTTATCATGTCTTGTAGGTGTCGGTGTGCTGAAGTTATCGTTAATAAAGGTCTCTATACTCCATATTAATTGTTTCCTGTTGAATTATTCACAAATGTTCAATTTTTATTTTGTAACCATCATAAAAATTGTACACCTGTTCTCTTATTTGTCCACTATTTTTTTTTCTCAAGTCAAAGTTTTCCTTAGATATCTTTTGTTCCATAACTGCTG
This sequence comes from Thysanoteuthis rhombus, assembly GCA_963457665.1. NCBI lineage: Eukaryota > Metazoa > Mollusca > Cephalopoda > Oegopsida > Thysanoteuthidae > Thysanoteuthis > Thysanoteuthis major. Next base: position 66,272,264 of record OY735205.1, on the reverse strand, counting down.
TCCATAAAAAGCCTTTTCATACATGAAGTATATACCAAGAGCTATGACTTCTATAAATTTCATGATCTTCGAGCAATTAGTATTAATAAGAACTATATTTGAATAATTCATTCTGTAGTTTTGACTGGAAGTGTAGGGAAGTGTAGTTATATGGTTTTGTGTGTCGTATACTGATATGAAATAGTTATTTGAGATATATAACATGCATAGAATTGTGTGAGATTTTGAAAATTGAGTTCTGACTTGCCAACTTCCAAAAATTATTTTTCAAATTAATTTCTGTTGAAAATCAGCTTAGTAAAAATTACTTAATAAGGCCATTTTTTGCAATAGTTTTTGATATTTGTCAACTAGATTTTTGCTTTCAATTAAATTCAAAATGTTATTTTGTCATTTACAGGAAGTTGATACCACCAATCGAGGGTCAATAGTATTTGAAGAATTTGCCACACTTTTCAGGAACCTTATACATGTACCATCTGTAAGTATCTAGGATTTTACATCTCCATTGTATAAAAGCAAAGATATCTTGCATCCACATTCCACCTGCCATTATTACAATGCAATAAATCTTTTTCTTATATCGCTCTTCTGTGACAGGTTGAAAAGATTCACATTCAAAATATATATAAATATATATTTGTATATTGTATATTGTGAACCGAGTGGTATTGGGGATGCCTGTATCAATATAAATATTTTTGATTTGTACAGTATATATAGCAAACAGTACTATGTTGGGGATGCCTGTAATGATGTAATAATTGCATCTTTGATGTTGTGAACCATGTTATATCAAAGGATGCCTGCACTAATAGAATTTTTATAGCACCAATATGAGATCAGGTAGGAAAAAAACTAATTTCCTAAAGGAAGAATGTTTGATCAGATTGTTCTTTGAATTCTTATGACATGATAGGAGAATTTTTTGTATTCTCTGATTCAAGTAGCCATAAAGTCAAGGTGCAGTTGGGCATTATGATTGCATAGTAAATTGACTCCCTCACTCCAAAACATAACCTAATGGGTGGAAACTACCTGATTTAATTTTATTCTCTAAGTTAGACTACAGTGAAGATTCAGGGCTAAAAATATTATTCCTAACAAGTGCCAAAAATTGATTTCAAACATATTTTGGATGAACGTTGTGACCTACAGACTCTATTATAGAGATGAGTGTTGATGTATATAAAAATTATTTGCAATGCTCTTTATGTTTGAAAATAGCCCTATTCAGTCAGTAATACATGCCTTGATTCCTGACCACTGATAATCCCTCTCTTCCTGACTTCAATGCATTTATTATATGATATTCATCTCATATTTGACCCCTGAAAAAGGAAAAGATAAGGTGGGTCTCCTAAAGAGAAACAGTTGATAAGGGAGACTGCTAGAAAGGAAACTATAAATCATCTAAAAAAAAAAAAAAAAAAAAAACATTCTTGCAAAGCAAAGGGAAAAAAAATCAAGAATTGACTTTTTTTTAATTTCAATTACTTTTTTTAAAATAGGGTGTCGGTGTCTGCAGATGTATTATTTCTCTGATCATTTGCAAAAGTTGATCTTATAATATATTTTATCATTCTATTCTTTCAATGTAGTTATTCAAAATGTAAAATGAAGTTATCTTTTTTAAAGATTTCTCCTCCTTTCTCCTCCATTTTTCCATTTTTAACATCTAAATAGTACAAAAAAGTATTCAATAAAAAGATAGTTGTCAAAAAAGTTTTTTTACATATCGGCTGACGTCGGCTGACTGCATGTCGGCAATTGGCATTCAACAAAATGACGGAGAACCAAAGATGGTGGTCATTCTTCCATGAGACGTTTCACACTGTCCAGTTTCTCCACTAGTTGGACCTCGCTATGAATAAGCATAAATGCTTTCTTTCTTTATCTCTATCAGTCATAGGGGTATCTACTACTTTTTATTTTGACAAAAATATCCATGTACAACTTGGAGAAAAAGGAAAATAATACATTGATTATTGCATATAAGCCTGTAGGTCTGTGTGTCTGGCGATGACAATGTTTTGATCGGGACTTATTTTGTCTTTTACCACTTGTGATATAGAGTTTTACATTCTAAAGAGTTAGGGAAAAAAAAGATAACTGAGCTTTTACTGTAGTCAGAATATGCTAGATGCATAGAGAATCAGCCTTGTTTCTCATCTTTGAATCAAACTACAATGGGTTCAGGTGGAATTTTTCACTTGTGACATCATACTGACTTGTAAAAAGTTTTGGATGTTAGAACGTTTCAGTTTTTGGAGTTATAGAGAAGGATTACTCAACTTATGAGTGTGAAGGGGGCAATGCTACTTTTTCATCTTGTGTATATATGTTTTTAAAGGGAGATAACTGTCATTCTTACAGAAACTAATCAAAAAGTCTGTGTAATGCATCAAGAAACTTGGGCTGACTTATATCCAAGACTTTTCTCTTCTTCAGTTAGAGTGAGCAAGCGACTACCACCACTGGAATTGCTTCATTTTCCCAAGTAAATTAGCACAATGTTTGAAGTTGTAAATTTCATAAATCTTTCATAACTACTATGTAATAACATAATAATAACAAAATTTCTTTAAAATTGCAATAAAAAGAATGAGAAAAAATGACGTAAGTTGTGAGGTAATTTTAACCAGTTATTTCCCTTGATATTTACATCTGAATTTTCTCATATGAAGTCAAGAGTTTATTTTGTGTTTGTTGTGTTGTCCAATAGTCATTACATTTTAAAAAGTTTTTTGAGGATGCAGGCATTGATACATCTCTCTTCCTTGTCTGTAAAAAATCAATTGTCCACTATATTCCAATGCAAAGTGGTGAGTGTAATTCGTTCTGTACAGATATTGGAAAAACCCTATATTTTACTTTCACCAAACTTGTTTTAAATAATTTTTTTCATCATTCCAGATCATCACAGAACGTTTTTCTTCATATTTTAGTTTCACTGGCGATCTCAGGTAAGTTCTGATGATGGAAAGTACCATATTTACTAGAGTTTAATGTGATCTCAAATATAATTTGGACCTCATTTTTTGTTGCTCAAAATCAGTGATATGTTTTTGTTCTTCTTTCACTCTCTACAAACTAATCTATGCCCTGATTTTTTATATTAAATCTTCTTGCATTATACACAAGGAAATATATCAATATTGAAAATAGGATAAGTTGTTGCTCAAAGTTACTCCAATTTAATAATTTTATTTTGATAGGTATTTGTTAGACACACCTTCCAAGTCGTATGTATTCTGTTTGAGATAAACACATTTTGATACATTCTCATACATGAAAGGAAAATTTACTTTTCAACAGTCAAAAATTGACTGGTTATAATCACATAAGTCTATTAGTAGACCAAGTGTAGAGTCCAGACTGATTGATTTGAGTTGGGGTTGCAAATTTTCAGATATAACAGGATATAATGTCATATACCACATTCAGGTGTCAATGGATTTTTTCCCCCCCAGTTTTCACCAACATTCAATGTTCTACCAAAACCTTCTCCAGAATTGTTATTTTTTTATGAATTCTCTTATTTCTTGTTATTAATGTCCCATTTTTGGCATCAAGTGCTCACACCCATGTACAATCTGTAAACACTCTATCAATATTATCACCCTGATGTAATATATGACGTCATATATGGTGTTGTCTGAAAATTTGTAACTTAGGGGGTTGCATGCTGATCTTTGTTAACAGTCTTCATTAATTCTGATTATTTTTGTATTGATTTGTAGGGAGATGTCACTTTTTCAATTCCAATCATTTTTGCTAGTAGAACAGAAGGTAAGTAGTCTTTTGATATACCATCTAATTCAAATTAATTGGTATTGGAATCTATTTTCAATTTTTTTCCCTATAACTTTTTGAAAAGAATTCAGATATACAGAATGCCTTGATTTTATACCAGTTCACAATAACAGCAATTTGAAACTTGCCCATTTGTTTGTTTGTTTTTTCCTTTTTTTACTAATTCAGGAAGTATTTTGTCAAATTATTTATTTTATGTTAAAATAACAAATCAACATCACATTTATTTGTGAAAACTTTCCAAAATGCCTATATAATGGATTCATTTTGCACCAATTTCATTCACACTGCCGCCTCTGGGAACGCACCTCTAGGCAACCTGTATCTTGCATTCAGCAGTTTATCAAATAATTACATCTAGCACACAGCCTATTGCATTCAATTTCCCTCTATTCTCTAATTTGAAATTTGTCTTTATCTCAAGAAATCATATCGAAGTGTCATCATGCAGTAAAATTACTTAATTTCACACGAGACTTAATAACAATACATGGCTTAATACTAATTCTGTGAAAAATTATGATTCTTTCTGCAAATTATTATTTGGGTTATTTTTTGTTTCTCATGTTCCTCTTCTGATTGATGTGATATATTGTAGGAAACGGCAGCTAATAACATCCAATTTGTGAAGGAAATAATGAAGAATCATCTGGACAACCCGGTGCGTGCTGCTGCTGACCTCTACTTCACAGAGCAAGAGGTAAATTGAATCATAACTTGAATTACATCAGAACTTTCTCATTTTCTGATTTTATTTATTCATTTTTTTTTTTTTTTCTTATATACAATTGGTTTGTAGATTGTGTTGGGGTTAAGATGAATTTTTGTTGTGATTTTCAGATAATGTCGTTTAAACTTTTGGTCAAGTAAAGATCAGCACCACTTTTCCTCTTTGGAGTACTGATCTTCACTTGGTCTGATTTGGTGGTACCAAAAGTAGAATGATTTATTTGACTAAGCATTTGCCATTACATCAAATATCAAGATAATCCTTGAATATCTAACCCCCCCCTCCCCCGATGAAACATCTATTGGGTTGGTGTTCTTTGCAATGCATTAACACTATGCCTTGATCAACTATTTCATTGTTTGTCTCAATGGTTTTATGCAACATTCCTAATCCTCTGTTGAACCAATTTTTTTTCTTTCAAGAGAGAAAGCATTGTTCAAGGCTCGCGGTTGTATTTTGTTGGCATATCTGACTGCTCATAGATCTATATTTTCTAAGAACAGTTTAATTGTGTGAGGACTCCAAGCCCTAGATGTATACTTGACTATAAGAGGCACTTGATTATTGTAGCTGTCAATCTTAGTAGCACTAGTGGCAATGCAAAAGTTTTTCTTGAATAGGTTTAATTCTTTTTTTTTTTGTTAATTGATGGTTGTGTTTGTGATTTAAGTGGTCCAGTTCATTCTTTCATCAAGAGTAAACACCAAGGTAGTTTGTCTGACATGTTTTAGTATTTTATTCTGTATTGAAATGGAGATTCATTTAATTTCTTTGTGAAATGAGTAAAATTACATTTTATTATGATTAAAGAGATTTTCCATTTATTACATCAGGTTGAAAGATCGTTTTTACTCGGTCCAATTGGGAAGTACTAATATTTACTTCGCTAGGTTCAGCTATTACAACATTTGAAGAGATTTTTGGTATATCCTTGGATAGACCCTGCACGGGCTCCATGATGTTCAAAGAAATGGAGTTTTATGAATTGTAAAACCTTCTTCTTTTGCTCATCCTTACCTTTGCTTCTCACCTTGGAGGTGCTGATCTTAATTTGGCCTCATCAGGTGGTATTAATCTTTATTTAATTATATTAAGTGATAATGATCTTTATTTAGGTATATTGAGTGATAATGATCTTTACAAAGGGGTCCTTTGTTTATCTTTTCTTAAATGGAACTATCTAAACATGCTGTTGAAGCTGGAAGTGATGAAGAAGATTGACCATATTTTTTAAAAGAACATGGATGTTAAATATGTCTTCAGACAAAACTCCATCTTTGGCAAATAAAAATTTGGCGGTGCCAAAATCACCGTATTAGTGTGGAAGTGCTTATACATTTTGGCCATTTTTTTCCCCCCATTTTCTAGCATCATTTTGATATTTTCAGTCATTCAGTCTGTTTGTTTTATTCTTTCATTTAGCATTTTTTGCAATCAAACTAGTGCAAAAATATTGGTTATTTTTTCTGTTAACACCCATGAAATTGTAACTCCTTTATGATTAGATAATTAGGTCAAGTGCTGACCATCACTTACTCTCTGGATCCTGCTCTGCCCTCAAAACTTTTCTGTGTTGATCATATTAGTAGGTGGTAAAAAAGAAGGGTGTACAACCAATGCATCCTCCCAATAGTCACTTATGGAGCTGAAACGTGGAACCTAACCAAGAGACAAATCTGCAAATTGAGAACCATGCAATGCGCACATGAAAGAATTATTCTGGGCCTCACATGGAGAGACCACAAGACAGCACTGTGCATCCGAGAAATGACAAGAGTCTAGGACATCATAGAATCCATCAAAAATCTCAAATGGCGGTGGGCTGGCCATACTGCAAGAATGGCGGACAGCCGATGGACATCACAACTCATGACATGGGTCCCCCAAGATCACATGCGCAACCAAGGCCGATAGAATATTTGATGGAGAGACGAGCTAGACAAGTTTAAGAAGTACTGGCTCCGCAATGCCCATGAAAGAGAAGTGTGGCAAATCCTGGGGAAGGTCTATGTCCAATGACGGACGTTAAAAGACTGATGATGATGGATCAGCAGAGTGAATCTTTTATCCCTTTGCATTCATGTGGGGCCTAAATTGTAGCACCTTTGAACAATTCAGGTTTTAGCTTCAAATTGCTCTTTACTCTATCAGGACACTCTACCACATTCGACTAATTCATTTTTGCTTCTAAAATTTCAAATAAAAAATATAAAAATTTTGATTTTTTTTTTTTTTTTTTTTTTTTTTTTTTTTCAAAACAAACAAAAAAAAACTAACTCTGCTTTAACTGTCTATAATGCATTTGTAACCGTGCCATTCACTTGTGAACAATTTTTTGCTTTGTCCTAATTGAAGAAAATAAGATTGAGAAATGCTAAATTTACAATGAATTCAGTACAAACCAAAACACCTTTCCAGAAATTTCGATCTATATAGCTACAAGAAAAAGCTCTCAGAAAGAATTGAAATAAAAAAGAAACATAGATAGCTGGCCATGTTCAGCACAATGTCTTTTGCGTTCTTTTGCTTCTGTCCCAACTCCTTAGATTCCCTCAACTTTGCTTCAAAGTTAAATTCCTATTATTATGTATATTATTATTTTTAGCTTCTGTTTTCATTCAGCGTGCTTTAATTACGTATGTTCATTATGTTTACTATTAATCATTAGTATTACCATTGTTTTGTAATGTGTGTTTTCTTTTGATTTTCCAAACACCCTTCGTTTATGATTAAATGTTGGTATTTCTATAGAATATCATGTCATGGTTATTTTTTTCCTTTGCATGTATCCAACTGTTATAAGTGACTTAAGTTTTTATACAGTATCAAAAATATATGGATACATTTCTCTACGAATAACACTTCATTTCAATGGTGATCCAAACTACTCAATATCTACTAAGAAATATTTCTCAGAGAATTCTATCTTATGTGGCCAATAGAAACGTTGAGACTTTACATAATCATCACCTAACTAGGCAAAGTTACTTCATAAATTGAACCCTGCTTCATTGTATCTTCCAGAACCTCTAATAATTTGATTTCTGAACTCTTGTAAAATATGATATGTAGATACGTAAATTGAAATGCAAACTTACTAACAAAGATGATTATCTTTTCTTTTTTTCTTTCAGTTTGAAGATTATTTATTCTCAAAAGTAAATCAAGTATGGGATGTAAAGTATGATAAAGTGACACAAGATATGGACAGACCTTTAGCACGTTACTGGATATCTTCTTCTCATAACACGTAAGATATTTCCAATGAAATTCAACTCTCGTTATTACTATTATATAATGTCTATTATGCATACATGTAATGACCTGTAAGAAAAATGCATACAATGTGTGAATGTTGTAAAAACTTGAAAGATGCTGAACAAGGATATAAAATTGATAAAAATAATTGTTAATGCAGTGACACAAAATAGTTTTCTTTTAATATTTCATGTTCAAATATTCATGATGCGTTGTGCAGGTACACGTTTTTCTTATTGAAAAATGTTGTTGATATTTCTACAGTAATAGAACCTGTTTTTTATATCCAAATATTTTATGGTTGACAAGAGTATATATTCATGAGGCTCGGCCCTGGGTATTGGCAAAACAGGCTCCTATCATGTATCTGAGAAATTATTTGAGGAAATTTTCATGACTGACAAGCTCAGTCAAGCTTTAAGGGGAGCAGAAGTTCAGTTTGCCCAAGGTACAAGAATCAATAGGGGCCCAGATTTTGAGTCTTTGCAATTTTTTTTTGCTAACACCTATGGCCATTAGGCTGGGGATTAAAGAGAATTCTTCCCCTTAAACTAATACTCGACTGAACACCCACCCTAACAGATGGTGTACAATACATACATTGCTGTCCAAAAGAGAAATATAAATATAAATAGAAATCAGATAGTGTTTAATTTGATTTGTTTTTAAAGTTGAATTAATACCACTCTTAACACTCTTGGAAAAAAAGGAGGCTAATGTTGAAAGAAACTTCCCTTGAATTTTGACTCCTAAAGGTGATCCCCACCTATTTTGATCCTCAAAAGGGAAAGATTCCTCTCAATTTTGACCTCCTAAAAGCGGAAGGAAATTACCTCTCAATTTGGACCCTTTTAAAGTGGGAAAAAGAGGCCCCCCAATTTTCACTGTTGATAGTGAAAAGAAGGAATTCTGTTGATTTTGACCAATATAAGTGTAAAATAGTGATGGTAAAAATTATTCATTAATAAATTAATTCTGAATTGAATATTTTTTTCCTCATGATTGGTCATCTGAACTTGCCATTAAAAAAAAAATTGATTCAAATTTTTCACCATAAGTGGCATCAGTTGGATTATTGATAACATGAGAAATTTAATCTGTCTCTGTCTCTCACTGTCTTTGTCCCTCTCTTGCTTCTCTTCTCTTTTGTTCTTTCTTTCATTTCATTTCTTTCACTCCCTCCCATTCTCTTTCTTCTGCTTTCCTTTCCTGTTTGACACCTTAAAGTGAAAAAAATTTCCTTCTCCGATTTCAACCCCCAGAAAAGAGAGAAACTTCCCCTAGATTTTGCTTCCTAAAAGTGAAAAATGAAAGTTCCTTATAGATTTAGTATATCAGAGAAAATACAGGAGTCCAAGACATCATAGAAACTGTTATAAAAGTCAAATAGCAATAGACTGGACATGTTGCAAGAATATCTGACAACCACTGGACATCATATCTCACAGCATAGGTCCCCAAAGATCAGGTGCGAGGCTCTGGCCGACACAAAGTAAGATGGGGTAATGAGCTAGGTAAATTCAGAAAGCACAATCCCCATGATAGAGAGGTCTGGCAAATCTTGGGGAAGGTCTATGTCTAATGATGGATGCTAACAGATAGATGATGATGAAAGAAAAAAAAAAGTTCCTTCAATGTAATTGACATAACTGCTGATCCCCCAAATTTGTGTCTTGGAGGTATCCCTGTATAACCAATAAACATTGTAATATGAGATATGTTAAAAAATCTTTTTGCCTCTTTCTGAATGAAGAACGTATTTTTATCTTTGAGGATTGAGTCAAGAGAAAAGAATAAAAAATATTCTTTTATTATGTCATCAGGAACTATTTTTTACCATTGACGGATAATCATGTTAATAGACCCCCTTGATAGGAACCCCCTAAAAACACATTTTGGTGGGGGGGGGGTTCAAAAACTAATTTGCTATTTAGTTAGAATTGTGTAGTTTCATCATAAAGTTTACACAGAAAAAAGTAATCTTAAATCATATTTAGTAGAATATAGGGAAAGGATTGAGAAACTTATGTATTCATGCTAGTACTGTTACTATTAATTAAAATAAACTGTTTAGTTAAGTATAGCATTAAATGAATATGTAATATTTCTTAAACTTCTTGACTTCATTTGTTGATGTGGTTGCCCTCGATATCAAATGACTCAACATTTGCTAATCTTTATATTCAAAAGACTATTTTAACTATTTAAAATCAAATAGATGTGAATTTCTATGATTTGAATTTCTGTGTGGGAATACCTCTCACCTGTGGATAGTTTCTCTGTCTAAATCTTCATCATCTAACTTGTATTTATTCGTTCTTGAAATTTTTATAGAATGTTGAAATAATTTTTTAAATTTTTGTTGATAAATCATAGCTTTTCAATTAAACTATATTTTTTGTATAGGTATTTAACTGGAAGTCAATTCAATAGTGAATCTTCATGTGAAGCTTATGCCAGGTGCCTTAGGATGGGATGTAGATGCCTTGAGTGTAAGTATACATTCTCTCTTGTCTGAAGTTGGGACTAACTGACGACTGGCTGTTAACATTATCTGTGATTATAATAAATGGCCTCCTATTTATTTGTCATTATCATGTTTTATTTATCTTTTAACTGTCAAATTCATAAAGCCTTTTTGTTTTTCCCAAATGAATTGACATTTTATAATCCCTGTAATTAGCAGATACATTTTGAACATTTTACATTTATTTATTTATTTATTTATTTATATATATATATATATATATATATATATATATATATAATATATATATATGCTTTTACCCCTAATCCTCATTTTGTTCATTCACAGTCTATATCTGCTTCATTTGTTTCAAATTGCGGACAATTATATTATTGTAATAATAGATGTATATATTCCGCCAGAAATAATTATAAATGTATTACTTTTACCTTTGCATTACTGATGGCTGTTTAGTTCAATGGTAAGAGCAATGCTACATATATATGTACATAATGTGTGAAAAAGTTTTACAGCTTTGAACCCTAAACACATTGAAAAAAAAATTTCAAAAATGTTTGTGTCACTTCAGTCATTTATTTCCCAATATCTGTTTATGTAATTTTTTTAAGTATTTTTTTTTTTTTTGTTTCACACAGACTTTATGATATGGTACTATTCGTAAATTGTTGTACAATGCGTAATTGTTCTCATTAGGATCATCAGTCGTTTACCATGTAACCGTTTGGGGGATTTAAAGACAAAACACTTATATTAACATATATATTATTATTCACTGCTACCTACAACAGACTGGTTTAATCACTGTTGTTAGGTTTAGGTTATTATTGTGTTCTGACATTTATATCTATCTATCCAGATTTTGCCCATTGAAAAAACTTGGAATTTTGCACCTCCCTCCCATCAATGAGCTGCGAAAAATAACCCGACAAAGGTTTTTATGGGGGGTTCAATTCACAATGATATGGCAAGTTGGTCTCTTAGTTTGTGTCGATTTTTTTTTGTTTGTTTTTTTTTTTTGTTTTTTTTTTGAAAATCATAAATTTATGATTCATGCAATGCTGGAAGGAAACTAGATATTACCACCACCACTGCTCAATTTACGAACTAGAAAGCAGCAAATATGGGTGGCGGTGATTCATAAATTTCCTTGGATTGCTAGTAAATATTTTGTTAAATATGTATCTGCTGATTATCGGGATTCTAAAATTCTGTACCACTAAAAGAATTTACATTCATATATTTTTCTTCAACAAATATCATGTAAATAGTTTTCAATGGAGGGGGTAAGCATTACTTTTAAGTTCAAAATATTTGTACAATTAATGGTAATATTCCATTACTATCAAAATTTTTTCAAAATTCTTTGTATTTTCATCTTGATTTTTGTTGCTTTTTATCACAAACATACTCTGGTTAGCTTTGGTAGTGAGTAAATAAATAAGCAGTGTGGATCAAAATGAAGAAAAAGTCTGGAATGAGACTCAAACTCTCACTCCTCCTTGCAGGAGGGGGGATAGGATTACGTCCTACTGCTCTTGCCATCTAAGCTATGGGAACTTGTGGCAAGCCCATTTTGCAAAAAAAAAAAAGAAGTGACTTGTATGTTAATAATCGGTTATGTCAGTATCAGTTAAACAATTTTAAAAATCTACTTTCATCAGATTATGTATTGCAAATCATTATTAAATTTCTTTTATTTTATACTACTATCAAATCCTTATAGCCCTGATCAACCAGATTCTTCTCTCTTTGAGTGTGTCTCTGGGCACTCCTGGTCACATTTTTGGGACTACTACTTTGAAAATTTGCATGCGTACACCACTAGTGCTTTTTGGGATCCTTATGGTCATTTTGAACACCCCCCCCTTTTTTTTTAAAAGATTTTTAATTTTTATTTTCTATATGATTTTAGATGAAAGATCTATATTTTAGAATAGTTTTAGATTATTTACCTTCCAATTTGTTTTTCAGTGGACTGCTGGGATGGTCCTGATGGTTACCCACACATAACACATGGGCACACATTAACGAGTAAAATAAAGTTTATTGATGTCCTCAGAACAATTTCTGATCATGCCTGGGTTAAAACTGAGTGAGTTTTTTTTTCTCCTTTTGTTTTTGACTTATTTGTTACTTTTCTTAGCTGAAGACTCATTTGTGCTTTTGCTTTTGCCTCACCAAAGACATCAACATTCATTTGTTGATGAACTAATGACAAATTTTCAAGTCATATTTAATGTAGGTCAGTGATTTTCAAAGTGTGTGATGGGGTGCCTCATTCAGCCTTACTGTTAGATATTGTAAATATTGATAATTCTAGGCAATTTCAGCAAATCACTCTGTCCATCTAGTGTTGAACTTCACCATTTCAACATGAGATGGCCCTTGATTGATAGACCACGCTTATATTCTGGAATTGTCAAATGTGGTATATAGTTGTAGGTATATAAGTTATTTATGAATTGAAACTACATGATTCATCATTTTTTACTCAACCACATGAACCTGAATGCAATTATTCAGTATTTTCTGATTTTTACACTAAGGGTGCAATGATTCAAAAGAGTTTGAGAATCACTGACTGCCATTTCATAAACAATATCTATTATTGGATTTTTGGATGATAGTTTGGAATCCTGCTGCTATTTTGAATTTTGCCAATTATTGATGGCTAAAAGTGGCTAGATTTATGAAAAAATGGCCATTGCATAGATTTACTGCTAGTGTTGAAAAATTTTGATAAATTAGAAGACTTGCAATGGACAGATGATTATGAGTATGGATGGAAATTAAGATGATTATGACAGAAAGCCAATTTTTAAAAGCAAACGTTTAAACTCATATCTCCTGAAATGATTTTATTTTCCTTTTTCTTTCTTTTCTAGCTATCCTTTGATCTTATCCATAGAAAATCATTGCACCCTTCCTCAACAGCGTAAGATGGCAATGACATTTAAAGATATGTTTGGAGGTTGGTATGCACCTTTTTATCTTGTATATTGTTAACTTTCCTAAAGTAAGTGTTCCTAATTTCTGACTGAATTCTTACCATTCCCCCAGGAAAAGGAAAGAGTTAACTGCCCCTTTCTCCACTTCAATATGGCTAATTTTTATGTACAGCAGTTCTTGTAGAGGTCTAAATAACCCCTTAAAACGACACTCCTGTAGCTCAAACTTCGGACATGGACATAATTATGACATAAAAAAACAGTTAACATTTTGACCTAGGAATTGCTTCCATCCGAAATTAAACGGCAGAATAACAATATTCTGTTATCACGCTCTGATGGTGACAGCTTCAGCTTTCCAAAACACCCACAGTTTACGATTCCCACCTCATGGAGGCCGTAGGGTACAATGACTGAAACATAGTGTTCAAAAGATGAACTGAAATGAGGACAAGTCTCAATTCAATTCCTGCAAACAAACAGATTCACAAAGGTGCTGATTAAATAATTTTATTTGGTATGACTGTTAACTTCAATTCTCTTTGAAATGCAAGAGATTTGTTCACCCCTTCACAGAACAAAATCTTTTTCACTTTTTTCATTTTGGGTGATATTTTTTTTATTTTTCCTATATATGTACATACATGGAAATGGACAAACATTTTGATTTTCATCCAAAAACCAATTTCTGTTCTCTTCCTGTGTTAACAGAATGTTCTGAAAAAGCACAAATTGTGAAAACAAATATGTCTGAGATAATCTGTCATTGGGTTAATATTGAATCACTTTTCATTTCTTCATCTCATATGACTCTGAACTTCATTTCTGAAAAATTTAAATATAAATCACCAATGGAAACATTGAATCTTTCATGTTTGAAATGACCCAAACAGTTGTCTTTGATATTCTATTGCATAACTTTGAAAAAGTTCATCTTTATTTGATGGTTTTTTGATAATATTTCTAATTATTTTCATACAGAGGATTTATTGCTTGAATGTATTGATAAGAATGAAACCGAATTACCTTCACCCAACCAGCTTAAGAAGAAAATTATTCTTAAGGTATGTATGCTATTCAACACTTGCATGGATGTTGATTTCCTCTTAAAAAAAAAAGTTTTTAAAGTGGGGGCAGGGATTACCATAGTGCAAATATTTAAAATTGTCACCTTCCTTTTATCTCAAGATATGTTTTTTATGGAATCAAAGGGAATGTCATTCTTGATTCGATTCAAGATTTCTGGATTTATTCTGGGAAAAAGCAATTAATGAATTGTACAGGATGTCCCCAAAAGTAAAGCCTGATTTGCTTTGAAACAATTTCATTGATGCAATAAACAAATTGCAGATCAAATTGGCATGGACATATGTGATGCATGATACTAGGGTATTTGCATCCTTAGACATTTGCGTCTAGCATTCTTGTATCCCACTTATCTTCTGAGGATTGTGATTGACTAGCATACTTTTCAAGTTTGAAAAAAAAAAGACTTTATGGATAACAAAATAGAATCTTTATTTTCGTTGTGTAAAGATGAAGGTGTTGGTATATAAAGTTGTAACTTCTCAACTGATGATGAGATTTTCATGAGAATAAAGAATAATGAAGAAAAAGATTGAAACTTGAGGAAAATCGACATGGGAGAAAAAGCAAAGTAAAGACAGTTTTGTGTGTTGATCAGTAGAGAACTATAAATTATTCAGATGATACAAATATAATTTGAATAGAGAAATACATATAACAATGAGTGTTTTGAAAATACTTGTGGGTGAGCTTGTATGGAATTATTGATATCAATAAAAGATTGAGGAAGCTCCTCACTTGGGGTCCACATGTGCATGCAGCCACAATGATCTGAACATGGCAGGAAATGAGTGCTGGAAGATTCAAGTTGGCAAATAACACTGAAAGGGAATAGGAAGGATAGATACTATACGTCTATTGTCAACTTCTCAATTGCAGAAAGTAAATAAACTGTCTTCACTTTCATGGTCTCCTTTGCCTAAATGAACAGAGAACTTGAAAATTAAGCTTAAATAAATTTTTCATCGGAAATGTTTGAAGAGCTGGTAGTCTTCAAGTTAATTACTGTGAACCATGTAAAAATGCCCAGCGTAGTGTGATGGTTACCTAGGTTGTCTTGTAAACTAATTCACTTGTCTAGAGAGTTCGATCATCACTGGGGGGGGCCCCCACTACTGCAAAGCGTAGTTAATATTTAGGGCACCTTGTAATTGAGAATAAGGACTTAACTATCAAAATTGAAGATGCAAAACTGGGGAAAGTAGACCACTCTATCTACCTAAGACAACAAATCTCTATGAAACCCACAAACGAGGAAGAGATCAAGCAAGGAATCATCCTAGGATGGCAAACCTTCGACAGAGCAAGCTCAACCTTAAAAAATGAGTCGATCCCAATAATCCTAGAAAGAAGAGTATGCAACCAATGCATCCTTCTAATAGTCACTTTTGGAGCTGAAACATGGAACCTAACCAAGAGACAGATTCACAAACTGAGAAGCATGCTATGCGCACATGAGAGAATCATGCTCAACCTCACTTGGAGAAATCGCAAGACAGCACAGTATATTAGGAAGAAAATGGGAGTCTGAGACATCATAGAATCTATTAGAAAACTTGAATGGTAATGGGCAGGCCATGATGCAAGAATGACAGACAACCGATGGACATCACATCTCACAACATGGATCCTCAGAGATCACATGCAAAACCAAGGCCAACAGAATACAAGATGGAGAGATGAACTAGACAAATCTAGAAAAATACTGGCTCCAAAACACCCACGATAGAGAAGTGTGGCAAATCTTGAGGAAGATCTATGTCCAACGATAGACGTTAAGAATGATGATGTAGCGTATGGTTAGCAAGCTGTTCTTGCTGATCACTACTACTCACTGGGTGCCTCATAGTTGTGGCTTCATGTCAGAATTAAGCTAAGCCTAGTAAATTTATGCTTTGTATCAAATCACTAACCCAACAAATGGCCAGCCCACTCAACCAAGTAGGCTATATAGATTCTTCTCTCTTTGCTTGTGTGTGTGTGTGTATCTCCATGTGTTGTAGGTAACATTTCCAGGGACTAAAACCTTGAAAGTTAGTATGATTACTCCATAGTGGAAAGAAATCTTTTATTCATTTATGCGAGGTATAAATATTATGTAATTATTTTGAAGAAAATGTTCGTTTTTAGTTATTTTTTTTAATGAATACATGAAGTGCGTGGTTCCAAAATGCGATGAGTGCCATTAAAAAAAAAAAATAAATGTGCTTGATTTAAACTAAAAATTAAGTTTTTCATTCAACTTTACGCCTTATTAAAATTTTATAAACGGCTTGTTTATAAAAAGGTTGTAGTTAGATAGAACATTTGAAACTAGAATTTGATTTCTGAATTGAATACATTTTTTAAATGGTGCCTATTGCATTTTGGAACCACACTCTCCACATGGTCCAAATGTGAATTTGTTTTTTGTTTTCTCAATATTATAGATGTATGATTATTTCCCTTGTTTTTTTCTATTTTAGCATAAAAAACTTAGAAAAGGTGCAACTGAATGTGCAGTAAATGCTGATGAAAGTAAGTAGCATTGTTTTTTTGTTTTTTTTTCTATTATATGTTTCATGTATTGTCTCCAATTTTGGTCATACCATCCTTAGTTACAAAAAAAAACGCCCCAAAATTTCAGCTAAACACTTTGCAAATTATAGTTTTCAGTCACTGGTCTTTCCAGCCAATGATTTAATAAGATCCTAAAGTTGTATTTTGGTAGTTTCATATTACTGAATAAATTTCACAAAACCATAATTTTATAAGACACTTTTTTTTGTTCTCAAAATCTTTTGCCGCAAAGCTAATGCAAGGTGGTGACAATTTTGAGGGAAAAAAAAGAATTCAAAGTGTGTTTTTAAATGGTTTTGTTGAATTTCATAAATATGAAACTATCAAAATACCACTCTACAAATCGGCAGAACCTTAATTAAGTCAATGAACATTAGTGTATATTAGTAGTCTTAAGTATATGGATTTCAACTCACTTTGTAAATTTCGAAATTGTCTTTTTTCCAAAGCACATGCAGATATAAAATTAACTCCCTTTTCACAATTTTAATGGCAATTTTCAAGTTCCTGGGTGTAGTGCAGAGATTGGTCTCTTTCTAATGGGATTGCCATGGAAAGCTCACTGTATCACCCCTGGCTGCTTACAGCACATGGTATACCCATTTGGTCACTGATGATTTTCTACGATGCTTAATTCTGTGAAAATACAAGAACTGGTGTAATGTGATTTGGCCATAACCATTAACTGGAATGTACGACAGATACTAAATTGAGTATAGAGGTAAACCATTACTTATCAGGCTACCCAGAATCCTCTTCACCTGGTAATTAATATATACTGGCCTACTTTGAAATTTTCCAGGTCTCCACACAAACCCGCTACAACACTTTGGCAAAACTGGTAACAACATCAGTTGTTGGCATCAACTCTGAAATAGTTTTTCTGCACTCATTGACATAGCCTGGTGTCATTTAATTCCAGCCATAGTCCCAATAAATGAAAGGTCTTTTCATGGTGTTAAGTGCTGTAACAGTCTATAACTGTTGCTTGATTAGGCTACAAAGGGATGTAATCTAAATTTTATCCCTCTCAAAATGGGTTTTGGGATCGTGTTGAATTTGGAAAACCATAGAGAGAGGATCTCCTCTCTTCATTATTTTTTCTCTTCCTATTGTATCATGTATGGCGTTTTTAAAAGAATGGAAATTCAAAATGAGCAAACAAGTGATGGGAAATTGTTTCATCGAAGTAGGTTCCATGTGATTTAACACCCCTTTTGTCAGCATGAAACTGTCATTTATACCTGCATTGTAAATACTATTGTTCCTGGAGTCAATAAATTTTCGCAAAGCTCACTTTGTCATCCTTAAAGGATTGCTTCCTTCTTTGAAGTCTGTTATCCTTAAAAGATTCATCTCTTCACTGAAACTTCTGGAATCAACACTAAACCATACAAACAGGACCCAAATGTTGATCACACATCTGGTTGATGTGTCATGCAGTTTCAGCAGCTTCTCATCAAAGTTTCAAAATTTATCATACTAAAGACATTTTTGTCTATTTTATCTATGGATTGATAACTCCAACTTGCAACAGTAGAGAACAAGAAAAATGAAACTTGTAAAATAATAATTACTCTATAAAATGGTATGTAACAACAGAGTTGTTGCTTGAATGTCAAAAAAATATGTCATCTTTGTAGTTTAGAAATTACAACTTCATATTTTTGCTCATTATTGTTTGATATATCAACAACTTTTTAAAAAGCTACATTCTTTCCTACTCAATATAACTGCTAGCCAGAAGTTGGTCAAGTTCTTGACTAACTTGATCATCTGTGATCTGACTGAATCACTAATGCAAAATTGCTCTGGTCCCAACAATCCCTATTAGATGGTTGGTTGGATGATTTCTATTTGACTGAAATCAAGGAACCTTTCTACTTCTGATTCACTTTCTCCATATTATACCAGTTTTTTAAATTATTTCAGTGTCAGTCTCTAAAACAAAATCTCATTCACCCACGACTAAATCTCCTTATATTGTTGGTCATCATTATCTTATTCTCCTTAGTGTATACTTTCATGCATAATTAATTTTGTATCCTGAATAAATAGGATAAATTAACTTATTTCTTGAGTGTTTATTCTATTCATGTTTTTGAATATCCCAAAAATATATTAAGAAAAAACTCTTACCGATAAAAAAAATTAAATTAGAAAAATCATGAGAATTATTTTAGTTTGTTCAGATGAAGTTGGTGAACAACAGTTTTAGAACTCTGATTTTTAGAAATGTTTTCTCATTGTTTATGTTTAACACAAAAAAAATTATCAAGTAGAGAAAAATATGAATATCTGTGTCATTTACCGCTCTAGTTTCACTCACCTCCAAAACAATTTCATTCACCTTTGGATGAATCCTTCATCTCTTTACCAAAATACTGTATCCTATCATAGATTTACCAAGAAAATTGTTAACAAGTTTATATTACTTTTTTGTAGGTGGTACTGATACAGGCTTGAGCAATGTTGAAAAAAATGGTTCTTTATATCTTGAAGACCCAATTGATCACGTAAGTAATATAATGAGCTTTTATGCAAATTTTTCTCTTTATTTGTTTGTTTTCGCTCAAAGGGGATGATTCCATTGATTGGTTGATTTATCTCCAATTATGGCATAACTATAAACAAATTTGACAGCACTAAGATCAAACTCCCTTGTTTCATTAGCTTCTAAAAAGTAAACAAAACAGAATTCATTTCTCCATAGAATATTACTCCAAAACTATGTCTCTTATTTCCATTTCTTTACTTATAGTTTCTGTAAATGGGATTTGGAAACTTTAGCACCTGAGTTGGGCTTTAGAATTGGGAGTGAATTAGTCTTCAGTTTTTGTTTATATCAATGTGTCATCGTTATTCGTGCCCAACATCATTCGTTTTATTTTCTGGTCATCTATCATTGTTACATGTGAAAATAAAGTCAGAACTAGTTCAAAGAGTTTGACAAAAGAAAAAAGCTCAGTCAATCTGATGATTAATTTGCCACTAGCATCAAAAGCAAACAAAAAAGGAAAAGTCTACCCAGCCACTGACCTCGAAAGCAAGGGAAAAAAAATGTTTTGCTCCCTATTGGATTTGATTCCAAAATCTACTGACTTGATTCTTTGGGACAAGTCGTTATTTTTTTTCAAATGTCAAATGAAATTCAATGTAATGTCAGTGTATAATCTCATTTTTTTTTTTATGGATGACTTTTGTCTAACTACTGTACAAAGTCTAGAGTTTCCTACTGTAACAAGAACAACAAACCTCACCAAAATGAGGGATGCAAACGGATATGTAAAAATCCACATTCCACTACAGCAGCCTTATTTATATCAGAAACTGTTTTAAGTATGTTGGTTGTGTTAAGCCAATGTAGTATGTCTGTATTGTTTCTTAACAGTTTTATGAGCAAGAATAGTTAATTTTTTTTATAAGATATATCAACATGTAATGATGTATACAAGAGAATGTAATTGCATGCGTGTTACATCAGTTATCAAGAACAAATACAATCAATGTTGAATGAAATGAGAAGATAAAATGTGCAAAATGAAAAATTGGCTTTGAGGCAAAGATATTAAAAAGAAGGTTTTATGCCTGCCTTTGTTGATGGGCCAGATCTTGCTAAAATATGGAAAACATGGATGTCTGAGTAGGTGTGGAATACTTTGACTCTGAACTGAAAATTACTAGCTATCTGTACTTTATTATTTTGAATAATTTCACATGAGCTTATTTCAAGAGCTATCTACTTCTATTTTTGTGGTAATTGATATACATGTTTATAATTGATTTATTGTAAATTTCTTATTTCTGCTCTAAATGGAAAATATAAAATATTTGGTTTTAGTTATATTTGAACACAGTTAAGTGTTGATTTTTGAGCCAAAATAACTGGTTTTATTTCACCTCTGTCATATAAGATGTATATTTTGTAAATTGCAGGTATGGCATCCCCACATATTTGTGCTGACACTAACCAAGCTTCTTTATGCTGAAGACCTAAGGGCTGAACAAGAAGAAGATACAGATGATGAAGAAAATAATTTATATGCTGAGGTTAATATAATTTCAACTATATTGTTGTTCAGACATTGATCTAATAAAAACAATCAAGGATACTTTTTAAAATTGTTGACTAGTACACGATTTTATCAATCAAAAACTTCCTAACAGTTTCAATAGATTTTTTTGTCTCCAAACAGAAGAAAAATAAAAGATCTATAAATTCTTGAAAGTCATCCAAAGGCTCTTTATCTGTGTCACATATTCTTACTGGAAAAAATGGAAGAAATTCAGTTAAACAAAGCTATATACTAGCTTGAGTTAATTTCATGAAAGTTTTTCCTGAAAATAGATTCGATAAATTTATGTAGAAATAGCTTCAGAAAAATCATCAAAAATACTTTATAAGCACAGATTGTAATAAGTTAGTCTGTTCTTTAAAAAATATTGTAATTTAATTGTAATACAAAGATGTATTTCCAAACGTTGGATTATCAATATGTTTTATTTTTTTCTGTTTATTTCTTTTTAAATGAATTTAAGATTTGATATTCAAGCATTTTTCTCGAATTTTCTCTCTGTAGTATAAATCTTGTTTTAATTTGGTTGTTGGATGAAAATGTTGCTTTTTCTAAAATATTTTATTTATTTATTTTTTTTTTTTGCATTTCATTTTTTCAATTCCAGAGTAACCAGAGTGATGAGCTACACTTCGGTGAAAAATGGTTCCATGGAAAACTTGAAGGTGGTCGTCACCGTGCAGAGAGACTGCTGCAAGAATACAGAGACCTGGGAGATGGCACATTCCTGGTCCGAGAGAGTGAGACATTCATTGGAGATTTTTCCTTATCTTTCTTGTAAGAACCTTCATTTTTCAAGTCTCTCTTTATTTCTATGTGAATGTAATATGAAAAATTCAAAAGATAGCCATCACAATTATAGTTAAGAATGGTTTGGGAAAAGCACAATTTTTACATTGAATAAATTGGATCACATTTTCTTGTTTTGAATTCATCATAACTTATTCTAGATTCATCAACCAAAAGCATTTGCAGAAGATGTCCTAAAAGGTTTTAAAAAGCTGCTTTTAGTTATGAGCTGGACATCCTGTGGAGTTTGAAGATTACTGGCTTGGCTCTGAACTCAATAATTTTGTTGGTATGACAAAGGAATTAATTCCAAAACTGAATTCAAGCCATTCAATGGCTCACCTTCATCTGCAACAATAATTCATGAATAAATTCTAATTAAAGGTGAATTTTTTATATTTTTTCCGCACCATATATTTGGACATTACTTTCAGCATAGCTGATACTTTTCACCATTATACTCTTCAAGAACATGCATATTTTGTGCCCTCACCAGAAATTTAACACGTACAAAGGAAGCTGCATATTGTGAGCACTTTGGGACAAGGTTTCCTCAGTAGCAATAACCAGCTGATAACATTAAGCAAAGGATATAAGAATTGGAACAATTTACATAGTTTTTTCATAAATCAACACTCATTGTTATGTTATTAATTCATTATTGTTATAATCCACTTTACATGATGAACAAGTTAATATGAAATTTTAATTCATTTTTTTAATCAAGTGGTCCAGACTGAATGATTACAACAATAACAATCTGTTGACATTATCCCTGATTATAATAAGCAGCCTACTTTGATTTAGGTGTTCACAATTAGACAATCACAGTCCATAAGATTGTTTTGATTATAGTAATTATTATTACAACTACTAACTTTATTACTATAATGGTTGTATCATTGTTATTACTACTTGTATATCATTCCCTTATTTTCTGAAAATGATGCTAATAAACATTAAAATATAAACGAAACTTAGTTTTGTTTTTTGATCAAATATTTGTTACAGTTATATTTTTCTGAATTAGTTTGATCCTTTTTTTTAATTTGAGTAATTTCTGTCATAACTTTTTTAACGTTTTGTGTTAATTCTATTGTATTTTTTGAACAGGCGTCAAAATCGTGTGAATCACTGCCGCATCAAGTCAAAGCAAGAACATGGCCAACAGAAATATTATCTGGTTGATACTTTGCTGTTTGACAGTCTCTACTCTCTCATTACTTATTATCGAATTAGTCCGCTTCGTAGTTCTGACTTTGAGCTGACTCTAAAAGAACCTGTACCTCAACCTCAGTGTCATGAAGGCAAGGAGTAAGTAATCATTGCAATCTAGTGTAACCGTGTCTTCAAAACTGTTCTCGTAAAAGAATTATTTTTCTTGTTTATTCTAAAAAAAATTTTTTTCTTCAAAATTCTACCCATCTCAGCCATTAGCTTCTTTGATGTATTGTCCTCTTTCCACATTGTAGGCAATCTGATAGATATCCTTAATGCTTGAAAATTCAACACTGTTATTGGTGTACCCTTGGCCTATTGGTTAGTCATCAGGCTGCTATGGTCCACGTCAGAGTTCAAATCATGACCATTCCACTTGATTTTATGTATCTGTTTCTGTCAGTATGACAGAAAATAAAGAAATAAGCAAAAAATCACATTATCGTGTTTCGCTCAATAATTCTGTTCAGAGCTAATTTTTGCTCTTTTGATGCAATCCAACTGCATGTATAATGGTCTACTAGATGTATCATATGAATATACTACTAGCTTCTAGAATAAGTAGTTGGCATATAAATATATATGAAAGATATCTTTTAAGTCTTTGTTTGCAATACCATCTTGTTGAGTTTCTTTTTACCTTTGTCAATGAAAAATATCAAACAATGAAATCTGACAATTCCTGTCTATTATATAAAACAACTGATTCTATATGCCCCCCCCCTCCAACATTGATGCAGCTCAACCAAATTTGGCGTGCGTACTCAATGGACCTGAGAGAATGTTTTAAAGTAAAAAGTTTTAAGAAAAAAAAAATTGTAGGATTATGGTACAAAAAAATTGTATGTATTAATCGATGATGATAAGAATATATTTTAAATTATTTGTTTTCTTTTTCAGGTGGTATTACGGAGAAATTGATCGTGCCAATGCTGAGGATAAATTGAAAAGAATTCCACATGATGGTGCTTTCTTAGTACGTCGAAGTGAAACTGATCAGTACTCTTTTGTGATATCCTTTAGGTAAGTATGAAAAGACTGTAATTTTTGGCAGTTCAAAACTCGCATAATACCTATTGGTCTATATTCTAATTTAGCCTCCTACACACAAACTTGTTTATGTGTGTACATATATTTGTGTATGCATGAAAGTAATTATGAATAAATGAGTGCATATAAAATAGGTTCAACAATGTCAAGCCTGGTCAGTATCTAAATGGGTGATCGTTTGGGAATACTAGCTGCCATAAGCAGCTGGCGATCACATGGTGAGCCACCTGTGGTGATTCTTTCAATCCTCCAAAGGAGGAGACCAATCTCTTCACTGTGCTTGATACCACAAGCCAAAGGCCCCCTCCCCTAAACTTTGGCTGGCCTGGCTGCAAGCGACAAGAAATAAATGGAATATATATATATATATATATATATATATATATATACACTACACACTCGAGTGCCCGCTTTAATTTCCGTACTCACTGAATGTTCCACAGCTTACTTTCATTAAACCTCAGTGATGTTACATTTTACATGATTTTATAGATTTTACATCAATTGACTAACAAGATCAGTCTCCACAAAGACTGTGTGGGAAGTATTCAGCCATTTAATATCAGTAAATGAGCAACCAACCTAGGGCAATGATGCCTTAGTCCCTTCAAAGTACTCCAATCGGAACTTATCCTAGCATCCATTTTACTTTTTCACTCAGGACCTCCTTCAGCTGCCTTGTTACATTGATTTTAATCTCATCCATGGTCTGAACTCTTCTCCTTTTCATTGGCGATTTCTAGCTTTGAAAAAATGAAAGAAAAAAAAAAACGCTTTTTGACCATTTTTGGGTCTTATTTTGACAGATTAATAATATTATTATTTATTAATTTCCTATGGGAATAATATGTAGAATCTCAAGAATTGAGATGTTTCTAAATGTTGGGTTTTTTTTTGGTTTTTTTTGTGCTCTTATTTAGATGTTTTCTGGAGAAAAACTCCATTGATGTCACAAGTCAAAATTATTCTGACCGTATTTTTTCTTTGATGGAGTTTTTCTCACATGACTTCAAATTTTGCCGTTACGATTGTTCAATCATTGACTATGATGGCAAGTTTCATTCAATTTAAAAAAATTTTTTTATTTCAGGAATGAGGGGAAGATCAAACATTGTCGCATAAAGCAGGAAGGCCGCCTGTTCACTATCGGCACAGCTCAGTTTGAGAGTCTACCAGAACTCATCAAATACCATGAAAAAACACCTTTGTACAAAAAGATGAAGCTAAAATATCCTGTCACTGACCAATTAATCATGAGGATGGGGATAGTAAGTAACAAATTTTCTTATTACATTTCTTATCCCTGGGTCCTCATTGGGTGGAATAAAAAAGAAAATTGAAATGAAAAAAAAAGTGTAGTGCTTAAAACTTGATAAATATATCAAAATTGAGATAAAAATCAATTTTTGGGTGGTTAAAACCTTTCCTGACCTGGGAACTGTCAGTTCAATTGATGAGGTTAGTTTGTGTCCCACATTGTGAATAGACCAGGTATGTTCAGATCAGTTGCTAGGATAGAAGAAGTGGCAACCACACAAAATCATTTGTATCTCAATTTTGACATCACTGTTAGGTTTTGGGCACTACATGTTTTTGAAATTTAAGAAGAAGCTTTTTCATCCCACCTTAGTATGCCTATAATATTCTTTTTTCATTTAAAAGCAATAATTTTCTAAGGAATGTGTCCGTAGCTTTAAATACGTACATCATCATTATTATTATTATTATTATTATCATTATTAATAACTTGACGAAAAAAAAATTGCTACAGTTTTTATCACATAAATTGACGTTTATGAACAATTGATAGCAACGTACTGTAAAAATGTACTTTTTATACTATTTTTACTCACAGGTGAGTATCAAGTATAACAAAGTGATTTAAGATTCTGTAAAACTGGAGCTAGTTTTTGAAAAAAATTATTTCTCGAATGCTTTAATTTATAAAACATTCCATTCATTTTGAAACGGAATCAAAAAATAAGAATTCTAACAACTATTTTTGATTCTATTTTAACTGCTCAACATTTTGTGGTCCATCTGGCAAGTATATGTTCTCTAAAGAGATAATGTAAAATAAATTATGACTAATTTTAAGATTGTAGTGGTTATTATATTGTATTACCTTGCACTTTTTGTCTGGAAAATTCACATGTATTTGAAAAGATTGATGGCAAACCCAGGGGTGTAGTGCTAACTTTTTAGGTTCCAGAGCTGACAAAACACTTGCCATTTCCAATATCCCCATCTCCATCTCCATCTCATATATATATAATGATTTTTTTTTTTTTCTTTTTCTTTTTTTTCTCACACTGAGGCACTAGAGCTTTGCTCTGGGAAGTCCTGGCAGCACTGCACCCCTGGACAAATCTGACAAACCTTTTCCCTGTGAATCTGCATTGATTTCCTTCAACTAGTTTTGCTCTGGCCTCTGTATTTAGGTCAAATTTATTTTGATAATGAGTGGTTTTTTGGGGTTTTTTTTTTTTTGTTTTGTTTTTTTCTTTTTTCTTTTTTTTCCAATCAAATTTGAAAAAAAATCTGTTTTATATCCAAATGTTATAGACAAGGGATGTGTAATTCATTGAACATTATTTGATTAACTTTCTCACAGTTTGATGGCTGATCATTTCCAACATGCTTTAATCCTTTCAAAACTCCTCGGACATATATCCCAAGGTTTCAATGACTGTTAGGATATTTTGAATAAGGCATTGAGCACTCTGGTAGGTTAGTCTTGAATGGGTTAATTCAGTGGTTAGAACAGTAAACTGGGCATTTTGGGGTCTCAGCTCAATTGTTAGTGTGAGATAGAAACCAGCTGGATCTGAAGTTGAAATACAGCTTCACTGTAGACCTATTATAATGTGTAACCTGATTCAGTTGGAGTTTTTCTTTTTCCATATTTAGCTATTATTTTGAGAGCCAAGTATAACTTTTAGAAAATTGAGGTCCGGGCTCAAACTGTGTTATATTGGGTCTACAGTGTATTTAGAAATATATGACTTCGAACCCTGAATAGTTTATTGAGGATTAATCCCAGCTCATGATTATGCAATCTAACACAATCCTGAATGCTTTGATATATGCCTTACGATGAACACTCACATGATGCCCAACCAATATTTTTTACTCAATGCCTTTTCAACAAATTATCAAATATGAATACAAGTGTACCGAGCTTTAACAAATAATCTCTAACATAATTTTATGTATATATATATCTATGTACATTTATAAGTTTTTGGACACAATTTTTCTGACAACATCTGTAGAATTGGCATAAAATATCAGTCAGCAAACGTGATCATAATCAAATTGGAGCAGGCTAAACACCTTTGAATTCCCACATTCAAAAATAACCATACACACACAAATAAAAACTGACCATTTAATAGCACAAAAACATAACCCTGAAAAAATTCTCTTTTTTTCTCGAATATATGGATCCATTTGAGAATTGTAGTTTCTTCATAATTCAAATATACTTGGGGTTTGCCTCTCACACATTATATCTTGAAACATTACTTCAAATTAACAAACATTTCAATATTGTTTCGTCTGAAATCGCCTCTTAGATAAAGTTGAAAGGCAAAACATGTTAATTTAATGAATTTAATTTAAATACATCATATTTCTTGGCCTCAAAGATACATACAAATTTTAATTTCTGAGAAAAATAGGATAGGCCTATGAAAAGAAAAGAAAAAAAAAGTAACTTTCAGCCTGTGAGATACAGGGTAAATTTTCAAGTCTAATTTTTTGGTAGGGAAACACAGCCTGTTTATAATCTATATATTTTCCCAATAGCATATTTCTGTTATATATCCTCATTCAATTCTGTTTTATTCACATCTTCCTCTCTGCAATTCTCATTCTTGTGTTGTCTGTACCTTTTAATTAATTTAATTAATGACGTCAGCTGTCACTTGAGTTGACTCCTACTTTACAGACTCCGGAAACCAGTACTTTACAACGGGACCTCTACGTTAACCCTAATGATTTTACATCCAAGGTAAACTTGTGTAGTACATCCATCCCTCTGTCCGTCCATCTGCCCCCAGTAGAATGCCGCCACTTGGTCACCCCCACGCAAAGCACCCAGTTCTCTTTGTCGTATTTGCCTCTGCCTGCCAGTGTCACCTGTCACTATTGTTCATTTTGCCTGTTACTGCTATACACTGGCAGGAATTCTTTTTACGCTTAACATCTTTGCATGCTTCTATGGTATGTATATTTATGTCTGTTTAATGCATGGGAAGATATTTTTGCTTGTATTTTTACCTATGTCTGCACATGGGCAGCAATAGTCATAATTTAAGGACATTAACCTTTTTCTGATAGATCATTGTTGACATGGATATTTTCAGAGAATTAGTTTTTGTCTTTGAATTTAGTTTACTTATGAGTACTTACAGGCTCTTGTCAGTCAGTTTCCATTCTATTTGTTTTCTTCTACTCATAGTCATCCTAAGCAAGGCCTTTCAGCCACTTCTCACCAAACGGTGACAAAAAAAGGAGTTATCAAAGCCACAAAATCAAAGACTAGTACAAACATGATAAAATAACTTATTGGTATAATAAAAATTTTTAGTTAGAAACACAAATATATGACATGAAACAAGGGAAGAGGATACTAAAAGAGTGATAAGAGTTAAAATTACTTAAAATTGATAAAATGCTAAAAATTATAAATATGAATGTTGTAAAAGATCCCAACATTAGGTAAGGCACTTCTTCAACCTAGATTAGAAAAGGTTGAGATTGGATTCATCAGGAAAATATTGAGAAAAGAGTTTATTTATACATGCAACAAAAAATGTGCATGTGCAGACTATTCAATCATAAGTTCATATTTACTTCTGCTTTGTCTTTTTCTTTTCTTTCTTGAAGTTATTATTTAAATTTTTGCATTCTTTCAAAGATCTGAGAGTAAAATGTGAACTTCAGGATTAACATACACATGGAACAATTATATTATTCTGAAAATGTCTACTGATTACCTTTAAGAAAAGCTAGGGAAAAAAATGTTCTCCAACAAATTTTTGCAATGATCATTTCATTGTCTAACATTGACTGGTCCGCAACCAATACTACCTCAAAAGCTACAATCAAAATAACTACTATTAAATGAGGGAATAGATTATTTAAAATGACTTATTTGATTTATTTCTCACACACCAGTCCAATGTGGAAAATCATCTGATGTGAATGTTCACGATAAATTTATATATAATGTGCTTTCGGATTCTTGGACTTTAATTTTTATAACAAAGTGTACATAAGAATCTTTTTTGGGTGTTCTATTGTTTAAATAGCAGTTAAGTTCCACACAGCTGCTTCTTTGTTATACAGTACATGAGACAATGATTTGTCTCTATTTCTTGAACAATCCATGGTTTTTACGGAACAAGGATGCTGAAGAGCTCCAAATTCCCTGCTGTTTAACCATAACTAGGGTAAGAAGTTGATGCCTTTCTCAATGGCATTATTGTGGAGTGAACAAAAACTATCTCAGCTGAGATTTGAACTCCATTTGCCTTTTTCATTTTTTGTGCTAGTTACAGTTAGGCCATTCTGTATCTCCATATACATTCAGGAAAGAAACAACCTAAGAAATAATCTGAGTGGTGATTTAATTAATTATGGCTTCATGGATAAACATTACTGGTTGAAATAAGTACAGAAATCGTTAGTTTCTGAGTGAAATATCTTTTCCTTCTTCCCCCCCCCCAAAAAAGACATTGAATGACTTCAATGAAAGGAATATCAACTTGAATAAATGATTTCAATCTCTTACAAATTCCTGTTCTTTGTTTTCCACAAAACCTGTGTTTGTGATTCAAACAAAGCTTTGAACTCTTCGATATGATTTCAGTAACTAATATAACCTCACCTCAGCGGATCAAGCGAATTTAGACTTCTCTGTGTTCTACCACCAAACTTGTTTTTGCATAGCTGTTGTTAGTTAACCATTCCGGTGGCAAAACCATTAGTTGAACAATTAGAATTACTTTTAATGAAGGGTTAGATTTTGCGAGCAGTGATGTAAATGTCATAGGGTTTTTTGTTACAGGAATCAATTTTAACAAACGATCTATTATTTGCAAGAACTTCTTGTTTTGTTTTTTGTTAATCTTTTTTATTGTAAATGTTTTTGTTTATTTTGACTAATATTCAATAACTGAAAGCTTAATTTTGTTTCAGCCCAAGAATTAAAGAAGTAATTCATGTTATATCATCACTATTATACAAGATTATAACCAATGTGAATGTTTTTTAAGTATTAAAACACAGTGAGTAGCTTTATCTAGCATCTATATGATTAGGAGGATACTTACATTGTCTAAAAAGTTCTGTTGTATTATCTATATTTCATATAAATTATTTCAAATTATTTTAAATAAGCATTGATTGGAGTAAGGATTAGTAACAAAGTTCCAAAATTTATGCCATAAATTGATTCTTGAATTTCCAAGTATTAGGATTAAACAAGTTGAGATTTTCTTGCTAATATTCATAATCTTTTTTGGTTCATTTTGAATCTTGAAATTAGAAATTTGTCCTCTATCTACTGAAACAATCTTGTTGAACCATCATTTTCCATGGGTTTTTTGTTGTTTTCCAAGTCATATGGCTAGGGAATTTTCATTTGAAAATGTTCTTTTAACTTAAATAATTCACTGTATTTTTCATTTACCATTAAATTTTGTATTAACACTTAATTTCATTCTAGCAAAAAAAAAAAGTATTTCAAGGTAGGTAACTTTTGATTGAAGTTGCCTCCCTTGTGCTTTTTGGTACATTTTTTCCCTCTTCAATTCAATTCACAAAAGTGTTCCATTTGAAAAAAATCTGTACATTGAAGAGTTTGACAGTGGCTACAGACAGTCTATGAATCCAAGAGTTGAAGATAACTTAATATCTCAAACAACTCTAATAACATTTGTTTTCAGAGATAAATAATACATTAAAATCCTTTTATTTATTTATTTTTTTTTTTTTTGCATGAGATTCTGTAAGAAATACCTCTATTCCTTGTATTTTTTTTAATGTCTGTGACTATAAGGATTCAATTTGACAGCAAGATCTTATGGGAGTTTTTACTTCCATACACTTTTGATTAACAACTAATTTTGAAAATTTTTGATCAGCTGCATTGTCTACAACTAGTCTGCCATTTATCTTTCTCAGACCAAAGGGGGAAAATTAACTGATTGTGCATGATCTTTTGCTTCTAACATTACTTTATTTGTTTAAAACAGATAACACATTCCAGAATAACCTCAACTCTTTCCATATTGTGTTTGAAGCCTTCCTGTTCATTTGACATCCTCAAAAAACTCTGTCTTGTTTCAGCTAACTAACAGCGAGCCTTTGTTTTTTTAGATCCCATCTCTGCATGTGGCTAGGCTCTCTTTTGTTAATCTTGTTCACGGCTACTACAGGGTTGCCGGATTAGGGTGCTAGATGAGATAATCAATGCTTTATCCCCCAGACTTACCAAACACAGGCATTGGAATAGCGTTGCATTTCGGAATTGAGTGAGTCTTGAGGTATTGGAATGGCATTGAATTTCGAAATCCAGTCAGTCTGGGGGTTGCTGCAGAACTTCTGCCTCCAAATTTGCTCACATTCCAAATTCAACTCAATTCCAATGCCTGTGTTTCGTAAGTATTAGAAGAGATAAGTCTTGGATTATCTCCCCTTTTAACTGAATCTGGCGGCCCAACATGACTACTACCCTGTCACTAATATTAATAACCTTGGTGGCTGGTTTTTCTTTTTTTCCCTTTAGATTCACAGTCTCCTCATTTTCTTTGTGAGTACCATCTTCGCTACTAATGATGACAGGTCACTGCAGTTTTTATTTATTTTTCAATTCAATTTGTGTTGCTTTTTTTTTTTTTTTTTTTTTTTTTTTCATTTTTTTTTTTTTCCAAACACTTCCAGATGTTCACTAGTATTTGTTTGGTGTGCCAAAAATTACTGAGTAAGATTTTATTGATCAAGAAACATCAGTTTTCTTTGTCATTTTTTTTTCTTTAATTCAATATTTTCATTTGCAAGAAATGCAGAGTACACTCACTCTACAAAAAACTCAAAGAACAACAGAGGTCACACTTATAAATACCAAATCCATCACCATTCTAGTATCAGACTGATCTATAACATGACAAATCCTTCTACATGAAACCGTAAACTCTATTCCAATTAACATGTTCAAAAACAACCAATAAAAAAAATAGCTTACCACACAAGTATGAAACTTTCTAAAATTCTCACCCTTTAAATACCAACCCCTATTCTGTCAGATGTATCATCAGTTGACCTTTTTTTTTTTTTTTTTTTTTTTCTTCTAGATATGTTTGAGATATATATTTTTCCCTTCCCAAAATACAAAACTGAAAGCATGATGAAGTAAAACTTACTCTTTCTTTCTGCCTAGGGTACTTTCTCTCATTCTACACAAAAAAACTCCCTTTCTGAATTCTTGATGATGAAGACGAAAAAAAAAGACATATATATTTAGAAATGACTTTTCATTTTAAGAGTTCTTAGAGAACAAGAAAGCACTTAGAGAGTGCGTACCTCTATCAACGCACATTGTCACTCACTGTCATAGAGACATAGCTACGATGTAGGGGAGGTAACTCTTCATGGATCCACCTAAAAATCTAATCACTTCATTCGCAGTACATTGCTCACCTTTCCTCTAAATTTCATTCAAATTCATTAAGAACTGTTGAAGGTATTGTGTGGTCAAGCAGATGGAAAGGTAGATAGACATAATATATATATATATATATACCTCTGCAAACAAACTCAGGTATAGTTCTATTGTGAATATATCACTTATCTTAACTTCTATTACTCATCATCGTAAAAATTGTAACTATTTTGAAAAGAGTTAATTTTTCCTTGCAGCATTTGCCTCATCGGTTGATGCTACTCGTAATCTGTTTTTAAGTGTGACATAATTGCAGTTCTATGGCGAAAATTTCTCCTCAAAACTAAATTCAAATCATTTAACAGCAGTTGTAAGGAATTAAATAATCCGTTGAGAGCAATTAAAGAGAGGTAGACAACATTCTTAACAAAGCTGTTATTTTCTAATTTATGTTACAGACATATTTCATTTTTTTAAAAACAAACTCTCGAGATAGAAAGTACATGAAGAGAGCAAGATTATACAGTGTTTATATCTAATGCGTACACTGCATACATATAACTTTTTCATTTGCCAATGAAACATATGGCATTTTGAATTATATTTGTTTTATTTTTCATTCAATTATTAATCATTTTTGTTTCGTAAGTTTGAATGGGGATCAATTTGAAAAATCAATTGGTAACAAATGAATTTATTACAGAAACAAATGTTGCCAAATGCTGTCCAAAATTGTATGTAGAATGTCGCTGGTTTTGAAAAGTCTGTTTTGTTCATGGATATTTACTCTTTTGGTCAAATTTTGACTTCGCTTGTGTTATTGAGCATAGTAGTGTAGAGATTGGTTTCCACCCTTAAAGGATTAATGGGATCGCCATGGGAGGCTTCTCCATAATCCCCTGCTGCCTACAGCACTTGGTATACCCAGATAGTCACCCATGTTGGCATTGATTGTACCCGATGTTGCTTGATTAGGTGACCATATGAGAACTGGTATATCCAGAGCTATTTGGCTGTATCAGCTTATTTAAATGTCCTGTTGCAAACACAAAAATGCCACTACGATCCTCGCCTGAGATAATTGACGCAATAGATATTTTTTAATTATTGTTTATCAACAAATGACATAGATTCAAAAGTGACATGTATTTTATTTACAAAGTTGAAATTTTCTACTATCCTATAGATAATTTTTCTACAGTGTATGGAATCCTCATGTTTATTAATATTGAAGCTATGTAAGGTACTAGCAATAAATATAAAGATTTGAGACAGGGCAGAATTCAGTTATCAGTAAAAAAAATGGTTTAATAATTCCATTTATCTTAAAGAAAGAAGTGCGTGTGTTTGAAAATCAATGAATATTTGAAGATGGCATAAGAACTGGCATATTCGAGTCCAACTAACAAACCCCTTGTTTGGGCCTTTCTCATCTCAAGACATCAAATTTGATGAAAGTTGTTGAGCAGTTTGCTCTTACTAAATAAACATGAAATGAAGATATTACTCTATAGTTTATGAAGTAGACATGATTTTTAGGCCTGTCAACCCTAGCATATATGTATTGGCTTACAAAAGAACTCTTATTCCTCATTTAGAATTTTTTGGCATATTTAATAGAACTGATAAAAATGTACTCATATTTGGCTAGGATGGGACAAAGCTTTCTTTGTTTTTCATTTTAAAGAATTACCAAAGGCTACTTGAGAGATATGGAAAGTCTTTTGGCTCTGCTCTTCTTAATCATCAGCCATTGTAAGTGCAATGCTGGACAAAGGCCTTTCCCATCTTTTTCCATGACTATAATTGTGCTCCTATTTTTCATAAATCATTTTTTTTTTTTTCTAACTTTTAAAAACTCCTTGGACACACATCCTGAGGTTTCTTCGACTGCTTGAATATGTTTCCCTTAGATCCATTTTAGAACCCTACTGGGATGCATGTGTCAGTAAATTTTCCTGGCTCTTACAACCACGGACAATGACGTCAACATAGTGTAACACCTATGCAGAAATTAGTTGACATTACATAACTGAATTGGGATGACACGTAGATGAAAAGATCTGCTATTTGGTGTTTTTCATTCAATTTTTTTTAATATATATTATAGATTCATGATTGTTATATCAAAGTGTATGTATTAAGAAAATTATAACTTTTAATCTTATTTTTTGTTTCACTTCAAAATTTGGAACCGCTTTGTTTCCTCATTTGTTTTGAATGTGATCATATTGTCCCAATAGTCTTGTTACTCAATTAGTCTAGGAGTCTAAAGGCCCTATGTATTTTCCATCTAAATTACCGAGTTTTATACAAAAATTATTATATCACTTGTGTAAATCTGTGCTATGACCTACACAATAATAAATGTCTACTGGGACAAATGCCCACTGTGATAGACGTATCCCATTATGATTTTTGTTCTTTGAAATATGGAAATTTAGACATTAAGCACCTTGATAGGTTAGTTTTCAAGGGTCAGTGAAAAAGAATGTTTGACAAAAATCTATGCCAGAAAATTTTCATTGTTACCATTCTCATGTATAGTATTGTGTTTGATAAAAATTGACAACCAAGCATAAATTGCAAAACATTTACATGCTGAATATTTAAACAAGCCTGTACATTAGACCATAGGTGTGCTAGTTCTTTTCTTGTGTGAAAATCTAGCTAGAGGGAGTGTGGCCAACTTTATTTTCAAGTTTACATATAAATTTGAGTCAAGAGACGACTAGATTCTCCGGGTATATTTAAAAACTAGGAAATATATTAGATATTATTAATAAACAAAAATGTAACTTGAATGTTCAATATTTTTTTATTGAAAATCATCTAAATAGCAGTTTCTGAAATCTGGACACCACCTAAATCATCTAGATTTAGATGAAAAACATCTAAATTGCCAGCCCTGAGCAAGGGATATAAATCCTATCTCTATGTCAATCAGGGACAGCAATTAGTTCTAGAAATGCTTGTGCGTCTAAAAAGAAAAAAAATGAATCTATTACAAAAGCGTTCAACATTTCCTTGTCTAGAAAAAAATATATCAGTTTTCCCATTTTCAACTTCACTAGTTCAAGTTTTTAAAAAATAATTGAGCTGATATTTGTAGGTGCAATTTTCTATTTATCAGGTCTTTTCATCATAATTCCAGTATTTGTCCTAAAACATTGGTCCTCCTTCTTTTTGGTTTCACCATCCACTTTCTTATGGAAAAGTTTTCTACCTCCTCTAGAGAGGATTTTCAAAAGAATACCAAAGAATTTTTTACTCTTTGAAGAAGAAAAAAAATGAATTGTTTTTGCTGTTACTTTAATGGAAATAATAGCACCAAATGTTTGGTTAACATACAATTTTTAGATGTCACCGATTCGCCGTTTTTAGGTATCACTGATTCCAGATAGAGAGATGCAGCTAGTGAGCGATATCACTCTGCTGCTTGGTAAATTAATAGTAGAAAATGTTGCTACCGACTCATTGTTTGTCTATCATATACTTCAATACTCAAAATCCTCTACTGCCCACTAAAATTTTAAAACGCCCACCATTTTCTGTACTTTTGCTTACTGCCCACCAAAAAGTTGAAATAACCTACCTGTAGGCAACATCGCCTAGGTTGAGAAACCCTGTTGAAAAACCAGTTATGTGATTTAAATGAAATAAAACATATTAGAATCTGAATCTCACTGAAAGAGTTTCATCTTGCTGCACACAAATTTGAAATTATATTCTATCGAGAAAAAATCCCAAAACAAACCAAAACTAGCATTCCAAGGGAAATAATGAATCACCACCACTCATATATGCTGTGTTGTGGGAGATCAATTGGAAAAAGGATGATCAAAGAATAAGTTACTTCTCTTGCCTTTTGTTGGGCTGTGATCACTAATGAAAAGTCTGATTTTTCTGGAAAAAAATGCTGGCACAAACTGATGATCAATTTAGCTCAAACTTACATTGCATATTGAACCCCCCCACTGAAAATCAATTTTTGAGGGGAATTTTCAA
Source organism: Thysanoteuthis rhombus (assembly GCA_963457665.1). NCBI lineage: Eukaryota > Metazoa > Mollusca > Cephalopoda > Oegopsida > Thysanoteuthidae > Thysanoteuthis > Thysanoteuthis major. Next base: position 66,235,567 of record OY735205.1, on the reverse strand, counting down.
AAAATAAAACATTTTCCTTACTCATTGGGAGTTTGAATGATAAAAGCTTGGCAAAGTCTGGATAGATGGATTCATATATGATAATTGTAGAGTCAATTTATTTGGAAACATATTTCGTCAGGTATCGGAATCAATCAAGTTACAAATTGAACAGCTGATTATGTAAATGAATAAAGTAAATGAGTGCCATGTAGGACTTGAACCTGTGTCCACCAGGAAGAAGCCCTAACACAACTCTGCACTACCAACTGAGCTAACAGCTCATTAGGAAGAGTTTTGAAATAGCACTCTTAAACCACCTATCTATCTATTCTGTGGTCATTAGCAGATGGATTGTTTAAGTGAACCATTTCTTCCGATGCCAAAAGAAATATCTTCCCAAATAAATTGTCTCTATAATTGTCACATTCTGCCAGGCATAAGCTGTCCAATCTAATGATTGACTTATATGTATATATATATATATATATATATATATATATATATATATATAAATAAGAACACATGAATAACCTAAAATCAGCAACAGTGATTAAACCAGTTTGGTGAATAATACTGACCAAAAACTATTGAAAACATTTTAAATTTGTTTTAATGAATTGATGGTCAAGTAAGGCAGTGATTCATAGACGAGTGAATGAAGCGAGACAAATGGGGGCGACATCTTCATTCACTCAGATGTTTATATTTTTCCATACATGAAGAAGTGATATTTTTGACAAACATACAATAAAAAAAACAAAACTTAAGTTCACTATCTTTTATCTAAATAAGAAAAAAAAATTTTTTTTGTCACTCCTAGTTTTTTTAGCATATTTTTAGGAAGTTCAAAAACTTCAATAAAATAAATACTTGAAGTTGAATAATGTTTTTATTTTTTTATTAATTTTTTTACTCATGATGCAAAATTGATGATATTTAAAATGGTATACAAGGGAAAATAACATGAAAATGATTAGAAACAGGAAAATTTAGTCGTGGGTGAATGGAATTTTGTGGTAAATACTCAGGATGAATGACACTGAAATAGTTTTTAAAATACTGGTGGAAGAAAAAGGAAAATGCCCTACTCACTCTTTCTAAAATGCTATGTCTATCATACAAAGCATGAACCTCATATATCAGTAATATTACTCTGAGTTACAGACTAAAACAACAATGCTTAACAGTTGAAATTGAATTATTCCAACTAACACAAAATATCTTGCTTGTTGATTATTAAAAAAAGAAGACCCAGACACACTGCCTTAATCCACCCAACTTTTTTCAAGTTATTCTCAAAAATCTCCTTGATTCCATTATTGGAGCATAACATTCAAGATACATTCTGCAAGGAGAGCAGGGTTGCCAAATTGGGCTATAAAGGGAGATAAACTGTGCTTTATCTCCAAGATTTACCTAACACAGGCATAAGAATAGTCAAATTTTGAGTTTGGAGATGGAGATTCAAGACCAGCCTCTCAAATGGGTTTAACCCAAGAGGATGGTATTGAACCCCTGTCTCCAGACTCGCTTGATTTTCAAATTCAACACTATTCCAATGACTGAATTGGGTAAATCCCTTAGATCAAGCTTGGGTTATCTCCCTTTGTAGTCCAATCTGTCAACCCTGTGGGAAAGTCTGCCATCAAACCATTATCATTGTTGTTCTTATAAAACCTTCTGCTACTTCCAGAGTTTACTCTACATCAGTGTTGAGTGCTAGACCTTCATTGGCCATCTTACCTGCTCGTTACTTTTATTTCAAATCTAAATTGGGTTTTGGTATCACTATACACCAAGTTGTTCACTATTATTACTAAAGTATATATTACCTTTTTTTATATTTTGTTTGTTTGTTTTTTGGTTTTATTTGTTATTTTTAAAACATTTCAACTGTTTGTCAGATCATTTTCTATATTTTGGCAAAAAGATTACAGTCCTCCCTTTGAACGTTAGCACTGTAGTAATAAGTCCTTGTTTGGACAGTATCTCTGAATACAGGGTGTCACAAAACTAACGCTTTATTGGTCCGCAAATAAATGCTAATTCTAAGGGAAGCAGCTAGTAAAATTACTGTTAAAAGCAACTTTAATTAGTTGCTTCCCTTATTTAGAAGTGGCATTAATTTTGTGACTAATTGGGCATCACTTTCTTGACACCCTGTATATAACACTCTACCCAATAACTATAGAAAATTTCATTTGTTTTCAGATTGTATTCTTGGTTTTGAAGAAAAGTAGATTCAGAATTGTTATCCGACACTGTATATAGACATGTTTCTCACACAAAAATATGGTCCAGTAGGTTTTTTTCCTCTTATGTCGAAGCCACTTATTAAATCGACTAACATAGCCAAAAATCATTTCCACATCATATAACATTGATTATTCTCAAGTAATATCTTGATTTGATTGCTATCAACTTCTAATGGTCTGCCTGACCTTGGAGAATTGTCAAGTGAGGAATCTCCAGCTCAAAACTTTGCAAACTACTTTTGACACATTGAAACATTCACAGTACCTTCTCCATAGACTGCACACATCTTCCAGGATTTTTTTAGCCACATTTTCACCTTTCTTGAAATTTAAAAAAAAAAGGGAGGATGATATGCTGAAAACGTTGCCTATTCTCTTCCATCTTCATTGTTAGAATCAATAGATAAGAATATTCCAATTTTGACTATGTTCTACTATGACAGCTCTCACAATGCAATCAAAAGTGATTTTCTTCATGAAGTTTGTCAAAACTTGACTCTCTTAATGCCATCTAACCACAAACATCTAACAAGTTGACAAGGCCACCCAATATTTTGTTTGTGGTAAAATTCAGCCAACTTACTACTTTGGTAGATTTTTCCAGTGATTAATTTATCATAAGAAATCGAAATAGAAAAATCACTTATATAATAGAGAATAAGGCTGTTAAAATTATGAATTTAACAGGATTTGACTGATTTTCTTTCTCAATGTTTACCCTTGCCATGAAAAATGACAATATTCAAGTAAATTTTACAATTGTAATATATTTATAAAATATCAAAAACATTGTTGTCTAACATTTTCTTGATTATGTTCAACATTAAACTGAACTAGAAGTAGAATCAATTAAGACCTAAAGTCTTATAGAAAGAGATGGGCAAATTGCCAATTGTCCCATTTTTTTCTAATTTTTTTGTGTGTGTATGAATATTGGAAAGTGTAATACACACAAAAATGTATATACATGTATCAATGCTGATAAAAAATGTGTTACTTCAAAAAATGTACAAATAACATTCAATTCATCATTGAATAATCATGGCATTTTATTTATCAAGTTCAACTTCACACAAAATTCTTTTTTTTTTTTTTTTTACATCATCATGTGGTGACATAAAGAGGGTGACAGAAGACAAATGAATACTTTTGCTTTTCATTATGTAGAGAGATTCTTTGTTTACAAATCTACTCCTCCTCCTCCCATCTTTCTTTGTGTTTGATCAATTTGCCAAAACTTAGACAGTGATGTCTGTTTACAACCTACATTACAGGTGTCCCCCTGTTGACAGCTGGTTTCCGTTTTACGACCTGGTTCACTTAGGAAAATAGTCATTGAACGAAAGACTTGTTTTAGGGCTTAAAAATACAACCTTCCTTCCTGCTTTTCTTAATCTTTTTCAATTCAAATTGATTTAAATCTCACCATAATGTGGTTTCAACCTTTCTAAAACATTAAGTTTTCATACATTGTACTGTGTTGTACCATGAACTTTTACCATAAACATAGGGGGGTTGTACGTGTGTGTCTGTGTGTGTTTTTATTTTTTTTCTATGAATCTTTCTTTCATTTTACATTTTTTTGTACAATTCTAGAGATAAAGAGGTCTAAAAAAAAAATTTTCTCTTTCCCAACACTATTCAAATCTGATGGCCCGCTTTGACATGCCTATTACTTAATGAATTCTTTCCACCTTACGAATTGATGAATTGAATCAATTTGTCTCTACAAGTGTTTTCAAATAATGTCAGGGGCTTAAAATTTTTGACTATTTTCATTTTTGAAATGTTCAAAAAAAAGCAAGATCAATTTTTTTTTTTTATTTTAATTTTAAAACCGTTTCCAAATTAAACTCAGAAAAGAATACAGATGTTGTATCTGCAAAAGTTATCAGTCATGGTCGTAACTGTGGTTGGTCGCTAAACAAATGAGTCGTTAACCGGGGGATTCCTGTTTGTTGTTAACCAAGTGACCCACCTACCTATCATGCTAGAGCGTTTGTGTTACTGTGTTCCCCAGATTACAGACTATTTATTGCAATAATGCATGTCGCTTTTTAGGAACCAGATGACGCGAATATCTATGGCGATGAAATCTACTACATGCCCAAGAATACGTCCAAGGTAAAATGTTGTACATGTTGCTGCTACTAACTGCTATTACTCTCACTCTATCTTCTTGCATTCTATAGAGTCCATTCTTAAAATATAACCTGCTGCATTCATATTTTTTAATTCTTCTTGCATTAAAACAGCCTTTTAATCATAATTGCTCTTTTCTATTCTAGCAATAATGAATAACAATAGTTGTAATAAATAAATCTCGCTTGTACTCGCATCTTTTTTTTTTCTTTTGTACCTTTGGTTTCAACGTTGAGATGTGAAAAATTGATAGTTGATTCATTTCCACATAAAATGAGACCTGATCAAAAGAATGTTGCTTCCTATCATAGTCACAGATCTAAAAGTATTACTTCAGTTTATATAACTCTTGAATTCATACAAAAAAATTCAATGTAAATTCCAGGGGGGAATAGCTACTGATTAAACTCTCCTCCCTTTGACCTTTGGATAGTTTTTTTTTTTTTTTTTTTCTCCTCCCCACCAAGCATCTCATGAATCTAAAATGTGATGTTGGTTATTTTAATTGCTATTGTTGGTTGTGGCCATGGTGTTGGGGTGTTGGGCGGCTGCTTTCTAGTTTTTCAAAGAAAAGTAAATGTCTCAAGTAGTATGGGTTTCATTTTGCGGCTCTGGCACCGCTAATCTAGGGTGGATTCTATTTCCTGCTTTCTTAATTTGTTCCTGCCGATTGGTTCTGGTATTGGAAAAAGCAGTCATCAATAGATATTTATGATTACTGACAAGAATTTATAATACTTATAATATATGATACTGCAAGTGTTCATATTGATTTACTTTTAGGTTCCTTTTTAACTCTTAGATTAATATAAAATTCAAATTTTAAAATAATTATCAAAGTTACTTCCCTTGCATTTTTAGGTAATTTTTTTTCATTCAATTCACAAAAGGTTTTTTTTTTTAAAAATTCTGATCATTGAAGAGTTTCATAGTATTTGTTAGTGGTATGAAGCAGTTCATAGATTTAAGAGTCGAAAAAAATAGGTGTTCATATACATGTTTGTGAGATAATTACCGCTATGAATAATACATCAGCTGGTGGAAACATCAAAGGATTTAACCCTTGTTGTCTGCTATGTTGATCTTTCACATTTATAACATCAAGAAAGACGTGTACTTACTCTACAACCTTTATGTGATATGAAAAGAATGAATGATTGTAAAGCTGTACAATTTTTCTTGTTCTAATCCAATTCCATTTGCCAGTGATAATCTCCCTTTAAGGATTGCAATTTCACTTGGAAACAAAGGGTATCTGTCAATTCACATTTGCAAGTATGGCACAATAAAAAATCTGATTGTTAGTACGTTCTCTTTTTAAATCCCCCCCCCAAAAAAACTTTAGAATTTCAATTATATTTTTGTATAAATATATTTATGACTAATTATCTGAAGTTGCGTGTTTATGACTAGATATTTTCAATTTGATAAAAATATTCAGCTTGATTTCTTGTCAATGATGAGATCCTAATTTCTGGTTTATATCAAACTTTGATTTTCCAAAATAGCAAAAGCTTTTCAATGTGTTTCAAAGAACGCTACACTGAATTTATAAGTATTGGAAGACTTCATCCTTTGTGGAGGGGGATATTGCAAAAAATGACTTTGTATGATCTTTATTTTGATTTGCTGTAAAAATATGATTGAGAACACTATTTATAAACAGAAGTGATGTTTTTGAATACACCTAACTTTCCTTTTTTTTTTTTTTGTTTACTGAGTTGTTTTTTATTGTTTCTTATTTACAAATGGTATAGTTACCTGCATTCTCTGATTCCTCACTTTCCATCAATTCATAAGATTTCTCAAATGTTCTTTCTGCTTGAAACCTCAAATTGAAGTAGAAAAATTTTTTACGCTCTCCTCTTACAACTGATTTTTTAATCTCTCTATATTTCAAACTGGAGAATGATGATGTTAGGTTGAAAACTTAGAGGTAAAAGTTGGTGACAATAAAAATAACTCTTTTCCTATTTTTATAAAAAAAATTCAAGTTTTAGAAGTTATACTTTACCCCAGATTTCTGATTTTAGAACATTGAACCTCCAAGTTGGGAGGAATGTTTTACAGTTATTTACAAGCACTACATTGTTTCTTTCACTATATCCCCTGAATCCATGTTGAAAAATTCAAGTCTGAAATCAAGGATAATAACTTCTGATCAGTTACTTCCTTTGAATTTTCAGGTGATTTAATTTTTGTTTAATTCAATTCACAAGAGTTCCATTTTAAAAAAATCATTCTTGGAAGAGTTCTGCTGTGTTAAGTAGTTCATGAATTTGAGAGTTAAAAAAAAATGGGGGAGACAAGTAGAATTTATCTAGTACTAATCAGTATTGGTATTTGTTGACAATGTTATTATTCAAGTTCCAACAGATTTCTCTCTACAAATGAAGTATACTGACAGTTTTTAAATGTTTTGTCATGTGCTATGCTAAAAAAAATTTTGCATCCTGCTAAATTTTGCATGTTTCTTTCAATATATTGATGTTTGTGAGATTGGTATGTGAGTTTGTTGTGTGTTTTGATCTGTGAGAAACATCTACTACATTTGCATGCTTCTATTTGCTACCCGAGGTATTTATTTATTTCTATTCATTAGAAAAGCACATCTCTTTCAGCTGCATCTAAAATATCTTAACTCTGTTGCAATGCTGCATGGACACGCACGCAAATGCACAATAATGTACCACTGACTTCAAATATTTCTCTTTCTTTATACCAAGTACCATATTTGATGGCATATAAGACTTGATTCAATTTCTACAGAGAATATGCTAGAAAAAGGTGCATGCTAGCATTTAATACTTACTGAAATGTGTCTGATGGAAGGATTAATTGAAATAATGAAACCTGGATAGGTATACATTTTTAGCTATAATACTATAGAGTAGGACTTCGTTATCCGCAGTAGGTAAGTTCCTAGATCACTAGCAGATGGTGAAATCAGTGGATAATAGCAAACCGTGCATACTAGCAGTGTTGCCAAATTTATTTTCAAGCTTACTTCTGAAATTGAGTCGAGAAACATCTAGATTTTCTAGATATATATCTGAAATCTTGGAAATATATTTTAGAAATCATCCATAAATTGAATGTAATTTTAGTCAGCAACAGTTACTTCATTAAATATTACTTATTTTACTAAAAATCATGTAAATATCAATTTCTGAATGTAACCAAAAAGTTTTAGATGTAGAACAACCACATAGGGCAAACCATAGTTTGCAATTCTATGGGTGGCAAGGCTCTACTGTTTAAAAAAAAAAAGAAAAAAAAAAGGAATTAAAAAAAAAACACCTTGTCCACAGAAAAATAACATTTTATGAAAATTGTACCTACTTAGAATAGAAAAAAACTGAAGACCAATTTTTTTTCTGCATTAACTTTGTTACCATGCTCATTATTAGCATCATCATCTATCACAGCAGTTTGGAAACCCATAGTTGTGTTACCCAAGTGTGGGTAGCGAGAATGCTTCTGAGGGTCATGGGATAGTAATTGAAGAAAAAAAATTGAAGAAATTAACTTGAAAATTCAACCAAAAAAAAACTCAAACATGTTAAAAAATAAAAAAAATGGTGCAAATATATTTTCATCACATGATCACCAGCAGTTCACAGCACTTATTATCTTCCAACAGTACTGACAAGGCTCAGAGTTGCTTAACTTTACATGAACTCTAATTTGTACCATCATGATGATAATTTTCATTGTTACTAAGCAAAGAATTTTTTAATAATGAATGTCATCCATTACCCATATGGAATGTTTAATGATGCCATTTGAGTGAATTGTCAAAGCTAAATATTGGTCCCCTGAAGGGCCTCCCCGTTCATAGACTGCAGTTGGGGTTTTTTGTTTCGTTTTGGGGAATTTTTTTGTTTTTTGATAATTGTTAAAGAAAGAAGATTTTAGTCATTTTTTGGAAAAGTATGTCCTATATGCTGTCATATATGGTAAACATTTATTTTGCTTGTTACTTTTCTAGCTGGATTAGCTAGACATAATGTAATAATTCTTTTTACCATGTAAATAACTCATTATATTTTTTGTAACTTGAATTCATTCCTATTTTTGTCTGAAATGTTACTTATATTGGATCAAATGTAGAATCCAGACTCTAAAATTGATTCAAGTCAAAAGCTGAAATTTCCAGATAACACCATAATCAATCTAATTTAATCAAAACGAAGATAAAATGTATAATTCAGAACCCTTCAACTACATTAAAGAATACTGGAGTCTGAATTTTATATTTATTCTTGTTTTGATCAAATTAAATTTTACTCATGTTGTAATTGGAAATTTGTGCTTTTGACTTGAACAAATTTTGGGGTGTAAATTCTACATTTGATCCCTTATTTTTTTGTCTCTTGCTGATTTCCATACTTAAATGTATATTACTTGAGAAAGAAAAATATGAATGTTTTTTTAATGTGTATTGATATAATATCAATGTTTCAAGTCCAGTTACTACATGAATTTTTCTTTCAATGTATTTTTAAGTTTCCTTGTTTTTATGGATAAATTTTTTATCGTGTGTTTTGCAGTATAGAATAAGAAATAACTTATTCCATATTTAAATTGTAATATTCCTGAGTTAATTTATATTTCACTATACAATAAATATCAAAGGAAAAGGATTTGATTATTTACAAAATAAACAATTTACTAATTTGTTCTTCCTCTTATTGTAGGTAAAAGTTAAAGCCATTCGGGACTATAATGCCAATCGTCCTGATGAATTGTCTCTTAGAAAAGGCTGTATTGTTACGAATGTTAGCAAGCAAGATGGAGGATGGTAAGTTCTGCACCCCCTGTTGACTCTGTGGCGCATAGGGCGACATTGTGGTTTCAGGAACAAGTAGGTTTTACTGGGTGGATTCGCTAGTTCCCATGCCTGAGATGGACTGCCATACAGGGCTAAAAAGGTCCAACTGCCCTACTATTTACACATGAGACTTAGGGGGAAGAGGATTCATGCTTTTCCCTGAGATATTAGTGCGAAGTTCTGTGCTCATCACCACAATGCCATCATGTACCTCCGTGGTACAGTTAGATAAGCTTTTTCTTTTTTTTTTTCCTTCTTACATTTAGGCAGTCCTCTCAGTACTGACAATGTTTTTGCTCTCTTCGTCAAGGATCATATAATATGGGATTGTAGATACTGCTATTGTGTGAATGTATAGACTGCTCTAAGAGTTGAAGAATGCTTGTAAGCCAGGTTATTAGATCTACAACATTGTTCAATGCAGATTAAATTTGCAATGTAAATAGTAGATTCTGAGGAGAAACAATCGCAGTGCTATTTACTTCTCTTAATAAGAGCTCCACTGTCATTAGAGAGTTGTATCAAGAGATTTGTAAATCTGAGAGTTCATACTAAAAATATAACATTTACTTACATGTGACGATTTGAATTTTACTTTCATTCTTAAGTAAATTTCTTCACAGTTTATAAAAGAATTAATGTTTAAGCTCAAAAATATGATATAAATGTCTAACCCATCCAACCCATAGAAAAGTTGTTAAAAGTTCAAGTTTATAAATTTCATGGTGAATCTTTATTTTTTTTCCTTTTCTGATTGATTTTCCTCGAATTTGTGACTTATCCAATTTTTCTGTTGAGCAGGTGGAGAGGAGATTATGGTATTATCAAACAACATTGGTTTCCTGCTGGCTATGTTGAAGAAATTGAAATGTCTGAAGATTCTGGAGAGTCTACTGTACTTGGTGCTTTACAAAAAGGTTCAATAGACATGCAAAATTGCGTGGTTGGTAAGGACCCATTTATTTATATACTAGTTAAATATTCATGGATATACAGGTCTCCCCACCATCGAAAAGCTGAGCATTCCTATAGAAGCCTTTCATGAACTAAAATTGTGTAAAATAAGGAAACAATACCCATTATTTTATATGGGGAAAAATTTCGAGCGTTCCCAGACCCCAAAAATGGACAGGAGATATTTTTACTAGTAGAATTTAGTTTTGGTTGGAAGAGTGCATGGTTACAGACAAAGAACCAAGAAAATCACTGTTCGTTATAATAGTGGATTGCTTTAAAATATTCTGGACAGTCAGGAAAGAATGTATTCAATTTGCAAATAATTGGCACAAAAGAATATTCATCTATTTTTTTTTTCAATTATCAATCAATGATGCTTAACACTTAATATTCCTTTAAAAGAGGAAACATTAATTCCGGTATCGTAACAAGAAATTTACTGAGTATAAATGCATGCAATAGCTGATTTTTTAATATTATTTTTCCCTTTTAGCAACTTTTATCTCATATCATGTTGATTAGATATTATGGCCCCATAACCAAATAAACTAAGTTCAGTGAATATATACATGATATGAATATGAATAGCTGAAATATACCACATTCAAGACCATTATATTAAAATTCATCTTCCATAAAAACATATTCGTTTTGATTCTTCTTTCCCCCAAGAAAACATTACTGTCAAAAAACTTTTTAATTGTCATTATTTAATTTTTGTTTGTTTGTTTCCAGGAAGAGTTGAGGGACACCCAAGTAAACCGTATATGTTCAAGATTTACAGTAGAAATCAACATGTTCCTCTGGAAGTGGTGGCAGAGACTGAATCTGATCTTAATGATTGGATTTCAGCCATCAACAAATGTATTGACAATGCCACCAAACGGGTATGCTATTATTTTTTACTCTGATTGGTGAGGCTTTCTGTAACTTCCAATCTATGGATTTCTAATCTTCTTAACTTCAGGTTGAATACCTCTTATTTGAAATTCCTGGAACCAGAAGTGTTTCAGATTCCAAATTTGAGATTATTTGCATATCCATAATGAGATTAAACATGAATCCTTTCTGTATTTTGTATTGCTATTACTCAGTGGAGCATCTATAGTTACATTGACATTTTCAACAATATATCTGAATAGATGAAAGACTAAGCGTAAAACACTGATTAATGCATGTAGGTCTGGCAGTAACAATAATTGATTGTGATTGGAACTTTCATCTTTCAACTTTGTGATGTAAATAAAGTTTTACATTTCTGATGAGTAACCTAGCTTTTACTGTAGTCAAAATGAGTTAAATGCCTTGAAACTCTGCTTTGTGTCGAGTCTTTGAATCATACAGTGAGTTCAGGTATGAAATTTTCCACATGTGAAGTAATGTTGCCTGTCAAAGAGTTTTGCATTTGGAATGCTGAGTTCTGCATTCGGAACGCTGAGTTCTTCAGAAGGGTCACTCAGTCTGCAGTGTATCTGAGACACAATCGAATTTATGCATCTAAACATTTAGAACTAGATTTTAAGATATATGCCAATTTTATCACTTACAATATTGACTCGACTGATTGTTTAATACATAAGCATGATTAGATACATGCATGAGACTATGATGCATGCACATGGTCTGATTTTGCTACTTATGGTAATAATGATTAGACTTCAGATATCATGTTTCGAAGGCATAATTTAAAATATCTCCAGGCTTTTCATTATTAGAAACATTGAATAAATTCTTGAGTTAACAAACAAGAATTTCACTGAAGCTAAACAAATACCATTTCTAAAATTATTTTATCTTATTAGTTTTACCCCAACTCATTGGTGCCGTTTTGATTGTAAATGAAACCTGAAGATTAGCAACATCGACCCGGCAGGATGTGACCGAAGCAGATGGAGATTTTCCTTCTAGGTAGATACCCAGAAGAGAGAGAAAACCAGTGGGAAGAGGGAACTGTGTGCATAAGGCAGTGACTGAACTTAGAGCTAGGCACAGACTATACCTGCAAAATTGTTCAAGGATCAGACTGCACAATCACAGCAGATGAATCATAGATTAATAGTCCTTGGCACGTTTTCCATTGTCTTCAAAATTATTGCTGTATATCACAAGACTCTATGTCAATATTCTTAGACTGATAAGGCAAACGGCATGAAAAAGGTTGCAAAAAGTAACAATTATAAAGTAGAGTAAACTAAATGATACTGAAAATGCTATATCGAAATAATAGAAATAATTAATAAATATCATTGTTATTTCACAAAAATACTTCTTAGCAATACTATTGTTCTGGCTTCACAAATCAATAATAATTGAAATTCGTATGTTTGTCTAAAATAGAAATTAAGTATGTTTTCTGTAATACAATGAACATTTTTTAGATGAATATGTGGCCTGAATGAAAATGAAAAATATCTCGCGTGGCTCACTAGATCAAAAAGGTTGCTCAGGTCTAGGTCAATACAAATAGACTGATTGATCAAACAGCTTGAAATTCAAAATGAAGAATTTGCTTCCTACTTCTAATTTCATGCTATTTTCTCTCAGAGTCAAAAAGGTTATGAACTCAGAGGCTTATAAAAACCAATAATAATAAGGCGGTGTAAAACTAGTAATCAGATAATGATAAGGAAAATGCTATAACCAAAAAAATACAAACCAAAAGTTTGTGGTATCCGCCATAAGTTGGAATGCCATTATTGTCAGATCACGTGACATTTTTCTGGGTAAGAAGCATATTGTAAAAGGGCACCTTTCTACGAAGTTTCAAAAAAAATCCAACTTGAAACAGCTGGGAAACCACACCGGACAAACCTACCGACCAACCGATTGATAGACGGACATACAGAGCCTCTTATAGAGAGGCAAGAATGCCTCTAAAAATAATGATGAATATTGGTATTTCAAATACATTGGCATTTTGAGTAAATAGAAAATCCTAAAAGTTTTTGACTTCTAATTCAATATTAATCAGTGTAGCTATTCCATATCTGTTTTTTCATACTATCAAAAAGCTTAATGTTGAGATGAAACCTTATGTCTTTTGAATTTCAAGGTTCTAGCATTACTATGAAAGGTGCATTTTTATGATTTTAATCTATTTATCTATTGAATTCATCTTTTTTTTTTACGCAGGTAACACACGGGCAGCAATTAGAGAGAACACAACGAATTGCTCAGGAATTTTCTGATTTGATAGTTTATTGTCAAGCTGTTCCTTATGATTTAGAGAGTAAGTTTTTCAGTCTTTTTTAAAAACTTTTTCCTAGACATCTATCATTTTCATGGTTAGCTTTTCCATGTCACATTCTTCTCAACCCTGTGTGTATAGAAGACAAAATATATCATTCTGTCCAGTCGGCAAACTCTTGCAGTAAAAGGACAATTTCATTTATGCTAAAACTCAATATACAAGAACAAGGATATCCTATTAGTCCTAAAAAGAAAAGTTTACCTATTCTTGTCCTTATATATTATGCACCTTCCTCGTCCTCAATCACCCATGGTGCTGAAACATGGAAACTAACTAAAAAGACTCTCAAACTGAGAACCATGCTCAACATCACACGAAGAGATCACAAGATAACACAGTATATTAGAGAAAAAACTGTAGTCAGAGATATAGAATCCATTAGAAAACTCAAATGGCCATGGGCTATTTATATTGCAAGAATGTCTGATAACCGTTGGACATCACAACTCTCAACATGGATCCCCAGAGATCATATGCAAAACTGGCCAACAAAAAATAATATGACATGACAAACTGTACAAGTTCAGAAAGTATTGGCTCTGTTGTTCTGATGACGGAGAGATCTGTTGAATCTTGAGGAAGGCATATATCCAATGATAAACACTAAAAGGCTGATGTTGAAAACAGTTCTTCATTAGTATCAATTATCATTATCCTTTTATTTATGCATAAAGAATACTGTCATCTCATTTTTGGATGGGAAGAATGGAGAGAGCATTGTAGCGGCAGATGGAGAACTGAGCTACCATGCAAAATCTGCCTTGGAGTTTGTTGCCTGAGAATTGGGCTGCACAGTCACAGCAGGAGCTGTAGCTCAATCATAGGTTAATACTTGGTGCACAGCATTGTCACAGGAAATGATGCTTAGCTGAAAAAAATTCATTATCTATTAGAAAAATACTAACATAACACAGATTTGCCAAATTAAAGTCATTGAAAAGTGTTTTGATTATATTGGGTAATCTTTATGTATTTTTAGTTGCTGAATCAAAAAATAAAACCCATTTTTCTCCCTCATATATTGTTTAAGAAAAATGTTTTTTTAGTTTTGAATTATAGGTTTTTGCACGATTCTTATACTTGTGGATACGTTGAAAAAATTATGATTATTTGAGATGATTTTCATGTTTTTGGGTGCTATATAAAAAAAACCTTTTTCTTCGTTGCATAACATTTTTTCATGAAACAGAAAATTTGTGAAAATCATGTGGAATACCATCATTTGAATCTAAAAAAAAACTTGTTTCTTGAGAAAATGGTGCATAGAAAAATATTTTTCATTTTTTCGTAGAATGATCAGAAATACATGAAAATCATCTGAAATAATCAAAAGCCTTTTTTCAATGAATATCTGAGTTATTTTTGTGTTAATAAAATCATTTTCATTTACAGATAGTGGAAATTATCAAGAGATGTCTTCCATCCAAGAAAGCACTGTAGAAAAAATGGTCACAAAGAAAGAGGCACAATCATTTGCAAAATATCCTTTTCAATTACTCTTATATTGGCATCTTTTTCCATTTCAGGCAAAATGGAAGAGTATTTTATATGACCCAGGCTATTGTTGAAATGACGAAAACCTTATTTATATCTTAACTGATTTCATGAAATATGCATTTGAAATCAATTTCCATTTTTCATTTCTGTCAATATTGTCACTTGACTTAACTGCCCATGCGCAAAACTAAGTGAATTCAGCAAATAAAACACTCTGCTACATACAAGTCTCATGTGAGTACATCGATTAGGAATTTGCTTAAATCTCTAGTGCATCCCCATTTGGAGTGTTTCTTGCATATGGTCTCCTCACATGAATTATAACTCAGATGCCATAGAGAGAGATTACAGAGGAGAGGCACCAAGACCATCATATCTTATGGCTGAAAGATTGAAACAACTAAATCTAGAGATCGTGGAATACAGAAGAAAACTGGCTGACCTATTGGAAGTCTATGGAATCTGGAACAATATATGTATAGTGGATACTGACATTTTTGCCCTAAATGCCGTGGTAAGAAAATGCTGACTTTGCCAATCTACAGAAAAACTAGAGGATTCAACCATAAATTAGATAGTCAGACCTCCATTGATATTGGAAAAATATTTCTTCTCAACAAAAGTAACAAATTCATGGAACAGCGTGAGTGAAAAGATTCAGATCTGAGAATATCAATATTTAAAGAAAAAATAACCTTTATTCTGATATCAGTCATACGCAATTCAACTACCAATTTTCTCATTAGTTTAATTCCACCCCAACTAAACTGATGCAATTAATTGCTGTCAAAAAAAAAAGTGTATTTCAAGTACATTGAACATTTAAGAATATGAGATGTGAAAGTAAGCATGCTCATGAGACTGATTATTCATTTGTTGCTCCATGCAGGGATGCCGGATGGGGCTACAAAGGCAGGATAATCCTAACTTTATCATCAAGACTTACCCATCACAGGCGTTGGAATAGCATTGAATTTAGAAATCAATCAATTCAGGAAATAGATTTTCAATACCATCCTTTTTATATTGTGAATGAATATTAATTCACTTGATATATTTTGTAAAGAAGTCCTAATGCTATCAAATCCCTGTAGCCTCACAAATGACTCGCCCAGCCAAGTGGTCTACAATTTTTTTTTTTCTCATTGAGTGTCAGTCTTTCTCTCGTGTCTGTGCATTTGACTCCCAAGTGGTCACAATTTAGGGGCTACAACCTTGAAAATTTGCATGATTACACCTCTAGGTATCATCTGAAAATGCTTTTTCTTTTTTTCCAATAAGTTTTTTATGTTCTCTATGGTTATTTTGAGATCAACAATGCCCAAATCTTTTGCTGGTATTTGCTAAAAAATTTTAGATGAAAGTTTTGTTTAGTTTTTTTAAGATTTTTATAATAGTTTCTATAACATACTGTTTATTTCATTGTCCAATTACATTGAAGTCTGTAAATCAATGAATATCAGTGTACATTCCAAAGGTGTATGTTTAAACGAAGCTGAACTTCATGGTTTGTGGAGCAGCCTACCATATTTGTTATAAAAAATAATTTTCTGTCTATTGTGCAAAACTATGGCTTCTAATCAATTTGGTTACTTCTTATAGTGTTGCCAATTTAGATATTTTATATCTAAATTTAGATCTATTGCCAATTTAGATATTTTATATCTAAATTTAGATCTATTGCCAATTCAGATATTTTATATCTAAATTTAGATCTATTGCCAATTCAGATATTTTATATTTATATTTGAATCTATCCTTTTTGATAAAAATGAACTGTAGTTTTCATTCAAGGGGCTGATATTGAATCTCTTCTTCCAGATTCGCTCAATTTCTAAATTCAACGTTATTCCTAGTGGGTAAGTCTCAAAGATAAATTTTTGATTATCTCCCCTACTTCCTCAAATTGACAACTCTGGCTTCATATTGAAATTGCATGATATAATTGATGTGGAAGTGCAAAATAGTTAGCACGGGGAGAACGGGATCAGCAAACTGGATTTGGAAAGGTAGGAATTCACCCCTCCCATCCCCAGTTATATGTAAATTACAGTTCAGTCACAGCCCTGTTAGAGAAGGATAAAATAAACCAACAGCTTGGATGTCAGGCTAGCAACTCCACTCTGTGAAACCTACTGCTACTGAAATTGCAATTCAGTCCTATGCTCCACAAGGAATCTACAAGAATAAACAAACCTGATATGAAGAGATATGAGAAATCATCATCCAAAACTGTCTACATAGGTTTCTTCAGTTTTTAAGTTTGGCTGGCTATGTAAACATCATGCATACAGGCCGCACCAACAGAGATGGAAGACTGGAAATTTGAACATTTACTCGTATCGTATTAAAAAAAGTCTTATGTTGGGGGGGGGGATATCCCCCCCCATAGTCTCTTAGTGGGGATTCCATTTGCAATGTATATTCAAAATGATCCATTGTATATGGCATCATTCATGCTTGTTTTTGTTTTGTTTTTTAAATTCAGACTTTTTAGTGATCACCACCTAACAAAAGATGAGAGAAAAACTAATCCCTTGATACCCTTTTCTCCAATTTTCTGATTGATCACCTCCAACACTGCATGCTACCATGAAACTTTGGTAACATGACAGCTTTTAATGAGTGACTAACTAGACCTGTTTCACTTTATAATCATAATGATAATTTTACTTCTAGGAAAATCTTCGCCCTCTGCTCACTGTAAAGACATTCTCCTTTCCTGTGTTAACAATTTAGATTCAAAGCATTTATTATGTTGGTGCAGATATATAGTTTTTTGTATTTGATTTTAAAACATGGTTTCTGCCAATTCCTTGTTAGAAATCCTTAACTGTTGTCACATATAATAGTCATCAATTGAGCCGTGTCTACCCTAAAGGATATCGAACAGATTCTTCCAATTATGATCCAATGCCTATCTGGAATTGTGGATCTCAGATGCTTGCCTTCAATTACCAAACACCAGACCGTGGCATGCACCTTAATATGGGAAGGTTCTCCATGAATGGACAGTAAGTAACTTCTTACACCAGTGTTTCTTAAACTACTTCAGTTTCATGCACTCTCAAAACTTTATTACCAAATCTCATTCACCCGTGACTAAATTTTCTTGTGTTCTTGATTATTTTCATCTTATTCTCCTTTGTGTATAATTTCAATTTATTTTTTATCCTGAACAAAGAGCATCGATTGAGTCATTTCTTGAGGATTTTTTTTATTCATGTTATTTTGAAAATCTTAAAAATTTGTAAGAAAACTAGGAGTGTCGGAAAAATCAACAGATCCTAAAAAGATTTTTTCAAATGTTTGTCTGCCATAAAAAAAAAATGAATATCTGAGTAAATAAAGATTTTTTCCCTTCATGTTTCATTCACCTCCAAAATTATCTCATCCATCCTTGGGTGAATAATTCTCTAGTTCAAGAAACACTTTTTTGTACCCAACACTCTATTCTATTGATTCAATACTTCAAAAGAAGAGAGAATGATTTATAATGAACATCAACGCATACTGTTTCATAAATTATACAAAGGGTAATTGATATGAGGTCTTATAAAACAAACTTTAGGCCTGATAGATTAATGAAACTGATATAAAAAAAAGTTAATTTTTTTTCCTCTCCAAAATACCAATTTTTGTTTTTTAAGATAGTCATCATTTAGTGCTACACATTCTTCCAAATTTTCTGTACACTTTTTCACTTTGTCCATGAAAAATGTCTTCTGGTTTACTTTTGGTCCAATAACCCTCTGCAACTTCAACATCAGATGAAAAATGTTGACCTTCCGATACCTGTTCCATTTTCGGGAACAACTAGAATTAGATTGTGTCAAATCTGAGCTGTGTGAAGGTTGTGCAGCTACAATGAATTTCACTGTTTGTGTCATTTGTTGACTATCATGCAACGAAAAAGTCACGTTTTCAGTCTTATTTTGCAGATGCTTCGTTTGTGTTCTCACAGGGTTTTATACATCTATAGAATTTGATTGACTCACTAACTTTTAGTTCCAAGAATTCTTTCACTAAACACTACTTTATGCATAACTTGGATATAGTGCTAATAACTAACAAATGCTATCACTCAATGGCGTCACACAACAGACACACATTTGAACAGAACTTTATATACCACTGAGTATTTGTTCAAACGTGTTCCTATCTCCTCTATTAGCAATGCTATGCAATAGGAGACCTTAGTTATCAATCACCCTTTGTTTTTCTGAATAAGTATTGATGCATGATATATTTTGTAGAGAAGTTCTGTGTTATGTAGGCTTTTGGAATGAAAACTCAATATCATTTGTATTTGCATACAGTAAACATAATTTCAATGAGAAGAGTAGATTTTTATCATAGTTTCTATGAAATGTTATTTTTATTAAATTGTCCGATTACATCAAAATCTCCAATTAATGGATATCAGTGTTTTTATAACATATCTGAAAAAAAAATGTCTTTTCATTTTGGGGATTTTTACATAAATTCCAGAATTCAAATTATCATTTACTTGGGTTAAAATTAGAATATTTCTATGATTTATGTAATGAAAATTGTTAATTTACACACTTTAAGCTAATTAAAATTTAAATGAACAATCTTTCTTACTGTGAATAAAAACTAGTATCTTCTGATTATCATGTATATTAATCGTGTAGAATTATATTAACCGTACTGAATTACCTGATCTGTGATAACAACTAAGACTATTTTTATTTGTCTTGTAGATGTGGTTTTGTTACCCAACCTGATTGCATGATGTATGATGATTATGATCCGTACAGTGTACACACAATGAGAGATGTGGAACCAATGATTTTGACAATGACTGTAAGTTTACTCTTAAATCAACATTTATTTGCTGTAACCTTGACCTCTCCCTTTTGTTTGATATGCTATAACGGAAAAGATATTAACGTGAGTTGCTTATGAAATCACCTACAAAAATTGTTCAGTTTTAATCCCAGATCTGCTTGCTCATTCCTTTTAGATACAGTAGCATCTTCAGTACTGATTGCCGTCAATGACTGACTGATGTACCAGAATGAGAGTAACGTCCCTTGCTAGCTCTTTGTACAAGAATACCATATTTGAGTGCAATGCTATCTCTAATATGATGCAACTCCTCCCTCTAATTTTTGTTGCAAATAATTGTATACATGAATCTATGTATCTTGAACAACCACTGGCGAAGAGCTCTATCCTTTTTTACGTATGCGTGTTAGTCTGTTCCAGCTCTCCTGGCCATACAGATTAGTTTACACTCTTGAAAATTTGCATCAGTGCTCCAGTACACATCTTCTAAAAATGTTTTTCTTTAATTAAAAAAAAAGCTTTCTTTGGGCCTTATTTCAACGGGTATAGTTTAACATCTAGATTCTCCAATGGCTTTTTTTTTTTCTTCTTCTTTCACTCTATTTTAGACGTTTTCCAGAGAAAAACTCCAGTGATGTTATAAATAGAATTTATTCTGACCATATTTATTCTTTAATGGAATTTTTTTACCTGACTTCAAATTTTGATGCTATGCTTGTTCAATCATTGACTATGATGGCGACTTATTATTTTTACATCCGAGTATGATGCTATCTACTTGCCAAAACATCTATGGTCTGACTTTCAGGTTTGTTCCTTTTTTTTTTTTTTTTTTTTTTTTTTTAACGTTAACTTTGTTCTGATTTTTTTTTAAATCCAGATAATTGGAGCCCGTCATCTGGTGAAACAGGGACGAGGCATTGCCAGTCCTTATGTGGAGTTGGAAGTTTGTGGCCTTGAATATGACAATTACAAAGAACGATCCAGTACTAAAGGTGATTATTATCTTCTCTTATTTTGTATGTTGAAGTGTTTGAGATAGTCAAACAATGGCTGAACATATTTCCTTTTCAAAACAAGAATGTTTTAGGAGCTGAAAAATCACATCTTCAATATTTTTCTCTCATTCCAAACCAAACATAAACCACCACCCGTATGTGCTGTGTTGTGGGTGATCATTTAAAAAGTTGGAAAAAGGATGATTAATGATCAAGCTACTTCTCTTGCTATCTCTTGAGCGGTGGTCACTAGAAAAGGTATGTATTTTCAAAAAACGAGCGGGCACTAACTGGTGACCAATTTAGCATAAACTTATGTTATATATTGAATCTCCACTAAGAACCTATTTTGGAGGGGAATTTTCAAAAAACAAATTTTCCTTCTCCTTGAGAGGGGTGTGTCTGTGTGAAAAATTTCAAGTCTCGGTGAGGCTGGGTGAAGTCCAGTGGATACATCGAAATGTCAGAACACATGAATAACCTAAATCCAGCAACAATGATTAAACCTGATCTGTTGTAGCTAGTGTTGAATAATTTATCAAATTTCTTAGGACTGAGTGTTACTGACTTTCTTGTAATTGGAGTTCAAGATTGGAATCTAGTTAGACTAAAATGCTAAATTGGTCTCTTACTTTATGTCTGTCTGTGTTCACGCTTGTTTTTTTGAAAATTAGGAAATGTTTTACTGATCACCACCCAACAAAGATATCCATTGATCACCCCTTTTTTTTCCATTTTTTTTTTAATTGGCACCCTCCAGCACCACCCCACACATATATATAAGACATGCTGCCAAAAGGCATTTGTCACATGATGGTGTCTATTTAGTGACTAACCAGACCTGTTTGTTTTTTTTAATTCTGTTCACCCTCTCTGCCTTTTTGTTATTTTGCTTCCAATCCATAATACCTCACCTACCTCTGCAGATTTGTCAGTTTTGAGAAAAAATAATTTTTTGTTTTATGTGGGGGGAATCAATCAGGAATGTAACTAATGCTTAACTGCTCATACTTGTCATTTCTACAAAGTAAGGCCTTAAAAAATAAAAGTTTATGAACCACATAGTTTAAAGCTTTTCAGTCATGTAAAAGAGTATGTATGTGATAGTTCTTTCTGAGTATTATATGTATCTGTTCTTTTTTTTTTTTTTTTACCAAAACTGAAAATAGTTTTGTGATTAGGGTTTTCATTCACACGGAATGTGTGGAAATATTCTGTCAGAATTTTTGCTATTGTCATCTTATTTTTTAATTTTCCAGTGGACAGTGGTTTAAACCCTGTGTGGAATGAAGCATTCCACGTCGATATAGATTGTCCTGACTTGGCATTGCTGAGGATAGTTGTCCATGTAGAAGACATGTTTGATGACCACAGTTTCCTTGGACAAGCCTGCTATCCTGTCAAGTGTCTCAGACCTGGTGAGGAGAAAAAAATATTTTTTTTTTACATCTGCTAACAAAGATCATTACTGTCTTTGATTTGATTTAATCAATGCAATGATGAAATGAGGAATTTAGACTCCTTTAACTACACAAAAGAATATTGTGAAGAAATTTGGAAAACTTATTAATAAAATTAAATTTTGATTCCAGTGTAATTTGAAGATTTGTATTTTTGACTTGAATCATTTTGGGGGTCTGGATTCTACATTTGATCGACTTTTCTCATCACTACCTTTATCAATACTTAACTTTATTTACTTTTTGGTCTGACAAACTAGGGGTTTCTCACCGGTCAGGAAATGTAACAGAAAAAATTAATTTCTGAAGGTCAAAATTTTTCAAATTGTCAGGGAGTTAGAGATATCCAAAAATCATTTTATTTATATATTTGAATAAGAATAACATGGCTAAAGGTAACTGAATGATTTGTAGGAAGCTATCAACTACCTCTATATTGAGTTATCTATTGTCAGGGAAATTTGAAAAATGTCAGGATATTTTGTACTAGCAAATTGGTGAGAACCCTGAAACTAAATATTACTGGCCATATGGGAAAATAATCTGATGATTAAACACTTTTTTTTTTCTTTTTTCTTTATCTAAAATCTGTTTTAGTAAGTTCCATCACCCAATGATGTCGGTGTTAATTTTTTTTTCTTTTCTTTTTCTCTTAGGTTATAGAGTTGTTCCTTTACGAAATGGTTATTCTGAGGAATTGGAATTGGCGTCTTTATTGATTCACTTCGACATAAAGAATACAAAGGTAAGTGAATCATTTCTCAATTGTGATCTAAAAGCAAAAAGTGTCTGCCTTTTGATTTTTAGAGGCACCTCTGTAATAGGCTCTCCGAGCTGACAGGTTTGTCCCCTTATTGTTTCTAAGCTCTTTAAGTCAGATTTTCTTGAAACTTTATATAAAGGTGTCCCTTGGTAAGATGCTTTTCCCCTGCAGGTCTGTCAATAATTGTGTTTGAACTTTGTCTTGAAATAGATTTTCTCAGCTGTTTTGAGTTGGATTTACTCGCAGCTTGATAGAAAGCAATTCCTTGATAAGATGTTTCTTACTGAAAAGAAATATCCCACTCGTGTGATCTGTCAATAATGGCATTTAAACTTTATAGTGAATGTTTCATTGAACTTATGTTGTTTTTTTCTGTGTAAGATGGTATGAACACTTTTATTTTAAACCTAAATAAGGCTTGTTACTTTACAAAATGAAGCCTGTTTTACACATGAAGAAGTGTATAATGAAAAGTTTTTTTATTTTATTTTTCATGATAGTCAGGAACACTCATGAAATATACTAATGAAACATGTTTATGAACATAACCAATTCCCTTCATTTGTTGAATCTTTCAAGTGTGGAATGTGAGCGAAAACATCCTATGTGATTATAGGCTGTCTTGAATATGAGTTAAGTTCGATAAAGAACTGGTCATGTAGTGTCAAACATTCCTATTCAATTATATATTTTTTTCTTGTCTGTGAATGTACTACTTTGCTTAATTTTTTATAATTTGGCCTTGCTGGTCATCACCATTTGAATTAGGAATGTTATAAAATTTCATGTTAAGAACCAATTTATCATTCTTTTCATGAGTGGAATCCAAGTATTTCTTTCTCAGTTTCACCTATGTATGTAGAATTACAAAAGCAAAATAATTGGTAAACTCCAGGGTGACAAGGAGTATTGAACATCAGCAGAATGTCCTGAAGGAAAATTAGACTAGCTCAGGAACAGCAGAACACAGTAACAGGTTTACTCTGCATGCATGCATGCGTATGTGTGTACACTAAAAATTTGGGAGAGAAATCACTCGACACATGTTTCTTGGTTCAACCAGTTATCAAGATTGGTGGATTATTTTTAGTCTTAATCTAATTACTTTGAAGTTACCATTAAAAGAAATTAGGTTAAAACTAAAAACAATTCACCACTCTTGATAAATGGTTGAACCAAGAAACAGGTATCAGTTGATTACTCTCCAAAATCTTTGGTATATTGCTCTATATTATATGATTAATATATTGAGCACTGCAGTAATGCATTTGGTGAAAATATCTACCCTTGAAATGTTAACATCTAATCAATTTCATGAGAAGTTTTATTAAAAAGTATTTGACTTTGTTCATGGGGAAAAGCCCATTATTTCCAATTGCGTGTGTAAGATATTTTTATCTGCAAAATTGTTACCTGTATGTAGAAGAGTCCACTGTTTCAGACAGAAACACAAAAATCATACTGATCATCATATAAGTGGATTTACAAAGTGAGAATTGTTTTTTTGATTTCAGGACAGTGATGAGCAAGAAACCTATGCGTGTATTCAGCAGTTGCGCCAGAAAAGTGCTGAACTGTCGAATCGTTTGGAGCAAGGGCAAATGAGAGAGGATGTGGCCAATCGTCTTGTACAGGAACTGAGAGATACAGAACAGAGGCTTCAGGCTAAGACGGAGGAACGCAGACAGAGGAAGTGAGTCTATTCCCAAGTTTTCCAATACTCTCTCACTCATTTTCATTATCTTCATTTTTAATTTAAAAACTCCGACTACCAACCAAAACTATCACCATAGCCGTTTGAAGACTGAAAATACCCATCCAGAAATGTGCCACAAGTTCAGGCCGCACCAAAGGGGAAATTTAAACATTTACTCCTCATGTCTAGGAAAAAAGTGTGTTTTTTTTGGGGGGGTTTTTTTTTTTCGAAATCAGTTTTTGTTTAGGGTGGGAGGTTTCATTTTACAATGTGAGTTTAGGCTAAACTAGTCCTTCAATCTGTGTCCGGTAGCGTTCACACTTGCTTTTTGAAAATTCAAACTATTTAGCGATCACCACCCAACGAAAGGTCACAGAAGTAACTTATTAATTAATCACCCCATTTTTGATTGATTGCCCCCAACAGCATGCTGCAAATAGACGTTGGCCACATGACAGTTTCTAACCAGACCTTTTTTACTATCCATTACTTACCAATCAGATCAGGATGGACAAATCAACTCCGAATGTTGCATGAGATGAGCTACTTTCACTTTCTTTATTTCCACCCACTGATCACTCACAGTTGAGTTAAATCTATAACGGGTGTCTATAAATACAAAATAATACATTTATTGGACATGTGAATCGTTAGGTACTACTGTAATTGAGTCCATGGACAATTACTTTACTATCATTGGTTGTCCTTGGACATGTGTGTCCAGGATTTTTGCATCACACTATTCTTACAAAGGGGTGCGTACAGCAGGCCTACTTGTCAAGTTGAAAAAATAAATGAAAATAATAAAATTGAAACTTTTTTCGTTTTTGTTACAAAAATGAATAAAAAGGAAGTTATTATCGGCCACTGTTATAATTTGATCAAAACAGGTGAGACTGCATCGAAACTACTTTTTTCTTTTTCTTTTTTCTTCTTTTTTTTTTTTTTTTTTTTTACACACCTTTTTATTTATTTTTGTACCAAAGATGAACGAAAAGTTATTTCATTATCTATGAGATTATTCATTCTTTGTGAAAAATGTTTGGATTTAATAAACTTCTGGTTAAGTACGTTTTTATTTATTTTTCCATGTTTCTATTTTGTTATCTACAAATTTATCTTTTTAAAACTTGAAAAGTATGCCTTTTTATGCACTCCTTTGTAAGACCAATGGGATGCAAAATTATTGGATGGGAATGTCCTGGAACATAGTCATCCAGGACACAATCAACCTGTCACTGAATAGTTACATAATCATATGATATGTCATCAATGCAGTTTTATAGTTCATGCTATTTCTGAGAATGTACATTTTGTCTTATTCTTCTTCCTCCACCACAAAAACAAAGCTATTTCATTTCCAGATTCTGGTAGAATCTTTTGACTGTTATTCCTATCATGCAATAAAAATTCCATCAAAGAACAAATATGGTTAGAATAAATTCCATCTATGACATCACTGGTATTTTCAACTGGAAAACATCTAAAATATAGTAAAAAGAAAAAAAGAAACGTCTAGGTTCTGGAGAATCTCGTTGGTATTGATAAAATAAGCACCCCATTAAAAAAAAAAAAAAGGAAAGAAATTTTAGGTGTTTGCTGGAGTAGTCTGTAGACAAAATGGTATGTCCAGGAGCTCTGGAACACACACTTACATATACTAAAAGGGATAAAACTCTTTATTACCATAGGTGGCTGAATTACATAATTCATATTTTGCCTGTGATTCTCGAGTGACAAACTCTATTGCAAGTTTTACAGTTATAGTTTGTGCACAGCTCAGTAGATGTCTTCACTGTCTCCTCTCTTCCTACCAGTCTGTTTGCTTCTTCTCACTTATCTACATATCTCATATGATTGCGAGTGTCTATCTGCTGTGATCTGTGGCCACAGCCTTCTAGCCTGATGTTGTTTGCCTCCATTCAGTGGGTGTATTCCGCTAAATAATTATTGATTCAGGAAATCAAACAACTGTAGCCACCAAAGGTGGCGAAAGGGTTCTAATCCTTACATATTTGTTTGTTAGCATGTTCCAGTGCTCATATTTTGTCTACAGACTTGAAAATTGGCATCAGTACTCCACTGGACCCTTCTGAAAGTTTTTTTTTTTTTTTCTTTTTGTAAAAAAGCCTTGTAGGGCCTCATTTTTCTTTATTTTCAGGGGTTTATTGATGATATCTAAATTCTCCAGTATCTACATGTTTCTAATTGTTTTTTGTTTTTTTTTACTCTATTTTAGTTATTTTCTGATGGAAAATGCAAATTTATTCTCACCATATTTAATCCTTGATGGAATCTTTTTACTTTAAATTTTGATGCTACTATCCAATTATTATGATGGTGAGCTTAGTATCCTCCTATCAACATTAAAGGAAAAAACCCTTCTCTACCCACATAGTTGCCTGAAAATCATATTCACATTAAATTCATATACTGTACATAATTGTTGGGATTGCTACTGTGTGTGGTTATATTTTAGATGATCTTGTATTGCAATAAATTTTTTACTTGCAGAAAAGGCTTTCTTCAGGGGGGCTCTTAGCGATCACTAACATTTCTCTTTTGACTGTTGGAATTTTACAAACATCTCGTTATTAATGACTTCTCATGTGATATTAACTGTCTTTTATCAAATAGTGAATTTAACTGCAAACACCACTACAGCACTAACTTGGAATTAACCTTGTTAGAAGACTGAACGTTCTCAAAGTCAAAATACATGTTTGTTTGGCTTTAAGGTTTTACGTTTCATATTAACAAGCAAGTTATTTTAGACTTCTTGAATATGAGAAAATTTTGTTGAAATTTACTCATGAAAGTATGTTTATAAAGACCTCAATATTTTTCATTTTTATAGATAGAGATACTAATGTATTCTATCTTAGCATTTTTAATAATCTGACCATTCCAGTATTATGGATTATCATATAATCATTTAAATCAATATGGGTTTATGAATTTTTTGAACTGGAGTGATACCCTGGATTTTCAAGTATTTTCTGCAATACATGAATATATGATGTATGTTTATGCAGAAAATTCCTCACTTGCTGTTGCCTCAACAAATTTTAACTCTTAGATTTAGGAACCACTTGAACCTGCTCTCAAAGACTGGAAATCTTTTTTCTTTTTTTTTAATTGAATAAAAAACATTATGGAATTCTATGAATAGAATAGAAAAATAAAAAACTCCAATCTATTGTTACTTCCCTTGAAATTCACATTTAATTTTCTTTTATATAAATTTGAGAGTTAAATCACTGTTCTAGGTAGATGCGTACAAATTGTTTTTGAGCATTCCACACCAATTATTAAGTCTAACCTCTATCCTCCACTTACTCTTACTTACGAGATGATGCTTGAAGACAATGCAATGCTTATTTGATTTGAATTTAATTTTTTTTTCTCTTTTTCAGTTTTGATTGTTATTAGATTTTTTGGTCATCCCAGATATGCACACACTCTTGAATAACAGTTGAAGTATGTCTGTCTCTATTCTCTTCTTGCAGGAACATGCCCACTCTATAACCCTGCCCTATTCCCCTCAATGACCCCACCAACCTTATTTATCATGCATGTGCTTTTTTTTTAATGTTTTCAAACTGTTCTATTTGATAAAATTGTATTAAAGAGAGTGGTGGAACTTGTTTATCTTCAATGATATATAGTTGACAGTTCAAGTTTAGGGTTCTGTCATTCTAGCTAGCGGGTTGACCATAGTTGGAGGCGACCTGAAGGCTCCTTCTTTTCGTTATTCTTTTGGTGGGGATGGGCATTACTCCGATCCTTGGTTCAGTGGTTCAACAACCACTAACCCTCAGTCCTACTCTTTAGCTTAGAGGCATTGAGTAACTTTTTTCTCCCCCACCCTCCAACTCTTTGGTATGACTTGGCCACGGATCAATCCCCAGTTGCTTGCAGCACCGGGTATCCCCAAAACGATCACCCAATTAGGTAATTTCCTGGTTTGACATTGCTTCACAGGTGATTTATGAGAACCAATGCACCCAATTTAACCATACTTTTGTCTATGATATAAAGAAATCAATTTCATTTGAATTGGTTTGATTATGATATTGAGTTGTAAAATTTAGAATGCAACCTTGAAAAGAAGCTTCAAATTTAATATTTGATAGCACAGCATTGACAGCGTAAAGGGTTATTGAATTTTTGATAATTTTATTGTTTTTGCAAGCAGTGATTCTCCAAAGCACAACAATACATTGATTAGTGCAGGTTTTGATGTAGCATGGTTATGGTATTGTACAAATTTATGTAACTTAGTATAACCTGAAAAAAAAAGTACATTAAATTATGAGACTTTGGAACAGTACTATTTTGGAATTAATCAACCATACTATTCAAGGTATAGCTATATTGAAATGATTCAAAAGAATAATTTTGACATCTTGGAAGTTTTACACTCTGGAAAGTAAATTTAAACAGTTTTATTGGTAATCACTAAATTGCACTTGCATCAATTTTTTTTCTTGATTATAAATTCCCTGCTTCCAGCTTGGTGAGGTCCCAACACCTTAAACAAATCAAACTCCTATTCTCTCTCTTGCATCGTGCCTCACAGTGCTTGGCCAGGAATTGTTACTAGGCAAAAAACAGAAGAGAAAGAGATAGAAATATTGAGTGTGATTGCGCATGTGCTGCAAGTATATGTTTTCTGTATTTTTTAATCTATTCTTATTCCACTCAGTTTTGGCACCGCTTCTCCTACTGAAATTTTCAAAGATATCAATGCCATTCCAATGCTATTTGGTGCATCTTAATGCTGCATATTGCGCTTACGTGCAGTTTCAAAAAAGTTGATTTTTCTAAGGTTTTACATGGGGGGGGGGGTCTATTTATAATATAACTATAATACTAAATCAGACCCTTACTTTCCACCATTTCTATGGAAATAGAGTTTCAAAATATTCAGTTACTTCCTTTGCAGAGGTTGTAAAAAAGATTATAGTAGTAATTGGGGATGGGGGCTATGCTATGCTACTGCACAATCTAATTTGCAGTTCCGTCAGGAAATGCCAGCTCAAGTTGACTTTGCAACTGCTTCTTCATGATAGATTGATTGCATTTATATTTTGAGGATTTAAAAAAAAATGAATTAAATTCCTTATATTCATCTTTTCTTTGTGAAACTAACTTCCGTTTGTTACCCTAAAAGTCTTCCGACTTATTGCATACTCTCACTCAGCCCCTCAGATTCTTTTTGCCTGTACACTCGCGCAAGGGGAGATAATCCAAACTTTATCTCTGAGACTTACCCAAATCGGGCATTGGAATAGTGTCAAATTTGGAAATCGATTGACGCTATCCAATGTCTGTGTTGGATAAGTCTGAGATAGTTCAGATTATCTCCCTTTGTAGCCCAATGTGGCAACCCTTTACACCTGTCCAACTCCTTGCATTGTACATTTGACTTCACTAAATCCTCCAAATTAAAGAAAGAAACCATAGTTTTGACTGTAACATTCATTT
Source organism: Thysanoteuthis rhombus (assembly GCA_963457665.1). Lineage (NCBI taxonomy): Eukaryota > Metazoa > Mollusca > Cephalopoda > Oegopsida > Thysanoteuthidae > Thysanoteuthis > Thysanoteuthis major. The sequence goes on along the minus strand of OY735205.1, from coordinate 66,205,428 downwards.
TATTCCCTTCCTTCCTCAACTTCCAATAAATAGATCTTGGACATCATACATTTTAGTGTCTGTTTGGATTGAAAAAATTCCAATATTTTTTTCATTTGAATTAGTAGTAACTTCCAATTGTTTCATATTACAATTTTTTCATAGTTACACACTTATTGCTTCTCATTTAGGTCATTCTCTGTTTTGGTTTATCACGAAATACAATAATTCTATACTAATGTTATTGATAGTACTTTCCAGCATTGTATAATATTTTAATGTGTTTGATATCATTAATTTCATGTAATCTCTTTGCAAGTTATTTCTACTTGGTTTTAGACCAGTGGTTTTGAAACTGGGGTCCATCAAATAATGCTCTGCAACAGTGTTCACCCTGAACCTGACATTGCAAATCTGGTGGCACAGAAATGTCATCAGTCATCACACCACTATAGAAAAACATAATTATTGTTCAGACCTGTACCATATATTCAAATGAATGTAATCTTTTTAAAATTAATGATTTCTAAGAGTCAAGAATTGTTTTTTTTTCGTAGTTGATTAATTAGTGCCTATAAACTAGATGTAAAAAAAATAGGGGTCCACCAGAATATTACCATTTTCTAGAAAGAGTGTTTGAGTTTTCGAAAACACTGCTCTAGACAATCAGCAATCTCCAGTTGAAATGGTAAAAGCCAACGTAATCACTTGGAATAAAATCATCTGTCAATATCAAGCTAAAACATACACATCTCTATTAAAAACGTCACCACTGTCAATATAGGTTTTTTCAGTTGTCGAGTCATGTTATGCCAGAATTATTTTCTTATTGTATTGAATACAATTAATAGATGGCAAAAATGATAAGTTCATTTGGGTCTCTGTAAGGCTAAAATATTCTAGGGTTATGATAATCAGCTGTTGTCACATGCAAAAAAAAAAGGGCATATCATTTTTGCAATTATCAAAAGTATTTTTCAATTAAAATTTCAAGGTTTTTAAGCTGTTGTTTATAATGACCACAGTTGGTATAGGTTGGACAAAACATTGAAAACTGTCAGTTTTTTTCCTTTGATAGTAAGATGATATAAACATCAGAAAATGGTAAATATTTAATGAAAATATAACCCATTTGAAGCAATAATCTTCCCCCAACAATCTAAAGATGATATACTATCTTTATAAAATTCTTTAGGTTTAGTGGTCACAAAGTCAGTAAAATCATAAATTATGGCTTCCCTATCAGTGAACTTATGGATATGAAGTTCGAAATGTTTGAAAAGATGATAATCTTTAGGAGAGATGTCAGGTGAATATTAAGGATGTTGCAGGACTTCATATGCCAATTTTTTTTAAATACTCTCAATCAGCTGAGAGTTGTAGGATCTTGCACTGTCGTGAAGCATTTTATTCAGTTCATGCAGGTTCAATTTTTACAAATTTCCCTACTGACTTTTGATATACTATCCTTTTTATTTTTTTTTTTTTTTAAATCTTTGAAAAAGTCTCCAGAAAATGCTTGAACATATATGAACACATACACACAAAATGTTTTTTCTTTGTTCAAAAAAAGAACATGTTTATTGATCATTTTGAGTATTATTTATGATCTATTTTTTCCTAATTTTCCATTTACATAGCATGTTTATGCATTTGCGCTTGTTGCTGAGCACTTATTACTGGTCGTTAAATTTTTTTTTCTTCCTTTTCAGCAGTCACATCTCAGCAGGTTTTTGCAATTTTCAAAATGTTTCCAATTGTTAGTTTCAATATTAGAATCAATTCAAATGAAAACAGGTTTTTTTTTTTTTTGTTGTTTCTCTTTTTCCTCTTATCTTCCACTTCAAATATATGTCTGGTTTCTGTAACATCCTAATATTTATAAAAAAAAAAGAAGCTTGATTGAACATCTTTTTGCTGTTTTTTTTCCTTTGGATCCATCAGAGATTATCTTTCCTCTCTTTACTCTCTTATAACTGATGAAGTTCGCATGTTTGAAACAGTCAACTGAAACTCTCACCCAAACAGTCGACATAGGTTTCTTCAGTTTTTGAGTGAATCAGCGCATACAGGGCACATTGATGGAGCTAGAGTGCTGAATATTTGAACATTTACTCCTCATGTCTAGAAAACCCGCAGATTAAATCCCCCACCCCTGAAAAGTGTTTTGGTGGTGGTTGGGGGAATTTACGATCTAACAGATCAATTTAGCAATTACTTGATTTGTGTTGAGTAGCATTTGTGCTTGTTTTTTTATTTTAAATTAGGTCTTTTTTAGTAATCACTGCCCAAAAAACGCGGTAGAAGTAACTTGTTCATTGATCATCCCTTTTTCCAATTTTTAAATTTATCACCCCCAACAAGGCTTGTTGCCAAAAGATGTTGGTCACATAACATTTTCTTTTGGGTGACTAACGAGACCTATATCAATTTTTTTTCAGTATACAATGATTCCTCCAGATTTACATCCTTATTTTGGTTGTTTTTATTCTAATATTTCCACCACTGTACCCGTGGAACCTCTATTGTATCTGATGAATTCTAGGAAATGTTGAACTGAATCTTGTATTTTATCACATCCGGTATCCTTCATAGGGACATCAGGGTTTCTCTTTGGATGAACTGACGATTAGTACCAAACTGACTGTGTATCAAAAGTAGCATATTTTGTGGCCCCACTATTTCAAGGGCCTTGCGCTAAATGCTTGCAAGCTATCAATTCCGATTTCATGATTCTACTTTAGCTCTATTTCTAGGGTGGCTATTTTCAATGGGGACTTTCTAGACTAGTGATTCCTAATCGTCCATTGCGGTTTTTCTTAAAGGTATTACGGGGGGGGGCTGTGAGCTTGTTGTGTAGCAGACCTTTTAAGATAATTCATGAGTTTTAATCAGACCCCCCCCCCAAAAAAAAAAAACTTTAAAAAAAACAAATAGACTTCTGGCTCAAGATGGCACTGGACGGAGGTCAGAGTACTAAAAAGGCAGACTGTTCAGTAGTATAATAGTAAAATATAATGGTATACTCCCAACAACTTTTTATGAATACAAAGTAACACTATTTCTGAAATTCTATTAATTGCAAGTAAATAATGTTTTAATATTAAGATTTTTTTTTTATTTTAGGGTTCCTTTATAACATATGTTACCAGCTTAATCTAACCCTGCTCACAACTTCTAAAAAAAAAAAAAATCAATGATTTTATTCACTTAGCTATGTCTCAGAGGACAATTTAGCTATATGACTTTAGATCATGACCATTTTTCTAATTACCAGCTCCCATATAGTATTGATGTCAAAACTAGGTTTAGATTGGATTTTTCATGCATAACATATGAAGCGTACATACCACTTTTTTTAATTACCTTGATTTCATAAAATCTCATTCAATCAGTGTCCGTCTGCTTCTTTCTTCCATACACATTCAGCTAATCCTGACTTCATAGTCTCTCAGTGGACTATGGCATTTTGAATTTCTTCCAACCTGATATTTAGTGGAGGCCCACTGTTTTCACCTTTGTATTTCTTGCCACAGCCACGTGGGATATTGTATCTCTTGTGTTATTAGGTGTTAATTTTAAAAACAATTCTACATACAAATACCAAAAGTCTAGCTGAGGGGGGCTGGGAGGTGGGCTATTTGAAAAAGCTCTCCAGGCCCCACTAGCTTTATAAATAGTTCTCCTACTGCATTTCTACTGACAAATCTCACTAAACATTGGAGTGTGTCCCTTCAAGAAGCTAGGCCCCCAAACACCCAATTCCCCTGCTACACTATTGAAAAATACACATTTTACATGTTTTCCTGCAGAGATTTTACTTCATGACACAAAAACCCTATGGTAGAACAATAAGAGAGCCTTAACACTTTTAATGTTATTTGTTTTTTTTAGTTATACACCCTTTTGTGTTACATGTTTCCTTTGGAACACCAATGAGATAAGAAACTGGGTCATATAGTCACTTATAATTTTGTCAGAGAAGTATGAATGGTTTCCGTTCTGCCTCTGGACATTGGAATGCCATCCGGCATATACATGGGCAAAGCACATGGAGATCCTAGGATTCCCAGTTGTCAGAGAAGCCCCTTTCAGCTTTGCTGATAAAGTTGAGAGGAAAACGGAGAGCAACACGTCTGGCATCAGCTGGGCTGCAAGAGCTGCTTGAAGGACGTCAAAGTGGGCATCAAGCCGCCTAAGGGGGGGCTCCACTCCCTGGTTTGGAATCAGTTGTCCCCTTCCTAGACTGATTGCCATCCCAAGGCTACTGAGCCTAATTTGCTCTACTATTTTACACACTGTGGGGAAGTATAGGAACTGAGGTACTGCTAGTTAAACAGATCTTCAGCTTTTTTGACCCAGGAATACTGTTGAAAGCACTGTAAGTCTTGGCATTATTGAGATTTGTCATCCAGATGTTTCCCCTCTAGAAATGTTCAGAAAGAAGAGCAGTTAGCAGTTTAATATTTTTGTCAAACTGCAGTCCAAGATGAAAATGACTTTGTCCACACACCCCTGTGATAAGAACAATCCTCACCAAATTTTAGGGAGCAAACTCTTCTCTGTTTGTCTATCCTGTCACATTAAACCAGATCTGTGTATAAAATTACGATTTCCCTACCATGATTTGAAATCGCAACCAAATGATTGGTAGGTGGCTCTCTCACCAGCTGAGCTAATCTGACGTTTATTTATCATATATACAATACAAAACTTAATAATCATCTTTCAAAACTTAGTAATCATCTTTCGTCGGAGAAAGAGTTGAGTTTGACCTTGCAGCAGCCATGTGGTGTCTATCTTTTTATTCACTCTGAATTTCTGTTTTAGTTCTTATATTGTGAAGTTAGTTTCTACAGTTGTCATAAAGAAATTGGTTTTTAGGGGATGTAGACTCACTTTCATGCATATTGGCAGCATCAATGGAGTTAGAGGGCTGAAAATTCAAAACATTTATGTCAGAAAAATCGATTTTTATGTCTTTTTGAAAATCCACCTCCACCCCAGGGTTTTTAATGGGGTTCAATTCGCAATATAAAATTATGCTAAATTAGTCCCTAGTTTGCATATGGCAGTGTTAACACTTTTTCAAAAATTCAGATGTTTTCTTAGTGATCATTGTCCAACAAAAAGAGATAGTAACTCATTCATTGATCACCCCTTTTTTTCCTATTTTTTTATTGATCACCCCCTAACATGGCATGTTGCTGAAGGACATTGGTTATGCAACGGTTTCTATTGAATGACTAACTAAAGCTGTTTATTTCAATTTTTTCCTGCTCCACACCTCTGGGTTTAAAAATGTGTCTTATTGTAATCAACTGACAAAATGGATTATTTCTCATCTTTGTCATATTTGTACAATTTTTTTTTAATAGAATAAATGAAAAAAGTTAATAACATTTTTTTTTTTTTTTTTTTACTTTTTGTTCCAGACAAGGTGCAAGATCTCAAATAGTTTATCGCAGAACTAACAACAACTGAGAGTGTCAGCTACAACTTCCTGCCCTTTGATATGGACATCCACCGAACCAGCCGCCCAAACCTGATGACCAAATAGGAAAATGTTGGTGTTTGCAGTTGGCCTCTCTTACCCAGCAGTTTTCGTAACTGCACCCCTCTCACAACTGGGCAGCTTGTACTCACACTAAAACATATACTTACAAACTCAAACCTCCACACACATAATCTTCATTATATAACCACACATACGCACACAAACTTTATTATAATACCAATACAGAGACCAGTATCTCATTTCTGGTTTCTTCTGATCAGACTAAATTTTTTTCTGATATCAGATGACACTTTAGCACTGAAAGTCTCAATATTATTGGGACTAAATTCTCTTCTGATATTAGGTGACATTTTTCTTTTTTTATTAACATCTACTGTTGCAATGGCCAGAACACATTGTGCCATTTTTTTCTTATAAACATGTACTGTTGTGATGGCCTGAACACAATGTGCCATTTTTTTTCTGTTTGTCCTTTTATCTCTTTCAACTATTCTCTCCGTCACAGTGGCCTTTTTTCTTTTCTGTTTTTTTTTTTTTTTTTTCAACTGCAACAAGTAAGATTTTCAAATCTTTTGACACCACCTGTCCATTTAATTTCTAATAGCCACTGGAATTTCTGGCTTGACTCTTATGTCATAAACCACTTAATACCGCTCCTAATTGACTGTGGAACTCTTCTGCAGATAGAATTTAAAAAATAATGGAACTCTTCTGTGGATAGAATATGAAAAGAAAAAAAAAGATTAAATCAAAAAATCTATGTAACAGTAGAAGGGAGATGACTGTTCAGCAGTCATTTCCCTTGATATCAATATTCAAAATTCTCGTATGATTTTGGGTTAATTTACCTGGTCATTCCTTCTTCCCATCAAGCTGCTCTCGGCACAAATTTTTAAAAGTCACAAGCTGAAAGATTGAAGTACTGTTGCATGAATGAAGGTGATGGTGGCATTTTTTTTTTTTTTTTTCAAATCTATATCTTTATTCCACCTTATGTAGCCAGTTATATATATATATATATATATATATATATATATATATATATATATATATATATATATATATGGTTCAGGACAGCTGCACTGGGAAGGATTAATTTCATGTCCTGTTCATTTGTGCACAAAGATAGAAAAATAGTAGAGAAAATGAGAAGAATCTTCAGGCTTTTATTTTTTAAAATCATGTAACTTTTTGAATATATCTACAGTATGAGAGCAGAAGTCAGAGACCTGAACTTCATGCCAATCAGAATTATGAAAAACATTCATTAAAGAAAAAAAGAAACCTTACAGAGAAATATTTCCTACTGAATGCCTCTTTTTCACAGCTATAAGTCAAGGGTGATAATAATAATATCTCATTCTTTAGTTTCATGTATTGAAAATTAGTTTATTTTACTATTTCTGTTTGCAGTCTAAGACACAGATCAAATGGACTCAAAAATTGATTCACGTCAAAATGCAAATTTTCAGATTACACCATAATCAAAATTTGATTTAATCAAATCAAGGATGAAATGTAGAATTAACTCCTTTCTAACTACATAAAGCAATACAGTGAAGAAGTATTGTGAAAATCCTTGTTTTGATTCAATTAAAATTTTGATTATGGTATAATCTGGAAAATCACACCTTTGACTAGAATCAGTTTTCAGGTCCAGATTTTACATCTGATCCATCAGAGAGGTGAATATAAAACACCTATAATGAATAAAATTTAATGCTAAAAATAAAAATTTTAAATGAGCTAGCAATAAAGTATATTCGTTGTGTTGACTAATAAATTTTTTGTGGGTAGGGTTTCTTGTGCGATATATCCGTGCTTGCCCAACTAATGTGACACCAAGAGTTGTCAGATTTGGTCTGAAGGGAAAATAATCTTAGTTTTATCTCAGACATTCAACCTTCACAGGCATTTGAATAGTGCTGAATTCGGAAATTAAGCTTGTCTGGAGGCTGAGATAAGGCCTGGATTATCCCCTCTTCTGACTAAATCTGGCAATCCCCAAACAAATTATCATTGCTAGAAGTCACCTTTGTTATGAAAAATTTGTCTCCTGTAAAATTTTGAATGCGAATTTTCCGTGTCAAATTTAATTAAAAGCAATTTAACTCTTAAATTCATAGACCACTTGATACAGCTCCCAATTGACAGTAGACCTCTTCTGTGGATAGAATTAAAAATGATGGAATTCTTCTGTGAATAGAATTTAAGAATAAAAAATTCTAAAATTCACATAAATGCTAACAGTGGGTAACTTTAATCAGTAGTTATTTCCCTTGATTTTTACATTCAAATTTTTTATATGAATTTAAGAGTTAAAAGTTGGTTTGTATGATAACCAAAGAATCCTTTCAAAATAGTTTTTTTTTTAAATTTCCAAATTGCACAAATTAGAATAAACTGAATAATCTCATAGCCATATCACTCATTGACTTCAATAGAAAATACTTCCCTTCTTTCCTCTGAAAAATACCCCCCATTTAAAAATACCTCCTCTCCTCCCACCTTTCAAAAATACCCACCTTTTCAAAAGTATCTGGCAACAAAAATCAAATTCAGGAAATAAAAAAAAACACAGGACCAAGTATTTTTACTTGTTGTTGTGTGAGTTGGTTGTGCTATTGCCAGACTCTAAAAGGCCAGCAGGCATCCACGGTAGACACAGACAAAGAAGAGGATCAAGAGACAACAAGGACATTCATTGCCACATGCAGCTGAACAACCCCCTGCTTCACAGATGGTGAATACAAAAAAAAATAAATCTGAACCTTCACTCCATTTCCTAGCAGGTCGAGGAAAATGAGACAAATAAAATCTTACATTGATTTTTTTTTTTCATTTTTTTTTATATTGATCACTTTTGCTCTTGAATTCAGAAACTGCTTGTAATTGATAGAACTCATCAATGAATGGAATAATAAAAAAAATAATGGAACTTTTTTGTGAATTGATCAAAAAAAAATTTTTTTGTTCACCTAATGGCCAAAGGGAGATAATTTTAATCCGAAGTTATTTCCCTTGATATCACATTCAATTTTTTTGATGAATCAAAGAGTTAATATGCCTTCTTTTTTTTTATCCAGCTTATCTTTGTATGAGTATTCAATTACCCTCCTCCTCTTTTTATTCACCAATACCGATTCAATTTCTTTACAGCTCTTTCTGTAACTCATTAACAATACTCCTCTTACATCTCTGTACTCCTCCATAATACTTCCCTACCCTTTCTTCCTCTGTACTTCTAAGTAATGCCCACCTCCTCTATTCTCTCTAACCCTATGTCACTGCCCTCTTGTTCCTCTCCTGTATGTGATATTACCCATCTGTGACCAAAATAATGTAGATCATGTTTTTGTTGCCTCTTCTGACTCTCTCTCTCTCTCTGCACCTTTCCTTTTTCTTATCAACATTATAATTCACACATCCCTTCCCCCCGAAACTCTTCCTCTCTGTCTATATGAATTATTTCTTATCTCAAGTGTACATAATAATTCCAAAGGATCCAATGCTAAATAAGGGTAGATTTATTTGTGTGAGAGAGAGTACTACAACAAACCCCACCAATACATTTGACGTCAACTGTCACACATTTTTCTGCTGACTGCTGACGACTCAATGGAAATTGTCTGCTGTAATTGGATGGAAATCATCTGACAATAATTGTTTCGGATTTTATGTTGTTGCCTTTTCTTTTTTCTTTCATGTGTGTTTATAAATATGCTTAAATCTAATACATTTGTTTTCATATTTTTTAATTTTTTTTCTTCCATGGATCATGAAGTGCTATTTTGTTCTGGAATTTTTGTTTGCCTTTTAGTTTCATGACCAATTGACACCAGAACTCTTCTGTGAATTGAATTTAAAAGAATAAATAAATGAATGAATGAATAATGGAATTTACCATCACACTCAACCGCTGAACAATCGTAGCGTCAAAATTTGAAGTCTGGTAGAAAAGATTCCATCAAAGAACAAGTATGGTCAGAATGAATTCACTGGTATTTTCCACCGGAATGCATCTAAAATAGAGTGGGTAAAAAAAATCTAGAAACATCTAGATATTATTAATAAACTACTACTGTCAAGATAAAGCCCCCAAAAGCTTTTTTTTCCAAAAATCTAAACATCTCTAGAAGGGTTCTAACGGAGTACTCTTGCCAATTTCCAAGACTGTAGGCAAAGCCAGGAATGCTGGGACACACAAACATATGAAAAAAGAACCCTTTGATACCCAATGGTTGTTCAATTCTTTTCTGTGAAAAAAGACTTAAAGACTTGAAACTGTGTTGCTCTCTTCAGTTATTTACCTTCAATTCAGATTCAAATTTTTCATATGAATTTAGTAATTGAAGAGAATTATTGAATGATAGAAATCTGGTATCTGATAATAGATGATTGTCACTCTTTACCACTTGTCACCATTAATGGAAGCCTAATGATTATCAAAAGATTTATCTATTGTGCAATAAGCAAAATTGCACATTGCATGACAAGTTCAAAATACACAACAATTAATGTGTGATCATACAAATAGATAAATGAGAAATACAGAATAGAATTGTAGAATATTACAAAGTAGTGGAATACCTTGATTAGTGTGAGTTTTGATGTAGTACTCTTAAGGTATTGCTGTACAAATTAATGTGACTAAGTATAAGCTGAAAAAAAAGACCTTTAAAAGTGCAGTTTTTAACAGCACAGGAAACGGATTTTTCCATATGCCTCATGTAAAAGCTTAGCTTAGATTTTCACAGATCATTTGAATATATTTGAATTGAGATAATATGTGAATGTTAGCATAGAAAAATTTATTCCCTCATCATATCATATATTCTGATGTATGCATCAAAACACATATCCTATAAAATATTTCACTGAGCAATCATAAAAAAGGCCGCATCCCTATTGTAAATACTGGTAATTACATATATTGACCTGCATTATCTAGATAAACCATTGTTCCTGAATCCAGTGATATGTATTTGGGGCGGAATGTTACATTTCGGCATTGTCAGTTTGCCAGTTATGTAAATAGTCTCTGGTAGCAACACAACTTGGCTGATTTTCATTAAAATTATGTTATTACTGGGACATTATATCACACTATCATTTCGTATAAAGGCTAGACCAATATGTATTTACTGGTAGTTCACTGTAATTACCATATATTTGATTAGGTAATTATGGTATGTTTCAGTCTGCTTACTGTTTGCGGATGTAAACATAGCTATAGATTGCAATACCACTAGGCTAAAATGCATTAATCATATATTATTACTATCACGAAAGAAATTTTTTAAAAAATACTTCTGATCAATTTCTTTTTTTTTTTTGTTTCATTAAGGCTTTGGTATTATTTCATGGGATAACAGAATTTTGATCCCTTCCTGACTACATGCTGGGTTCAATTGGACACTCAGCTGTTGATTTCTCTTAGCTTCAGTGATTCATGAGATTGTATGAAAAGAAAAAAAAAAATACCAGTAGCTTAGAATAATAATCTAAGCATTAGGGAAATGGAAGAATCTGACACAGATAATTTAATTTTTAAGAGCCATGTGGCCTTATTCATTTGTTTCCTTAGTAAGACATATGTTTTGATTTGTGGAAACATTGGTATTATTGTTGCAATCCATTGTTTTTATATTCATTTAAAGATCATCTGGGCTTCTGCTTATTGATACACCATTTTGGATTGTAGTGTGAATATTAGCCTCTCAAAAGCAGTATCCATGTAATAGTTGATCCCATGAATTAACCTAAAAAAATCTGACTTTTTCATGAATATATATGGTGCCTGTATTCTAAGTAACAAGGCTACAACTTGATGCTTGATAAAGAAGATTGAAAATGGATCGTCTAAATGTTTATAATGATCAATGGAATTTAAACAGTTTATGGAGTTAAATATGGTTGGGGGGGGGTTCATTTCACTAGATTTCTGATAATTCTCCTGTGTTTCACTGTGACATAAAAATGGCAAGAGATTTGCCTGCATGAGACTTCATTAATAATTCTCTCCCAAGCACTGAAGAACCTTTGAATTTCCCCCAAAAATTTTTTGTGATATTTACTTAGAGTATATGCTGGCATCGAAGTTGACCCTAGAGCTAAGGTGTTATTTCAAGTTTGGTTCAACGTTAACCAAATTAGGTGACTCTCAAACATCAGTATCAAGTTCATGAGTTCTAAACAGATTATTATTAGGGAAAATTCTTCATGCTGAAAAGGTCAGCATATATAATATACGGAGGAAGCAACTTATTGTGATCACTTGACAGGGTCTTTTAGAAAGCAATAACCAACTGATAACATTGAGCTAAGAATATGAAAGAATAATTTACTTTCGTTGTTAAACAACTTCACATGATGAAAAAAATTGCTGTGAAATTTTTTGAATCCGAGTAGCTCCATAATGGCCAACCAATCAGCTAAGTTGACTTAGATTACAAAATATAGGATCAATGAAGACCAGATTCTGCTTAGGGCCATATGAGGGCTTGGGCCAGTCTTGGTCAGCTTTTGTGGTAGTGGTTCAATTTGAAAAGGACTTTTCAGGAGTGGATGACAAAAGGGATTTGAATTTGTGAGGAAAAGGTATGCATAGTGACAATCCTGATCTTACACCCAGTGCCATCTGAGTCTGACCAGATGGAATTAGGTGCAGTCAATGAGCAGGATAATGTATCATTGGTAATCTTGTTCTTGATTGTTGAATAAACTGTTGGTTTTCCTCTACATTAGTACAGGCCTCAACCCATTACTAGGTTGCAAAGTCCTGAATTGCAAGTTCTTAATGAAGAAGTGAGAAAAATATTGGAATAATCAAGGTTTGGAAAATGAACGTATTTGTCATCAATGATTAATTTGTTAAACCCTATTCCCCCCCCCCCCCAAAAAAAAAGAAAGAATAGCTGAGTTAAGTAAATATCAACATTAAATTGGAAAGCGAATATAACAGTAGAAAATTATGTTGATTTATTCTTCTATTAGATGAAGCATTATCAAACATTAGTAATTTCTGACTAGTATTCATCTTAATTTTAGTTGCTATTAATTGCATCAGTTTACAGTGGTGAGTAAATAGCATAGATTAGAAACAAAGAATAACCTCTGGGCAAGACTTGAACTTGCATCCCTTTTTAAGGTTAGATTTGATTCTCTGCCAGGTGTAAGAGGTTTAGCATCTCAATCTGTAGAGCGGTTTCCATTCATAGGCAAGCTTCCCCTGGTAAAAAGGGTGTAAATACAAGTCTCGCCAAGATTTTTTTTTTACTTTCAATCGGTGCAGTCAACTTACTGTTGTATAGACTGATAGAGTAACTTCAATTAAAATGAAAGGAATATTAGTGGAAAAAAAAATTAGTAATGTTTATCAAAAGTTGGAGTTTTAATAACTGGAATAGGGTATGAATCTATAGCAGTAAACCAAGTTAATGAACATATGGGACTCTTAAAGATGTCAGAAGAAGTGGTACAATGAATTGATGAAGTGAATAAACATCAAAAAATCAAAATCAACTACAGATTTTTTTAATTGAATATTAATAATCTTGGTATATTTCTTTCAATTTTCTTACACCATGTATATTTGATGAATGAAAATTTCTTCCCAGTTAAGCAATAACTATGAGAGCTGGGGGGCAGTAACACTGATATATACTTCAAAAAGTTCAAATGAATTACAATGGTGAAAAGTGATGAAATTAGCCAAATACCCATCTGTCGGGTGTGTTATTCAGCTACTTTAAAATGAAATTACATTTTTATAAAATCATTTTATTTTTCTGATAAATTATCATATTAAGTTTAATTCTTTTTACAATATAAAATATGAATACTTTGAGAAAATGAACATACCAATTCACAAGTACCCCCCCCATATTAGTTCGACATAACATGTTCTATTCAAATGGAAAAATTGAATTTGACTAAGTTTTCAACCAGACATTCAGACACAGTTTGCTATCTGCATTTTTGGTTACATGTACTTACCTTAGCTCTATTATAATAAAGGATTTGGATTGGGAATCATTCTCACCAGGAAGCATTAAAGGTGCCCTACAAAATGAATGCTTTCTGCATTTGTGGAGGAGAATTCAGTGATGAATAGAATAAGACGAAAGCATTAAAAAATATTCTGTGATCTAGTCTCTTGACAGGGCCAAAAAAGAAAGATTGGATTTCTAATTTTGAGAAATCCAGCGGAGGAAAAGTCTTTGGAAGATAGGGTTTTTTATTCCTGGGTTTATGAACATTGATTGGAGAATTGTGAATATGAGAATGTTTACAGTTACCAAATGTGACAAGATATCCCCAAGTGTGGACAGTAAAAATAAGAGCAAAATAGACACCTGGAGAAGGTTGGAGGGTACATGGTTGAAACATTGTGAACATGAAAACCCAAGATAAAGGCAAGAATCCGATTAAATCAATGTCTGAAGTATAAGGATAAAAATCATCAGATTATGTTCTCAAGATGGTTGTAGGAGATACAGGAGACTGGGGCATTGGAGGAGGGTGTGTACTGCCTCTATAACGGCTTGCTTCAAAACAAAAAATGAATGCTACTTTTGCTTTTTTATTTTTTCCAACTATTTAGAAAAGTAGCATTGAGCAAACTTTAAAAAAGTGTTTCAGTGGAAGAATAAAATTTTTCTACGTTAAAAGACCGATGATGATGATATCTTATCAGCAAAATTACCTTCAAGTGGAAGACTCCATGGCTATGGAGAACCAAGAAAATCGCGCTGTTCATTATATAAATAAATTACATGCCGTCCTCAGCTGTAACACTTCAAAGAAAAATGAAATGGGTGTGTGGGGGGGGGGGGTCATTATTGTATGAATCAAATCTATGATGCACTGTTTTTGAAATTGCATGCTTTTTTTATGGCATTCATCGACATTCTTTCATAACGAGGAACATTATTGAACTGTAGTAGGAATATAATAAGGGGAACTGGAACTATGCCAGTTTCAATCTCTGCCTTCACTTGCCTGCACTTTTAGATATCAAATTGAATTTTGGATATGTTTCCATTGGAAGCAAATCTTCATCTAATGAGAAGACTTATATGTTCAAGATTTGATTGAGTTGAATATTTGATAAAAAGATATGAAAAAAAAAATTCTGCATCTTTGCTTACTAGTTCATGACCTAGAAGAGATTTTGATTATGAGTTTTCAAAATCAAGTGGAGATTTTTGTGAAGATGCATTTCTCAAAACCATGTGGCTAAAAAAAGTTTGTTTGGTTTAATTAATGAAGGTTCCTTGTAGTAAGGGTCAAGATCCCTTCAGTGTTGCCTGAATATTATTCTCAATAATCATAAAAAATATTTGAGCATCTACTACCTGTTAGCACTCAGGTTAATAATCGAATATTGTCTTCAAAGAAAATGTTAATATACCCACACTATAGAGCTGACACACAAAGGGAGACAATTGAGTAGACATCAAATATCAGCAGCAGTTTTGGTCACAGATCCTTACCTTGGGATCATTAGGATTTACTTGATCTAATGTCCTCATCTTGTCATCTTGTCGCAACATCTTAGCCATTGTACCTCTGGCCTTGTTCTGGTGTCTGGTTATACATACCTAATGACCTGTCTGGGGGTCATGAGTTCAATCTCTAGGTTGGGTCATGCAAAAAAAAGTCATTCACTGGTTCAGTAAAGAGGCAGACAAGCAACATCGAAAGGAAGAATTGACTGATATGAAATATCCTTTGTTCTCATTCTGCAGTCCATGCCAGTCTACTCCTGTGGATTGAGTAAAGGGTTTGATTTGAAATTCCCAGAAGGTTACTGACTACAGCAGATATCTGAGAAAAGCCTGAGGGTACAACAGCTGAAGCATGATTACAACAACCAAAATGAGGACAATAATGTAAGTATATAAGTGTAGAGCTTGCCATCACAGTCAATAATAGAACAACTGTAGCGTCAAAATCTGAAATCATGTAAAAAAAATTCCATCAAAGAATAAATATGTCAGAATAATACATAACTGGTGTTTTCCACTGGAAACCATCTAAAATAGAGTAAAAAAAGAAACATTTGTTGTTAAATTTCCAGATGATTACCAACTATGACAAACACCTGAAGATATCTGGATAGTCTAGATGTTATTGATAAATCCATCAGAGTAAGGCCCAATAAAGGTCAAAAAAGCTTTCTTTCTCCAAAATGGAAACTGCAATTTTAGAATTTTAGTCAAGTGCTGATGCCAATTTTCCAGTCTGTAGACAAAGCAGTATGGCCAGGAGTGCTGGAACACTCAGACACACACACCAACTTAAGAAAAAAAGAAGAGAACCTTTCACCACCTTTGATGGCTACTGTTGTTGAATATTAGCTTCAACTTGTTTGATAATAACTTTTTAGAAGGTGAAGCATGGATCCAGCCAGAAGTACAACCTAAGAGATATCTTTGCAAAGCGATTGCTAGAGGGAAGCCAAGCAGTCTGCTTTTTCTCCTAAGAACTATTTTCATTCAATGATGAAAGTAGTATATCCATCACTATGTCCATGGGATAAGCACAGATAACAGATTTTCTTATATCATCAGTTATCAATAACACAATAAATCTTCTGTGTAAAGCTAAGTTATATTTACCATAAAATGTTCTGATGTAGATCAGATCTGTATATTTCTCCTTTGAGAGAACACATGTCTCACACGAGTAAATAAAATTATTTTAGAAGAAACTGAGCTTGTTCTGGTATGTGTTGGCTACAAACCCAAGTTGAAGTGAGAGAGAGAAAAAATTATCCAAATGACAAAGGTAAATAAAGGAACATATAGACGCATGAATTCGGTTTGGTGTTGAATTTCCAGAGGGTTACTAACTATGACCAACACTCAAAGATATCTGGAGGGTTCAACAAGTTGTGACTATAAGAACCAGGTTGAAGATGTAAGCTATTCAGTGTGGGTATTCTGGTGTGAGCGTTTGGGTTATCTGATTTGTTGTAAGACCATTTGGCGATGGACGATTTCGCATTAAGAAAAAATGTCAATTGATCCATTGTCATTCAAAAATAAAACTTTAGAAGGCTATAAATGTAATTTTATTGAAAAAAAAAATTAATTAGATTAATTGATTCAATTGATTTATTTATTAGTGGAATAAACTCTTGTAAAATATTGACAATTTTTCATTTTCATGCCATTATTTACCTTCATCTAAATATTTTTGTTGCTTTTTATCACAACAATAGTCATGTGCTGATACCAATTTACCAGTCTATAGACAAAACGGTATGGCCAGGAGCACTGGAACATACAAACACACATATAAAAAAGATAAAACCTTTTGCCACCTTTGGTGGCTACTGTTGTTCAATATTGACTTTGATTTGTTTGATTGATAAATGAATTAATTAAATCAATTATTCACAAGAAATGTGATGTAGTTTTGCTTAGATCAGGGTTTCTCAAACTTTTTCTCTTCACAACTTCTTTTAAAGGGACAAAATTTTACGCAACCCCTCACTCACTAAAAGCATAAGTACTGCTAATACTATATATGATTATGCTTTAGGTGCAATCTAGTAGTAAGAAAACATGGAAACAAATGACTACAAAAAATGTCAAAAATTGCAACTTATTTATCATCTATGTCATTTTTACTGTGTTTATTACAAAAGAAAAACAGATTATTTAAATTATTTTTTTTTTCAAATTAAATTACTAAAATGTAACAAAAACGTTATTTATTTTTTTTAAACAGCCCAAAACTAGGAGAAGCCCTGATTTAGATCATTGGGTAATTATTAGAAAAGTTTTTTAAATATTTTAAAATTTTTTGAAAGTTCATTGAATTTTTGAAAATATTTGGAAAAACTATTTTTTAGACACAAAGGAAAAAAAAAAGCTAAAATGTTGGCACAGAAATATAATACTTTATTTTGCTGTTTTAAATTTGCAGATCTGGAGCCTAGTTTCAACTCCAACTTTTTTTTTTCCTTTTTTTTTGTTTGTCATAAGATAAAAATTAAACTGACTTCAATTATCCTGGGAATTGTCTTTTAAACAACATGAAAGTTTTATCATCAAGTGGCATTTTATTGAAATTTCAAAAGTGAGGGATATTTACATAAAAAAAAACATTTCCACTAATTATTTCTAAAATAAAGCCTAGTAAATACATTCAATCATAGATGTCATAATAGATATAGAAAATTTTATTTATTTTCAATAAATGAGGGTTTATTGATCAGTCGAATTGTGATTTTTATCACGAAACTCTTGAGAAGAGAAAACATTCCAAAGAATTATTTTAAGTCTGATTCATTATTAAAAGTTGTACTTTAAAACAATTTTAGATTCCAACATGATTTTATCAAAAAAATAAAATTATTACTTTTATTAATCACAAAAAAAAAACTGTTCAGTTCATTTAATTATGAGTGATGCTCCTCACAGGTTTTCAAATCTAAAAAGAACAGATCCATAAATTCCTCTATTGCATCTAATGATCTTATATGATATAATGAAAATATCACTTATTAAAAAAAAAGAAGAAAACAGTTACCATAGAACGTACATTATATTTCATATCTTGCTTTTTAAAAAATGTTTATTGTGTACATTTTTTAACCTGAAATAAAAAAAAAGTACCATGTTTACTCGCATTTAATGCAAGAAATTTAGTATAAGTGGATAGCGTCATACTTGAGTGTGAAAAAAAGATAACATTGTAATTTTGTTCCATTGAAACTGTTCGTACAGACAGGTTTAAAAATAGAATAATGTTTTTAATGCCATAAAACCCATTGCCAAATGGGCAGATGCCAAAGTAGGTTTGACATCTATATGCTCACGCCAGAATGCCCATGCCAAATTGGCTTCTTCAATCGGATGGTGTAATGGTTAACACATCAGCCTCACGAGGTGATGGGTTCAATTCCCGGTGCGAGCATGGAAATATCTTCATGGGACAAATTTCCGAGTGCCCTTAACAGCTAATTAATCACAGTTAATCGAGTACACTCTAAGTTGTGTGGTAGGCACGTATCGTCGTTGCCAGGATAGAAAGTGAGCATGGCTTTGCACAAAGGTCCTCCAGGTTGAGGATTATGTGTGGGGGCAGCTTCCCATGTTTTAAAAACAGTCATAGCTGTAGAAACTTGTCCATACGAGCAGGAAAATCTACAGTGATAATGGCCTGATAGAGTAAACAAAAATAAGCTAATCGGCTTCACTGAGCCCCCAAGTAGGTGCCCAAACAAGTAACAGCGCTGAGAATGGAATGGGTGAACCGGGTTTGAACTACGGCTGAGACAGATTGTGTTCACTCTACACTAATGCCCTTGGTAACGGCATGAATCCATCTCTTTCCCTAGCTATGTGTAGAATAGTGTAGTGTGCAATGAATTATGCAATTTTCAGTGCTTGTCACCTCTAAGTCTAATTGATAAATCGCAATTGGGTTGAGCAAGTCAGGAATGGCTGAAACCGTAGTCGGCTTAAGGACAGTATTTGACTTTTCATGGTATCCACAATGTGTCCAAACCAATTTTGCAGTTCCTTTTTGGTTATAACTCTAAAAAAATGATAACTTCAATGTCTACAGACTTATTTTGTATTATAATAATTAAATGTTCAAAAAGTTGAATTATTAAATTTTTTTTTTTATATACAAGCCATTCATTGAAACTTTCTAAAATATTTGTCTCCTTGCTTTTCCCAGAGTTAATCTCTAAGACATAAGAGGAAGGAATAGTATTTGCTTTTTAAAAGTAAGATTTTTAGAGAATGTTTTTCTAAATATTATCTACTCAGTCAGTAACAAGTAAAATAAAACTTCACCAAAGAATAATTTTACTCTAAAACCACGTGTAAAGATCTCATTTATCATGGCCGAATGAAAATTTTGCACGTGGTTTTAAAATGAAATTATTTCTAAAATAATTTAGATTGAATAAGATTTAAACAGACTTGAAAACAGAACGATTCTAGATTATAATGAAATTTCATTATCCCTTTAAAGACAAAAGAGCAGGATGAATTCAGTTCTTTCGAATAATTCACAGTATATAAAAAAAAATTATCCCTTCTGATAGTCTAACAATAAGAACAAAGTGAGAAATATATGAGAAGAAAATAAAATGAGGAAAGATAATAAGGATGAAGTAAAGTAAAGAAGACATTACTGGACTGTTTTACACGTGGTTTTTTTATCTCCTAAACACCGGTTAGTGTAGGCTGCGAAGGAAACATGTTTATGCTGACACCGATTCAAACCGCACGATTCTCATGGTTTGCGAAGAGAAATCAATCTGAATGAACGTCCGGCTCTTTTTCTGTGGAGTAAGTTTTATGTGATGTTTTGCTTTCCAACATTGTGATTCAAGGTCTGTTCACATCTGTTTTACTCACCAATGTGCAAGTTTTGATCTTGATCAACATTTTAACTGAGTGTTCTTTTTAATACACAGCAGTACAGCATGCGTCTTTTTCTGGGAGGAAGTTTTCTACTACGGAAGGCTAAATGTGAAATAATTGGAAATTTGAAAAAAATCTATCAATCGTTATTGAATTTCTTGAACTAATTTTATGTGATATAATCTCTTGATTTGATTTTTTCTTCAATTCGTTAGTGTGGTTATTTTTGTTGAAATAACAGTAATGTGTTTGGTTGTTGTTTGGATTAGGTACGCGAAAAAAGGGAGGTAATTACTTGAAGCGTGATTTATGCTGATTACTTCCCTTTTATTTGCGAACCCCCTCAAAACAATTGCCATATGTTTTATTTGTATTTTTTAAATTTTGATTTATATGATGAATATTTTTAGTGATGTAATTGTTGCCTCTGCCAACGAAGTTGAGGAGGTATATGTTTTTGCTCGCATCTTTCTGTCTTCACGATGATCTCCCAATGAAGTAATCCATAAATTCCGATGACCTTTGGTGCAAGGTTGGGAAAGGAGTGGTTAAAATTTGGGGCGGATCCAGGATTTTTCAAATATGATTAATGAATATTTTTCCGTTTATTTCTACAGTAAATTAAATTACAAATTACTTATGCCTGTTCATACAATATTTGCAGAAGTCCTTAATGTACTTCTCCGAATTTTTTTTTTTGGGGGGGGGGGGTCCAACAAAAAACGGAAGAAGTGATTCAATTCTGGGGTTAATCCATGCAAAATTACTCCCCCCCCTGCCTAATTTCATTTCTGTCTATACTTTCTGTCCAGATAGTAATAGTTACATTTGGGGTAAGGGTTAGTAGGTGTGGTTGAGGTTAGTAGGTAGGGTTTGGGTCTGGGTGTCAGCAGGTAGGGATAGGATTAGTAGGTAGGGTCGGGGTAGAGTAAGTAGTTACGTTAGGGGATTGAGTCAGGGTTAGTAGGTAGGGTTGGGGGTTGTAGTCTAACTCCTTGAATGTAATTTCCAGTTCAGGTAAAAAAAATATCTTGTTACTTGCTACGAGACTAAAGATATAGGTACAACAGACCTATCACATTTAGATACAGCATTTCTTTTTTCTTTTTTTTTTTCTGGTAAATCGAATTCAAAAAGTGAAAAATGTTGGAATTGTCGTCTGCTCCTTTGATTTTAAATTCACCATCAGCAGCAGCCCTTTTTGAAACGATACGATTTACAGTTGTCTTTATTTTCATTCCACTATTTACTTTGACCTTAATTTTTCAGTCAAGAATTTTTATTTTTGAAAAACTTGAATAAAAATCTGAAGATCCCAATTATCTGCCTTTTTCAAAATTCATACACTGATTGGTTATTTCCTCGTGGTATATTTTTTGATTTCTCTGTTTATGTGTTTCGGATTGAGGGGGATTATTTGAGAAATTGTTATTGAATGATTTCTGATCGATTATATTCCTTTAGAATTTAAAAATCTGTTCAATAGCTGGGTGATGTTTTGCAACTAATTCTCTGGTTTGATTATTATTACAATTCTGGTGTTCCGTAGTTAGAAATGTTTCCTTGTTGCCGTAGACGCGCTATATTGGCCTCGGTTTTTTTTTACATTCGCAGGGATGAATTTTTCCGTAAAAATAGATGAAAAGATTTTACCTCAAAAAATTATTATTTTCATTTCTTCTCGTAGTACTTCTGTTTTCATCCAATAATTGATGAGTAACGCTACATACTTTTTTCTTTCTCTTATTGTCTGTAACTCGGTAAAACTGTTTTGGCTCTGCTGACCTTCCATGATTTTCAGCATATTTACATCGTTGCTCATCTTCAGTTTATTGGTATATCCTGATTAGTGCGGGTTTTGATATAGTACGGTTAAGGTATTTCTGTACAAATTAATGTAACTGAGTACAAGCTGGAAAAAAAATCTCATTATATTATAAGACTTTCAACAGTACGGAGATTGTTGGAACAAATTAACCGTACTAATCAAGGTCTAGGTATGAACAAATATTTTGGCATTCTTTTGCAAATCGTCGCCAGCCGAGTTGACCACTTGAGAAATTAGGTACAGTAGACCAGATGTGACTATAAACGTCTACACATTAATACACCTAAATTTATAAGGATTTAATTAAATAATGCGGATGGGATTATACCATTTGTTATACAAAAAATATTCAAAATAAATTATTGATCACTTTTTAAATTCAAATCAAATGTTATTCTCTTATGTTCAAGTTATTGAAGAAATTCAACAATATTATTTCTTTTTATTCGGTTGTTCATAATTATAGCTATTGATTTCTGGTATATCCACACTTTGCGTTCATTATATCAAGAAATAATGACCCATGATTTAACGATTGATATCAGAGTATATGAATTGTTTTTGATAAGAAAAGTTTTCAAATAATAGTATAGAAACATCAAATGGTGTAATCTTGTCTCTGTATTTAATTCAGTTCTCAAATTTAGGCTGATTAAGACACAGACGTTTTCAGTCACTCTTGGCCTACTCTCCTTAATTTCTAAAAATACATTGGCCCAAATCTTTTCTCAACAAAAGATGAAATTTTTAATTAAAAAAAAGTTTTTTACTGTTATAGTGAAAAACATTTTTTTTTAATTAAAAATTTCATCTTTGTAATTCTATCAAAATCAAATTATTATTTAATGCAGATAATTTGAGGAAAAATAACTAATTTTATCATCCATCAACTAAACTAAAAAAAATGTCCAACATTTTGCATTTAAAAAAATGAAAAATATGTTCCTAACACCATAAATCATCATGTTTCATGATTGATGTTTATTATTGGGTAGTGACTGGCTAAATTCTGCTAACATCTCAATCTTACTAAAAGCATGAGGGGGTTGACATGACCCTGAATGCAATAGCATTTTCTATAGATACTATTTAAGTGGAGAAAATTGAAATTCATCATTGTCATTTGCATCAGTCATTTGCAGCCTACCATAACTCAAAATAGCAGTCAATTTACACAAATTTAAAAAAAACAGAAAAAAATATTCTTTCATCATTTTGATTATTCATTCTTGTTATAGTATTTTAAAATAAATTCCTGTTGAAGCACAATATCGAAAGAATGAAAAGTTCACATTTCAATAATTTAGGGATAATCGATGTGAAAAAAAAAAAATTTTTCAGTTCAAAAGCCTAAATTATAATTAATCGAATTTGATAAAAAAAGTTGCCGAAAAGAAAAATATTCAACTCCACTTTCCTGTTATTTTAAATCTCTTAGTGAGAGTTCTGTTTGAAAAGTTCTTGAATTCTCTTCTAAAAATGGTTAACATATTATCTTGATTGATTTATCCATAAAATGTGTAAAAACCAATGAAAGTACCGATGTATAAATAAGATGAATTGGTGATGTTAGAATGATATAAAAAAGAATTCTTCTTCAAAATTTTGAATGGAAAATTCATCAAAGAAATATTTGTCCTTTAATAAATGTGCCAAAATATTTTGAATAAAATTGAACAAAATGCTGATTTTCGGAAGATTTTTAAAACCAAGGTGTTTTGCTTCATGTGGGGATGGGACATGGTAGGTAATAAGGAATGGTGCGGCTGACTTGTATCGTTTCATTTTGCAAATCATATTGTTTCCTCGTGACCTGGCAGCACATACTTTGTGGCATGGCAGTTTGGGACCACTGCTGTAAAGTATCGCCTTACCATTCTCTGCATGTATGAATGCAATCATTCTCCTCTGTTTTACCTGTGCATACATAAGAAAGAACAAGAGTATTGTCAACCCCAAGAGAAATGAATAATCTCTTAGGAAAAGCAAACTCAACGTACAGCAGTACAGATATCCTCGTCTTTTCAAAAGTTTGCTTCATGCCACTCTCCTGTACTTCCCACTACTCCAACATTTGATGACTCAGCCCAACATACCATCATCACCATTTTGGGGGTCTTGCATCACTCAAACATTTTCCTAATATAAATTAATGCTTTTTGGCTTATGCAAGGTTTTTTTTTTTTGTTGTTGAAACTCTACTCTGGTGGGTAAACTTGTTGTACTGCTCTTCATTCAAGTTTACATTCTTCTGTGTAATAGGTGTAACAAGACATTGAGGGTGGAGCTCTTGGCTCCTTGAGGGTTCCCCCCCCCATAAAACAATTAGTGAGATTTGATGAAAAAGGAAAATTTGCAATAAATAGACTTGCATTATCAATCAATTGGTAAAAAGAACCCCAAAGGCTGAATTATCATTTATCCAAGTCATGTTTTTACAAATATGTTCTTGTTATTGTGTAATGTAAGCATGAAGAGACAACTTCCAATGAAGTATACAGATGGTGACAAAGTCCTATTTTCTTTGTACGCGTCAGCTTAGAGATCTTTGTAAGTTCCAAGTCTGGTCTTTCCTTACAAGTTTTTATGACCCCACCCTTGGCAGGATGCAAGCCTACCAATGGATACCTCCACCCTAATCACATGGCTTATAGTGTATGCAATTAGCTGTTTAGTGCAGAGACATGTTTGAGTTATGGAAAATTCATCCCTAAGTATTATAGAAAATTCATACCCTGCAATTAATCCCCAACTTAGTTAAACAGTATTAATACCTGCTTAAAATTAATCGTAAAATTCCTATTATCAGGTGACTCTAAAAATACCAATGAAATGTTTGTTGTGTTCTCAAAAATGTAAGTAGAGTATTTTTAATACGGTTTTGATATTGTCATGGGAACTTTTGGGATGGAATTTTTTTTTTCCAAATCTTTGACACCCTCTTTTAAAATATAATTAAAGTTGAAAAAATTATGAAGTTGTTTGTAGAGAAATTTGTATTCAGTCTAAAATGTTAATCTGACTTCAGAAATATATACAGCTATGAATTGTTGGGGGTAAACTGTAAATCAGGATGAATTGTTGGGGATGAACTCACTGGATCCTGGGAAGTTTTTCCCAATAAAGAGTTTTCCTCAATCTTTGCTCTTATCAAATCTGAGACCCTCTGCATGTGAGGCAGAAGTGGTAACCATTACACTATCTGAATAGACTATTTTTCATTAAAAACAACTCCATTTTAGCCCTGGCTGTACTGTTTTCTGCCCTTCCCAATTACTACACCTCTCTCTTCATATTAGTTAATGATTGCTTTGTGAATTGTGTGAGTCTTTTCCCTTCCACCCAGCTAAAAAAGGAGGCCCTATAATTATTTTGTGACCTTTTTGTATTTGGAGAAAACTGTGCCACTTTGGGAAATAACATAACAAGCTCTCTTTACAGACACGCACATGATTATATTTATGAGTACAAGTGCAGAATAAAGTTTTTCTACAGCAGTATACACATTTATAGATATATTTTTTGCATGTGCACACCAGGTTATCTGTCTCAAACTCTTTTTCTATATAGATATATATACACAAATACTTTTCATTCAGACACATTGAGATACCTTTAACTATACATTCATGTACTTGCATATCTAGGCATTTACAGTTGCATGTCAGAATGTCCCTGTAGCAAAATGATGTACTAGTTATTACCTATGGAAAAAATTCATATATATTTCAATTTCTGTAGAACAATTTTTTTTTTAACAATGAAAAATAATTGTGAATGTGTTTTATTGGAAAAGTCTATGGTTTCAATTGGTGAGTAAGAGATATTTTTATCATCAAAATCTTACCCAAGTGAGAGAGTCCAGTGTTGCAGAGAGAAAATAAAAAAGGTCACATTGTTCATTATTATAAGTATATTAACTTGACATGAATTGGTATTATACCATCTATACTGTAAGATCAAATGAGAATCACACTCACTAACAACAATCTGCAAGATTAGCTTCTTTTCATTGCTATACAATGTGCATTATGATATCTATTTTTTTCTCATATGATCTACTCGTTAATACAGATGAAACGAAGTCATTGATATATTCAGATTGAGATTTGTTTGTTTGATTGTTTTCTCTTTTAAGATACTGAATTTGTAAATAGATTGAAATGGTGGGTGGGAGGTATTTTTAACAGAAAAAATTTTACCTCTGAGTGGATGAGTTGAGTGTTACAGATAGGAATTAAGACATGTGTTACTGACAAAAACATGGAACCTAACCAAGAGACTGACCCTTAAACTAAAAACCATGCAATGTACACATGAATCCTCCTGAACTTCACGTGCAGAGATCACAAGACGATACAATATAACAGAGAGAAAATGGGAGTCCAAGACATCATAGAATCCATTTGAAAACTCAAATAGCAATGGGCTGGTCGTGTTGTAAGAATGACAGACAACTGATGGACATTACTACTCACAAAATAGATCCCCAGAGATCACATGTGCAACCAAGGCTGGTAAAATACTAGATGGAGAGATGAACTAGACAAATTCAGAAAGTATTGGCTCCATAACGCCCATGATAAAGAGGTGTGTTGAATCCTGGGGAAGGGCTATGTCCAACAACAGACATTTAAAGAATGATGACAATGATACTGACAAAATTGGGTTTTTTAAATATAAAATGCATTATAAATAATTCAACCGTAGAAACATTTATTTTTGATAAATTATTGAAATTTCTATGAAATTCTGTAATTTTGTCAATGTCGAAAATTGTGTATACTATGTTGCAGGTTTTGAACAGTCTGTTCTAATATCAAATCAATATCCACTTCAGTTTTCTGTGCTATGGTAAGTCAATGCAAGAATAATGAAATAGAAGACAAAAGAGATTAAGGTTGATCTACCAAAATGAAATGCTGAAATGTTAAGTGGATAATTTCCTTGACACTTGTGACTCTGTTATTTACTGGTTACAATGAGAGGTTCAGTAGAAGTGGCTGAGAATAATGACTGAAAAATTAACAAAATGGCTGGTAGTAGGAAAAAAGTGCTGTTGGCCTAATGGTTAATGGTACAAAGAATGGAATTGGCAAACCAAGTTCTAATTTCAGTTACGACAGTTTGTGTTCAATTTGAATTGATGCCTTTGGGAAAGGTATGAATCCACTTCAAAGTTATAGGTGAACTTGCCTTGAAGTAAAAAAATTCCATCAAAGAATAAGTATGATCAGAATAAATTCTATTAATGATATCACTGGCATTTTCCACTGGAGGACCTCTAAAATAGAGTAAAAAATACATCTAGAAACATCTAGATTCTTTATTGATAAACTCGTCAAAGTAAGGCTCTACATAATCACATGCACATATAACAAGGGATAGAACCCTTTTAACCATTTTGGTGGCTACGTTTGTTCAATAGCAAGGCATTTGGAGCCTTTTAGCCTTATAAGTCAATTCATCTTGGGAATCTGGCTATCATCCCAGCCCTGGGAAAAATCCACAATTGCTATTAACAATGATTGAACTCCCATTTGTCATTCAAAAAATGGAGACAAAATTATTGCCTTAGGTGTTTCACAATATGGGAGCGACTTGGAACCATTCCTCTTTAAGAAAATGTATTTTTAAATGTCTTTGATTTTCTTCTAGGTCTGTTTCCTTGTATGTATTTCCGTCATCAAAAGCACATGTCTCCGAGACCGTGCTCGAATTGTCCGCGAGATGCTTCGAAAGGTAAGTTCCTAACCTGATAATTTTCTTTCGTTTATAGTTTGTTTTTGCTTTTCCTTTTTTTTTTTTTTTTTTATTATTCTGATAATTTTTTTGAAAACTTCATCAAAATCTGTTGTTTACATTTTGTATTTTCCTTTGTAGAAGATCTTCCGTTCATTCAAAGACAGCAAAGTCAACATGCCTTATTCATGTCCATTCACGGAGGAGCGGGATTTGTTCATCATTCAAGAAAGACAGAAATATATGAAATCGCTGGCCAAATGGCATTGCAATTTCTGTGGCAAAGACTTTTATGCAGAGAATTTTCTTGATAAGCACTTTGACAATCGTCATCCGGAATACATACGAAAGGTAAAACAAGTTTGTAAAAGTCAATAGTCAATTATGCTTCATGATTAACCTTAAAATTCTTATCAAAAATATATCAGAATCTCAAATCCAGGCAATAACTTCTGACATAATTTACTTCTTTGCACTTTTTAGTTAATTTTTCGATCTTTCTTTTCTTATTCCATATACAGAAGAGAAATTCTGTTCATTGAAGAGTTCCTTTGAGTTTTTAGAAGTGGTTTCAAGCTGTTTATGGATTCAATCCTTAAAATGGCTTATTCACAATTATTGAATAGTCTATGTAAACTTGTGTATTTATTATATATATATAATCTTGGCAGAGTTTTGGAGAATAACTACTTTTGAATCGGTTTTACATGGCTTTTGACCTGTGGTTTCGAAACTGTAATCCACTGACCCCTGGGGGGCCCACCAAATAATGATATTAGTACGCATGTGAAAATCTAAATTAATTCGATAAATTTAAAATTTGAATAATTGAGCACAACTTGTATTTGTTAGTGAACTTTCTCCATGTTCCTGCATATAAAAATATTGAACGAGTCATTGCAAATCTTGAGTCCGAGAGACATCAGCATCAATTGCACAGCTATCAAAAAACATAATTATTGTACATAGACATCTACAATATATTTGACTTGAATAAATGTAATCCATTTAGATAAATATCATTTTTAAAGGCCAAAAATTTCTTTTCCTTGTAGTCCATTGAATAAATTCTAAAAACTAAATGCTAATAATAGGGGGTCAACCAGAATATGTCCTTTCTAGAAGAGATTCTTGAATTTTCAAAGTTTTGAAACCACTATTATGAGGTGAATGTAAAAATTTTAGTATATTTTGATTGATGCACTGTCAGAGGGAAACAAATTGTCGTTTGTTTTCCATCAGGTAAAATCCTCCAATTTCATTGATTTATAGCTGCTTAAAGTTTTATTTCTTTTGAAATGAAAGAAAAATCAATGTATTATTTTCATGCCTACATGCAGGGATGTAGCTGAAAAATTTGAAAGTCCGGGGGACTATGCTCCCTAAATTCCTCCACCCTCATTTAGTGCAGGGGTCTTCAACCTAAGGGCAGTGGGCAGATCTTTCAAAAGCAGCAATGTAGCTAAAAATCAAAAAAGGAAATTTTGAAAACTACCACTTTTCCATTTTGTTTTCTAAAAATGAACATAAATGTTCCCTTTCAATTTTGACAAAGATTAAGATTGTAAAAGAGAAAGAAAAATCTCCCTCCTCAATTTTGAAACCAAAAAAAAAGAAATTCCCCTCAATTTTGATCCTTGAAAGGGGAAAAAGTTCCCCTTTGATTTTGACTCCTAAAAGAGGAAAATGAAAATTCTTCATCGTTTTTTTTTTTTTTTTTTTTTTCCCCAAAAATGATTTTTGCCCAAAAATAGAGAAAAATCATCCCTTCAATTTTGACCCCTTAGATTGAAAAAAATCCTTGTCTTCGATTTTGACCCTTTGAAAATGAAACCTGTCAATTTTGAAAAACAATTACCTGATTATTTTGACCCCTACAATTAAAAAAAGAATCTTCTCCTCAATTTTGTGCCTTAACATTGAAAAAAATATTGCATGAAATTTTCACCTATAAAAGTAAAAAAAAAAAATTCTTCTATTTTGACCCCTAATAGTGAAAATAAATCTTCCTTTTGATTTTGACCCCAAAAGTAAAAAGAATTCCCTTGGATTTTGACCTCAAAAAGTAAAAGAAGAAATTATCCCTTGATTTTTACCTCTAAAAGTGAAGAAAAAATTCAACCTTGATTTTTATACTTAACAGTGAACAAAATATTCAACCTTGATTTTGACCACAAAAGTATAAAAAAATCTGTTGGATTCTAACCCCTGAAATTGAAAAAAAATCTTTCTTCTTGATTTTGCCCTTTGAAAATGAAAAAAAAATTCCTTCTTATTTCAAGTTGGATGAAAAATCTGTTTTGATTCCTGAAGGTGAAAAAAAATCTGTACCCTAATTTTTGAAGTAAAAAAAATATACCCTTGCATTTTGATCTCCAACAGTAGAAAAAATAATCTTCCCTTCAATTTTAATCCCTAAAAGTCCTCCCTCCCCAATTTTGACACCTAAAAGTGAAAAATTCATTAAAAGTCGGAAATAATCCCTTGATTTTAACCCCTAAAAATTGAGAAAAATCTCAGCCATCAACTTGGACGTCTGAGTGGGGAAAATTTTCCCCTGCATTTTGACCCCTAAAAGTGGGGAAAAAATACCTCAATTTGGACCCCTAAAAATGAACAAAAATCTTCACCCCTGATTTTGACCTCTAAAAGTAAAAAAAATCAGTTGGATTTCAACCCCTAAGAGTGGGGGGAAAAAATGTTCCCTGTGATCATGATCCTTGAATGTGAAAAAAAATTACTCCTTGATTTGACTCCTAAAAAGTGGAAATAAATCTCCCTCCCTTGAGAAAAAGAAAGAGAAGAAAATTTTAGATTCCTATGAAAGGAAAAAAAAATTTCCACTAGATATTAAGCCCTAAAAGTGAAAAATAAAAAGTGCCCTCCATGTGATCCACACTCTCTAAAATTCATATTTTGGAAAAAAGGTACCTTAACGGTACTTCATCAAAACATGCAATGAGGAGGACACTACTATCCAAGGTATCCATATACAACCAATCAACATTGTGATATGAGAAATGTTTTTGCTTCTTTCTGAATAAAGAACACAATCTATGTTATGTTTTCTTCTCTGAGGATTGATTTGTGAAAAAGAACAAAAAATATTTTGATAAGATACGTGACATGAAAACATACAAAATGGCTTGACAACAATTAAAACCATCTGTCAGAACTGTCAGCATACTTTTCTTCTGTTTTCAAGTTAGTCTGGCTGGTTGGCCACGTATCATGCCTACTGGCCACACCAATGGAGCTAGAGGGCTGAAAATTCAAACATTTACTCCTTATTATATCTTTTCTCCCCCTCCCCCCAATAGGTTTTTAGTCGGGGGTTCATATTGCAATGTAAGTTCAAGTTGAATTTATCCTTTAGTTTGTATCCAGCAAGATTCACAGTTGGAAAATTCAGGCATTTCTAGTGATCACTGCCCAACAAAAGGTGAGCTAAGTAACTAATTCATTGATCACCCTCACACAGAATGCTGCCAAAAGACATTGGTCTTGTGACAGTTTCTATTGAGTGACTCAACAGACCTGTTTTTGCTTATTCATTAAATTTATGAAATTCTGTGATTATTTAAATTTTTTTTTTATTACCATCCTTTAAGTGAGGTCACTTATCAGTCATTCATAAATCCTTGTCGTATACATATCAATAGAAAATATTTTACATCCATCATTATTTTAAAAAGGTCAATTTTCAGTTGAACCACTTCTTTTTTGAACATTTGACTTTATCCAATTTTCAAAATGGTTCCATATACACCTGTATTGGGCTCTATATGAATGAAAAGTTCACTTATGGCTTCCCTTTTGCAAAGAAAACAAATTTGACATGCATACTCAATGGAATTAGGGGAAAGTAAAGTAAATTATGTATGACTCCCACAAGGCCAACTAATAATTTTCAAAGGTGTCTTTTTTAATATTTCCAACCTTGATTATTTTATCTGCATAGAATTTGCTAGATTTTCAATTTTATTCTTTATAGGGAAATGACTCGGTGTGTTTAGCAGACTATTGTGATATCTTCCGCTGTGAAATTATTGGCGGCTTGCTAGAACCTGATTACTGGGACATGGCACTATGTTTGGAAGATGACATGTATGAACTCCAACAGAAATGTATGGTAGGTTACCTTTCCTCTTGAACAAATTTTCTGAAATACAGGTATACCTTGCTAACAACCAACTGCACTTATGACCAAGACTGACAATGCCCAAGATTTTCACATATACAATTCCCCCTTCAACAGCCAGTTGTTCAATTAGCATCAGTAAGCTGATATATGCTATTGTAATACTATAACCACTACTCGTAACAGTTGTATTCAACCTTTAGACGACTTCTATTTATTTTTTCTAACAGCTGATATTGAATGCTTTGCAAAAGTGGATCAGCAAATTCATGAAATATTACAGTGCAATCATGAAATACACAAAGAAAAAAGAGAACATTGCAGAACACCCTAATAGGTTTATTTAAAAGTGTGTCTAATGCTCTAACCACTATGCTATGTGTCCACATGGACACGTAGTGTAGTGGTTACAGCATCAGACAAAATTACTGCAAAGTAATCTGATGGTTCCAGGTTCAATCCTAGTGTGAGACAATATAATAATAATATAATGCTAAGAGGGGAGTGCGGTCAATATACGGATAAATGATGGGTTCGGTTCGTTACTTCCCCAAATCTACCAGATGATACCTGATGAAGGGCATAGAGTGCAACGGCCGAAACGTTGTATGAAAAACAACCAAGATGAGGATGGTCCGAATATTAATAGAAATGATTGATTCTATTGTGCAGCTGATTCTGAAAATCAGAATCCACTGCATTCTACTTTTCCAATTATGGTACTCTTACGAGAGTGGGGTCCAATGATGAAGACAAAGTTATTTTTCTCAAATTTGAAAAAAAAATATTTCTAGGGCCTGGCATACATGAAAATAATCCCTTCTGAAAGGGTTATACTTTTTCTTCCCCTCTACACTTATTTACTTTTTCTTCCCTTCACTTGTTTGAAGCATTCAGAATCTATTTAAGATAATGATTTTATGGAGAAGATTTTTGCTTTTTTTAAATTTCAAAATAAACATGAAATTTCTTTTGCATCTACTATGTATGTCAGGCCTTTATATATTTTTTTTTTAAATCAAGGGAATAACTTTTTGTTCTCATCATTGGACCCTACTCTTCTACCCATACATACCATTAGACCACTTTTTTCCTATCAATATACTGTACAAAAAAATGTAAAATGAAAAAAACTTTCATTAAAAAAATGAAATGAAAGGTACATAACTCTGTTCACTCTATTAAATTGAAAAAGATTGAGAAAACGGGAGGCGGGTGATCATTGGATTTTTAGTGAAAAAACGAAAGCTTTCGTTTATCGATCTGGTCATCAGAACGAAATCCTGTACAAAAGTTTATAGATCTACGATGCAATTTTGATGTGTTGCTACAATTTTTAAAAAATTTGTAGTTAATTAATCAATTCTTTTATGTTGGACTCGTTGAACTTTGCCAATTTCTCTTAATGTTAAGGCTTAGTTTGTTTTGTTTTTTAGAATCTTTCCAAATTATATATCAACTATGATTTTCGTATTGAATAGTTAAAATTTTTCAATGTTTATTCTCTTTACAGGAAGTCATTAAAGAATGTATCCCTCCTACCACTTCTCACAATGCCTCCAGGTATATTCAAGGTAAACCTTATTGTTTTCATTCAATCTGTTTTAAATTACTTGTATTAAAAAAATTTTTTCAACTTACGAGAACAAGAAAATCCCATTAGTCCTAAAAAGAAGGGTCTACAACCAATGCATCCTCCTGATAGTCACCTATGGAGCTGAACATGGAATCTAACCAAAAGATTGACCCTCGAACTGAGAAGCATGCAACATGCACATGGAAGAATCATGCTCAACCTCAAATGGAGAGATCACAAGACAGCACAATATATAAGAGAAAAAACAGTCCAGGTCCAACACATCATAAAATCCATTAGAAAATTCAAATGGCAATGAGCTGGTCATGTTGCAAGAATGGCAGACAACCACTGAACATTATGATTCATGATATGGATCCTCACAGATCAAATGCAGAATCGAGGCTGGCAGAATATGAGATGGCGTGATGAACGTTTTGGCTCTGCGACATCCACGATGGAGAGGTCTGACAAATCCTGGGGAAGGCCTATGTCAAATGATGGACAATAAAAGACTGATGATGATATTAAACATTTGAAATCGAAGAAAAGGAAAATGTACAATTTTGATGTCACAGTTTTATACCATTTTCTTACCATGTCATTCACTTTTTTCTCATATGATGACAGCATACTTTATTTAGCTGGTAATTTGACACACAATATACTGAGTAGACAATTACTATACAACACGAGATGCTTCAGAGCTCTGTTAGCCAACATAACTGGCAGACAACTTGACTGACTGACATACTACAACAGATAAAATACAACATTAGTGGTAGACCATGAACCCAGGCAATAACATCTACTTCCATCAATAACACACTGACAAACTGCTATTTTGGTAAATGCTCTACATGAGTTTTTATTTACCACTAAGTTCAACTCAAATCAGGATGTCTAAATTTCCTTTAAGAAACCATCAAGTAACTTTGCTCATTTTAATGTATTTTGAATAGGTCTTGTGAATTTGTGAAAAATTACTCAATAAATGGATGAAGCAATTGTAATATACCAACAAAAAAAATCATGACTATTTATTAGTAGAAATTGCTATTTAAATGTTTTGTGTAACACTAATGTCAACAAACAAAAAATGAAAAATTTCAAATTCTCAAATCAAAAAAGATTAAATTGAAAGAAATTTTACTTATATTAAAAAAATCTACCATATTTATGCCGTCCACTCAATTATTACAAAATTCTGATATAAATATAAGAATTAGAAATCTTGAATTTTGAATTTGTGTCAGGTTGTATATGAAATGTTTTTTGAATAATAAGATAAATGGTGATATAAACAACGAATGCTGTAAATACTTAATCAAGATATGAGTCATTTTAAGCAATAATTTGAGCCCTTTTAACTAGTAATGTTCTCTCCAAATGCTCTGTTGATGTTATCAGCAGCTTGTGCAGCATCATGTCCTAATTAGAAATCATTCTTGATAATCAGTCTCCTTGGCATGACATGATTAACATCGTTGAGTGTTCAAAAAATGCCATAGATGACAAATTACATCTCAAATAATGAGAGAACAAACAGGCACAGACATCTGCTGCAATTTTTCCTGGGAGGAACCAAAGGTTGATGGGGGGGGGGTGCTGAAAAGATATCTCTAGATGTTGGTTTCTAACTAAAAGACTAGAGACTGCCTAAGCTGTCACTCTTCATAGTGACCCATTGATCCCCAGCCTCTATGAAATTCAAACTTTCAAATCCCCTTGCCCTCAGTGAGAAGGCCTGATCCAGGCGAGGGTAAATGCTCCGTTTGCACCCCCGAGTGTGTGCCCATGCAAACAGGAGACAACTCCAATGACAATACTGTGGATCCCCAAAGATCATATGTGAAACTGTGGCTGGCAAAATATAAGATGGTGTAACAAATAAGACAAGTTCAGAAAGTATTGACTCTGTGACAACCCTGGTAGAAAGGTCTGTTGAATCTAGGGGAAAGGCAATGTTCAATCACAGATTCTAAAAGGCTGATGATGATATCTTGATTTAACCCTGAATCTGGAAAAAAAATGCAATTACAATTGTAAATCTTCTACTTTTAGCATTAATTCTCTATGATGTCAAGAAAAGAAGACTTTTCATCAAGTTTATATGACTGAAGGGGAACCACTCCTGGAAATCACTTATCCATCCCCTCCCCCAATAAATGTGATCTGAATTAATTTCAGTCTGCTAAATTTTGCGATAAAAACCATTTTCACAACTTGTTTTGGCAACACTGAACACTGACTTGATGGATGCACCCCTCCCTACTTACTGTACCCTGGTGACAGGGCTTGGAATCAATCTGTCCTATTTCCCTTATTGGCTTTCTGTATTTCAGTTTTGTTTCATTGTTCTGCACACTCTAATCTTTTCTCCTTTTGTTGCAGATGTATTTTCCAATGAAATTTGCTCATTCCTTGACTGTCGAAAATACTGGGAGGCTCCTTTTCCTGAAGTAAGTGATTGTTTTACTCTTTTTAAAATTGTACTAATTATATTCACCAGTTTGATGTTTCCGATATTTTTCATACCCCATCTTCTATGATACAGCAACTTGGAAATAGTTCTCTACAACCAATTATATCGTATTCCTAACATAATGCTATTGTATCTATAAGGGAATGTTTTTTCTATTAGAACCTGTCAACATAGGTTTCTTCAGTTTTTAAATTGGCCTGGCTGGCTGGTTATGTATGTTTCATGTGTACAGGCCTCACCAGTAGAGCTAAAGAGCTGAAAATTCAATTATCTACATCTTCTATGTATAGGAATATTTTTTCACTCCCTCCCCTCAGGTATTTAATGGGGGGGGAGTAATTTGGAATGTAATTTTATGCTAGATTGATCCCTTAGTTTGTGTCCTGCAGCTTTTATATTTGTTTTTGAAAATTCAGTCATTTTTATGGATCACTTCCAAACAAAAGGTGCGAGAAATGATATTTTGATTGAGAGTTGGAGTGATCAATGAATAAATGAATTTACTCTCTAGCTGAATTAAATAATCTATATCTTGCGAATAGTCTTATTCAGTCTAGTAAATATCCATCGCTTTGCTACCTATGTACCTAAAGCAATATTTCATGTCAGTATGTTTACACAGTAATTTAAAAGGTTAACGCGAGGTTTTGTAAATAAAATGCTTATATTCATTTTGTATTAAACTTGAAACATCTAAAAAGCTTAGACGTACACTGGTTGGCCTTGGGCTTTATTGTCATTAGATTGCTCTGATTTAGGGTCATAATTCCAAGTGGAGAAAAATCTGATATGAAAATTTTCTTTCATTATATAGAAACAAATACTATTTTTTTTGCAAA
Source organism: Thysanoteuthis rhombus (assembly GCA_963457665.1). Classification (NCBI taxonomy): domain Eukaryota; kingdom Metazoa; phylum Mollusca; class Cephalopoda; order Oegopsida; family Thysanoteuthidae; genus Thysanoteuthis; species Thysanoteuthis major. Next base: position 66,168,921 of record OY735205.1, on the reverse strand, counting down.
ATACTACCATTAGTTGAATTACACTATTTTTAAACTCTTGGGCTTTTTTTAAATAGTATGACAGTAAAATAGAAGTTTTTTGAATAAAGATTTTAAATTTTGCATACACAAATGGATTATTGTATTCGTTTCTTTTGTTATTTTTCTTGAAGTCTGACTGTTTGTCTGTTGGAATAAATAAGAAATTTTGGTGTTAGATCGACACCCTATTTTAAAAACAATTAAAATTCTAAAAATTTGATTCATAACTTTTTTTCTCGGTTTTTACTAGAAATGAATCAACAATATTTTACATGGATTTTAAAAAACTTGAAAACTAAAATATTTTTAAAAGGGTAAACAGAACTTATTCCTCCAGGTGATTTATCTTTAAAATATCTAAAACTCAGTGAACACACAATTTTACTTCAAGTTATCAGCAGCACAACATAAAATCCCATTCTGTGTTCTTGTGTTTGCATTTCCTCTTCTATCTCTCTTTTCTGTTTATTATCTGCAACACTGTGTAAGAGCCCATTCTGTGATTGTGTGTTCATATTACCCCTTTCCTCTCTCTTTCTGTTTGTTATGCACAGCAGCACCGCATAAGAACCTGAGAAAAAGTAGACGATTCGTATAAGAGTCACTGATTTTGTATTGATCAACACCTAAAGTCATAAACTGCGTGATTCTGCTCCCAATTGACAGTGGAACTCTTCAGTCGTGGAGATAAGGATGTTAAAATGTTTATGACAATAAAAAATTCACCTTAGGCTAGAAGGGAGCTATCTTTGATCAATAGTTATTTCCTTTGATATAAACAATTAACCTTTCTGAAATGGATTCAAGAGCTGAACAGACTAGACAGCAGCTTTTATTATCCCGGTTTTAGTTCATTTTTTCTTCATTTCTTTTGTGGCAATAAACAGTTTGAGACAACCTCCAGATTTCTAAAGCCTGTCAATGATTCAATCACTAAGCAAAACCTGCAAGTGTATCAGGTCTGAATGAATTTTTTCATCAAGATTATCCTATAAACTTGATTACCCACACCATAAAAAATGATGGCATCTATCGACATACATTGTATTTTATTTACATGGATAAACTTGGAGAATAGTGTTCTGTTGACCACAATAAGATTTGTATAATTTTTCTTTTCATTACTTTTTATATTTTCATATTATTCTTAGAATTCAACAATTTTATTATGTCATTAGAATCTGAATGAAATTTTACTTCACCACATCAGTTGAATCCTTCAGCATGACAGAAAACATCTGCGCACTTCTAATTATCATGTGTGTGGATTAGATAGAGATTAATAATTCGTACATATTCTCTGGGGTTGGGATGAGAGGGTGAATATTCTACTGTCATCATAATTGTTTTTTCCCCAGTTAAACTATGAAGATTTGACTGCAGTTAAAAATCTTTTTTTCCAGAATACCTCCATCGGGACGGCTGCTTACATCATCCTGTCAGTGATTTTGGTCTTCTTCCTTGTGCTCTACTATTGTATCGCTTACCACTACTTTTAGTAAGATTTTCAATTTTTACTCATCTTTTTTGATAACTTACGGATTTCTATTATTGAAAATATGTTGGTACAATGCCGATTCTGGAGTCAGGGCATACGGTTATTCCCCTTGCAAAACTTTTAAAAAAAAACATTTTTGTATAATTATTTTTATGATTAAAAAAAAAATTTGATTTCTTAATTTCTATGGCATCGAAAATATAACTTCAAGTATCAAACTACTTTGGAAGAGTATTATATAATTTATAATGGTTCCTTTTGAGAACATTATTTTATATTGAATTTACACTACAAATACTTCTCATTGAATTTTGATCAATAGAAGAACAGCTCATTGATGAAAAAAGTCTTTTACACATTAACACCCAAAGGTTTTTCTTTTAGGCGAGTCCAGATCCCAGATTTGGAATAGTACCAAAATGTGTTACGTTTCAATAGTCACCACTCCTGTTTGAATACTGTAAATGCTAAACTATGAGATGAATGGTTCACAAAGGTATTTTTAGGACTATTCACTGCTACCCATCCAAGCCACATAACAGTCCATATTGAGCTTTAGTAGACAGCCCCCAAATCATAATACCAGCACATTGGATGTAGTGTGATATTTCCATAGTTTTTTGAAAATCAAATGCCCATCTTATGTACAAGCATATATAGTAAATTCTATTTTGAGTAAAACCCTAATAATTTTCTTGGCAATCTATTCAAGGTATATCTAGCTAATATTCAAGTAATCTCTTCATGAAATGTCATTACAATAACTGAAAGTTAGTTTTTTATGAACAAATTTATTAGTTTTAATGATAAACTTTTGTTGTATAAGATTTAATATATTTTTAAAATGCACAAAAAATTTGATCATTCATTTTGATTCTGAGTAATAAGACATTGATTGAAAAAAAATTTCTTTCCTTTCAGTACTGACTCATTCATTGACTATCAACCAATGGAGTATTCAAGAGGAGATCGTACTTACAGCAACCCCACAGTGTCGAATATGAATATTCGCCATCGACCAAACAGATATGCTCAATTCACCAAATAGTGCAAGTTGTCCATCCTCTGATCTCCCTCCCATTTGCCGCCAGAGTTGCAAGATTAGGCCTACAGTGGGTGATAATCCAAACATTATCATTGAGACTTACCCAACACAGACATTGTAATAGCATCAAATTTGGAAATCAAGCTAGTCTGGAGGTAGAGGTTCAGTACCGGCCCGCCTCATGAAGTTTGTATTAAAACTCTGCCTCCAGACTCATTAGGTTATCATATTTGATACTATTTTAATGCCCGTGTTTGGTAAGTCTTGGTGGTAAAATTTGGATTATCTCTCCTTGTAAATCAGATCTAGCAACCCTGCTTGCCACTGTCCATGAAAGAAACACAAATCTTTCACTTGAATTATTTCTCAAACGCTCTCTTCAGTTTTCAAGATGAAAACACTTTATAAGTTCAATTGTTGCTTTTTTTTTTTTTCTTGGGTTCTAAAAATATTTATTCACAAATTCCCCCAATTTTTTTTTTTTGTAAGTTTGATTGTTTTTTGGGGGTTTTTTTTTGTTAATAAACATAAAATTTTCAGTCCATTAAGATTAGTTTACTTCTCCTGCTTGGAGTTATTTTTTCAGCTTTTTTTTTATTATTTCGTTTCTTTTTATCTTTATCTTAAATGGAAAAGAATGAATTCAAGTGAGAATAGACAAGTTAGAACTGGGAATTATTTATAGAAAAAAAGCATTATTGATAGAACTAGCTGAGTACTCATTCTATGTATAGATTTAAAAAATTGACTCTTCCCCTCAGTTTTGGTTACATATCCTTACGTAAGAATCATTATGAAAATGATTCTGATTTTGTGCTGATATCATTATGCAACTAAAACTTATTGAATTATTCTGATGATTGCTTTAATAGGTTGTCATTAGTAAATCTTATTTAGGATATTTCTTTTTTATGGCCATATTTTTATAGTATGGAAGCCTAAATAGTAAAAAAAAAAAAAAAAGAAAGATGCATTTTTTTTCTTGCCCCCAAAACGCCGAATGCTGGGCCTTTTTTGTTATCCACATCACAAAATTAAAACCCTAGCCCTTAACCCGGGGCAGGAAAGGGGAACTAAGCTAACTTATTATACTTAACTTTTCAATTATTACTGGTTATTAAAATTTCTGTTAAGTGGGGACTAACAAAGAAAGCCTCAAAATGCTGCGAACTTTATTCATAATTTTTATCCTATTTTGAATGTTTGACAGCATTAGCCTCTTCTTTGGGTGAAGCTGCAAAAATCTGACCACTTGACTGATCTGGAACCCAACTAAAAAGATATATAAGACTGGCCACCACAGTTAATAATTGAACAACCATATTATCAAAATTTGAGCTCATGTAAAATCGAGGAATAAACATGGTCAGAATTTTGTCTTTGGAAAACCTCTGAAATAGAGTAAGAAGCATCTAGATCTGGAGAATGTAGGCTTTTTTGATAAACCCATCGAAATTTGGGCCCCTCGAAAAAAAAATCTTTTTCCCAGTAATAAAAAAAACATTTTTAGTTGGGGGTTTAGAGAGGAGTACTGAGGCCATTTTTCAGGCCTCTAGATGAAACAGTATGGCCAGGAGTGCTGGAACACAAACCACATGCATATGAAAAGGATAGAACTATTTGCCACCTTTTTCAGCTGTCCATTAGCGAGAAAGATTGAAATGTTTTGTTTTTCCAAGATCAAATCGTTGAAATTTGATCCCTAATTACTACAACGAACTGAGTTTCTTGTCGTCAAGAAAATGCAACTTAATTTTCTTTCTTTTTTTTTTTAATTCTTTCTTTTTAGGCTCCCATACATTAAAATTTTAGACGTTAACTCTTGGTGAAGTTTAATGAAAAAGCCTGTTATAAGTTAATAATTTTTTTTAGGAAGATAGAAAGGTTTTTTGTTGCTTTTTTTTTTTTTTTTTCTCCATGATTCTAGTGATTCTGTCGCAGAGGCTTTACTTGATTTGTTACTTTTTGAGAATTATCAATCACTTCTAGGTTGATAAGCTCTATTGACTGAACCCAGGAATTGAACCCTAGATGGTATTCTAATTGCTGACATGTTTCCCGTTTAGAGAATTTTATTCTTGTCTTGATCTGTTATGATTAAAGCAGGGTTGCCAGATTTGGATACAAGCAGAGATCATCCAAACTTTCTCTTTGAAACATTTCCATAGGAATAGCACCGAATTTGGATACTTGGAGGTAGAGGTTCAGTACCAGCATCTTGAGTGAATCAGGAAGTAGATGTTCAATACTAAGCCCCTCGAGTGAGACTGAAGAATGAGGTTCAGTACCAGCCTCTTGAATTCTGCCTCCAGACTTGCACTATTTGCTAATTTGATGCTATTCTAATTTCTGTTTGGTGAAGTCTCGGAGATAAAGTTTGGATTATCCCCCTTGTAGGTTGATGTTGCAACTCTGAATAAGGTTGATTAGTTGCTGCTGTTCAGCTTGATGTTAATTAGAAAAAAGAAATTCCAAATTCTTCCTTCCAAACATTGTTTTCGTCTGCTTCACTTGCCAAAAGTGTCATTAGAAGAGAATAATCATTGAACAATTCAACTTCACCAATTTTAAACATTAATTTTCAAGTGGATTTAGATAAGATGTAACATCTGCCACAAGTTAAAAGTATTCTTGATGAAAGGAGGTACAGCAACTCATTCTGAAATATTATTCACCTACTTTAAAGACTCACTTCTAAAAAGTATCATATTGCAAGTCCGCCTGCTTTGAAAAAATTAGTTAGAAAAAAACCCAAACATAATCCAAATTTGTGTTGGTCTTCAGAAACAATTGTTCATCCATTCACAGCTCACGAGGAACAACAGACCAACCAAGCCACCATCACTGAAGCTTTAAGAAGAGGAGAAAAATTCTCTTATTTTAGTATTTTTTTTAATAAAAGTAAATCATTGTTTTTTTACTCTGTTTTGTGTTTGGAAGTGTGTGAAATCAGTAGATTACTAGTTTCCATCCATAAAATAGTGATGACTTCTGTTAGCTTAAATTTAAATGGGCTTACAGGATTGTCTCTGTTTGGCTTCCCTAATTTGGCTTTTGTTTCTCTTATTGGTGGGAGGAGGTCAACGGTCTCAAGTTTTGAAGTATGCCGAAGTAATTTTTTATAAAATAACACAAAAAAAATACATAAAATCTATCAAACTATGGGTTAGCATTTTTTAAAAATTACTTGAACATAATTCAAAACTAGAGACAGTTGGCCAAAAAAGGGATAAAAAATCCAAATCTGGCTAGTCTGGGGGGAAATAATCCCGTAAACCTTAGTTTCTTTTAAGGCTGACTGGAGTTAACTCCACTGTACACATGGAAACTGGGATTATACCATGGAATCTCTACACGAACTGAAATTGTTGTCCTGCCATATGTTAGCTGTTTTTAAAAAGAAATCATCCTTGTGTTTGGAAGAGAAAAAAAAGCTATTTTTCTATGTTAAGCCTCAAATTTAGCCGCAGCAGTTATAAATTGGGGTTATTTATATGACAAATGTTGAATTTAAAAAATCTTTGTTGTATTGCATATTGGAGTCTTGTTGTGAGACGTTAATGTCCTACAGAATGGGGTTGGGATATTCATATCTTTTGGTTGTATACCATGTCCTATAATCATTGGTGGCTTCATTGTGTTTGAAGAATATATATGCAATATATATATAAGTGTTTGCATATATTCTGGCAAGACAAATGTGTATACCTTAACATATATAAAGAAATGTATGTATTTACAAGTGAATATATACATAAACACTCAATTTTTATAAATTGCTCTATTCATATATATATATATATATATATATATATATATATATATATATATATATATATATATATAGTATAGTATAGTTATATCTATCTACATGCAGGTCATGATTGTAATTAGTTCACTCATAAATATATATATATGTGTGTGTGTGTTCACAGTTATACCTACATACATTCATAGTCATAATTACACATTTTAATGATTACATACAAAACAAACATGCTTTATGTGTTAACTAATGATATACCAGACTTATTTTAGGCGGTTGAATAGTTATTTTTTCCAAACTTTGATACTTTAAATCTAATATCTACTAATTCATTAAAAAAGAGCCCTTACAGATTATTTTTTCATTCATCCAACTGGTTGTGTAATAACCTCTGAATATAATCAGAGTTGTTCTTTTTCTGACACATATCCATTTTTAAACTTAATTTCTATCATACACCTTGCCTTAGTATTAAATAAAGCAGACTGTTGGCACTCTGACTGTAGACAGTTGGGAAAATAATGCCTTAGCTTTACTTTGTGACCTGTCACAGCACATCTATCGTCTATTTATACTAAACAACTGGCTCTGTTTGTCTATCTGTGCTGCCTTAAACATTGGTGCAACTGAACCAAATTTGGTATGCATACTTAGTGGACCTAAGGGAAGACTTGGACTATTTGGTTTTTTTTTTTTTAATTTTCAAGGGTCGGGGGGGTTCTATTTACATGTAACTATAATGTGAAACTGGATCCTTACTTTCCATTCAATATACATGTATATATACATCTTAGCAGGAGACTGTTCGATAAGGTTGGTTTCAGCTAGTACTTCATGTTCAATTTCATTGAAGCTAGTTTGTTTCCCCTCAATTCAATTGGATTATGTCTTAAAGATTTGAGAATTCAATAACTATTTCAGGCCCGTACCAAGGGGAAAATGTCTGGAGGGGCCAAGTTCAGTTGGGAGTTAGAAGAGGGGGGCTGTAAGTTGATGGCTATTAATTGCATAATTTATTTCAAAAAGTTTTATTCTTAGTTTCATATTTTGTTTTATTCTTATTTTCCTTTTTCTTCCATCTGAAAAAGGTTTTGAGAGCCTAGTTACTCCTAGAGAATAGATTGATTCATACCTCTCCCAAGGGTATTAGTGTAAAGTGAACATAAACTGTTTCAGCTAAAATTTGAATATTTTTTTCTAATGCAGTAGTCATGGGATCAATTATATTGTATATCCAATGATTAATATGAAACTTTTCCCTATTAAAGAATAATACATTTAGTATTACATTCCTATATTTTCCAATTATATGAAAATTCATCTGTGGCTATCTTCTAAGAGATCTCTAAAAGGCTTGGTGCCACAAAGTTTTTTTTAAATAAGACATATTTCCAGATTGAAAGTTGATAAAATAAAAAATTACTATTACACAGTTATTTAACAAAAAATTTGTGATCTAATGTAGAATCTGGCCCTCAAAATTGATTCAAGTCATAAATGGAAATTTTCAAAATACACTGTAATCAAAATTTAATATTATTTAATCAAAACAATGATGTTCGCGATGCTCTTTTCTTCACAATATTCTTTTATGCAATTAAAGTGATCTGAATTCTACATTTCATCCATGTTTGGATTTAATTAAATTAGATTTTGATGACCATGTTTTCTGAAAATTTACATCTTTGATCTGAATCGATTTTTGGAACTGAATCCTATGTTTTATCCCAAACTAAAGCATTCTCCTTCTATGTATATACTAAGTATTACCATAAAATGGTAAACTCAGCAGGGAAGGGATGTGTGTGTGTGTGTATATATATATCATAATCATTTTTGTTTCTGTATGTTTTAATTTTTTTTCTCTCTGACCCATTTGTCAGTTTTACCAGGGTCTCCAGGTGTTGACATGCCACTTTTGAAAGAAGTTCAAGTGTACTGAACATCACTCATTCTCTTTGTGTAGGGATGTGTGTGTTTATGCCTACAATAAACTCAGGTCTTGTAATGTTCCAAAAAATTTCTATTTTTGTTGTTACTTTTTTTTTTCATTTTTGGTTTTTAAAGCTTGTACCAATGAGACTTGAAGCAATACACAAATTTTCAAACTGCAAATTGTGATTTTGTTTTTTAACTAACAAAAGAAAACCATTTTTTATCTTTGTTTGAATTTTAAAAGAATCATTCATTGAAATAATTTTTTCAGGTTTCATCTTTCCAGTTTCTGACTAACATAGAGTTTTTAACCATCAAAATTATCTAATTTCATTAGAACTCATTTTCAATTGACACCGTATAGACATCTAAAGTAGCTCAGATTTTTACTTTCATATTCTAATGTTTTCAAAGAGAAGAAATTTTTCAGAATTTTGGCTTGGATTTTTAAGAGAATTTTCTCTTAACCCCCCAAAAACAACCAAGGTCTAGTTAGTCACTCTATAGAACCTGTCACATGACCAATGTCTTTTGGCAGAATGATGTGTTGGGTATGATTGGTTGAAATATAGGGAAAAAATATGATCAATGAATAAGTTACTTCTCTTGCATTTTGTTGGGCAGTGATCGATAAAAAGTCTGGATTTTAAAAAAACAAGCTCGAATGACGTTAGATACAAACTAAGGGTTCAATTCAGCTTAGAATTGTGTTGCAAATTGGATAGTTATTTAGGAGGGGATTTAAATAAAAAAAACTTTTTTTTCTTTTTTTTAGACATAATTAGGAGTTAGTCTTCAAATTTTCAGCCCTCTAGCTCCATTGGTGCAGCCTGTATGCGTGATACATAAATAACCAACCAGACCAACTTATAAACTGAACCATAGAATTATGAAATGTAATATTATTATTTATTTAATTAATTTGTTTACAAGATGTAATGAGCCATAAAATTATGAAATGTAAGATTATAATTTATCTCGCCAATCATTACATATTGTAAATGAATAATAGAAAATTAAATTATAATCTTGTGAATAAATGATTTAGTAATTCTCTCAAAAAAAATGAAATATGAAATAAAAATCTCAGCTCCTCAAGCAGTCCCTATGGAGTCTCTTGATAATGCTTCCCAATGAAATGATCCAATTTCAACGGTTAAAAACTCTCTCTGCCACGTTTCTTTTGATTAGTCTATTCACACTTACTGTTTTTATGGACATATTTATTTCAATTTTTAATTTTTTTTTTTCCAGGTTTATGCTACTTGTAAATTACTGTTTTTGATGTCTGATTCATCGACTGGAAATTGATAATGACCTGACAAACCAAAATATATTTGTTGTTTATGAAATATACTAAGGAGAAAACAAATTGGATGTTTTTATTTTAGTTCTGATGTCATATAAGACACCCTCTCTTATTTCTGCTTGGAATGTCGAGGAAAAAGATATCTCTAAATTCCTCTCATTTAACACCCAGTTTTTTCAACTACAAGTTTTGGCCAATGTGGGACTGGACAACAAAAATTATGTTTTTCTTTTAAGCCATTTGGGGGGGGGTAATTCTCGTTCAACAATCAAAAAAAATTATCTACTAAAAATGTGATTTGTTCCTAGCAAGCAGTAATATAGCAAATTTATAGTTTTTTTGTTTTTTTTAAATTTTTATTCCAACACTCATACTTCTAGTAGAAATAATTCAAATATTTTTTAATTTTTGTCTCCTGATTATTTCTCCTTAAGGTAAAAATGGATTGTTTCTAACAAAAGTTGAAAATGATTTCAACAAGATAATCGTGATAAGAAAATTTTCCTTTCTCTTTGCATATTGTGCTTTTGTCAGATGATGGCTTTACGTTTATCCTTTATGGAATACCATTTCTTTAAGCAGGATTTGTAACCCATCTGCAAATAGAGAACAGAAATGTACACATGAAATGGCTCTTATTTAAAAAAAAAACAAACTCTCATTTTGATACAACAAATATCTACATAGACATGTGAGCCGGGGGAGGGGGGGTAAGTGCCCTCAACCCCATTCAGGGCAAAAGGTGTTAAATTTGTGGCAGGTGAGGCTTTTTGGATCTCTTCTTTTAATGAAAGAGTTCCCATACACCCATGGATATCTTAACATCAATTTTCATATTTTAATCAAACTGAAATGCCAATAAATTATAGACAGCTACATAATAACCTGTAGTTCCTCCTTCCACCTGAATAATGGCAGCTATGTAATTAGGCATAGAGTTTACAAGGTGTTGTAGTCGTTGTGTGAGTATATCTATCCAGGCATGTTCCAGGGCTGTCCATAACTGTTTAATGGCTATGGAACCTGTTTCATCTCATTCAAGCATGATGGGGCTTGCGTTATCTTGCTAGAACAAATCCATCACCTCGCGGAAACATGACTAGCTTAAACAGGTGCAAGTGGTCTGCAATAAGATCTGTGTATGTCATACCAGTCAAGATGGACTCCAGTTTCATAAATGGTCCTTGCAAACTCCAACAGAACACAGCCCACATCATTTCAAAGTGGTTGTTGGGCTGGATTCATGGCCTCTTGTGGTCTTCTTCACAAACTCAACCGTCTGCTGGAAATATGACTTATCTGACCGAGTGAACAGCACCAGTTTTCCATAGTCCAATGGCAACGTTCTCTGGTCCAGGTGAGGGACAATAACCAATGCCGTGGTGTCAAGAATGACACCCTTGTTAATTGACAACTACAAAACCCCATGTGACACAGCATACAGTGTGCTGACTGATGGGTTGAGCAGTACCAGCATTGGATTGGGATATGATGCAGTGTTCTCCTTCGTTGGGTGATTACCATTCTTGTTCGTGATCAGTGGTCCCATTCTTGCATCCCCCATGAGTGCCTACCCACGCCACTGATGTCTATCAGGAATTAACTAATTTCTGGCATACCCTTGCTACTGTTGGCCAAGAAAAACCTACAGCAGTTGTCATCTCAGAGAAGATGTCCCATCTTTCTGACCCCAACAATTATTCCAGGGTCAAATGGTGTTAAATCCTGTTTGGGTCCCATGACTGCCACTGCTACACTACTGCTTCACCTATTTTGTATCACATACGTCATCCAGTTGAGTCCATTTTTACAGCTGTCTCTAATTTTGAGGCACTTGAGTTTATTATTAGAGAATTTTTATCAAATGAAAGTGATTTTAAGCTCAAACTTCACTGTAATTAATTTTGTAAAGAATCTGATTTAAGATTTCGCTAATTCAATCAAGGATTTAAAAATAATTTAATTGAAACTTTTATAAATTTACTTCTGCACACAAAAAGCTTGGTAATGTCATGAACATAAGTATTTTCATTTTGTAACTATGAAAACAAAGTAAAATCCCTTGTTACAACTAAGACAGATTCATTGTTGAATGTGGTGTAGTCAGACTATTTTCCTCATCTGTTATTTTTTTTCAACATTTCGACTGTGTTCCCTCCAGCCTTCTTAGTCCAAAAATGTGGAATTGCATCCTGGAACATATATGCCTGTTGTATTCTACCTGACACATTAGATTCGTATGGGTTTTTTTTTTGCTTTGGTTTTTTGTATTTAGATATTTGTTTATTTTTGCACCACGTTTTGGTACTATGTCTTGCGTTGCTTCCCTTTTCCCTTTTGTCCAGTTCTGTACGAAGTCACACCCACAGAGATTTTTTGATCAAAGGCTCCCAAACACTACTTATACCTGAGAGTATGCAGCAGAAAGGTTGTAAATAAAAAAAAGAATGAGGAAAGTAGTCTAACTATACCACATATAATAATTGAAAACCCCGATCTAACAAAATTCAGACAAGAACTAACTAATTCATAATCACCTCTGCTATTTCAACTTTCCTTTCCCAAGACTTCACGATTCTGCGTAGTTCTGTGCCATTGGCCTTTTCTTCTACAAATTCCATCACTTCTGGAACTTTATACTCTGACAAGTAATCCTTCAAACTTTTGTTCATTTTGTCCACCAGGATTTTATCCTGTCAGAAAAAAAAAAAGAAAAGAAAAGCAATGAGCATTTGTTATAGGAAGTAATATTTTACTCCCTAATAACGGTTTACATAGGTTTCCTTACAATGATTAATTATGAACATTTTTATTTAAATAAGAATTTGGTCTTTATACAAACACAGATTTCCCCCACTATCCAAAAGCATTGATAGGGAATAAAGATTCAGCAAGTCTCAGTGGAAGCATATCTTTATTTCTGATCACATTTACCCACTACCATAGATTAGCAACTTGAATGGTGTTGTAATAGAAAAGCAGTGGAAAAATTAGGATGAAGTTGAATAGTATTCTTGAAATCAATAATAATGATTTATAGTACTCCATCTAATGAAAATAATTGCTGTAATTCAGCTACTTTAACTCATTTATGCCCAGAGTCAGATTTTTCAACCAATTTTGGTATAATTAGAAATATAGGTTTGATATTAAGTATATTGGCATGGTAATGCAAATTTATTTTAAAAAAACTAAAAGTTTGTTTCTTATCATCTTGAGAGTGTTCATATTTGATTTAACAACTTTCTATGGCAATTTTTTTAGCATAGACCAAATATAGGTCCAGAGCCATTTGTGGGTTAAAACAATCTTCCTGAGATATACTACAATGTTTGAACCAAAGATTGAGTTAATTTTCTTACTTTTTGACTGTTCCATTTTGGAAGCACAGAGGCGGGGTCACTTACCTCAACTACTTGTTTATATTCTGTATCAATTTTGGCACAAAGATCTTTCTGGGTTTGGATCTCTGACTTAAGCCTGTTGGACTCTAACATGAATTCCTGCAGCCTTTTCTATAATGGCAAAGACATTGGAAACAAGAAAGAAAATTTGAGTGTAAATTTTGATAAAAGTTCTGCTACAATTGTAGTTGATTTAATTTTCAAAACATCAGACAAGCAACACTCAGAAGGTATCTGTCTGTAAGTATTTATTCTGTATATTACAAATTTTAAGACAATAATTCGTTCACCCCTTTTCAGTTCTGATTTTTTTCAAGATTTGGAATTTGGGGGGGGAATTGAATTTTCTTATTTATATCTGAAGGCCATATAAAGATAACTAACATTGAATGATGAAAAAATATTTGGGTAAACATTATTTTTTTTATTTAAAAACAAAAATTGGATTTACAAGCACTGCCAGGGGCCCCACTAAATATTCATAGAGGTTTTCAACATGTGGTACTTGAAAGTACTGTTAGTATATAGAGGGTTAAAATAGTTAGTGCATGAGAAATTGTGATGAAATGATATTCAATTGTTGTTTCGTCTTATGTACATAAGGTAAAGGAGAGATGGAATATGAGAGTTGGTGATAAAGTATGGTTTCTACTGCATGCATCAGCTTACTGATTCTTGCAGATCTCAAGTGTAGTTGAGACCAGGACTTGAGCAGGATAGACTACAAATTTTGATGACCGATTCTTTTGAAGGATGCAAATCCACTGAAGGGATACCTCCATCAATTAGCTGTTGAGTGCAAAGGGAAATTTGTCCTAATAAAGAGTTTTCCACACTCTTAGCTTCTACCAGGATTCAAACTCTGGATCTTCTGTGTGTAAGGCAGACAAGCTAACCATTACACTATCAGGACTGGCATTTTATACATATGCCTATGGAAAATATATTCCAAGTTGATATCTATACTGTTTACTGAATATTTTACATGAACTACATTGGTGAAAATTTTTGTGGTATGGTTTAAAATCAGCTTTTTTCCTCAATGGGTTTTTAATAATAGAAATCAACAACTTGACTTCATGATAGAACCTGACCTCTTACCCTTGAAGTAAATAATCTAGATGCATGCATGATACGTTTATCTATTTCTCTTCAAAGAAAAGAGAAGTAATTGTACTGAGTAATTCTTTCTCATCCAAAAATAATTTGAATGGAGAAGATATAATAAATCCTAGGTATATAAAGGAATATGAAGCTTCTTTTGTTTGAAAGACAAAGTTCCTTTGAATGGGATTGAACCCTAGATTCCTTAAGTGCTACTCCACTGGCCAATCAAAAGAAAATTCAAAGTTGGATATTCCAGTCATGTTACCTTGATGATGTTCAAAAGCTGCAGTGTTTTGCTTGCATCTTGTTTCAGTCTCAAAAGATCATTGTTCCTCTCTTCTATCTTTTCCATGTATTGTTGGTTTTCTATCTTCAGTTGATTAAAATCTACAGCATGTAAGACTTCACCCATTTCTTCTTTCTGAAAGATAAAAAGTTCATTTTCGTATGAATACTGTTGATATTTAATGAATTTTCAAACTCTTAAATTCACAAACCGCTTGAAACTACTTGTAATTCACAATGGAATTTTTCGTTAAATAGAATTGGAAACAATAGAATTCTTTCTAAGAAAATTTTCAAATTCATGTAATGGTCGAAGGGAGATAATTTTTATCAGAATTCATTTCTCTTGAAATTTATACTCCAATTTTTTAATATGGATTTTCAAAAAATTTAATATCGTCCCCATCTTAGTTTATTTTCATATACTTTTGGATACTTCATTCACTAGCTCTCTACACGTAAATAAAGCATTCAGTAAATAGTCTTGTACTAATAATGTATTTGCTAACTTGCAAGATGTTTGAAGTACTTCCTTGTTTTTACAAGGGACTTTTCACAGAAGAAGGTTTTTAGTACATTTTTGACAAATATTTATAGCTCAATTTTCAGTGTTTACCAAACCTCCCATATTACCAGTGCATGATGCAAAATTTTATATTTAGAGATATGTATATATATATATATATATATATACTATGAAGATGATTGATCGCTTTACTATAAATAGAATGTATCATTTGAACCCCCGTTCAGTCGCAGCCGACACCCATGCTCCTTCATAGTAAGAACGGATATTGCTCTAATCTCAAAGCTGAACATAAAGAGTTAAGAAGGGGAAATCTGTTGTACCTGTTTCAGTTGTAATAAAAGTTTCTTCATTTGAGTTTTTTGGGTGGCATTTTTCAACCTCAGCTTCTCAATCAGTGCCTCCTGGAATTGAAATAAATTTCATCAAAAGAAAAACAAACAACAAATTTTACAGAAAAAATGAAATTCCTTGATTGTCACAATTACTGGTTGATTACCCCTCATCCGAAATGCATGGGACCAGAAGTCCAGATTTCAGATTTTGTAATTCTTGCATGTGTATAATGAGATATCTTGAGGATGGGGTCAGTAATATAATTTTTTTCTTATCACTATTACTCACAGGGGTCTCTGCAGCCCTTTTTTCTTGATCTTTGGACTTGTTTCATCTGTTACCATGTGTGATGTAAATATAGTTTTACATTTCTGAAGAGTTGAACAAAGATAACCAAGCTTCTACTATACTCAGAATGAATTAAATGCCTTGGAAATTGGCCTTGTTTTTTACTCGCATACAATGAGATAAGGTGTAGAATTTTCCATGTTATGTTGGCCTTTGAAAGGTTTTGGATTTTTAAACATTTTGCTTTTTGTAGTTTCATGTAAGGGATACTCAACTTGTATCAAATATCCAGTAGACAATGAATGCACACTACTGGAGAAATCCTGTTGAAATAATTTTGTAGCATATGACTTGAACAGAGTTCATTTTTTAAATGCAGTTTTGAGCAACACTTTCTAAAACTCTCAATGACAACTTAACATTTGGAGCAGATGAATTTTTACTTTGAAAACCTGTTGTCAAAAATTAACTCGCACATGGGAACCATAGCAAGAGATAAGAGGATGGTCATAAAAATGCCCATCTGAAAGAACCCCATGCAAAAAAGTGCACAAGAAATGTCCACACAAAGAAATCTGTTGCAATTTTTCCTGTCTGTAATTCATTGGATTTTTCATTCTAAAACACTTGGATTAAATTATTTCTAAATTATGAGTCATCCTTTTAATTATAAGTAAATAATTTATTCTTCGTTAAATATTGCAATTTCTCAAGTAAAATAAATTCTTTAAATTACAAAGGTATATAAATCTGAAAGCCACACTAAATTTACATTCTACTCCAGAGTAATTGATACAGTGAAATATATCTTATTTCCTTTAATTCACTACACTATAATCTTTTAAATTAAGAAAAAAAAAGCTGTTCTTAATAAAGAATCACTGACATCATCAACACGAATTTTCATGTCAGAGTTATCTACCTTGTCCACTTTGACGCACCAGCTTTCAAGTGGTCAAGGTAGATAAGCAGAGTTACCTACCTTCGCTCTTAATCGGTCTTCAAAGGCCCGAGTTACTCGCTCGGCAATATGTCTCTTATTATCTCTTTCAATTTCATGTTTTTCTTTCTCCATTTCTCGAAGTCTCACTTCAGATTCTTCTAAGATAGCCTGAATGAATAAATGAAATTTCAAATTCAGGAAGACAGGAAAAATTTGGGAAGTTTTAATTCTTTTTAAATAATTCATTATTTCAACTTCATAAAAATTTATTCCTTCATTTTAAAAAGTTCAGATGATTTTTTTCCTTGGAGTGGGGTTTTTATTTACAATATAGCTACAATGCTAAACTGGACCCTTACTTTCTGTTCAATATATACATACATTTGAGAAGTCAAAAATAAAGAGAAAAATTTTTTCCTTTGAAAAGTCAAAAAGTGAAGGATGACATTTTCCCCCTTTAAGTGATAAAAAATGAAGGGAACTTTTTTTTTTACAAGTTTAAAAGTTTTAATCCTTTTTTTACTCTTTAGATATTTGACCTGGTGTACTTCAGCTAATTGTTAGAATATATTGGCATACATTCAACTAAAAAGAAACTTTGATTTTCATCCAAAGCAAAAGTGGTGTTATACACACAGTATAAATATCCTGAGTGCTTCATACATAGAGATTTTTACTATCTTTTATGGGGATCATCATAAAATACGAGAAACAAAGATATCATCTATTACAAAAAAAATTCCAAATTTGATTCAGTACAAGCCTGGCTGTTGCAGGGTCAAACTCCATTCCAACTTCTATGCTGATTAAAGATCATCACTGCAACTTTTGTATTGTATATGTAATAAATAAAAATAAATTTCCTTTTGTAAAAATGTATCACTTAGAATGAAATAAGCCTGTGTGTATCTGTATGATAAATTTTTACTACCATGAAAGACTTACCAATTTAGCACAGTCAGTAGGACACAACCAAATGATTTCCAGGAGGCTGAGTTCAAATCACAGTAGGGAAAAGTGAATTTTAAGCATCGATTCACACCTAATCTTTGTTTTTCTTACATAAAAAAAATAAAGTCAACTCCAGTCTTGGAGTTTCACAATATCTGAAGTCACAAAACACCATCTAATCAAGGAGAAGTCTTGACCCTAAATTTTTAAAATAATTACAATAAACCTCTGTATAAAAGCTCTTTTAAATTAAATTCCATTTGTTTCTTGTTAATTCTCATATTTTACCAAAAATGCATCTATGGTGCAGTCAGTTAAAATCAACGTAACCATTACTGGCTTATGAAATGCTGGGGTCCATGAAAGAACAAAGGTGTTATTTTCATCACAAAATCTAAGAAATTATGTGTAAAACACCTTTCATCAAAACGCATCCCAGAATAAATAAATTGAAAGAAATAATTTTTCAGATTTTTCATTTATTTAGATCTGTATATATGCAAACGGAGTCTGAAAAAATACCCCCATCCCCCCAACACCACCTGTTTTAATGTTTATACCACTTAATTATTACTTGAAAAGTTAAGTATGTTAAGAATGAGAATTGTTAACAGATTGTGATTTTTGTAGCATCTTTCGAAATGTATGTATATTTTGTAGTACTGTATACAGTTTAATACATACAGAAGAAATACAAACGCATATTTTTCAATAAAATATAAGCATTGAATAATGAACAAAAGAGTAATCAATATTAATATCGATGTTAGTTACAGAACACAGATAAAAAAGCATAATTGCACAGGCAACACTTGGTGAATTTTTTGAGATTATTTTTTAGTTCTTTTTACATTATTCTTTCTGTTTTTTCTTTCAGATTATTTTCTACATCTTTCAGGGTTCCTCGCTTATATTGGACTCCCAAAGCTTCAGTGCTCCCATGGCATTTGTGGGTCCCACTTTCCGCCTCAGATGATTGGTAGTAAATACAAAAATGAATGAACAAAACATACATTTGGAATTGTCCAAATAATAGACAACTGTATAATCCAAAAAAAGATATTTCATGCCTGCAAATTACAGATGGACCACATCCCACAAAGGGAAATGAAAATTTGGCTAGATAGCGTCTCTAACAAACGTTTAAACAATAAATGTTCGAATCTAGTTGTAAGCAAGAAGACAGTAAAAAGCTGTCTGCTAAAATGACTATCTGATTTGAAAATTTGTGTTTCTTTTCCATTTTGATTTACTACAGGGGCTGATTTCTTTTCATTTTAATGAATGTCAATATTAAGGGAAATAACTTCTGATTAAAATTATCTCCATTTAACCATTTAGTGAATTTTCATACAAGCAGTTCACGAATGAGTTAAGGCAATCTTATTCTAACTTTGTGAAAAAGGGTTTTTTAATTCGCACCAATTTTAGCGATAGTTTCATACTTCATGAACTAATGGAAGTTATATAAAATCTCATTTTTTTGTCATTTTGGACATGGTAAAAAAGTTGTGTACAAGTAAAAAGTACCGTTACAAGTACACTAAATGAAATGACAAGCAGTTTAATAATGTTTGCAAGGATAAAAATGGCTTTCTCAATTCTCCATTGTAACTTAGCAACTTGATGGATTTCCTTCTAATACAAATCATATCCATTGTTTATTATACGATGGTGAAGCATTGTTATTAATTTTTTGCTACTTTTTACCTTCATCTGGATTGTTGTTGCTTTTTATCACAATTATATCAGGCTGGGTACTCTTCTGCAACAAGTGAATGAATTAAAAGCATGGATTGAAATCAAAAGTGAGAATTGAACTCAAAAACCATAAATGCATGACCACTCTTACCACCGATCAACAGGAATTCAGTGAATAGTTTGAGTCCAAATCAAACCCTTAAACTCATTCCTTATCCCATTTCTGCATCATGTTTGTTATTATGTTATGTATTGGTACGGGAGATATTCAAGAGCAGCTGATCGATGAAAGATGGCATACATCATCGATCGTATAAAAACAAAGTGAGATTTGAACACATAAACAAAGGCGTACAATATATCACAAATTATACCAAATGTCAGTATTTAAAAACAAAATATTTACACATTTACATGAATGGCTCAACCCTTTCAACCTGTAAACTGATGCACCTTCAGATACAGGGTATTCCTGAGGGAAAATTTGGCAACTGATATGATTTTGTCAAATTCATTTCATTTTTTAGTTTGCCAGGGTGAGTCAAATATATTTCTTAGTGATGGTGAGGTGGGAATTGTGTCACCTCTGTCATCAAATAGGCTTATAGTACAACTGCTACACAGTAAACCCATTTGATCCCAGATATTTTGAGCAGAGTACCATTTTGCTATATTGTAGTTTCTACATGCAGTTTTCTAGATGGGAGGGCGTTAATAGAGTTAAAGATGTTGGGGTCAACTGACCATTCACCTCATATTGTGAATGACATTATACTTACATTAAGTGATTTAATGAGCCTCTTACCCATAAACTGTGGATTTCACCTCTTAGTACATATGAAATGATTTGGCTTTTTAATTTCTACTTTTTTTTTACTGGCATTTCTATTATAACAAAAAAAAACCAAACAGGTCTTGTTAGTCACTCAATAGAAACCGTCACATGACTTCTGGCAGCATGCCACGTTGGGGGGTGATCAATTGAAAAAGAGTTGGTCAATAAATAAATCACTCCTCTTCTTTTTTGTTGTACAGTGATCACTGAGAAAGTCTGAATTTTCAACAAACAAGCATGAATTCTGCCAGACACAGACCAAGGTATCAATTTAGCATAAACTAACATTTTAACTGAAACTACCCACCAAAAACCTATTCAGGGGTGGAATTGTCAAGAAACAAAAATATGTTTATTTCTAGTCGTAATAAGGAGAACATTTTTTAATTTTCAGCCCTCCATTGGTGCAGCCTGTATGTATGAGACATACATAGCCAGCCAACCTTGTAAACCGAAGAAACCCATGTTGACAGGTTTGGCTGACAGTTTCCAAAGAAAGAAGGCTTTTTAGAGTTATAAGATATTCATATGTAATGAATTAGCTCTGGATTCAAGCACTTTAATTTTATTAACTGAAGAATGATTCACTTGCGTGTAACACGCATGAAGAAATCAATAAGTGCTGGGTGGCAATAACAATAGGGATATTGAAAATAGGATCATGTTCATGAGAGTGCGGATATATATAATCAGTGATAGAGATGGGAGGGCATGCTGGGGTACAGTGTATACCTACCTCTCAATTTCCAGTTTTTTTTGTATGTTCAATGTCTACTAATGCAGACATTACTGTACACCTAGTTCCTAAAACCCAGCCTTACCATATACCTAATTCCCAAAGACCAGCCTTACCATATACCTAATTCCCAAAATCCATTCCCATCACTGGTGAGGAAATTAAAAATAAAATCATATTCAAGACCTGAGGGGTAGAAATGGGGCTTACGCAGCAGGCACCATGTATGCCTACTTCTCAAATACAATGCTTAAAAAAAAAAAGCCATGACTAAATCAAATGAACAAATTTACATGCACTGATCACATGGATCATAGAACAGATGAAAGTAAAAGATATCATAGAAATAAATAAGGGACAAAAATGGAGAGGGGCTGTACACCTAGCAAGAAAAGAACATCACAGATGGTGCAAAAGGTCAACAGATAGGTGTCCTAGAGATAGCAAACACAGTAGGAGAAGACCAGATATAAAATGGAGAGACAAAACAGAAAGGTTGGCAAGTAAGACATGGCAGAGGTTAGCACACTCACAGTTGAAATGGGAGGAGCTGAAAAAGGCCTTTGTCCAGTAGAGGACTAATGGATGATCATAATTATGATGACACGTGTATGAATATAAAGTTTACAAAAAATGACACGGGCAAAACTAGTGTCTTTTGCAAAAATTATAAAACTCAGTAGAAGTAAATGAGATTTATATTACATGAATATAGCCTCTATAGAAGGAGTTCCCAACCTTTCCTATGCCCCACACTACCAGTAAATGTTTGATTAATTTTCACATCCCCTACAAAAGTAATATCACATTTGAAGATGGAGAAGTCAAATTTCTAATTTTTTAATCATGTACAGAACTGTGGATGAACGAATTGAACTCGAAACAAAAAGGTTTTGACTCAATATATAAAATGCAAATGTAAATTGAGGAATTTTATCAGAAAAAATTGCATACAGTGGAGAAATAGCCAAATTTGAGGCTATCCACTATTACAGATTTTAATCAGTCAAGTTGGAAAAAATCAGCCAGATCTAGCCGAATGATGGCTGATTTGGTATACTTACCAGTAATGGGCCTATCATTCACTTAAAAGCTTAAATCACCCTCCAGTGGGCTATATCACCCAGGTTGGCTAAAACAGGCCCAGGGAAAAACTGTTAAGTTGTAGGAATAGAGATATCAAAACAGGAAAACAAGATATACTTTCCCTTGCACCCCCTGAAATGCAATTTCACACTCCCTAGGGATGCATGCACCCCAGCTTGGGAACCCCTGCTCAAGAGGCAGAAACAAGAAAGTAACAAGTAAAGTCAGTGTGTGTATATATAATTTTTCTCAGAGTAAATTTAGAAAATGAAATATTCAAATTTAACTTTTAAATTCATGAACCACTTGAAAACGCTTCTTAGCACACTGAAATGCTTCAATGAAAAGAATTTTTTGAAATGAATTCTCTTGAGAATTGAATAAAAAAAAATACTCATCTCACCCAAAAGTGCAAGGAAAGTAACTCTGATAACAAGTTATTCCCTTGAATCAAAATTATAATTTCATATGAATTTAGGAGTTAAGAGACCATCACCATTATGATATTCTAACACACATTCTACCACTTAACATGAATGAAAATATTACGCATACAGAAAAATGAAATAAGTACCATATTTCCCTGCATCAAGGACTCTTAGGCCTTCAGGTTGCAGTGAAATTTTGACTTTCAAAACTTTGAGGAAAAAAAAATAACCATAAAAGTGAGATTTGAGGGGAGTGAAAATACCAGTAATATCGATGTACAACATCTAAATTATTACAAGTCTATTGACTCATCTACTTTAGTACCAATATGAGAATCAATTTTTGTGATTGTGTATACACATATATATTTTTTATTAATGATATTTATTTATCTAATATTTTATAGTAGACACTTCATCTAGAAGTCATTTCCACAAGTTTAGATTCCTGTCTAGCATAGAATATCTTCATTACCTTTTGATTCTAAGGTAGACTATAAAGATAAAAATACAATGCTGCCATTGATTAGAGTCAGTCTATTTGATGTTTATTGCTCCTGGTTAGAATTAACATATTTGGTTGTCAGAGCCACCAAATGTGAATCAATAAAACAAAAAAAAATAATTTTAAAAATCCATGTTCAAGGTAGCTATTAATAGAAACGTCACCTTCCCCTGTCCAAAGCGCTTACTCGTGTTTAATTTCATGTTTTTAGTTCTGCTCCATATAATCGTATAACAAAAGTCTCGTAAATGTTTCATCTATAAAAATAATGAAAATCCTTCACAAATTGTTATTCCCAACACAATCATAGATTTTTCTTAAAAAACAGTGATGCATAAAATTTTTTTTACTTATTCATTTGATGGTGAAAATGAAAATCGATCTTAAAATGTAAACAAACAACTTCAGGTTAGCAAACGTTTTAGCACAGCGGTTCTCTAAATTTTCGGACTCATGGCACTCTTAATGTATAAGGCTTTTTTGTGGTGACCCTTAATTCAGAAAATACTGAAAAATTGCATTTACATTAACATTATAGCATCATGTTTTTCAAGAGACAATCCCCAAAGGAATCTGACGGCCACAGACAAACTTCAAGTTTCTGTTGCATGTGTCAGCTCAGTGATTATTGCAAGTGTCAAGTCTGGTTGAGAATAGGACTTTATACCCACAAGTTTTTATGACCACCCCCTAGGCAAGATGTAAGCCCACTGAAATGTTACCTTAATTACACAGCTTAGAATGTACTCAATTAGCTGCTGAGTGCACAGGGAAATTCATCCTAATGAAGAGTTTTCCACACTGTTCACCCACACCAGGAATCAAAGCCAGGACCTTTGTGCTAACCATCAAACCATCCAAGCAGACATGGTAAGGTTAGTTAGGTAAAAAATAAAGATGTACTTCAAACTCATAAAAAAAAGTTGAAGAATCTGCAATTGTTCATAAGCAACTACTATATTCTGAGAATGTTCAACACAGTTCTAGAACAATCCAAAATGTAAAACTTGTCTATTGAATGAGTGCCATCTAGTGTTGGAATACTGAAGTTGGAACACTAGATGAACAGAGTGATTCACAAAGTGCCAGTAAGATGTTGCTTCCTATCATTGAGACTGTGTATTGAATTACAATTGCCTGGAATTATTAACATATTGAATATCCCATGGTGCCCCTAGGAGTTAATCATGTCACTTTGGGAAACTGTGGCACACACTTTGAGAAAAACTGTTCCAGTCTGAATAACATAGCTTATTATTTTTCTTCATTGGTTATTCAATTACATGTTCTTTAAGGAAAACTAAATCTTTTGCGATTAGAATATTCTTCAAATGTTTTGCAATGTATTTTGTTGGACTAGGATGAGAGAGTTCATTCTTGGCTGATTGTATGTTGGTAACCCCCATACCTACACCTAATTTTTTCTATACACTCACCAGTACAAACAAATACATATATGCAAAGATACACACACATACTGTACTGTTCCTTCATCCATAATCATACATTGCCCCACCCATTTGAAAGACCCACACTCCCCAACTTGTCTCAGACCAGGAACAAAAAGACTAGGCTACTACCACCAAAACTTTCTCTTTCACTCTGCTCTATTCTTAGCTTGTCTAGTCAAAAGTCTCCTCTTAGACATAAATTATGGGGGAGGGGCAAAACACAGCAGGTGAGAGAGGTCATGTAATTTGGGAACTGTGTACCATTTCTGAGATTACCAGTCAGGCACTCAACTGTTGTGTTACGCCCACAGGCACCAAAAAAGTATTGGGTTGTTACACATGAAATGTCAGTTTTCACATCAGAGAGAATAACGCTGAAAGTGGAAGATTTACTAAAGTAATTGGGTTTTTTTGTGTCAGATCCAATGTAAATAGAGAAGTCATTCATCATTATTGGAGATTTTTGAGCCTTAAATAGCAATGGTGTCTACCAGAAGAATTGGATCAATTTTCAAGCACAATGTTGATCAAGTTTCTGGTAATGACAACAAAACTTTTGGTGTAAACATTACTACAGTATGAACTGTTCAGCATTGGTTCAATAAGTTTAGGATAAGAAGAATGAATATCAATAATAAGTTTTGATGGAGGCCCCAAATTTTTCCTTAATGAAGAATTATCAGCAGCAACAGCCAATGACTCATGAACAATACTTTATGCACTTTCAGGGGACTTTAGGAAGACCTCAATGATCGTAACATGTTATCTAAAGGCAGTATGAAATGTTAAAATGTTGAAAAAAAATGTGTCCAACATAATCTGAATTAAATAGTCCATGACAATGCAAGACCCCACACCACTCAGCTGATTATATGTAAGCTTTGAGAAAAGGGATATGAAGTCTTGCAGCATCCTCCATATTCAGCTGACACTTCTCAAACAGATTTTCATCTTTTCAAACATTTTGAACTTCATATCTATAATGAAAGGATTGATAAAATGGAAGTAATAATACATAGTTTTACTATATTTGTGACCACTCAACCTAAAAATATTCGTGAAGATGGCATATTATCATTAGAGGATTGTTGGAAAAGGATTATTGCTTCAAATGGGCTGTATTTTTATTAGATATTTACCGCTCTTTGTTGTTTATAAGAAACTTTCTGGAACAGTGGGCTAAAGGTTAAGGGAGAAGTGATTAAATTTTAGGGTGGATCCAGGAATTTTCCCTCGATTGAGAGATATTTCATTTTTTTTCATATATTTATGTATTCACTCATGTTCGTCCACGCAATATCTCTAAAAATTTTCACTGAATTCCAATAAAATTTTGTGGAAGGGTGGGCTCTAGAGTAAGAAAGAATTGATTGAATTTTAGGTCAGGAAATGCTTTTTGGGTGCATGGGTGCTCTATGGAAAGTTACTTTGTGAGAGATATGAGAATGATTTTTGTAAAGATTCAATAACTGTGCCTCAAAGCATGGCACTGCTAATCTATAGAAGAAAAGACTCTTTCTGTCGGATATGTTTTTATTTCTGGCCAAGGAGGAACAATATTCTTCGGAATCAGTAAAAGCATCTGGTTCAAAAATCTTGGAAGAAATCTTTCTGAATTAGATGTTCTGTGGTCTACACAGAGTCAGCATAAGGTTTTTCCCTGCACCCTAAACAAGAATTTGTACATGGGTTTTGTGAAATCTGCACCCCCAGTTGTATTCTAATGATAAACTTTTTAGTTTGTACTGCCCCCACAGAATCTTTCCACCCTAGGTAACCTCGGGTCTACAGTCAGAGGAATCATGAAATAAGATTTTGGATTGATTTGAGAAAAATCAAATTCTATAGTAAGAATGAAGGACAATATACAAATGTATAAAGATGAATTTTGCCAGGTGACTGTTTGTACCCAAACAGTATAAGCTTCCTCCTTTACTTAGTCTCAAACTCAGTTGCATCCATGTTGTGCAACACATGAAACAATGGTTTTTCTGCTTTTTTCCTCCTCAGCTTGAAACCAGTTTGCCAATTTCATTCTCGGCACCATTAGCCATTAGGCCACCCAGACGCCCTATTTCTTTATCTAAATTTAAGGAAATTGTAATCTTGATGCAATTACAGTTGTGTGACGTTTATGAGCGTTGACACGTGTAGGTTGAAAGCAATCGCTTAAAAATAGATGATAGCAGGTCTGGTTAGTCACTCAATAGGAACTGTCATATAACCAACATCTTTTGGCAGTATGTTAGGGGTGAAAATTGAAAAATTGAAAAAAAGGTAAATCATTGAATAAGTTACTTCTCTAGCCTCTTGCTGGGCAGTAATCTCTAAAAAAAACTCTGAATTTCCAAAAAAACGGGGTGAAAGCTGCACAAACTAAGGGACTAATTTAGCATAAATTTACATTACAAATTGAACCCTTATTAAGAACCTACTGAGGGGGGATTTTTAAAAGAAAGTTTTTTCTAGACATAATAAGGAGTAAATGTTCAAATTTTTAGCTCTGTCAGTGCATCCTGTATTCATAATATATACACAACCTGCCAGCCAGACCAACTTAAAAACTGAAGAAAGTTTTGGTAGCAGTTTTGGTTGACTGTACCTATAAAAAAACAGGTTTAGTCACTCAATAAAAACCATCACATGACAACATCTTTTGGCATCATAAAAAATAAGGAGTAAATGTTTAAATTTTCAACCCTCTAGCTCCATTGGTGCAGCATGCTCAAAATTTATGCATGACGGGATAGTATGTATTGGGTGCCGTACCTATTGGGGGTTGATCACTAAAAAATATCTGATTTTTCAAAAAATCAAAACATTTTTTTCTAGACATAACAAAGAATGAATGTTAAAACTTTCAGCCCTCCATTGATGTATGCAGGATACACAGCCAGCCGGACCAACTTGAAAACTGAAGAAACCTAATTCGACAATTTGAATGACAGTTTTGGCTGACAGTTTAGGCTGACAGTTTCTAATCATATTTTTTCAAAATTGTACGTAAGCTTGATGGATGCCCTTAAGATGCACCATGAGATTTGGAATGGCATTGATGTCTTGAAAAGATGAGAAGTGCCAAAAATGAGTGGAAAAAGAATGAAAAAATAAAAATACACTGGTCTGGTTAGTCAGTCAATAGAAACTGTCATGTGACATAGGTCTTTTGACCAGCATGCCTTGTTAGGGGATGATCAATGAATGTTACTTCTCTTGCCTTTTGCTGGATCACTAAAAAGTCTGAATTTTTCAAAGAACAATCAGGCACAAACTAACAGATGAATTTAACATGAGCTTACATTGTAAATTGAACCCCATACAAAACATTTTGGGAGACATAATAAGGAGTAAATGTTCATATTTAGCTCTATTGGTGCAGCCAAGTCACATGACATATACATAGATAGCCAGCCAGGTAGAACCACTCAAAAACTGAAGAAACATATGCTGACCAGAGACAGTTTTGGTTGGCGGTTGATGGTTTCTACCAGAAACAGATACATAAAAATCTTTTACGAACCTTTCCCTTACCTTGTAACTGTCGAGAACTTTCTCCGAGTCTTCTTCTGCCCGTGTCATTTCTTCTCTTATTCTCTCAACTTCTTTTTGAGCAATGTTACATTTTTGTTCAGTGGTCAGTCGTACTGTACGGTCAATAGCATGGCATCGAACCTTGCTGCGTTTTCTGCCTGTTGGTCGGGGAGCATCACCCGTTGGTGCATGAAGTACGGGAGTGAACGCTGTTGAGAGGGCAAGTGAGCTGGTGTCTTGCTTCTTATAGAATCTTTCAAACATCTCAGTTTCAATCGTGAGGACACCATTTTTATCTCTATTAATGACAAAATATAACAGAAATCAAAATATAAACAAATATACATACAAACACATATAGATGATGATGCTCATTGTGATCGCATTGGGACAGGGGGTTTTCGATAACAATAACTAGTCTGTGTGTGTGTGCTATTTATTTACTCTCCTACCAGAGCAAAATGTGACACAAGGTCAGGGCTTTACATGGGGAAAATAGGAGACACCCTGGAAAAATAGCTCCAGCCGACGCAACTTTAGTTTGCTAAGCAACCAAAGCAACCTCCGCCACAAAAGCGTCAGGACAAGCCCGACCTGATCCATTAAGTACAATGGAACAGTGCTGCCCTGGGGCGCCGTATCTCCCACAGCTGGGCCGAGTAATAGAAAGGGAACCCGAAGGTTCCTAATGTGCGTACCAATGCGTAGCTTCAGTATAACCTCATTGGCTAAAGCGTTGCATCGGCGCACTCGGTCTTTGACACACACCATCTCTGGCCCATTTGACAGGCAAGCATCAGTACTGGCACCTCAGTTTCTGGGGAACCGATACTACACTTTAAAACACTCCTGGTCACATATTTAGAGTTACAGCCTTGAAAATTTGCATAAGTACACTACTAGGCACCATCTAAAAATGTTGCTTTTTGTTTCTAAAAAAAATTTGCTCTTTTGTATCTCTACGGTCATTTTAGATCAACCATGCCCAAATCTTGTACTGGTAGTTTTTTAAAGATAATTTTAAATAAGAGATCTAATTTTTTTAAAATAATATCGGATAAAAGATCTATCTTTTTAAAGATAATTTTAGATAAAAGATCTATTTTTTCAAGTAGGATTTTAAATAAAAGATTTAATTTTTTGAAGATAACTTTAGATAAAAGATCTAATTTTTCAGCTCTGCTTCACATGTGGTCTACAGCAACACACAGATATTGATATTCATTGTTATAAAAAATTAGTATGAAAAATTACAGTGAATGCAAAAAGTATCCGATATATTTAAAAAAAGTCTATTTTAACATTTTTATGCAGCTTTGAAACTGAGAAAATTTGCACCAAAAATCAATGTTAATACAACAAAAATCAAATTAAAAAAATTGAAATAAGATTGAACAATGAAATGACATGTACAATAAAACATGAATCATCCAAAAATTCTGAACAACTTTTTTTGAAATTTCATTAGTGTTAAGTGTGCTTCAATGGACCAGAAGTCATTTGCATAGTGCACAGATACATCACTCTGACCCTAAGCAGAGAAGGGGCGCTTTGATCCTAAGCAGAGAGCACATATACACCGGTCTTGCAATTCCATCTTTTTTCACAAGTACTTTGCCACAGTACTGCATTTTGCAGGAGACTCATGCATTTTGAAGCCAAGTGATGACTTCCCATTGTAATTGATTAGAACGAATCTTACACATTGAAAAATACATGCAAGTAAAAAAATTTTCTCCCTCATTTTTAGACCTACCAAGTCTCCTGCATTTTGCGGTTTAAAATTATGTTACGATAGGTTTACATTATACTCAAATAGCTGTACGAGTGAATTCAAAATTTTCTTGATCCCCCCCCCCCCACTTCCTGGAATGAGGATACCCCCCCACTTTCTGGAATGGGGGGGGGGGTCCATGAAATCTCCCTCCTGAGAATCTTTAAAGCTTGGCATGTCTGATGCCAGTATGAAAGTAAAACATTTTGGTTGTAAATCGATTAAATAGATTTCTTACTCCAAGTCTTTAACTGTGAAGGCTAATTGTTCGTCTGTCAATTCGTTGAGTCTTTCATCCAAAGTCTCGTTACTTGTTGTGGCTGTACTGCAACTGAAAGAGCGGTCTGCCATCTTGAT
This sequence comes from Thysanoteuthis rhombus, assembly GCA_963457665.1. Taxonomy (NCBI): domain Eukaryota; kingdom Metazoa; phylum Mollusca; class Cephalopoda; order Oegopsida; family Thysanoteuthidae; genus Thysanoteuthis; species Thysanoteuthis major. The sequence continues at coordinate 66,139,103 of OY735205.1, read as the reverse complement.
GGCTTGGGCACTGTATCCATAGCAACGGTGCCCCACCCACTCTCTACACCAACCGACGTACTACAAGTCCGCACCCATCGCGGGCAGACTTGACGAGAGCTCATCTGACGTCACTTCCGCTCCGGTCTTGTCCAGTATTGCTTTTTTTAAAAATCTAGATCTGGATATTTTCGGTTGCATCTAGATGTCAGAAATTGTTATTTAGATAATTTTTTTGATAAAATGAATAACGTTTTTTCATTTCATTTACAGTGATAAAATAAATAATATTTTTAATAAAATTAGTAATATTTCGATAAAATAAATCTTGATGAATAAAGTCACATTTGATTCAATGTTATGTGTAATATATTTCCTATTTTTTTATATGTATGGAAAATGTAAATGTTTCTAGATGTTTTTTGAGTCAATTTTAGATATGAACTTGAAAAGCCGATATTGCTACTAGTCCGCACCCATCGTGGGTAGACTTGACATGAGGTTATCTTATGTCACTTCCGCTCCGGTCTTATCTCTCTCCATAACCGGCTCAATAGTTGCGTCATGCTTTTTATCTCATATGCTATTTTTGAGAAAACTGCCAGAAAAAAGTCACTTGAATGAATCCATTCGAGAATCCACTAGAGCCAGAGAATGAATACTTTGAAATTCGTCGATTATATACGTATTGTTTAAATATAAATGTGTTACTTGTTTTGAAGGATTTAATATCTTTACCACAGTTGCTAAATTCGAGTGTTTTTGAAGCTACGGATGGCTAGAGTGGTAGTTGAGATATTATTTGTTTCTGTATCTACAATAAGTCTGCTGCTACGCACACAAGCCAGACGAAATAGAACTGAAAGGGGAAACATTTAGATAAGTGTTAAAACCTACCGAATGTTCTATTTATAGGTAAAATCATTTTGATTGAACGGAAAAAAGAAATATAAATGCAACCATTGAATTTTAGATTTTGGTCAAGATTCAGTTCAACAAATGTATATAAAAGATTATAAACAAATATTTTTCTTCTGCAGTTTGAACTGCTTTAAGTGAATCTGACCTTCATGTCCACTTGAGCAGATATTTACAATGTAAATTGAATTTTGGGTGTCGCAGTGAGGAACAGGGGTGGGAATCCAGTTTTAGATTATACGTACTGAGTAAATCAATCCTCCATTTTAGAGCCAATTCACTATCTTCCTTTATAGAATTAACTTTTTCTCAAAAACGAAAAAAATCTGGAGACAACTATGGTCAGATTCAGTCGAAGCGGTCAATCCTGCATAGAGGGTATATACTTATAATTTTTTACGCATATTTGCTAAACGAATCTTTTTAAAAAAATTTTGTTATACGTATATTATCGAGTACAGCTGAAAGAATTTGTGTCAGATTTTGATATTATAACTAAGTTGGTCATCCGTATTTTTAGCACCCGGCTTCATCAGTTCATTTATAATAGTCTACTGCTAAAAACCAACTCTTATGTTTATTATTTATTTACATATGACCCCCTCTCTGTCTTTCTTCTCTCTCTCTCTCTCTCTCTCTCTGTCTGTCTGTCTCTCTCTCTCTCACTGTCTTTCTCTCTCTCTCTCTCTCTCTCTCTTTCTTTCTTCTTTCTTCTTCTATATATCTTAATATTTTGTATTTTTAAACTTTAAAGTTCATTTACCACGAATGATTTTTTGAGAAATGTAGGGCAGTGATTCCTGAAGTGGATGCTACCATGCCCCTTGTTGGGGCGTTCGAAGAATTAAGGAGTGAGCTGGAAGGCAAGGGGCAGGGGGCATCGGAAGCTCAGGAAATTAATCTCATTGCATCAGGCACATCCATGACATTGTTTTTACATTAATTGATCAAGTATTTCCAGATACTTTTGTAGGATTATTTTTTAGGTTATCAAATAAATACTTCATTTTTTAAAGAAATTATTTAGATTTTAATGTATCATTTTTGACCGATTTAAATGGGCAGGGGGTGTTGATGAAATATATGCTCTGAAAGGGGGCGGTAGTCGGAAAAGGTTAGGGAGACACTACTGTAGGGGTAGTGAGTAACAACTGATGATGAGAGCACTGTGGTATGCGTCAGTGTCGCCCCATTAGGGGGTGGGTATAATCCATCTCTTACTCTATTTTCCACTTAGATAAAACGGGAGGTAAGCTTTGCCACACAGACACAATGATATCATTTATAATGATTTTAGAGAAAAAAGAAAAAAGATGGGGTACGTCACTGAAATGAATTTTACGAACATGAATGAGTCAACACTGTGGTGAGAGTGTTGAGACTATTTAAGCACTGATTCTTAACCATATGGTCCCAAGTTCGATCGACGGAGTAGATTTTCCAACAGATAATTTACTTGTGAAATTTGTCCCATCCAAGTGTGCAGGGGGGCTTTAGCCCCTTCCATTCTTATTTTTCATATCAAAAGTGTCCTTGTAGTCGGAATTTTTAAAAAAATATTTTAACAAAAGATGATAATAATAATGCATTGACTTCAATGGAATTCAAAAATATTTACTGTAAACAATTTTAATATTTTCTCTGTGTGTATGGCATTACAAATTTCATTTTTGAAAGTGTTAGGAGAGGAGCCCTTTTCCGACTGAGCCCCAGCCCTTTTGGAAATCAGTGCATATCACTGTATCCTAGATTAATGAATCTTTATTAACAAAATAGTATACATCTACTGTCATTTGACAAAAAAAAGGTCGGAATTTTAAAAAAAAGCAACAAGTGGGTACAAACTAGTGACCAATTTAGCATAAACTTACATTGCATATTGAACTTCTGTCAAAAATCTGGGGGAGGGGGGAATTTTCAAAAAACAAACAAAAGCATTTTCCCTACTCATTGAGAGGAGTGTGTGTAAAATTTTAAGTTCTTACAATGAAAGGCAAAGTCTGGATAGATACATAGATAGATAGATAGATATAAATGCCAGAATATATAAATAACCAAAACCCAGCAACAGTGATTAAACCAGTCTGCTGTATGTTGTGGTGATTGATGAATATGAAAAAGGGGAGAAAGAATAATCGCAAGAATTGTCACTAGTGTAATTCTTGTGATGGGAATGAATCATTATTCATTCTTTATGGTATTAATGAAGAATAGATAATTTTTTGATGATTAAAATCTTTCAACGACTCAAGACTTCATTACGGAAATACAATGTAATCATATCCCTCTCTATGTAACCATCACAATGTTTCTAGTTTGAGAGGAATTATATGAGAGAGTGAGAGAGCTGAGCAGGATGTTTATTGAAATTGACAAATACTACTTACTACATTACACAATTAGCCTTGAAAATAGCTCAGTGGCTATCCAAATGTTAATCAACTACATATAATGAAAAACACAGTGTGTGTTGGTTGCTTGGTTGGTCAGTCTGTCACACTTGGACAAATTCAATATACATTGGAGAAAGAGGAAACAGCTAATAGGTTGTATATATTGGGGCAAGGGGACAATACATCAAAGCAGCTAACATTCTAAGTGGGAAGAATTCAAAAACAAACAAAAAATATAACTCATTATTTTTGACAACAGGGGTATGCTATTATATAATAAACTGTAAAATATTTACACTATTTGTTGAAATGAAATGAATCAGACAGAAACATTTCAATAGTCAAAAAAGAGACTAGCTTCTAATAATGACTTCAATCGATAAAAGACAAGTGAAGTAACTTATTCATTTATCACCCCTTTTTTCCAACTTTTTAATTGATCACCCACAACATAGGGTATATAGGTGGTGGTGATTCAAAATTTCCAGATGGGAGTGGGGGAACTTTCATGTCTTGGAGGTGGGGATATATATTCAGAATAAATCTTAGTGGAAATCCTGTCACAGGATAGGCATTCCACCCATCATTTGTAGTGTAAGCAAGTGCGATCCACTGTAGATTTTAGATGATGCATGACTTCATCCCAAGATAACAGAGTGAGTATCAGCAATAACAGAAGCTTTTCAACTGTGAAAATTGGGTTGGTGTTACATATAACGATTGTACAGTACTATTATTGTTTATGGACTGTAAGGATCAAACTTTCAAAACCCTCATCCTCGATGAGAAGGCCTAATCCTGGAGAGGGAAGATGCCTTCAGCAACCCCCAGCACCAGCAGCTACCCATAACAGTCTCATGATGTAATTGTAGCCAATTTTATGCTTTCAATCCATCCGTAATTTGTTTCAACAAGTCAAAGTGATCTACGATTTCTGGTGACATAAAACAAAAAAAGACCTTTCTATTTAGATCTTTAACTGAATTGAGTGATTTCAAAAATTGTTTTACTTTTTAAACAAAATGATCACTTTCAAGAAGTTTCCTTTTCCCCATTTCCACCAGGCTGGTTGGGGGTTTCTGTATTGGTGGAGTGTATACTATCTGACTGAGATAGTCAATACTCAAAATTTCTACACCAGATCATCAGTGTATCCTTGGCCTATTGGTAAGTAATCAGGCTGCTAAGGGCCTTGACATATGTTCAATCTGTGGCAATTTCATTTCATTTTATGTATCAGATTCCATCAGGGCAACAGAAAATAAATAGGTCTGGTTTGTCATTCAATAGAAACCACCATGTGACCAATGATTTTTGGCAGTATGTCCTGTTGGGGGCGATCAATTGAAAAATTGGAAAAGGGCTTTTTGATGGGCAGTGGTCACTGAAAATAGTCTGCATTGAAAAGAATAAGTGTGAATGCTACGAGACACAAAGTGAGGGACTAGTTTAGCGTAAACTTACATTACAAACTGACCCGTCTCTTACAACCTATTTAGAGGGAGAATTTAAAAAAAAAACGGTTTTCCTTGACATCAGGAATAAATGTTTAAATTTTTGGCCCAGTAGCTCCATTTGAGCAGTCTGTACATTGCCAGCCAGCTAAACCAGCTTCAAAATTGAAGAAATGCATCTTGACAGTTTTGGTTGATGGTTTCTAACAAAAACACATCAGTAATTAGTATAGTAGGATTACTATTTACCCCCATTGGATTTTTACAGGTGATTCGATCAAGTGACAAGTCTCTTCAATACTCCAGTACTCTCCCTGGCATACCAGTTTTATTTTAGCAATACTGTCATCTCGTTTTGATTCTTTCTTGGATTTCCAATACTTCCAATCTCTTTACAAGGCTCTTCAAGACTGTTCCAAGTGTTACTATAATGATGGGCACCACTGTGACCATGAGGTTTGATAATTTTTTCCAATTCTTTGACAAAGTTTCAAATATTTCTCCAGCTTTTCAATTTTGGGTCAAATGTAAAGGTTTAATTCAATTCCATCAAAACATGCATGAAATGTAGAATTCAGATCCTCTTGAATACTTAAAAGAATATTGTGGAAAAAGGAGTGACAAAATCCTTGATTTTCATAAAATTGAATAGAATTTCAATTATGTTGTGAATCTGAAAGTTTGCACTTTTGACTTGAATCAATTTGGGGATCAAGATTCTACATTTGATCCTCTCTTTTTTTCAGTTTTACTCTGAGATTCACTTGAACAGCAACATCAAGTATCCAAATAATTTTCTTTGCCTTGTTTGTAATGACTAAATCTGGTCTTCAGGGCTGGACTAGGTGATTCGTTCCACACCCAGTCATGCTTATTTTTGTACTCCTTCTGAGCCAACTTGCTACATTTGCTTATTATATGATATCAGTTTCATTTCTATCTCCATATATATTTGTTATTTTGCTTTGTCCTACCTGCTTGTCATGGATATGGTTACATCTCATCCACGACGCCCATGATAGAGAAGTGTGGCGAATCTTGGGGAAGGTCTATGTCCAACGATGGACATTGAAAGACTGATGATGATGATGATGATGATGATGATGATGATGATGATGATGATGATGATGATGATGATGATGATATCTTCACTGGCAATGAAATGGAGTGGAACAGTGCACAATTACCTCCCTACACCTAAGCTAAATGTCTGCACCACCCAATATTTTCCAAAGGATCTCTGTCTGCACAACATCTCCATAATTCCAAATGAATTTCAATGAAATTTAGTGGAAGGATGGGTAATATGAAGTGTTTGAATTGTGGAGCAGATCCATCTACAATTACCTTCCCCATGACATAGTTATCAGTCCAGAGATATTCCATTTTTAAACAAGGATTTGACATTCAATTGTAAATAGCTCAAAATGACTCAAAAAATGCTCTGAGGCGTATGGTTCTTTTTTAATCGTTACTCAGCATGAACTTCCTTTTCCAACGACATATAATATATCTATATTTCTATATATCTATATTTGATTTTTTTTTTCTCTTGGGCAACACATAAAAATTCACCAATTTATTTTTAGTCTCTAAGGCATGTTTTTATTTTTAACTCTCTGAGGCATATTTCCGCTCTCTAGCATATCCAATTGGTTCCATAAGTCAACTTGAAAATTCATACAGAGCCCTATAACAGTGCTAGGACCAATAGGAGTAAAAACAGATTTCCTGCAAAAAAAAATTCAATAGCTACTAATTTGGATCATGTATTATTTTACACCAGTTGGTATAACAAATAAAATGGCATGATTGAAGTTTTGCCACCTTGGGTGGTACCGATATCTGGTCTGGCCCTTGGACTAAATTTCCAGTGAATCACTTTTCCCACCCAAACATGTTTATTCTTTTTACTACAGAGTCAACTTGTTACATACTTATAGAATTGTTCTGGTGTACCATTTATAAGGATTCAATTTCTCTTCTTGACAAGGCTCTTGCTGGGGGTAATCGTTAAGGTGATGCTGCTGCAGTTCCAGTGGCAAGAAGGTTTTATTTACCTGAGCTTTTATTTATTCCACATGTACTAGGTCTGTTCAGAAAGTATGCATCCATTTTGAATATGCGTAGAACCGGCTGCTTAGCGTTGATATAACTTAGTAACCAATCAAAGAGGACCTTACTGTGTATGAGTTAGCAAACATTCTCTCACTGGGTTAATCAGTGGCACTGAGATGTCATTTAGTGAACTAGTGTACTGTGTGATTGTTGCATTTACAATGACCGAGCCTGCCCATTCTTCACAATTTGTGCAAGGCTTTTTGGCAAAACAGGGACAGTTACCTCCTCTAGGGGCCAGATTTGGCTCCCTCTGACTTCTGGTTATTTTCCACTAAGAGGGAGAGAGAAGATTTCAGACCAGAGACAACAAGGCAACTGATGGTAATCCCTGAAAAAGACTTTGTTGACCATTTTCAAAAATAGATGGAATGCTTTGAAGGATAAGAGTGTGAGATCTCAAGGGAATTACTTTGAAGAGGACTAAGGTGCCATGGCCTAAGGCAAGCTATTTTTTTTTTTTTTCGTTAATATCAAATGCCTGGATACTTTCTGGACAGACCTTGTATTTAGTGAGAAATTGATTGACTAACAAGACAGATTCTTTAAGCATAGATGTGGCTGATGGAGAAGGAGAAAGGGGGCCATTTGGAAACACCCTCTAGGCCCCTAATGGAGGAAGAGTCCAAAAAAACTTTATAGATAGTAGTTCAATCGTGTTTTACTGATATTATTCAATATCAAGAATATACTTGTAAATACATGAATTGCAAAATAATTCAGCCTTTGGGGTTGTTTTTTACCATTGATAAGTGATAGTGCATGTCCAGTTATTATAAATTTTCATTTTTCATCAAATCTCACTAAATGTTGGAGGGAGCCTCTAAAGAAGCCAAGACCTAGCCCCCTGAAATCTGCACCTATTCCATGCTATGCCATTGTCAAGTATAAAGTTTCAAGTATTTAGTCATTTGGATTATCACAAGCACCCTAGTCATGTTCACAAGGAAAAAAACTGTTAGAAAAAATTTTCTGATATCTCTGATTACGCTGTGACAATGTAATCAAGTTGAAAGCTCTCAACTCAAGGAGGTAATCTTGGTCACATATTGGAAATCATCAGACGAAACGGTCACCATTGATTTCTTTGGTTTTCATGTATGGTGAGCTGGCTGTATACGTATCACACGTATTGGACACAACAATGGAGCTTGAGGGCTAAAAATTTGAACATTTACTTCTTATGTCTAGAGAAGACGTTTTTTTTTAAAATTCCCCCGAAAGTAAGTTTTTATTAGGCCATTCAATTTACAATGAAAGTATATGCTAAATTGATCCCTAAGTTTGTGTCCGACAGGATTCATGCTTGTTTTCAGAAAATACAGACTTTTTTTGTAATCATTACCAAACAAAAGCTTAGAGAACTTATTCATCGATCATCTCTTTTTCCAATTTTTGAATTGATCCCTCCCAAGATAGCATGCTGCCAAAAGATGTAGGTCACATGACTTTTTCAGTTGAGTGAATAACCAGACCTATCTTGTCAAATGTCTCATTGCTTTTTGTCCTCTATTTGATATAGATAGGACCAATGCACTGGTGAATGGAATTTAGTTGAAATTCCAATGCTCATCATAGGCTCATTTCATGCTTGTGTCCTTGGGAAAGACATGAATCAAAGCTACTCATCATTCCGATGCTAGTCATCTCTAAAGAATTTTGTTTCTAGTATGGCACATTGTACAGAAAATAAGTGCAATCCTGAATTAGCTGTCTAATCTGAATTTGCTGGTTTGTAACTTTAGAAAGAGTGTATAATAAGATAATGTCTTTGGTTTTAAGATCATTTACATTCAAGTGATTCAACTCCTTGTTTTTTGTGTTGTTAACACAATATTTCTGTCAATCTAAACCAGTTTTCATCAGATGTACTTTCCAAATGTGATGGTAAAAATCTTTTCTCTCCCAATGGTTGCAATGCTTATAACATAGGGTTAGAGTGTTTTCTTTTCCTTGATAGGCCCTGGATTTCCATACTGTGTCCATGTTGAATAGCAGAAACGATATTGAACCAAATCTGGGACGGCTGACCACATCTGAAGAGAAAAAGGGGGAGCACTATCCTCTCTGGGAAGATGTCCAGATTATAGACAGGGAATGCCATAGGAAAATGAGAAAAATCAAAGAAGCAGCACACATAAGATTATTGACTGGGTGTATAAGTCAGACAAGTGCAGAGTTCAACACAATGCGGCTTCCACTTCTCAACAGGGACAAGGTATAAAAATCCAAATCTGAAAAAGAAAGGAAGAGAAAGTCCCCAAATCCTATGTTATAAGCTTTGCTACCATTAGAGAAAGATTTCTGTTTATCACAATCACAATTGAATAGTACATCTGGAGAAGCCCATAGAATGGATTGGCTGGAATGTTGTCTTAACAATACAAACGACAAGAAGTTCAATCATCCAAAAAACTCTTTGAACATAAATGACCCTTCTGAAAACTATACAAAGATATAAAGGGTATGATAAGTTTCCAAAGATTCAATTTGTTGCATTTGAATGTTTTTAAACCCTTTCAGTCCTTATTATTTAATTTGAAAATTTTTGTCATTAAATTTTCCTGTTTATATTTGAAGCTCAAATAAGTACTATTAACATTGAATCATGAAGAAATGAACACTAATTTTTATTGAAAGATAAAAATATGACTTACAAGTACTGCCAAGGACACACACATCTTAGAGTAATCAACAAAACATGTGGTACTTAAATGTACTGTTAATACATAAAGGGTTAAGAGGAGTGTTCATAGATATCAACACCAGATTTGGAAACAGCATCATTCAAACAAGATTTGTTATTTAACACCAGATTTTATTCAGTTGTCAACACCCATTTGTCAAGTTGGAATAGCAAGGGCTTGGAAACAGTGTTGCAAATTCAGTGCCTTTTTTTTAGCAATTTTCTTGTTTTGGCTGCACAAAAATTCAACAAATAGTTTTGGTTTTAGCCTATTTCTAGCACTTTTTTCAGCAATCTCTGGTTATTTCCCAGCAATTTCAGGCAAATCTAGCCATCTCAAGCCATGAAAAATTACCATTAAGTGGCTAACAATCTTTTCCAAAGTGTTTTGGCATTTGTTTATGCTTTTCCGAGGTTGATTTAGTGCAATTTTTTTTTTAAAATTAGCAATACGGTTTGGTAAAAGTTGACAGCAAATTCTATTATCAGTCTTCAGTTGTAGCTATGACTACCATGATACTTTCTCCTTAGTGTTTGTTAGTTCTAAATCTCTAACTTAAACTATCAACATAGGCTTCTCCAGTTTTTAAGGTGGTCTGGCTGGCTGGCTGGCTGGCTGGCTGGCTGGCTGGCTATGTATCTATGCATACAAGCTGCACCAATGGAGCTAGAAGGATGAACTTTTTGATATTTACTCCTTATCATGTCTAGAAAAAACATTGTGCCAGGTAGCATTCACGTTTGTTTTCTTTTAAATTCAGACCTTTTTAGTGATTATTGCCAATCAAAAGGCAAGAGGAGTAACTTATTCATCGTTCAACCCTTTTTCCAAATTCTGATTGATCACCCCTAACACAGCATGCCGCCAAAAGATGTTGGTCTGTGACGGGTATCAATTGAGTGACTAATTCTTTTTTCTTGTTATGGTGATCCCTTGATTTCGAAAATTTAATTGATCACCCCCAACACAGCATGCTGCCAAAAGATGTTGGTCAGTGACAGGTTTCAATTGAGTGACTAATTCTTTTTTCTTGTTATGGTGATTCCTTGATTTTCTTACGTAATCAAGTATGACTTCTGATTGAAAAAAATGGGGGAAAAATATAAATAATGAGCATAAAACCAGTAGAGAATGCAAGAGTTTGAATGAGGATTTAGAATTGTACAGGCACCCCAACTGTCCCTGTTATAAGGTGGGTATTGGGTTTCTAGAAAGCCAACCTCATTATAACCAAGCAGTAAAAACTGCAGGTGTGAGTATGGGTGATTGGCAAAAAACAGAAAACATTGTCCCTTGCATGAAAACCAAGTGAGATTTGAACTGATATACCAAGGTTTTCTTTAATGTTTGTTTTTTTATTAAATGATTCCACCAAAATGAATACAATATATTTTAAGGTATCCATAGTCAGATACACTCTTCAGTGGAGAAGCTCTAATTAAATTTTTTTCAAAAGTTTTGTTCATTGTCTAATTCATTTCATTTTTATAGATGGTTTGCTGACGTAAATTAGATATATTTCTAAGTTGGGATGGGTGTGAGTTGTATCATCTCTGTCATCAAATGGGCTTACAGTATAATAAAAAAGCCTGAAATATTGGGCATATGGGAAAAGGAATTCTGAGTAGGCAATGATATCCCTCTTCCATGGTGTTTTTTACCAAACATATATAAATGCATAAAGAAGACTCTATTTAGAGCTGTAAATTATTATATTGTCTTCTTTTCTGAATCATAAAATTATATGAATCATTTAGTGTTCTATTTCCTTATACTCAGTGGAATTTTTATGACACTTACTACTATTCATTAACACTATTAAGGGATTGGTCACTTCTAAACAAAATGTAGAAAAATTGACACTTGGCCTTCCATTTTTTATTTGATGAGAAGATAAAAAACTATCAGTTGAGTGAAATGAAATGGATTAACTTTGTTTGCTCAATTAGTATCTGACTCCATTTGTATTATGCAAAACTTAACCCTATCATGTTAACATTTGATACAAAGTTTGTCAGAGGAACATGACTATTCATAGTGGTATGTCTTCAAGTACAAAGGAAAGAAGACTTGTTCTTCCTTTCTTTCTCTACAAGTTTGACATCACAACAATCTTAGTAAAGTGAATGCATGGGAGACATTATTCACAGTTGCATACATAACGGAAAGTGCTGACGTGATTTACTTAACAAGAGATATTTATTGGAAAGTGCACAAGATTAGATCAAAACAGTAAGCTGTAAAAAGATTGATAATGTTCCCATGAGTGTTGAAGACTAAAGACAAATATGTTTTAATCAGAACTAAGTTCATAAAATTAAAGAAGAAAAAGTATTTTTACAATAGTTTGTATGTAGATATGGATATTTGTGCATTGTCAAAAGTTGTGAAAAATTACTGTAGTCTGTATGTATGTGTGTGTTTATGTGCATTTGCATGTCAATTGAAAAGTGTGTATATCATCATATGGATAAAGAAACTAGTCATACCTACCTTAAAGGTAGGCATTAGTGATCTGACCAAAATTGTCATGTGTTCTGGTATTTATTGAAAGTTGTATGCGTTTTACTACACAATTTAAAATAGAAGAGGATGAAGATCTCCATATGTTAAATGAATCCCTACTACAACTATATGGAGAAGGACCTCAAACCCTTTTATTTGGGCTGACTCAGCATGGACACCAAGAAATAGATGAAATATATATTAGCAAAGAAGAAGTACATACAGAACTGAGAAATATTAACATATACAAAGCAATGAGACCAGATACTATACACCCTAGAATACTGCAAATAACAACAGAAAAACTATCCAAACCAATCACAATAATGCTCAATCTACATCTGAAGGAAAATTACTTCAGGACTAGAAAAAACGCTTTAGTCACACCAATACACTAAAATGGTGGCAAAAAACTAGCTTCTAACTACAGACTGATCTCACTTACATCACAAATAGTAAAAACATTAGAAATACTAATAAAAAAAAAACATCTTAAAGATAGAGAAGTATAACATTATCTCAGATACTCAATATGGTTTCATGCCTGGTAAATCATGTCCAACTAACTCACTGTCAACACTGGAGGGATAGACAAAACAAGACGATGAAGGTAACCCAAGAAACATAATCTACCTAAAGCAGTAAAATTTTTGACCTCATAGAAGGCTATGATACAAGCTAAAATCCTGCAACATCAAAGGAAATATCTTAACAGGAAAGAAACAATTTTTAACAGTCAATGATTCAGAGTCAGATTGTAAAGTAATAAACAGAGGTGTGTGCCAAAAGGCTCAGTAATAAGCCTGACACTCTTCAAATTACATTATTATCAACGATTTACCAAAAACACTGCAATTCACATGTAGCACATTTGTAGATGACACATAGATCTATAACACAGTAAAAGACCAACATGATGCAACAAAAATAGATAAAGGCATAAAAGATTGGTCTGAAACATGGCAACTACACTTCAATACAGACAAATGCAAAGTAATGAATATAGGAAAAAAAAAAAAATAGAAACTACAGAGTGAGACAAAGTCCTTGGCATAATCATGACATCAAAACTCAAAATCCATAACCAACTAAAAACATCAAAAGAAAGGAGGATAAGAGGAAACATGATAAAAACATTTAAAATGATAAAAGACATCAACAAAATCCCTGACTGAAAATTCTTTAAAATGAATAAAAGAAAAAAAGATAACAATATATGAAGAATATTGCCAAAAACTTCAAAAAGGAGATTCTTCTCACGAAGAGTTGTCAACAACAGGAACAAATTAATGAATCAAGATCTAGGAATAATACAAGCTAAAACAGAAAACAGCTTTAAAAATGAATATGACTATTACATAACCAACAAAAAAAACAAAAACAAAAATAAAATGATAGTTTCTGGAAAAGACAAATAACAAATATATGTAAAATATTTACTTGGTATGTATCTTGTCTTATCTTATCTATATTTTTACCATCAACAATATATTAGCACACTATCCTTAATGTTGGGTTCAGCTATGATAGATAGAAAATATAGGTTGGGAGCTGACCTACATGCAATAATTATCCCTCAAAAACCTGGGGCGACCTATATACTAAGCATATCATGTTAATAATTCTGTGGCCATAGATTCAGGAGCGACCTATACACAGAATCGACTAATATAGTTACTGAGGGTGAATAAGCCACAAAATTATACAATATGCAGTTGTCATTATTAGATTACGTCAACCAAAACTGCTAATATAGGTTTCTTCGGGTTTCAAGTTAATCTGGCTAGTTGGCTATATATGTATGTACTATGCATACAGGCTGCATCAATGTAACTAGAGGGCTGAAAATTTCAATATTTACTTCTTCTTATGTCAAGAAAAAACATTTTTTTCTCCAAATCCCTACCCTCTAAATAGGTTTTTTAAGTGGGCGTTCAATTCGCAAAGTAAGTTTGTGTTAAATTGATCCCTTATTTTGTGTCCGGTAGTATTTTCACTGGGTGTTTTTTCTTCAAATTTGTACTTTTTTAGTGATCACTGCCTAACAAGAGCCAAGAGAAGTAACTCATTCATTGATCATCCCTTTTTCCAGTTTTTTAACTGATTACCCCAGCACCATGTGCTGCCAAAAGACATTGGTCATGTGATAGTTTCTACTGAATGACTAACCAGATCTGTTGTCATTATAATTCATTTTTGCCTTATATTTTCTTTTGTCTTTCATCACAACTCACCCAGACCGTCAATCTATAGACGTGAATAAACAGCAGAAATAGGAAATTAAGGGTAACTCAAGTATTTTTCCTCAGGGAAACCTGGTTAAACATACCAGTAGCCATGGGCATCTATGGGGTTGCAAACAGGGTATTTGCCCCCACTCCTTGGATCAGACCTTCTCACCTAGGTTGAGGGGGTTTGAAAATTTGAACCTTGTAGTCAATAAAGGATAATGGTACAATAAAATTATCTAATATAACCGCAGCTTAATGTACCCTTATAAAAAGCTGGTATCATTATTCACTTGCTGCTAAGATATATTCCAAATATATATCCAATTGCCCCCACTCCCCCACACACACACACACTGGAAATATAACCCTTTGCCCCTCTTCTTCCATAAAAATAGCTGTGGATGCCTATGCAAGCTGCTCTTATCGACTGAGCTATGACAAACCAATGGTTGGCTGAAGATCAAAACTAACTTTTGAACCCAACCTTCATTCTTCCCAAATCTCTCTCAGCACCAAATTTGTTTCTGTTTTTACACTAGTAGTATTAGTGGCAGAAATATTACCTTTTTTCTTATTAGTTGAAGCATTGTTAACCATTATTATTATTAATTTTCTGATAGTATTCTCTTTCATTTCAATTTTCTTAGTTGCATTTTTTTGTAGACATAATAAAGTGAATGTGGAAATTTTCAGTCTTCCCGCTCCATTGGCATGGCCTGTACACATGATGCATACATACATAGCCAGCCAGCCAGCCAGATCAAATTGAAAACTGAAGAAACCTATAACTGAGAGAAAAATAAGAAATAAAGATAGGGATAAAGAGTAGAAAAGAAGGAGATTGAGGACAATAGAAATTGTCACAAGACCGATGTCTTTTGTTAGCATGGCTCGTTGGGGGTGATCAATTTAAAAATTAGAAAAAGGGTTGATCAATGAATAAGTTACTTTTCTCGCCTTTTGTTGGATCACTAAAAAGTCGAATTTGAAAAAAAAACAAAAATATGAATGCTACCGCACATGAATTAAGGGACCTATTTAGCATGCACTCACATTGTGAATTGAACCCCCCCAATCTCATTATGGAAGGAAATTTAAAAAGAAAACATTTTTTCTATACATAGTAAGTTGTAAATTTTCAACCCTCTAACTCCATTGATGCAGCCTGTACATATCAGATATAGATAGATAGAATGACAGGTAGCAAACCTGTATTGACTATGTTGACAGTTTTGGTTGATGGTCCCTAAAAAAATCTTGCTTCAACTCCTGACAGTCTGCTGGTTACTGATGACTGCAAATGACAGGAAATGGCATAATCAAAGAGCTGGAATTCTGGTATAGATTTGGGATTAAACAATGGGTTTCTTTACCACATTAGAGCAGGGTTGCCAGATATCAGAAAAAGACCCAATCTATATGATCTTGGGACCAAATTAAGAACCTTCATTATCAAAATAATCAAACTAGCATTCCAAGAGAAATTATGAATCATCACCACCCATATATGCTGTGTTGGGGGCGATCAATCAAAAATTTGGAAAAAGGGGTCATCAGTGAATAAGTTACTTCTCTTGCCTTCTTTTGGGCTGTGATCCCTAAAAGAGGTCTGAATTTTAAAAAAAACAAGAGGGCATAAACTAGTGACCAATTTAGTATTAAGACTCATTACATACTGAACCCCCACTAAAAACCTATTTTGGGGGAGGATTTTCAAAAAACAATCCATCTTTCCTTTCCACTGAGAGGAGTGTATGAGCAATATTTCAACATTTTATTATGAATCGTAAGGGCTGGGCTAAGTCTGGATACATAGATACATATAAATGTCAGAACACATGAATAACCTAAACACAGGAATAGTGCTGTTAATAGCAGTAACTTGAAATCCATCATCAGACTGAGCAGACTTGAACAAAAAAATGGTTGAAATACATATTAGAAACTGTCAACCAAAACTGTCAACTTGGATAGATAGAATCACTTGAAAACTGAAGAATCTATCACTCTATCTATCATGCCTACAGGCTACACCAATGGAGCCTGACAGCTGAAAATCTAAACATTTATTCATGTCCAGAAAAAACATTTTGTTTTCTGAAATTCATCCCCCACCTCTCCATAATTGATTTTTAGAGGTAGTTTCAATTTACAATGTGATTTTGTGCTAAATTAGCCTGTTAGATTTTGCCTGCTTATTTTTTGAAAATTTGGGTCTATCAAAAGACAAGAGAATTAACTTATTCATTGATCACACCTTTTTCCATTTTTAATTGATCATCCCTAACACAGCATACTGCCTAAAAACAGTAGTCATGTGATGGTTTCTATTGTGTGATTAACTGAACCTGCTTTTTTATATATTGTTCATGAATATTTATGCCGTATCATATCATAGGTACCCTTTGTTAACTTGCCTTCAGTACCAAATCTTTATTTTCAGTACCAAATAGCTTTGTTCAGTACCAAATTTGCTCAATTTTAGTCTTGAAAAATACCAAATGGCAACTGTGCATCAGTTAACATGGTTTGCTCCTGGTAAAGAGAGTTGTGAGGGAGATCAGGTCCCAAGATACAGTTTTGTCTAACACCATATAATTCTCTTGTATATGAACTTACACGAGACAAATTTATATGCTGACACACCTTATTATGAATCACTCTTTTACAGTGGAGTTGAATTCTTCAGCAGACAATAATAAGCGGTTATTACTGTCCTAACAGTCAGAGTGATGCAATGGAAGAAAAAGAAAATCTCGCATTCCAAGGGAAATTATGAATCACCGCCACTCATGTATGCTTCTTTTTACCTTGTGAATCAAACAATGGTAGTTAAAGTGCCCCCTAACTCATTACTTGGGAATTAAATGTGAAACCCTTCTTTTCAGCGAAATATCAAAAATGTCACTTCCTACAACGACCCCTATAAAAGCCCTGGATGCATGTGGTCAAATGCTCATTGGTACTGGCTACTCTTTCTCTCTCTTTCCTCCTCTCTAAGTTTGGTTTCATTTTTCCAACCACCTGGCCGATCTGATCTTAACTATTTTTCCACTGTGACCAATCTCTGTATTAACTTTGCCCATTTCACTTTACTGCTTTTGAGGCATCTCACATAAACACAGCTATGCAGCTATGCAGCTATGCAATCGTGTCCTCACAACATGCTCCAAACACGTATATATCTCTCACTCTCATGAATGAAATAGCAATGCTTTTTCTATCAGAAAGTCATGACGATCTCTCCTAATTCTCTTTACTTTGGGAAACATGCATGGATAAAACTATGTGTTCTCTGTCTTTCATGGTCTGTCCATCAAGTGTCTACCAGTGCCAGAGAATAACGCTCAAGTCACACACATACAACTTGGCAGTTTAGCTCACACACTGAACCCAGTCACCATAACCATCCCTTTGTATGCTCCAAGCCATACGGATTCAAAAACAGTTCAGACACCTCTGCTCCGACTCCGATGCCAGTACTATTAATGACAACAATGCTTCCACCTTTCGCTATCTCTTCTCATCTCTTTATACGATCAATCATATCAATGTTATCATTACATGTATTTCATTTTCATTCGTCATTTATCATTAAAGTTCCTGTATTAGACGTATGTCTCATTTGTCCGTCCAAATACTTGTATGTGTCCCTTTTTACTAAGTTTCATCCCTGCGTCTACATTCATACTTGGCACACATTCTCCTTCCACATCTCCAGTGACATTGCAGCTATCACCAAACCACACGGAAGCAAAGTCCTTTGTCTCCGACAACTTTGCGCTACCCATTCCTCAACTAGAACTACTAGAACTATCCAGAACCATACTATCTACCAACCGCTCACATTCCAACCAGAATATAAAACCACTATTACTAGTGACCTAAAAAGATATATCCGACATAGTGATAGAATTAAGTTGCTCTTATGTAAATGCAACCAGTATGGGTTGAATCCTAAATTCATGATTAAAAAAAAATAAATAGGTCATCACTTGACCAGTGTCTTTAAGTAGCTTGCCATGTTGGGGTGATCAATTGAAAACTTGGGAAAAAGGGTTGATCAATGGATAAGTTGCTTCTCTCACCTTTTGCAGTGATCACCAAAAAAGTCTTTACTTTCACAAAACTAGTGGGAATGCTGTCGGACACAAACTGAGGGTCCAATTTTACATAAATTTACATTCAAAATCGAACCCCTAACTAAAAATCTATTCAAAAGGAATTTTCAAGAAATAAAAAAATGTTTTTTCTATACATGATAAGGAGTAAATGCTTAAATTTTCAGTCTTGTAGATAATTTGGTGCAACCTGTATTTACAGCACAAAGATACATTGATAGATAGCCAGCCAAACCCACTTAAAAACTGGAGAAACCCATGTTGACAATTTTGGTTGACGGAAAGGGATAGTTTTGGAAAATTCCTGAGCAGAAGTACTTTCTAGCTACCAGTACACATCAGCTAAAGTTAAAAATTCAAGTATACTAAATATTTACAAATACAGTTAGATATCACATACTTGGTCTTCAGAAACTCGGTAGTATTAGAAATCTGGCTATTTCTTTAACATTTGATAATTATCAAACTTTGTAAAAATTTTCATCAATTAATAAATAAATTCTGTTCTTTCTGAATAACAATTTTTTAGAAGCTTGTACATGGCATGAACATAATTAATCAAATGACAATTTTTTTTAAAACCCATCAGAAATATTTCCAGCGGGTATTTTTTTTGTAAAACCTAATTGTTTGGAAGCACTATAAAGATATTTTATGGAGATAGCATAAAATTACAAGAACATTTTGAAAATATTAGGGTACTCTTAAATTCTGTGTTTATCATGTAACTTTGTCATGTTGATAACCTGACCCTGTCCTATGCCACACCAAAAAATGAATTTCAGAAACCTTAGGACACCGTTGGTCCCAAGCTCACCAGCTTTGTGATGCTCAACAGTAGTTCTGATACTTCCAACTTTTGTTTGAACAACAGAATGTCTTCTTCACATCCTTGATGATATCAAAAAACGTTCTGGCAAATCAATTTTTCTGCTCTCATCAGGCATATAATTCAAGAAGAGATAGAAATCTTCTTCCTTTTCTCTGAGTGAGAAAAAAAGGTTAGCCTCATTTTTCAATTTTTAGTACTTCACAAGGGCAGCAGAATTTATGCTAAATTGGTCCCTTAGTTTGTGTCCAGCAGCATTTCCTCTTGTTTCTTGAAAATTCAGACTTTTTGATGGTCACTGCTCAACAAAAGATGAGGGAAGTGATTTGACTTTTCTCAAAATTACAGACAAAATAGTTATAATGATGTATTTAGAATAATTAATGCATTAACAAAAATCCTATACAAGATATTTAACATTAAACACATCATCCAAAAATCTTTGATGATTTTAAGACGCCTCTTTGTAATTATCTCAACTAACTGAATATGTGATATTATTATGGGTGGGGGTGTTCGGTTGCAAAATTAGAAATCAGAAATTAGAAAACAATCATTAAGCAGACGTGAGTTCAATTTCAGGCAATAAAACACCATTTAGACAGTAAAAATAGATAATTCTCACCCATGGACAGATCACATGGTGTGTTAAAAACTTGTAGAAAGATTAAATTTCTCGCTTAGTGCCCATTCAAAATGTATAAAGGAGAAGATAGGCCGAATGTCCAGGTAGATGAACCCCTAGTTTGGGCAACTTTGGCTTTGAGGCTATGAAAATCCATGATTTTGATTGGACGTTTAATTTCTGACCAAAACTTTTGAAGTTTGTAGTCTTTTCCAAGAAGTCTGTTACAAATCATGCTCGTGGGAGTAGGATGCAGCTCTGGTGGTCCCACATGGGGCACAGGGTTTCCTTAGACAAAATAGGTTGCGGGGGTTCTTTTAGGATGGATAAAGAAGTCCCAAATCTTCTCAATTATTTTTGGAACAGGATAGATGCGAGGAAAGCAATGAGGAAACCAGCTGTTAATTGAGATGTAAACAGTTAATGATATCTGATATCATCGCTCGGACAGAACTATGGCTGACTACTATGATATTTGGGTAGGGGACAGGTTACCTATTCCTTGCCCCATCCTTCTATTCATCACTGTGGTGCAAATTGCAATTAGGAAAAAAAACTAATGAAATAGAGAGATAGATAGATGGAAATCAGATAGTGTTTCCTTTAATTTGTAATTAAAGAGTGATATTTGTGACTTTCTCTGAGTTTGTTTTTTATGATCTTTGAGAAAATGTTAAATGTACTTAGACACCGTTCAACAGAAAAGAAACAGTCATTCTTCCTCTTATTTTCGGAAGAAACTAAGAGGGTGTTTTTCCGGCTTATATAAGAGATCATCAGCCAAAACTCTAAGCTAAGGTTTCCTCAGTTTTTCAATCAGTCTAGCTAGGCGGATGACTGGCTGGCTAGCTATGTACATATTACACGTACAAGCCACACCAATGGAGCTAACGGGCTAAAAATTTAAACATTTACCCCCTAATTATGTCCAGGTTTTTAGTGGGGCTTCAATTTGCATTGTAAATTGATCCATTAGTTTATGTCTAACTGCATTCACACTTGTTTTTTAAAATCCAGACTTTTTATGGTGATCACAACCTAACAAAAGGCGGAAAAAGTAATTAATCATTGATCATCTATTTTTACCCAAATTTTTACTGATCATCCTCAACACTGCATGATGCCGTAAGATGTTGGTCACATGACAGTTTTTATTGAGTGACTAACCAGACCAATTTGAGCTTTAGTATAACATTTATTCTTTATCATAAAATTATTAAAATATACTTACCAAAACAATCATGGAAGTTATTATCAATCAAAACAATAATATCCATATCTCACTCAACTGAATCACTGTAACACAACTACCAGGACTAATCATCTGAAGAAATATGTCTTTGATCAAAAACTATCTAAAAATATGTATCTTTTATCTAAAATTATCTAAAGAATGTCTTTTTTAAAATTACTGAAAAAAATATATGTTATCTAAAATTATCTAAAAAATATAACTTTTATCTAGAATTATCAAAAAATATATATCTTTGTTCTAAAATCCTCCTGACAATATATCTTTTATCTAAATTATCTTGAAAAATATCTCAACTTTGAGCATTGTTGGTTAGTTGAAAATAACCATAGAGCCCCCAGAAAGCAATTTTTTGAAAAATAAACACCCCCAAAACAGTTTTAGATGGTGCTTAGTTTTGTAGTCATGTGAATTTCTGAATCCCTAAAATATGATCTGGAGTGCCCAGATACATGCGCGCATACACACATACATACACACAAGCAAAGAAAGAAGATTCAAAAAGAGTTTTTCAGATAATTGAACTCCTTGTCGTTTCGGCCAATTCATTCAACAGCCTTTTCGGTTGTGTTCTCTTTATTTGTTAGGCTCGGGTTTCCATACCTTGTCTCTCTTGAGTTATAGAAATAACATAATGATTCTTTTCAAAACTATAGACAGTATCTTTACAATCAGTACAGACCTGACGTTTTCAAAGAAAGAAGAATCGGCAACCCACATGGCTGGTTGATCAGACAGGTCATTTGTGGGGCTACAGTGATTCAATTCTTTGAGAGTAATATTTTTTGATTTGCAATGTAATTATAATGCTAAGATTCACCCTAACTTTGTGTCCATCAGATTAACTTAACTAAATCTTCATCTTTTTGTTTGATTGTACAAAGTATATATCTAGCTGAAAATCTAGCTTGCTGGGAGTATTTCCAACTAGTAACAAAAACTTGAAATGGGATAAATTCAAGTTCTGATTTCAAATATGAGTACAAAAATGTCCCTTTTGATATTTTTTTAAATGCTAAAAAAATAGATGAACCAGTTTAATCTATGTCATAGAATAAAGATGGAAAAATTATTTTTTTCAGAGATAGGAGATGCAATAAAGTAACAAAATTTTGTTATAATTCACCAGAAGTCTCTCCATTTGTCTGTCTGTGTGGATGTGATAGCCTAATACAAAAATCACACAACATAACCCCATGAAATTCTCTGTATGTACCAATGTGACCCAGGGAAAAGTTTTTAGCCTATTAGTTGCTGAAAATTAACCCCAAAATGTATTTTGGGGTAGAGGTTGATTCACAATGTAAAATCATGGTGATATGGACACATTTTTTGAGCCTATTTTTTCAGCTGCATGATGTGGGTGTTGATGAAAAAACAGTGGGGATATCATATTGTTCATAGAGGGGAGGAGGGGTAAGGAGGAGAATGTTTGTTAATAGGCTTCTGATTGGAAATGCTTTTTCTTGCTAACAGTGGGTACTTTTCTGTTGATAAGTGGTTCAACATTTAACACTATAAGTCACAAAAATCACTTTTTAAAGACAAATTAAATACATCAGTACCGTGCATAAATGAATCACTGTAGCCCAAGCATGTACCAGAACTGATTATCAAAAAAAAATATCTGAAATAATCTTTAAAAATTGATAAGATTATCTAAAATTAGCTAAAAAATTATCTAAATTTATCTCTAAAGAATAGATCTTTTATCTAGAATTATAATCCAAAATGACCATAGAGATCCCAAAAAGCACTTTAAAAAAGAAAAGTGATTATATGGTGCCTAGTGGTATGATCATGCAAATTTTCGAAGTTGTAGCTCAAAAAATGTGACTAGGAGTTCCCAGAGACATCTGAAGACACATGAATATTCAGAGAGAGAAGAATCTGTTGTCCACACAGCTGATTAGACGGCCATTTGTGCAGCTATGGTGATTCAATTAAATACCATCTGATTTACATCTATCAATCTATCTATTTATTTCATCTATTCTATTTTTTGACAGAAATTTAATCTGCCCTAACGTGCAGCTATTCAATCTAGTTTGAAGAAAAACAGGAATCTACCGAAATTCCCGTGTGTCTGTGATAAATATAGGCAAAGAAGCCATTTCAGAACATCACCTATGATTATAGATCCAAGTTTAGTAACCTGAGTTTAGTGTCAACCGGCCATGCATCCATCTTGCTTTACGGCTGGCTACCCTCTACAAATGGGGGTACAGACAGACATTTCAACATCAAGTGAGGGCATCCAAGGAAAGAGTTGAGCCTGAAGAAGATAAAAGCAGTCAATTTGGGGAAGTAGATGCTTATGTGTACACAGTCATCTTTGTAGACAGGACTGGTAAATATGCTTTTTCATAGCATCATGTCCTAAGCTCATATTTCATTTTGATAAGATTTTTTTTTCTTTTGGCTAGATTGTTGAACTCTCCCAGTACTGCTTAGTTTCATTAACATCCTGTGTCTAAAGGGATTTTTGAAAAGCCTCCCCTTTCCCTAAGATTTTATTTCACAGGACGAGTAACACAGATTTCTTATTGTCTTCAGTTTGTTTTCTTACCTCACTTCTACAACACGATTTTATTAACAAAATTTACAATTTATGAGCTAATGGTATAAAAAGCAGGAGGAAAGTCATTCTTAAAGAGCTCATAGATAATCCACTCACTGAGGTCTGTTTTGATGATAGAACATGCAGTGAATACAAAAAAGTTATTTGGTACATTTCAAAACGTCTATCATCCTTGAACAGCCACAAGATTGAAAGAATTTTTACCAAAAAATACAAAAATCAAAAAAAATATTGAAACAATATCATGCATTGAAAAGTCAGGTACAAATATCAGAAATCTTTGGTTTATATTCTGCCGATTTTAAAGATGTATTTGCGTAGGGGTAAAAGCCATTTTAATTTGGTTATTCTGAACAGCTGGATTTTTGAAAAATGATTGAAGTTGGATAGATTTAATTCCGAGGTAAGCGGGTGGATTTTTTCCCCAGGTAATGTTCGAAAACTCATTCAAAGGCTCCAAAAAGTATAGATATTTATTCAACATATTAATCAGATATTAATATTCAAATAACTTTTCAATGACTGGATTTAAAAATGGTTAAAAGTATGATTATATAACATATTGATCATATTTGAGAAATCTAGCCACTTTTTCAATGACCAATTCAAAAATTGGCTCTAATGAGTTAACACTCATACACACATACAGAAGCAATGTTGTTGATGCACACACACACACACACACACACACACACACACACACACTCACACATAGAAGCAATGTTGCTGATGTATACATACACATATCGAAGCAATTTTGTTGATGCACACATATACACACACGGACACACATATATATAGAAACAATGATGTTAGTACAAACAAAGAATGAAGGTTGTTAGTACACGTATACAGAAGCAATGTTGTTGATATACACACTCACATAGAGAAGCAATGTTATAAATACACACTGACAGAAGTAGACCTATACTAGCTGGGTCACCTGGCATTGCACAGGAAAAAAATAACAAAAACAGTTGAGCATCAGAAATTCGGCAACCTCAGGACCAAGGGTGTCCCGAGTTTTTGAAATTTCTGGGGTTTTGGTGCAGCTAGGCTTACTTTCAGGTACTGCACATAAACACCACAAAGTTATATGAATCACCCAGAATTTAAGAGTTCCCTTATATTAATAAAATACTTGTTTATTCTAATGAAATCTCAATAAAATATCTTCATACCACTTCCAAACATAATGGTTTTAAAAAAAAAATTTCCATTCAGTTGATGATGTTCATGCAACGTGCATGCTTTGGAAACATGAAAATGATATTTTACAAAAGGTTCATAAAATTGAACGCAATGGGGCAGTGCACTTGCATGTACCCTCCACCCAGTAGGTTGAGTTGCATACTCTCATGGGTAGACTCATGCTAACCCACTCACACCCTCAGGTAGACCCATTTAGCCGCTTCTAAAACATCAAAAAATGGATTTTTCTCAAAACTAAAAAATTCATATGCTCACTTTTGGCATTAGTAGTCTGTATAATAAAGCGAATGTTTTATTGCCATGTTTGGGTTGGGGTTAGGGTTAAGGGCAGGATTAGATCTTTAGCTTTTAAAAATTACAGCAAAACTGGCATAGATACTGACAGAAAGAGAAATTCACATCCACAGTTCTCTATAATGGACAGAAAGTAAGGGTTCAGTTAAGCATAGTAATAAACCTTCCAAAAACTATATCTCATAACTCTTGATAATTGCCAACATTTCTAAGAACAGGGAATATTCTATGTCGAGACCAAATTTGAATTGGTGAACAGCATTTGTAAGGAAATGAGTGACCAGAAGAAAGAGTGGTTAAAGAGAGCTAGACAGAATTTCAAAGAAAGGGAGAAAGTTGTTACCTCAATAAGAGTAGGGGGTGTGTGAAAATAAAAAGGAGAAAGCGCTGGTAAAGATTGAAAGATATAATACAGAGAGTGGACAAAGAAAGAGAAATATTTTTTTCTTTTTTACCTCACACTGTCAAATAATTCCTTTTTTAAAAATCAATTCTCAAGATGAAAAAAATAGGAAGTACAAGAAAGAAAGAAAGGAAGAAAGCAGACTATACAGTGTTTACAATTCACATATATATATTTATTACAACTTTTTCA
The DNA here is from genome assembly GCA_963457665.1 of Thysanoteuthis rhombus. Taxonomy (NCBI): domain Eukaryota; kingdom Metazoa; phylum Mollusca; class Cephalopoda; order Oegopsida; family Thysanoteuthidae; genus Thysanoteuthis; species Thysanoteuthis major. The sequence goes on along the minus strand of OY735205.1, from coordinate 66,113,309 downwards.
TAATAATGAAGTATATTACATTTTAGACAATATTTTTTTATGTTGACATTTTGATAGATGGTTTCAAATGAATTAGCTCTTATCTGATTATTAGAATACAACGAACAAGTTTGACTAGAGTCAAAGTCCCTTGCTCCTTTAAAATCTGAAAGGTAAACAAAACAGAATTCATTTCTCCATAACTACCAGTCCTATTTCAATTCCTTTATTAGTAGTTCTTGTAAATGGGATTTGCAAAATTTAGTAAAATAAGCCAACCTGAGTTTGGCCTTAGAAGTGAAAGTGAATTCGTCATCAGTTTCTGGGTCTCTGTTATCTGTGGTATGATATCACAGGTTTTTGGTATGGTCATTATCATCTGTCATTGTTGTTATATACAAAATAAAGTTAGAATTCAATAGTAGGAGTTTGGCAAAAAGGAATACAAATATATGACAGAGGTGAGTGAGTAAAATCTATTTATGCATGTTTGTATGTAACTATCAATTTTTGTACTTGAACCTACTTGCTTGCTGGAGTAGTATTTATTGAGGTGTATTTTAGTCCAGCATTTATAATAAGTGACTCATGGGTATATATGATTTATGTATATATATATATATATATATATGTGTATATATACTTTCCATCATAGTTAATAATTGAACAACCTCAGAGTGAAAATTTGAAGTCATACAAAAAAAATTCTATCGAAAATAAATATGGTCAGAATAAATTCTTTTTATGACATCCACTGGGAACATCTAAAATAAAAGTAAGAGTAAAAAAAAAAAGAATGAAAAAAATTTAGAAACATCTATATAACATGGATTCTATATCTATTACATATATCTACATCTATATGTATATAAATATATACAGATATATATAAACACTGATATGTATTTGTGAATGTATAAGTATATATATATATATATATATATATATATATATATATATATAGAGAGAGAGAGAGAGAGAGAGAGAGAGAGAGAAGGAGAGAGAAATGTATATAGAGAGATAAGCCTGGCTACTGCAAGGTCAAAGTCAGCTCCTAATTCTATTTCAACTGAAGATGATTACTGCCATTTTTGCATTGCATATATGATAAATAAATTTGTAGATATATAACTCATCAGTTTGGCTCAGTTGGTAAGAGAACCACTTAGCAATCACTTTGTCTTGATTTCAAATCACAGTAGGGGGATGTTAAATTTATATACATCAGTTCGGTTTAATCTGATGGGATGAACAAAACCATCTACTGGTTTACTCCCCTAAATTTGGTGAGGAATGCTGTTATATAAAAAAAAGAAACCCGAAAAACCTCAACAAGTACAGACCAATAAGTCCACTTAACAGCATCTATAAACTTTTCACCAAAGTTATCACCAACTGGATATCCAAAATGCTAGATGAAAACCAACCATGGGATCAAGTTGGCTTTAGAAGAAGCAACTCAACCATGGACCATTTCTATTCGATAAATCAACTAAAAGAAAAGACAACAGAATACAAAATGTCATCCGCTCTTGCATCTATCAACTTCAAGAAGGCCTTAGACTTGGTGGAAATTCCCATGGTCATTGAGGCTATCACTCTACAAGGTGTAGACCCAACTCACATCAAAGTATTTCAACATATTTACAGTCACATTAGATCTCTTCCCAGGCTACATAAAGACTCGGAGCACTTTCAGCTCCGAAAGGGGGTATGTCAAGGTGATACCAGATCATTCAACCTCTTCACAGCCTATCTTGAGATAATCTTCTGAAACCTAGACTGGGAAAATAAAGGAATCAGAATAGATAATGAATACCTAAGCAACCTCAGATTTGCTGACGACATCGTCCTTTTTGCAGAGGACCTTCACAACCTCCAACTAATGCTAGATTAACTGAATGAAGTAAGCAAGAAAGTCGGCCTTCACATGAACTTCAATAAAATAAAGGTCATGTGCAACAATCACATTTGCAATGGAAACAGAACGATCAAAATCGAAAATGTAAAACTGGAGAAAGTAGACCACTGCATCTACTAAGGACCACCAATCTCCGTGAAATCCTCAAAAGAAGAAGAAATCAAGCGAAGAATGATTCTAGGATGGCAAGCCTTTGGCAGAGCAAATTCAACCTTGAAGAACTAGAAAATCGCATTAGTCCTAAAAAGAAGAGAATACAGCCAATGCATTCTCCCAATGGTCACCTATGGAGCTGAAACATGGAACCTAATCGACTAACCCTCACAATGAGACATCATAGAATCCATCAGAAAACTTAAATGGCAATGGGCTGGTCATTATGCAAGAACGGCACACAACCCAGGGATCACATGTGAAACCATAGAGAATCGAATTAGACAAGTTCAGAAAGTATTGGCTTTGTGATGTCCATGATAGAGAGATCTAGCTAATCCTGGGGAAGGACTATGTCCATCAATGGACAATAAAAGACTGATGATGAAGATGGTTCTTGTTCTTGTTATGAATATATAGAGATCTGGTTAGTCACTCAAAACAAACTGTCATGTAACCAAAGGCTTTTGGCAGAATGCCTTGTTGAAGGTGATCAATTAACAAATTAGAAAAAGTGGGGATCAATGTATGTTACTTCTCTTGCCTTTTGATGGGTGGTGATCACTAAAAAAGTCAGAATTTTTCAAAAAATAAGCATGTATGCTGCCAGACACAAACTAAGGGACCAATTTAGCAGAAACTTACTTTGCAAATTGAATCCCTCACTGAAAACTTACTGGGGGGGGGATTTGAAAAAACAAAAATGCTATTTAGATATAATGAAGAGTAAATTAAAAAATTTTCAGCCCTCTAGCTCCATTAATACAAAGAGAAGGGAGAGATTGTGCAGATATTTTGCTTGTGTATAAGTATGAGCTTATACATGCACTTGTATGTATATGTGCGTACGTATGTGAATAGAAAAAGAAAAAGAATACAATATTTATGTCTGGGAATTTTGGTGGGGTTTAGGAGTTGAGGGTGTCATCATTTCTTGCTAGGTCTGCTATCTCTCACAGAGGAGCTACACGTTTAGTTGTCCCAGTTAATAGGTTCATTTCCGACCTACTTTTTCTTTCATTGACTGGCACATAATGCTTGGTTACCAAATTGTTGGTGATGTTTCTTGCCAAAAATGGCCAAAATTGTTTATAAAACATTGCGATACTGCAGTAAACTCCAAAAATGAGCGTTCATCAAAAATACTACTGCAACTCAGTTCAATCAATCCTATATTTGAAAGTCCTTAAGCAGGGGCCCCAAAACATTTTAGACTCCTTGACCCCTTCATACAATTCTTGATCCTTCATTGGCCTCCAGGCATGTGCAAATGATATAAATAATGATGATAATCTACACATTTAATTAGCAATGTGCAGATGTCTTCTGTCACACTAAGGGTCGTAACTGATGTGGTAGAATAGAATTCCATTAAGGTATCTGATGTAATAAAATGGAATTTTATTCGTGTTCTAATGACTGAATTACAGAATAATTTGAAAATAGAAAAGGTAATAAAAACAAAAACCGAGAAATAATAAAAATCCATTTGTTGTCACTGCAGGCAAATCTGTATTATCTATGTATATAAAATGTAATGTTTATATCCATATATTTCATGTATGCTGTCATTTTTGACCTAGTAATAGTTTTTTAACAAATAGTAATAATAATAGAAAATAACTGGTCTGACCATCCAGTAACCAAAGGACAGAATGACACAATATCATGAGACTTTGCGATAGATACCAACAAGACCATCAAAGCAAATACACCTGACATAGCAGTTAAGGACCACCAGAGAAGAACTTGCCTTTTAATTGACATGTTCTTTCTGATAGAAGTGAAGGAACTTGTGAAAGGTGAGTACAAAGATCTTGAAATCGAGAAACAGAAAATTTGGCACTTGAAAGCACTGTCCCTTTTATTGTCGGAACACTAGGGATGATCAAGAAAGGCACTGAAAAATATCTCACCAAAATTTAAGGTGACCTTTTTGTCTATGAAGTTCCAGGAGATTGTGCTTACAGGCACTGCCCCAATATTGAGAAAAGCACTATCATATATCTGTTGAATACTTATGTGAAGGGCAACTAAAAAACCAAAAAGAAACTGCATCACACGCAAAGAACTGCAATGTACACAAAAACTGCAACACGTAAAATAAAAACGGGTAAAAAAAGAAATTGTACTTTACTTCAACCTTCTCTTGCCCTACGTTATTGGTAATGATGTAATAGATTGTAAAGAACAGAGATAAAAAAAACAAACACCACCAACAACAACAATAACATTAAGTTAATACAGATGTTCCTTGTTATAACACAGATGTTGGGGTCCCAAAAAGCTGATCACTCTATAACTGAGCCACAATAACTGAGAGGTGGGTATGGGTAATATTCAAGGTGAAAGATGGCTAACATCATAGTTAAGATGAAAGGAATTAGCTAAAAGCATTACAATAGTCCATGAACAAAACTTTTTTTCCTTATTGAATTTCTTAAAAAAATGTTGTGATTTATATTGCAGTATATTTCTTACTGGGAGTTTGGTAGGATTTGTGTCACCTCTGTCATCAAATGGGCTCATGATGCATTTGCTACAACATAAGCCTATATGATGACAGATATTTGGGGCTGAATGCTATTTTGCAACATTGTTATGGTACTCGCTATTCATTGTTTTATATCTGAATGGGGTATAAGAATAGGTTGAAATATTAGGATCCACAACCAACCTGCCTTATCATGTGAACTGTGCCACAACAGATAGTACTTTGATCCGGTAAACTCAAAACAATGATAATTTTATTATAATTCTCCAAATGTCCATTGATTTATATGAAATCGCTTACTGCAAAAAACGCTCAGCACAAATCCATGAAATTTGTGTGTACCAGTGGGATCCCAAGTAAAGCTTTTGGCAAATCAGTTTAAAAAAATAAACCCAGAATATGTTTTTATGGGTTGATTTGCATTCTAAATTCATACTGAAAGGGACATATTTTGTGCCTGCATGGCAACAACTTTGTGACACTGGAATAAAATTGTGTTAGTGAGAGAGAGAGAGAGAGAGACAAATATATACACACTTAAGTACATTTCAGTCATAACCAAGTCAAACAAAGTATCACCCCAGATTGGCAGGCTTTTGATAGAGCAATCTCAACATCCAAGAACAAAAAGATTCCATTAGTTTTGAAAAGAAGGGTCTACAACCAATGCATCCACCTGATAGTCACCAATGGAGTTGAAACATGGAACCAAACCAAAAGACTGGTTCTCAAAATAAGAACCATGTAATGTGCCTAAGAGTGTATCATGCTTAATATCATATGGAGAAATCACAAGACAACACAGTATAATAGAGATATCATGTGGAATTGTAGCCACAGAAAATAAGATGGTGTGACGATTCAAACAGGTTCAGGAGATATTGGCACAGCAATGCCTGGAACAGAGAAATCTGGTATATCTTGGGAAAAGTCTATGTCTGAAGACAGATGTTGAAAAGCTCATGATAATGATGATGATGTTCATCATCATCATCTACTTGTATATAACAAGTCTTTTTTTTTAAATTTCCCAACTGCATTGAATTGTTTTCCTGAACCAATCGGAAAATTACCAACTATGAGTGCTTTTTAAACGATAATAATTTGTTCAAGTTAGACAGCTTAAGCATTATACATATATATCGAGAACATTACCATCAGCTCCCTGTTATTTTAACATTACACTCACCTTTTTTTGTACATTATGCCTTCAACTTTTTAACATTACATCCCACTTTTTGTCGATGGCCCCCTTTTTAACATTAGCCCCCTCTTAACATTGATCTCATCTTTTTTTCTCAAATAAACCCTAATTTTTTAGTTGATTTGCTTCACTTAAATACACCCCCTAAACTTCAATTCCCACTTTTTCCTATACTTAAACCCCACAAGCACCCCCACCCAAGTTTAATATCAGCCCCCCCTTTTAACACCAGCCAACCTTTTTGGGACATTAACCCACTTTTCTAAACATTAGCCCCCCCCACCTCAACATTAGTCCACAATTTCGTAAACATTACACCACCCCCTTTTTATTTTTAGCTCCCATCCCGATCTAAAACCCCATCCCATTCGTTACATTAGCTCCCTTGGGGGGGGGGGGGCATTAGTTTCCCTATTTTTCTCATTAGTCTCCATTTTACAAACCCCACTTTAACTTAAGCCCCCTCCATGCCCCACTTTTTTTTTTAGTATTAGGCCCCTTTTTTATTATTAGCCCCTTTTTCCTAATGTTGGCTTTCTTTTTTATTTTAACACTGTAAAGAAAGAGTGGTATCAAATCAGTTGAACTAAACATTATTTGATTTCCATCAATCTATATTTCTGTTTTATAAATTCTTTTTACGTGACAGCAATTCATCCTGCCCGTTAGGCCGGGTATTCAATCCAGGAATAATAATTAAGTAGATGTGCAGTTTGGGACATGTTTTTTTTTAATTTTTTATTTCTGTTTGCCTAATTTTTCTTTTTGATTGAAAAAAAGAAAATTATATATGGCCAAAAGTTCATGGCCAAATTTCTCAATTTTGGCCATTAAATGGCCAAAATGGCAACCCTGTGTTGAAGCAAACATCTTTTCTGTTTTCTTCCCCTCTTTCTCTCTCTCTCTCTCTCCTTGAACTCGAAGGAGACAGGACAGAATTTTTTCCCCCAGGGTATTTCCCATGAAGAAGAGCCAGTTGTTGTCAGCAGTTGGTGACTGACTGACTGACACGCACTTTCTTGCACACTCACACACACAAGCGACGACTGCAAATATATTATTTATGTAACCTATTTGAGGAAAGACTTCCACAGAAGGACAACTTTATATAATTAACTACACGTACTCTATGAACTTATTAATGCAATGAGAACACTGGCCTATACACAGATACATCAATACAAATATACACAATATACACAATACATATATATACACACACATTATATATATATATATATATATATATATATATATATATATATATATATATATATATTACGATCTTTTCTGAAAAAAAATATTTCAAGACTAAAAAGTACTGTCATTGAATCTTAGTATTTCAATATTTTTATGATAAAAATTGCCCAATAAGACCATTCCAACATTTGAATAATCAAAACAGCCAAAATCGTTGAAAGAATTTGGCTGTTTTGAATATTAAAATATTAGCTTGTTCTGATTGGTTTGATTCAAATATTGTGTTTGGATTAACATTATTAATATGATAATTGTGAAGACAATTCATTTGGAAATATATTTCATCCAGCACCAAAATTAACTGCATAATGAATCGAACAGCCAACCACGTAAATGAAGAAAGAACCAGCGTCCACCAAAAAGCAGTCTTAACACGCGACTGCTCTTCCAACAGAGTTGACAATGCCTTTGGTGAATAAAAGTTTGAAATAGCGTACTTAAACCACCCATCTTAACAGCTGTTAGCTTAGTTGGTATAGCAGTGCAATGTTAAGACTACTTCCTGATTGACAAGGGTTTAAGTCCTGTATGGCACGCATTTTCTTTATTCATTTACGTGGTCAGCTGTCCAATTTGCTTCTTGGTTAATTCCGGTGCCTGACAAAATATGTTTCAAGATAAATTTCCTCCACAGTTATCACATTCTGTTGGATGTAAACTGTCCAATTTAATGATATATATATATATATATATATATATATATATATATTAAGAAATAGATATATGATCAGACAGAATGATTGCAAATTGAGTTATATTACATAAAAACTCTTATTTGAAATGATCTCCTGTCATTACATGGTTAATGTATCACTTGGTCAAGACAATGTAAATAGAATGAACAATTAAAGAACAATTAAAGGGGGCAGCTGCAGGAATTGAACCCGTGACTGATAAGGTAACCACCTCAACTGTTTAGCTCAATGGTAAGAACGACGCTACATTGAAGCAGCTACTCTACAGGTCGCAGGTTTGATTTCCTGCAGCAGCCCCATTTTCTTTGTTTATTCTATTTTTGGCTAAGTGATACATTAAGTGTATAATAATGGGAGATCATTCCGAATAAGAGTTTCTATATAATATAATGCATTTTATAATCATATACATCGAGAGAGAGAGACTGGCTCCACTCCAAATTTTGTTCTGGTTTAAGATGATTACAGCAACTTCTGCATTATGTATATAATAAAAATAATTCTTTAAATATACATATCGAAAATGTATTCATTTAGTAGAGCCTATGAGTATTTGTATAATGAATTTTTGTTAATATTGAAGACTTGCTTAATCAGTAATCACTGGCCTCAGTTGTTCAAACCGTGCAAGGGGAATGTAGGTTTTACAAACTGGTTAACCCTCACCCTAATTTTGGTGAGGATTGTTCTTGTTATTCTTTTTATCGTAGGAAAACAAAGTCAACTTCAGACTTTGTTTTGGAGTTTGACAATATGTATATATATCAATATTGTAAAGTACTAACGTATATGTGTGTGTGCATGTATGCATTTGTAATCAGTATGTTACATATTACCTGTAGCATACAGCTTTAGAGAGAATTTTTGAAAAAAAATATTGTTCATTTCTATGGGGTCTGCATTCACACTCTTAGAAAACAAGTCTCTTGGAAAATGTTTTGTCTATGTATTTTTTCATTTAGGATTTTTCTCAAAAACTTCTTGAGTTTAATGCATAAAATCAAGCTAAATGTATATTTTGAATCAGCATCATCTGAGGATGTTTTTTCCCATTTATTTGAACCTACTCACTTGTGAGGGGATTCAATACTTGTTTAGAAATTCCTTTTTGGGTGGTAATTTTCAGTTCCTAAATCATGGCAATTCAATAGCCAAGTGGTTAGAGCCTCAAAAAGTAGAGATGGCGGACCAAGGTTGAACTTCAAGTGAGAAAGTTTTTTTCTTTTCATTTTTATATGCTTTCAAAATATTTGATCTTCAAACCTCTTGGATGTTTGACAGTTTTGATACAATAATTTTTTCTAGTTTTAGAGAGGGGTTCAGTGAACATTTTCAGGTTGAATTTTACTAAAACAAGATCATCAATTTCTGTGGAGTCAGCGTTCACACTCTAAGAAAACAAGTCCGTTGGAAATTTTTTTTAGCCTGTGTTTTTTTTTTTTTCATCTCGGAGTTTCTCAAAAAGTGTTAGAGTTATTTCCATAAAATAAAACTACATGTTTATTTTGAATCAACATAATCTGGGGAAGGTTTTGTTCATTATTTCATTGGGCGTACTCAAATGTAAGGCAGAGGGAGGAGTTAATGCTATTTTAGAATTTTCTTTTTGAGTAGTAATTGGTCGTTTCAAAGTCTTAGTGGTTCAATAGCTGAGCAGTTAAAGCTTTGAAAAATAGTTCAAACTCTGAATGAGAAACTTATTCTTTTCAATTCTATATACTTTCAAACTATTATATTATCATAATATCACAAAAATTTTACAGTTTTGATAAAATGATTTTTTCAGGTTTCAGAGGTGGGTTCTATTTTCAATGAAATTATAATTCTTAACTTTTCATTCATCATAAGTAAACTGCAAATTTGATTCTTTCTTTCACCCCATGTTGATTCAATTATTGTTGTATCTATATTATATAAAATGCTAAATTTTTTTCCCTTTAATTTCATGTACTTTCATTTCATTAGACCATCAAACCTTTTGGAATATTGTCCGGTTTTCGAAAGGAATTATTTAAAGGTTTTATGAGAGGGGCTTCAATTTACAATGTAGCTATAATGGTAAACTACACCCATAAACAAAGACATATTTAGAATCAGTAGGACACAATTTGCCAGCAACACACATTTTAAGGTTGAATTTTTACAAAAATTACACCGTCGATATTTGTGGGATCTGCTTATGTGTTCACATAAAGAAAGATTAATTTTATCAGCAAAGAAATCAATGAGAGTAATAATACACCAGTGTTTAGAAATGTGGTAAATACTATCGTCGGACCAATTTTAAAGCCAGATGGACAAAATTTTCCTTCTTTTTTCCAATTTCATGTCCTTTTAATTTTTTAGACTTTCTTCAGGAAATTTGTCAGATTTGAGAAAGGAAATACCCATAAGACAGGGTTCTATTTACAATTTAACTATAATGCTAAACTACACCCTTACTTTTTATTTGTCATAGAAGACAATGGATTTGAATGTCTCTTTCTTTCAGTGCTTATGTGTACTGCATGTCAGCCCAGAGTTTTTATGGAATCTCTATAAAATATCATTTGCCTCCCAGTGTTGTCAGTTTTAGTGGTATTTTTCACCAGCAATGCTAGATACCTCAGCTAGTAAATATGTATATGAGCGTGTGCGTGAGCCAACACACAAATATATACTCTTTACATACGTGTTCATACATGCAAATACATACACTGTATCAGTGAGGGAAATGGGTTTTGTGTATGATAATTTCTCCATAGTGGACATTGAACTTACAAATAACCTAGAAATTGAGATGTAGGCATATGTGCATACTCCCCTCATTTTTCGATCACACTACCGTATATGGAGGTATATGAGACCTCACACCTTATTCCAGCAGGGTGTATCAAGAAAAGAAACACCTTCCCCTGAATTCCTATAATTTGTTACCCAGTTTTAAAAAAAACAACTTTTCCTCCAATGTATGGCCGGATAATGAAGGGTATGTTTATTTTTTTACCAATGTTTTAGGTTTAGAAAACAGGGCGGGCTTATATGCAGTCAAATATGGTGCTTCAATGTATATCAGACACAAATAATTTAACAACTGTAGTTATCAGAGATGGCGAAGGCTTCTATCCTATTTTATATGTGCGTGTGTTTCTGTGCTTGTTTGTTTCTTTGCTTTAGCACACTTGACCATACTGTTTTGTCTAGACACTCGAAAATTGGCATCAGTACTCCACTAGACCCTCCCAAAAATGTTTTTTCTATTTTTCGGAAAAAGATTTTTTGACTTTTTGGGGCCTTATTCTGACAGGTTTATTAATAACATCTAAATTCTCAAGAATCAAAATGTATCAAGATATTTCTTTACTCTATATTAAATGTTTTTCAGTGGAAAATACCAGTCATGTCATAAATAGTATTTATACATAACTTAACATTTTTACGCTACGTTTTTTCAATTATCGACAGTGATGGCAAGTATGTCTGTTTATCATATACTCACAGATACACATTCACCTATACCACCATAAGAACACGCATATTGAGATGAATACATTATATATGTGATAAAAAAATGAATGAATATATAGTTTTAATTTGATCAAAAGTTCATTCACTCAAAACAAGAATATAAAACAACTATTTTTGTACAATCAAAAGTTTGTAAAATCAAACATTTTACAAAGTTGAGAAAATAAGTAATTTTTAACTGTTTTTTACAAAAAATAAACGAATACTTTCAAAAGTTCTGATCAGTAATTCTTTTAATCAAAGCAAAAGTATAAAGTGATTACGATCAAAAGTCTATGTAATCAAATTGAAATCGAACTTGTTTTACAAAAATTAAGTAAATTTCAATGATTAGACTATTTCACCGATTCAGCAAAACATATACACATGGATCTACATCCCATTTCTGTGCTGTACATGTGCATTAGACACATATGTATGTACATTGTCAAAAGAACAATGTTTGTCAACTTTCATCTATTGCCTGCCTTTGAAAATCACCCATACCCAACTCCCAGTTATTGTGGCTCAGTTAAAACATGGTTGGCTTTCTTGGACCCCAACACCTGCATCATAACGGGGGGGGGGGTGTAGCAACAAGCTAGAAACTCATAGAATTACAAAAATAACTAGGAAAAATTAGTCATGAAATAATTTTAGATTAAGATTTACCTCCTTTGTATATGTAAGACTCGACATAGTTAATAAATTAAAGTCTGACCAGTGGGAAAATTCACAGAGCTTTCTTCTTGCATGTCCAGTTTTCAAGGCCATGAATTCATTGTTTGCATTGAAAATTCAGTTGAGAAAAAATTACTGACAAATGTAACTTATGCCTGGATTTTCTTTCATCAAAATACTGCGAATATGTATATTGGACAGAACATTATGGTTCAGTTTAGTATTATAGCTACATTTTAAATAGAAACACTCCTTTAAAGCCCTCAACTCCCCACTAAAAAAATCATTTTGGAAAAACCAGATTGTCCAAATTCTTCCCCTAGATCAACTAAGTATGCATACCAAAGTTGGTTGAACTACACCAAAGCTTTGCTGATGAACGAAATATAAGGGTTCAGTTTCACTTTATAGTTACGTTGTAAATAGAACCCCCCTCTGGAACCCTTAAAAGAATTGGGTGGGAAGGGACCAGAGGGTTCAGGTTCTCCTCTTAGATCTACTAAGTATGTATATCAAATGTAGTTGAGCTGTGCCAATGTTTGAAGGTAGAATACAGTAACAGACGGACAGAGGGAAACAATTGTTTCATATAAATGGAGTATTCATCTGTCATGGGATTTTAAGTTTATTGTAAAGGAGATTTATCTCATTAATGGGTCATTAATAGTGTTGCCAACTGAAAAAAAATTTCATGCCATGTCAACATTCAAAAAGCATTGGAAAAAAGCACTAAAAAAAATGTTAGCCATTTTGTGGCAATCTCTATTGCTTAAAATGGCTATATCTACCTGATTTGGTAAGGAAATAGCTATAAATTGGCTGAAATGGCTTTAAAATAGTGCTAGAAATGGTCTAAAAAAACAAAACAAAAAGTTGAATAATCACACTGCCCAAACAAGAAACATGCTAAATTATCAAGAAAAGCTCCAAGTTGGCAGCATAAACCTTGGAATTTTTTTTTTGATAAACAGATATATTTCCCCCTTTTTTTATATATAATTATAGATAAGTTCATTACTGTCCATACAATATCTCAGAAATTTCTCAATGAAGAGGTGATTAAATTTTGGGATCAATGAATCCATGCCCAAATACATTCACTAAGTCGTAGTTATATGTCCTAGCCACAAGACATCTTCAAAGATTTCTCAATGAATTTCAATTTAATTTTGTAGAATAGTGAACAATAGGCTGCAGAAGGAGGGATCAAATTTTGGGATAAGTCGCAACATTTACATAATATTTGTAAGGTGACTCTGAGTAACTCAGTTTTAAGTAGTATTAGAAATGGGTTTGGGGAACTAGGTATATGGTAAGGCTAGATTTTTAGATCTAGGTATATGGTAATGCCTGCAGTCCTGGAAATTGAGAAGTAGGTATAACCCCACATATTTCTCATTCACATCACTGACTATAAAATTGGAGCTTTAGAAGATTGGTTAACTGTATGGAAACAAAAGGTGCCCACTATAAAGTTTAAATGTGATTATTGCCAGGTCACGTGACCCTGAATATAAAATAATTTTAGCTAAGAAGCATCTTATCAAAGAGCACTTTTTTTATCTAGTTTCAAGTAGATCCGATTTAAAAAAGATGAGGAAATCAATTTTAAAACAAAATTTACAGCCATTATCAACAGATCGCATGACCCTTAGTGGAAGATTTTCTTGAGTAAGAAGCATTTATCAAAAAACACCTTTCTATCAAGTTTCAAGTAAAACTCACTTAAAACAGCTGAAAAAAATTGAATTCAAAACATACAGTTTAAGCATTATTGTCCGATTATGTAACCCTGAAGGAGAGATTCTGCCAGGTAAGAAACATTTTAATAAGGGACACCTTTCTATCAAGTATTTAGTAAATCTGACTTGAAGCAGCAGAGAAAGAATATGAGGACAAAACTACAATTGGACAGACCCTGTTATATCCATATTCAAATTAAGAGTTGCAAAAATGCTTTCCTAAATACAGGTTCCCCCCCCCCCCAGTACAATGTGTTTCATTATTTTGGGGTTCGTAATATACGGTGGGTGGGTAGTTGGTTAGTTATTGGACCCCAACAATTTCATCTAAATTCTTACTCACTCGTCCAGAAAAACTGCCAATAAAAAAAGAATTTCACTTTGAACCCATAAGCCCAACATTTCAATACTTGGGGCCAAACAATATTTTGATATACCATTAGCCCATTTGATGACAGAAGTGACACAACTCCCATCCCACCTCCATTTTGAAATATAGTTGACTTATGACACCAAACCAACTGAAATGAATTAGACAAGAAGATTCCAGTAGTCAATGAACAAAACTCACTAAAAAATGAATTTGAGATTTACCACTCCTCAGGTCAAGTACAGGGTAAGGCTTCAAAAAGTCAAAAAGTTCAAAGGATCATAGATGTAAATACGTAAATATTTCCTCTTTAGATACTGATATTAGATATACTTTGTAATTTTTTGGTAGTATTATGTGATATAAAATATATTAAAGAAAGACTCTTTTTATTTGTTTAAATCTAACTTAATTTTTTTGCAAGAGACAATGTTTGTCATCTGTCACCTTTTATTGCCTGCCCTTAAATATAACCTGAACCCATTTCGTAGTTACTGCAGCTTGGTTATAAAGTGGTTGGGTTTTTTTGACCGCAACACCTGCATTATGATGGGGGATACCTATACAAGATTAACTATTAACATAACTGGTTCTTTAGCTATTTATTGAGAAACATTTTAGGTAACATATTTTCATTCAAATAATTTTATTTTTATTTATCACATCGAAACAATATTGGTTGATTAAGAGCTACATTTCAAATAAGATTCTTAAACAGGTCTGGTTAGTCACTCAATAGAAATTGTCATGTGGCCAATGTCCTTTGGCAGTATGCCATTTTGGGGGTTATCTATCAGAAAATTGGGAGAATAAGTTACTTCTCTCACTTTTTGGGGAGTGGGGAGGATCACTGAAAAAAACAATTGTGAAAGCTGTCATACTCAAACTAAGAGACCAATTTAGCATAAATTTACATTTTTGTAGACATTATAAGGAGTAAATATTTCAATTTTCAGCCCCTTTGGAAAAATTGCTCACATTTGTTGACCTAAATTAATTCGTTTGTCTCAAAGAAAATTTAGAATTAAATATGATAAATATTAGAGATAATCCACATGCAACAATTTAGAGTAATTTTTCGAAGTTGATCTTTAGAACACTTTTTTCAGTGAAGCCAGTCAGCCAGCTGAACCAAATTGTAGACTGGAGAAGCCTATATTGACAGTTTTGGTTGACAGTTTCTCATAAACTATTACGATGATGGGTAAGTATAAATCCTTTTGTCTAGTACAAGATTAACTTATTCTGTACATATCAATATAAGAGGCTATTTGGTTTTTATTTATTCCTGTAAACTCAATATAGAGCATAGAGCCACAACCACTCTGCTACGGTTTCAATAGCAAGTAGGTTTGATCCATCTTCTTTCCAAGGACATTAGTCCAAAACGAATCTGAAAAACCTTGACTAAAACTTGAAATGCTGATTCTATTTTCCTTGTCAGTAACTATTATGCCTTTTTTTTAAAGGATTATTATGGAACCTAACCAAGAGACAAACCTGCAAGCTGAGAAGCATGCAGTGTGCGCATGAGAGAATCATTGGAGAGATCACAAGACAGCATAATATAAACAGGAAGAAAACGGGGGTCTGAGACATCATAGAATCTTTTTGAAAACTCAAATGGCAATGGGCTGGTTATGTTGCGAGAATGAAAGACAACTGATGGACATCATGAATCAGAACATGGATCCCCAGAAACCACATTCAAAACCGAGGCCGACAAAATACAAGATGGAGAGATGGACAGGATAAATTCAGAAAATACTGGCTCCATGACGCCCATGATAGAGAAATGTGTCTGATTCTGAGGAAGGTCTATGTCCAACAACAGACATTAAAAAACTGATGATGATGAACCATTATGCTATTCTGCACATAAAGAATTAAATCATAATAAGTAAATCAGTGTCAATAATTGATCAACCATAGCATCAAAATTTCAAGTCATGAAAGAAAGATTATATCAAAGAATAGATATAGTCAGAATTATTTCTATTTATGACATCATTGGCATTTTCCACTGGAAACATCTAATATGTATTAAACGGATATCTAGAAACATCTAGATTTTGGAGAATCTAGATGCTATTCCCACTGGAAAACATCTACAACAGAGTAAAAAAAAACAGCATGCCATAAAGGGGTGATCAGTGAATGAGTTACTTCTCTCACGATTTGTTGGACAGATTGCTAAAAAGGTCTGAATTTTTTTAAAACAAGTAGACACAAACTAAGGGATCAATTAAGCATAAATTTGCATTGGAAATTGAACCTTCCAACTAAAAATCTAGGGGGGGGGGGTAAATTCTTAGGGTTCTTACTCCTTTAGTGCATCTTGATGTGTGAAACATACATATAGCAAGACTACTTTGAAAACTGAAGAAACCTATGATGACAGTTTTTGCTGACAATTTCTAATAGATATGATAATATAATAATTCAAAGTGAGCTGAAGTTCAGCTTGCCCGGGGTGCCAGTAAATCTTCACTCTTCATTTTTAGATGTGTCCAACATTTCTGTAGCTTACTTTGTCTATCCCCAGTTAGCTGACATCATTTTTTTTTAATCAATTCTCATGATAGAAAGAAAAAAATACCTGAAGTTTCCTTTTCATTTTTTTTATCATCAAAGAACAATCATTATTTCTCTTTTTTAATCAATTCTCATGATGGATGTAAAATTACGTCATCAGTGTTCACAAGCAAGGGATTATAGACCAAAATTGTTTTTTTAGATATGATTTATAGTTTCCCTTCTAGCCCCCCCCCTTATTCAAGGTTTCTCTTTCAGCGGTCCCCCCGCCCCTTGACTGCAGTTCCCCTTTCAGTGGTCCTCCCTTATCTGTGGTTTACCTTATAGACCCCCTCCCATCTGCAATTTTCCTTCCAGCGCCTCCCCACCCTGCCGTATCTGCAGTTTCACTCTCAGTGGTACATGGCTACATCATTAGAATTCCATTCTTATTTATTAATAACTAGTATATACCCATAAAAAATGACGGGGTTATCTAAGTATAGATCGACACTAAGGAGCCTGAAGCTACTCTAATGAGTAATTCATTTTCAACTAGGATGTACCCGTCAGAAATGACAGGGTTATTAATGTATGGATCAGTCATAAGGAGCATAAAGTTATTTGATTAGATACCTTATTTTTGATAATTCAAGTATCCTAATTTTAAGTTTTTTGAAGTCTCAACTCATCTCGAGCTGTTTTAATCTGTGATGATCAGACATGAAGTCTTGAGAGTTTCTATGATGTAATTTTTATTGCTATGGCATAATAGGAGGGTGAAACAACCAATGAGATCATCCCATTTGAGTGCAAAAAACAAATACATAAACAGAAAAAATTGCATAGAAACTAGTTACATGGTTAGATAATTCAAGAGTCCTAATTTCAAGTTTTTTCAAAAGTTTCAACTCAACTCAAGCCATTTTGATGTGTGAGTAGACATAAAGTTTCTATACGATAATCATGATACAAAGGTAACTTAATCAATGAGATCAATGCACAAACAAATAGAGGAAAAATTTGCATACATGTTTTGATAAAAGTCTTCTATGATTGTTTTGTCTGATTCGAACACCTTATTATAGATAGCTCTTACCATATTCCATCGATGGAAACCTGACAGGAGTAGAAATTTGATTTTGATGTTAAAATAAGTTTTTCATCCAGAATCTTGCATGCTTTCAATGAGGAATAAAAGAATTGATTCCATAGTAGGTTTTCACCATTTTGCAAATAATGAGTATATTCTTGGCAAATAATTTAAACTTTTGTAACATTTGAATGTGTTTTCATTCTGGAAAATACAACACTACTTTCCAGATAACCTAAGAGTTGGAAACATATACTACCCCTGTCCTATAATAGTTGCTACACTTGCATATATACATGTATCTGTGAAAGTAATAACTACTATGGGACAGAGGTACTATTTTCTATCAAACTCTAAACCACTACCTAGTTTTGACTTCATTCTTGTACGTTACTATGGGTGACAATGATCAGACCAAAAACCAGTGACATCATGCACAAATAAGAGTGACAGTGATGTACGCAAAAACTGATGACGAATTCACTACCTCTTTTAAAGCCTAACTCGGGTCAAATTGTTTTGCTAAAGTTTGCAAATCTCACTTACAGGAATTAATAATAATGATATGGAACGTATATTTTTGGAAATGGAGGAATGAATTCTGTTTTGTTTACCTTTTAGATTTTAATGAAGCAAGGGAGTTTGATTCTAGTGCAGCCAAGCTTGTGTTTCAAATATTCAATGTTTTTTGTAATGTTAACTTCTTTTCATCTGATTTTTTTTCTCTTCTCTTACTCTGTATTGAACTGTCCTCAATACAGACTGAACATGCACACACACACACACACACACACACACACACACACACACACACACACACATACACATCCTACTGCTCTCCCTTTTCTTTTCTCTCCTTTGACCAGGGTTGCCAGATTTGGCTTGGAGGGGAGATAATTCCAGCTCAGACATCACTAGTTTGAGTGCCAAAAAGTGCTAAAAATCGCTAAATCAAGAAATAGCTATAAAATGGTCAAGACAAACTAAAAATGGCCAAAATGCTTAAGTACTAATTAAGCGATTTTTGCACTGCCAAAACAGGAAACATGCTAAATTTAGCAGGAGGCAGAGGTTCAGTACCAACATTGCCTAAACTTGGAATGACTATAATGCAATTCATTTGTCTTTGTAAATTGTTTTGCTCTTAAAGACGATATAGGTACATATATTCTGGAACTGTGGCATAGCTGGGTGGGATGGATTTGAAAATGGAGGGGTCTCCCAAAAGCTTTGTAAAGTATAGTTCACCTACTGCATTTCTACTGACATTGTACATTATTATTCGAAACGCTTCCTTCTCTAAGTTGCAGAATGCATAACTCATTTGGGGGTTTCAGTTGGTTATAATCTTCCATGTTCGACAGACATCTTGGAAGATGGATAAAGGCATGCTCGCTTCTTGTCCTGGGAAGATGTGACCAAAAAACAGTTGATTCATGCCTTCCAGTTCAATCATACTGCTTAGAGTGTACTGAATTAGCTGCTGAGTGCAAAGGGGAATTTATCCTCTGAAAAGTTTTCTACACTAGAATCAAACACATGACCCTCTGCATGTGAAGCAGACGTGCTAACCATTACACTAACCAAGCGGACATTATTCAATTACAATGATAGATTTTTACTTACAAAAATTGCATAAATAATGATTCAGCCTTTTGGGCTGTTTTTCACCAATTAAGTGATAATGCATGTCGATTTAATGCAAATTTTCCTTTTTCATCAAATTTCACTAAATGTGAGAGGGGGCCACTCAAGGAGCAAAGCCCCCAGGACCCTAAATCTCTTGCTATTTCTAGCTACACCACTGTTCTAGGAGTGTACTTTATGCAAGAAAGAAGAAATATTTATGGATATTTATCAATAAATCAATGAGCAAATCTGGTTAGTTACTGCATAGAAACTGTCATGTGTTGGGTGTGATCAATTAAAAAATTGGAAAATGGGGTGATTAATGAATAATTTGCATCCTTTTGTTGAATCACTAAAAATCTGAATTTCCAAAAGAATAGTGTGAACGCAGTCAGACAAAAACAAAGGGACCAATTTAGCAAAAAATTATATTGTGAATTGAACCCACCCCTCATAAAACTCATCTTTGGCTGGAATTCTAAAAAACAAAACCCTGTTTTTTCAAGACATAATAAGGAGTAAATGATTGAATTTTCTGCCTCAGCTACATTGGATTTGCCTGTATGGATAAATAGATATTTGTGATATAGATGGATAGATAGGTAGCCAGAATCACTTTAAAACTGTAGAAACCTATGTTGACAGTTTTGGTTTTTAATATAAATGTTTATAATCTCGAAGTGTACTTTGTTCTGGAAAGAAAACATATTTATGGACTTTTGCTGATAAACCAATGAGAAATTTACCATAAATTTGAAAAGCCCAGGGTTTGAATGTTTTCATATTTAGTATTTGACATTGTGGGCTGTTACTCCATACAGATAAGGGTTCATTTCATTGATTTAATTTGAGCCATCTCTATGAACAAAAGAAGGTGAGAATAGCAGGAATCAGAATTACAATCAACCTTGTTTGACAGCCTGTTGATAGTGAACTTGAGTTCCTGAAAGTTGACCTTCAAATGAAGACTCAGTTCTGAGAATAGATTCCATGTAATGGTCATTTAGGTGGGTATCCAGGGGGCCCAGACACACCTCTCTTGATTAGGGAAAGCAAAACTGAATTTTTTTCCAAATATTTAGATGAAAAAAATATTTACAAATAGAAAAACCCATATAATCTTAAGTAATCATAAATTAACTATAAAAACCCAAATTATTAAATCCATTGTCTAATTTTTTTTCAATTTGAAACCCTCTGCACAAAATCCTGGATCCCATCCTGCTATTCATGTCACCAATTAATAGTTTAATGCAGCGATTCTGAAAGAGGAGGTCGGCAGAAGGAAACTCATTTTGAAAAAGACAAAGTGAAAAATAATTAATCATGAAAAAAACAATTTTAAAAAAAATCCACAGCTACAAGAAAAGGCTATTAGAGTATTTCCCCCTTTTCTAACAATTGGAATACCTTGAATAGAGCGATTTTGATGTAGTATGGTTAAAGTATTACTGTACCAATTATAGTTACTAAGTATAAGCAGAAAAGAAAAAGCATTCTATAGAATGCCAAGTGGTGAAGTCTTTGGGAACATTGTAGGTATACACCCGGTTCCAGAGTGTATTAAATAAATATAGGAAAAAAATCAAGCTTTTTTCTTTCTTCAATGATACTAAAAATCTTATTAAAAACAGCTCATTTTTTTTTCTTTATGTTCAGAATTTAAAGTCTCTGAGTTGTAGGCTGAATATGCAAACTTATCTGCTCAAACCTCAGGAGGGAGAAAAGCAAATACAAAATCGATAATGTGACAAAATTATCATAATTTTCAGTATTGTATAAACTGGCTGAACTATACTTACAAACTATGCAAAATTTCAGATGAAATAATGAAAAAATTAGGAAAAGAAAAAGAATAACTTTCCTATATTTATTTGACACACTCTGAAACTGGATGTACGTCTATGATATCAGACTTTGCCACTCACTCTATCATCATAAGGCATAGAACAGTGCGGTTTTGAATAGTATGGAAAACTCTGGAACAAATTACCCATAGTAAATAAGGTATTCCTGTAGCTATTTTCTGCATAAAAACAAAGAGACTGAACACTGTGGCAGATATGCGAATCTATCTGTTAACCAATTAACCAAACTTCAAAGAGATTTGTAAAAATAAAATGAAACCATCTTGTTCATCACATCAACTTTTCTTCCACTTCCCATCCCTTTTGGAATCTATATATTTTTCAAAATGAATTTACTTTTAGAAAACCTCTGATTGTTTATTCTTTACTAAATGTCATCTAATTGACATGAAATATTCTTAGGGGTCCATACATATTTTTGGAGAACATTAAGGTGTATGAGCCTTACCCACCCCCTTTGGACAAAACATGTTAAATTTCAGGCAAATCAGAGTTATTCAGGCAAAACCGTAGAAAATTTTGGGCAAATCATGACTTTTGCCCCTCTTATGAAAAGAGTTTCCATATGCTTATGGGTCTGTGATAAAAAATGCTTTGGGAACAACTGTTTATTACATTGGATTAGGAGCAACAAGGTCAATGGTTCAATCTCTTCTTCAGGACAAAAAAGCTCAATTACAAAAAATATAAATGACTAACATTCCAAGGAAAATGATAAATCACCAACACTCATATGTTTCTTTTAATCTGGTTAATTAAGCACTGGTGGAGATAAAAATGATGAAAATACTACCAGTAAGGTTTGAACCATGAATTCATGATTAAAATAAAAATCAGGTTTGGTTTGTTACTCAACTGAAACTGTCACATGACCAATATCTTTAGGCTGCATACCGTGTTGGGTTGTGATAGAAATGGGTTTTAGAAACTAGGAGTATGCTAAGACTGAGGTTGGGAAGGAACGCGGCAGATGTTATGGCCCCCAACCACTCTCTGTGGAAACTGAAAAGTAAGAGAATGATGCACCCTTGCATACTTCCTCCATTTCCATCATTGGTGTTGGAGGTAATCAAATAAAAATTGAAAAAAATGTAATCAGTGAATAAGGTACTTCTCTCACCTTTTGTTGGGCAGGTGATAATTAAAAAGTCCAAATTTTTTAAACAGGCGTGAGTGCTGGTGGGCTCTACACAAGTTTGTGACTTGGAAATGAACCAAGGCGCCTCTAAAATGTGCAGGATTAAAGAACGCAAAAGGATTTGTTTAATTTGTTACATTTTAAGGGTATTAGATGGTGGTGCTATCTATTACATGACTATAATGTTGAACAGGACACTCAATTTGTGATGTAATTATATCATAATAGAAGATCTATTCTGACTATACCTACTCTTGGAGAGATTTTTTTTACATGACTTCATATTCTGATGACACTACTTTTGTAAGATTTTGTAAGATTTTCCAGAACACAACTGTTTTTTTAGAGGGGCATTAAGAGTTCTATTTACAATATAATTTCACTGCTCAACCAGACCTTACTTTCCGTCTATCATATGAAACTATGGCTTTCAAGTATTTCAGTCAAGTATTTTGGTTATTATCCATTAATTGACTGATAAATCATTTTTCCAAAACACATCATTTAAGAAAAGGAGGTTGTTTAGGGATAAAAATCAAGTGGGAACTTTTCTTTTCACTTCCAAGGACCAAAATTGATGAGGAATTTTTTTTTTTCACTTTTTAGGGGGATCGACATTGAGAGGGAACATTTATTTTTCATTTTTTGGTGTCAAAATCGGGTGGAAATTTTTCTAACTTTTAGAGATCAAAATAGAGATGGACTTTTTAAAACTTTTAAGGGTCAAAATCCTTTTAACTTTTAAGGGGATTTGATTTTTGAGGGGAACTTTTTTCTGTTTTTATAGACCAAAATCAAGAAGAATGTTTTTCTCTTTTAGAGGGTCAAAATCAAGAGGGAACTTTCATTTTTCATAAGTAGGGGTCAAAATCATGTTGGAATTTTCATTTCACATTTGGGGTCAAAAACAAGAGAAAGATCTTTTTTTTCTCCCAGAGAGGTTAAAATCAAAGAGGACCTTTTTTTCACTTTCAGGGTTCGACATCAAGAAGGGACTTTCATTTTTCACTTTTAGAGTTCAAAATCAAAATGGACCTTTTTTTAACTTTACATAAAAATATCAAAGGAGAGCTTTCTTCTACTTTTAGGTGTCAAAAGTAAGGGGGGAACTTTTTCTTTCACTTTCACGTGTTAGAACGGGTCTTCGAGGACTTTGTTTTCCTTTAAGGAATTGAAATTGAAGAGAAAGGTTTTTTTCACTTTTCAGGGTCAAAATTGAGAGGAAACTTTTTATTCACTTTCAGGGTTTACAATCAGGGTGGGGGAACTTTTTATTTTTTTAAGGAGACAAAATTGAAGAGGAACGTTTTCTTTCACATTTAGGTTCAAAATCAAAGGGAACTTTTATTTCCATTTTTTTTTTCTTACAAAACCAACAAAAGACAGTGTTGTATTTGCAGTCGTTTCCCCCCCAGAACAACACTGGGTATTATTGCTAGTAATAATACAAAATAATAAAACTTTACTTTCTCTATTCACTTTGCATATTGTGAAAAATAGAAGATTGTTGGAAGTTTATAGGATTTATCAGAGTGTTCCAGAAACTGAACAAGCTTGATATTTATTACACTCAAATCTAAAATTGGGCATGATATTCTGCATTTGAAAATTTTCCAAATTTTTTATGGGAAGCACTTTGGTTATATAAACTAAAATATTATTCATTTCATTTAAAAAGAAAGGACGTAGAAAGAGCAGTTGTATCAAAATTCTATACATATTGAGTTGAATATTAATTTACCATTTTTGTACAGAGTTGAATATTTTAAAAACTGTTACCTATAATTTTCAATGGGTACTGCAATTTTAAGCCAAAGCAACGTCCATTTTCAGACATAAAGAAAATATAAAAAACTAGCTAGACCTACGAAAATTTCATGGGTGTTGACAACTAAGATTGTCCATTATCTCAGTCCCTCTGCTCTTCTCAAACCCAATGCTTGTATCATTGCATTCTCTTATCTCTACCAATTTTTGTTGCTGGTCTATGTTTTTATCTAAATGTTAGGCAAACATGGATTAGTTTCATTTACAAAAATGTTCTCACACCATTAGTGAACTGCCAACTTTCTTTTCTGGCCACTCTCTTACTCTCTGATTAAACAACATAACTTCTCCCCCCCGCACTCTTCCTATCCTTTCAGCAAACTACCTAATTTCCTTTCCTCCCCTGTTTCTTTCTAGATAAATGAAGGAATCTTTTTAAAATAAAAGATAATATTTTAAACAAAATAGTCACAATGAAATAGTACATGGGACTGAGCCAATGGTTACAACATTGGACTGAATATAATGAGGTCTTACTGAATGTGAACAGCTCAATGTGTATATCATTGGACTGGAAATGACAAGGTCTTACTGCATGGCAATAACTGAATGATTACAATATTGGACTGAAAACGTTTAGCACTTACTGTATGGGAATAGCTCAATTAAAATAATAAAGTCTTACTACATGAGAATATTTGAATGATTTTAACATTAGAAATTCGAAAACCAAACTCTTGAAAAACAAATGAGTAGCATTACATTGCAAAAGGACTAGAACCACAGTTGTAGACAGAACCAACAAATGTAACTCCTATACACAGACACTAAATTAACCACAAATGTAAAATTGCTCTACTCATATACGTCTATATAGAATCTACAAAATAAGTTTTATATACCTGTGCTAGAATTCATCAACTGCATAAACAAAATTGTAGTCATATCACCTTATCATACAATTAGAGGCATTCGTCATTATAAAGTGGATGTTCAGGTCCAAGAAAGCCAACCCCTTATAACTAAGTAATGATAACTGTAGGATGGGTATAGGCGATGTTCAAGTCAGGCAATAAATGAGATAGCAGACATTCTTTAAGGTTTGTTTTTTATTAAATAATATCACCAAAATAACCACAATATATGATAAAGAATACAAAATTTCTGTATTTAGAGACAAAATATTTACATATTTACAATGATTTCACCCTTTGAACCCTTAGCCCCTGCTGATACCTCATACCTGTGCTCCCGAGGAGAAAAGCTCAAATAAATAAAAGTTTTGTCCATTGACTACAGCAATGTTGACAGCATACGTCAAGTATATTTCATAGTGGGTGGGTTGGAAGAGTTGTATCTACTTGGTCCTCAAATGAGTTTATGGTGTTAGCTTGAATACACCCTGATTCATTCACATTAACAGAAAAATTGAAACTCTTTCATTAGAATTCAATAGCCATAATAATATTATGGACAGAAATTAGTCACTGTAATGATTACTAAACTAGATTTTGGAAAAATATTACATACTTTTTACTTGAAATATACTGAAAATAAATTTGTCCACGCACTGTCTTGTCAACCAAGGTCAAAGATTAAAGCGTCTGTTATTTGATGTTCCTTTTCCACAAAGGCTCCTTTAACAGATTGCATGGGCGACCAAAAATGACTGAAAATTGGGAATTATATTTTCTTTCTCCACATGGGCTGTCAAGACATTTAACAAGCAAAAAAGAATTCAAAATTTTTGTTCTCTTCATTGAAACAAAAATAGATATATGTCTTCTCATTTCGAATATATAATGGGCTCACAAGGGAGCTAACTGAGTTATTGTGTTCTGGGCCTTCATACAACTTAAATGTATATCTGTAATTTGATAAAAAAACTGAAATGATTCAATTAAAAATCTCTGGAACGTTAGATTTTATTAAACTTAGTATTTCTCAATTACTAAAACAATTTCATTCACTAACAACGTTTCAGAAGTAGTCGTGTAGGATAAAGTATTTGAAAATATAAAAAAAAACATTTATCCATAAATTCAGTTTTTGAAAAAAAATTTTTCCGTTATTTTATGAGCAAAAAAATATCTCATAACCATAAAGTTTACAATATGTTTTAATAAAAAAAGCAACAACAAACTTCCCCAAAACAAACCATCGTTTTAGTTTTATCGCCTTTTTGTTTTCCAATTCCGAGCACATTTTCTACATCTTCAGAAAAGATATTAAATATGATTTTAATTGGTTCATTTTCTCCAGGGACTTATCTTTATAGAAATAGAATTTTTTTTGTGATCACAAAATATTTTATTGAAATCAAATGAATTGAATAGAGATTGATCGAAATGAAAACAAATTTTCATCAATTTTTTTTTTATTGAACAGCTTTATCAAAAATGAATACATTCATAAATGAATAAATACCGGAAATTTTATTGAAATCAAATTATTGTTCAATTTTTCATAGATTTTAAAAATATGGATGTACTTTGCATGAAAATTTTCTGAATCCTTAATATTACGCTCCATTTATCACACCGTGTAAACAACTTTTTCAGACACAAAAAATCTTTGGTTCTAAACATTGGAAATTAATAATTTATCTATCAGAATTTTCTCCAATCATTCTTCTCGCAAATGACACAAAGATTAATTTTATGCAAGTTTTGGGCACTTTTCAGTCATATCACTATTTAGTCAAAAGTATGTGGAGGTACCTATGTTCATATTTGTCAAATGTTATGCAAATACTAATAGTGGAATTGTCAGTAAAAAAAAGGTATTAAAAGTATCAAAAAACAAAACGTTTCAATTCAGTACCATTCTTCAAAGACAAAGGGTTAACATTAACACAGTGGAATGTTTATCACTGGATGAAGTAACATATTGTTTTATTAATTCTGAAGATTTTTCATCTTCATCTTGATTATTAGATGCCATTCTATTACAAGACTGGTTGAATGGTAAAGGCTGTCAGGCGCATAACTGGACTCCTTCGGGTTAGAGGTTGTGAGTTCGATTCTCACCCTTGGATTATTCTGCATTTCCGATCATGCTGTTTACTCGTAGAATGACAGCCCGTATTAAAATTTTAGTTAAAAAAAAAACAGCTGCAGATAAAGGTAAAAAGTATTCATCATTAATTATAAAATACAGTGGAATGAATACTTTTTTCTGTCGTTAGAGATTTTTAATTGGTAGGGTTATGTGAAAACGTGTGATGGATGAGTTATTGACTCCGTACGAAAAAAATAGCAAGTATGAAGGTGAAAAAGTTGGGGCATTTACTTTTTAATGTCAAGTAAAATCAAATCAACATAAAATTGATAAAAAATAAAAAAATAAAATTACATAAGAATTGATAATCTTACTACCATTTATGACAAGAAATCGTTGCAGGATGACGAGGCAAAGAGTTCACTTGGAAAAAAAAAAGATTCCTGTTGATAAGTCATAGAACAATTCGCTAAACTATAACATCTAACAGTTCTCCAAAATGAAGATTTATTCGGTTCGATGCATCATAAATAATATTTCAAAATATAATCAGACCACCGAGACGAAGAGGTTCAATGGTGTGAAACGTATGTAAGTAAAAAACGAATAGTGTACTGTACTACTAATTCAGATGTGAACTTGTGAGATTCTGATTATTGGTAAAAATAAATAAAAATAATGAAAACATCAACAAAATTTAGAAATTTAATTTGAAAGTGACACCTAAACTGGGTAAAAATTTTTTTTAGTTTCAATTGAGCTTCGGATAAATTATTTTATTTCTTATTGAGAAGATAAGGAAAAAAGATTGAGCTCTTTAACATTGATTTTCTCTTCTTCTGCTGAGCAGTTTTGCCAAATCTATTTTCAAATTTACATCTAAAATTGATTCAGAAAATATCTAAAAGCACATAAAAACATCTAGATTCTCCAGATATATATTCAAAATCTAGGAGATTTATTACATATCATCGATAAATTAAAAGTGACTATAATCGTCAACATTTACTTTATCAAAATATTGATTATATTATTAAAAGCTATAACTTGCATTTATTACAATAAATCAAATAAAAAATATAACTAATTTCATTATAAATCACCCTAATAGCAATTTCTGACATCTAGGATAGGAGTAAACATCTAGATTTAGATGGAAAAACATCTAAATCGGCAACACTGGTGCTGAGCTCTGCCATAGCGCAAGGAAGAGCGGATGCCAAGGGAGATAACCGGCATCAAAAGCCTCGTTTCTACTTCGCGGGCCGCTCTTTAGACGCCATCTTGCGAAAAATGTTCGAAGAGGTAATGTGAAATATTTATACCTGTTGCCTCAAATATGCTTTATTGGAAGTTGAAAGCAATGAGAAACGTTTTATCGAAGACTTGTGCAAGATCTCATGGTGGTACAAGTTGAAAATTCACCCCAATTCTTGCGCAGATCAAGCGGTTTCAGTGTCTCGAAAAGGTGTACATATAATGTTCTGTAGGAGGCCATCTTGATTTGGATATATTCTTATAACACACAGCACAGGGTCTGTTACCAAAGAATTGGAAATTGTGTTCGCATTAAGGCGCCGAAATATTACGAATTCTATCGCAAATTGTTCGAAAGACATCGGTAGTCGTTCCGATTCCGTCTCGTGTCGTGTCCCGAGCGAACTACAGCGGCAGCATCATCAGAAGGAGTAAAAGTATGCCGGCTCCGAGCAGGGCACGGGTATACGCCGATGTGAACACACACAGGCCTCGTCAATATTGGGATTACGAGTCCAGTATCGTCGAGTGGGGGTAAGTGCAATTACCGATAATAATAAAAGTGATTTTAAAACTTCATTTCTTTATTCTTTTACCTGTTTGAATGTACGATTGCTCGATCAATATATTTTGCCTGGATATTTTTTTTTTTCTTTACGACCATGGCATATACCCCCTCTCACCTTTTTTTTTTCTTCTTTTTCTGTGTAATAAATTGCTAACGTGGTCACGTGCGTCATGTAATGTCTGTTACAACAGAAGAGAAAAGTGTAGAGGGGAAAGTAAGAGAAAACCGAAGCATATTTTTCTCTTCTCTTTTTTTTTTTCTCCTTCTTTCCCCGCGTCCGTATCCCATTATGTCGATTTATTCATCGCTTTTAATTTGCGTTGCTTTTTCTTTCTACTGTTTTACTTAAATATGTATACCGTGCCTGTTTCACCTACTATCGAATATATTGAGATAACAGGGTGAAAATGCGCGGGTAGAAAGAGAACATTGTTAGAAATGAAGTTGAAACTTTGGCGTGGCACAAGCCACCAAAATTATCCATAGGCTTTTTTTTTTTCTGTATAAGAGTATTTTTTCCTTCTGTTATTGAATATCATTGATAATATTAAAAAAAAATGTTTTTGTCGTCTCTAGTCCATTTTACTCTTTTTGTGCATTGAATCTATGTACTATTGAGTATATGCTTTTAACAATTTACATTAAATCTACTACTTACTAGTGATATTGGTCTGTTGTCTAAAAATACCAATTTCTATTTCATAGACTTGAAAAAAAAAACCTATTCCTCACCGGCAAGTCTCTGTAAACGAAATGTGGCTTTTTCTCCTGAATATAAATTAACTTTAAAAACTACGAATAACAATAATCCTTTTTTCTCAAAGCTTACTACAGTCTTAACAAAGAAAAGAGATTCATTTCACTTTCGTAGAGGCACCGTTTATTAAACATAATTCAACTTAGATAACAATTTTCTGTAACTTAGCCTACTAATAATTGTATAGAAGACTATCTTTGGTATAGGTACTGTTTTAAAAGTAAGAATAATATTGAATAATATCGTCAGTAATTATTCAAAATTCTGTATTGTCTTCTTACTCATCGCGTGCTAATAATTGTCTCCATCGAACGTGTCGGTACCCCACTGCTAAAAGCCAGGAAATTTCTCAAGCTCTTCTCTTTTTTTATGATCAATGCTAACAATATTTTATATCAAAAAGTTTATATGCTATCTTAATGACCAGTTTAGTGTGCTCCGTGTATTTCAATTATGACCTTGTGGTCAAATGTGTCCAGCTCTGTAAAAATGGTATCATTTATTATAGTACCTACTGCTGCTTCTTATCAGCCCACCCTATCTTTTAATATCCGCTTTCTTCTGCTTTATCTCTTCAACTTCTTGCTCTGTTCGTTGTAATAAAAAAATTGCTTAAGGGGTTACCCTCAAAAGATGCATTAGGGACTGTTGTAATAGTGTATTGATAATGAAGGAGGAATGCGAAATGGTGGGTGAGAAGTACTCGGAACCGTTTCTAATTAAATGTAATGAATCGCATTTTGTCGATTTCACTTTCTTTGATTGCTTACTTCCGATTATTTCTATAATAAATCTAAATCGATGCTTTGATAAAGTTTATCTGGTAGATGAATTAGCTTTTCCGATCCTTGTTTTCCCCTCATTTTTTTCCCTATTTTCTCGATAGAGAAGACAGAATGTCGCTTTATATCATCACCGATTGATGAAGACAACGAACGAACCATGACGACACACACCATACTTCTTCACAACACCAACCAGCCCGTGATTATCGCACTTTCTCTCTTGGATATTTCACGATGACATATCATCTTAAATATACAATTCATTAAGCTGTTGACGATATTAGTTGTAATAATGCTTTCTCTAATGACATGTTTTCAAATGACCGCAGAATCGGTTTATATTCTAGAATACATTATGTCATAATGGAAGAAGACAGGAAAAGTCATTTTTGTAAAATAAAATCTTTTTCCTGCATCTACCATGTGTCATCTTTGATAATTCGATCCTTTCTGAAGAATTTATCGACTGAAGTAACCTTTAATGCATTGTTTTTAATTAAATTTTCATTTGACTATCTTTTTACTACACAAATATATTTGTTTCAACTGCTTGTTCTCAGCTCTAGCTGATAACCTCCAAAATAAGACAACGTAAATGATCATCATTGGATTTGAAGATCTTATGGTTGTTGCTGTCACAGAACGTAGTAGTACAACACATAATTCAACACAGACGCCCCAATCATGCACGCAATGTCTACATAATAATGTCTTCTTTGCAAAATTTACCTTTTCTTCTTAGTTTCAATTTTTTATGGACATTTACAATTCGGTGACGGATTTAATGGAAAGTTAATGTATTGCTCTTAAGATTTATTTATTTTTCTAAAAACTGTTTTAGTGTTCACTTAAAGTGTAAGATCTTCGCCTTGAAGTTTTTTTCATTTACTTGAAATTACTATTTCAAAATAAATATTCAAACAAAATGACCTATTGAAGATAATCCAACAGATGTAATAGGGTTGGCATTCAAGGTGTATTTCAGAAATTTTTATACTTGTGGTAAGCTAGTTTCTCTTGATAGGTTTTTTTTTTTTTAACTTGAATTGAAATAGTCTGTTATCCTGGTGTTAGATTCGAGATGCACTAACACGAATTTATATTTATGTTTCATTGATTCGTACGAAGTGATAGGTGTTGAATGTTTCAGCCTGCTTACAAGATATTTTTGTCCTCAGTTGATAGAGTTTACTCAGAAGGAAGTCAAGAATAGAGATTATTACTTATTGGATCCATTGCAATTTTGAAGTATTAAAGAGGGTGGTTGTCAATTGTAGTGCATTAATGAAAAAGCTTGTTTTTTTAATGATACATATTTGACAAGTTTCATTTCGAGTCATTAAATCTTCAGGGGGTAACCTTTTTTAACCGGAAGTAAGACAGAAGGTTATCAAGTTGTAAAGATTTTTTTCTATTTTTAATTTTAGCATTTTATTATAAAAGCATTTTTGTAGTTTTCGTTATTAAATTAAAGTTGACGAATTTGCTTTACTTTTCTTGTTACACAAATTTGCTCAGTAAACCTATGTTGAATTTCGGAACTTCCGGTCATAGCGAGGGGTTTAGGATTTCTAAATTGAAGCGTCATTTTTGAATGCCTGAAATTCATTAAAATAACCTAGTGTAAAAGATTAAAATCAGCTGATTGTCAATTAAGAAAGCTTTATGCATTTTTGTAGCTTTCATTTTTAAAACTGTGCTGAGGTGTCTCTCCTGAATAACCTCATTTTATGAACTTGAGCTAATTATACTAGACGGATTTCATTTTAACGATGAATTCATTGCTACTTGCACTCATTATTGGAGCAGATGTTGACGTTCTTTTGAATAATGAAGTGAGCGATTAATTTCTTTCATCTCAGCCAGATAATGTTATTTACGAAATATTAAATAACTGACCGTGTGAAAACTATCGATGAATATCAAAATAATTTTTACTTGGTCCGTTTATCCACTAAGCTTCTAATTTTTTGAATTGTGAAGTTTTCCTTTCTCTTTTGAGCAATGTTATTCCCCAGTGTTCTTTAGTAAGAATATCGCTGTAGTATTAAAGATGTTTACAACTAGCTTGATTCGAGAAAAAAATTCAAATTGTACACCCGGGCCCCTAATAGAAGGGTTTTGGTGGCTAAAAGCTTTATGAAGAGTAAAAATGCAGTAGGTGTAGTCCTAACATCGTACAATAACAATTCTACGGACCTCAAATCCTCAGCTACGCCCCTCTTAGCCTCCCATACAAATACAAGAATT
Source organism: Thysanoteuthis rhombus (assembly GCA_963457665.1). NCBI lineage: Eukaryota > Metazoa > Mollusca > Cephalopoda > Oegopsida > Thysanoteuthidae > Thysanoteuthis > Thysanoteuthis major. The sequence continues at coordinate 66,080,698 of OY735205.1, read as the reverse complement.
TTATCCAAAGGATTGGAAATCCAACTGTAGAAAAAACAAAAACATCTTTAATATCAGCACGGTCGATCCAAAGTTATTCGTCAGAAATGCAAACACATTCATGCTTCGAAAAACACAAAAATAACAGGTCAGTCATGTATACCAACCGCCACCATTCTGGTATTAAAGACAGATTTATATCAAGATTCCTTTCCTGCTGGTACATCCTTGCAGATAAAACAGTTAACTCTATTTCTATTAATGTGTTGAAAAACAACCTATCAAAAGTAACTAGCTTAGTACACTACTAAAATTTCTAAAATACCTCACACCTCCTATATATACGTCTGATAACTTTTTCAGTTGGTCATTTTTGGAATATATCTAAGTTAAAATAAATAAGTTAAATGTAAATTTGTTGAAATTAACTTCTTCAAAAATGTAATATCTTGTTCTTAAACATATATTTCATCAAATTTTTAAAATTTGATTACATAAGGATGTTCTTATCTTTAGAGGCAAAGTAATCTTTCTTTCATTTAGAAAAGAATGAAATAAAAATAATTAGAAAATTATCAGCTGTCAAGTTGGAGCAGAGACTTGAATTAACTGTACTATTTATCAAAATAACTAGTTGATCCGTGTGAAGAGATTTACAGATATACAGGTTTCCCTGCTATACATAAGTAGAGTTTTCCTATAAAAGCCTCTTGTAAGCCAAAGTAGCATAAAGCTAACTAGCAATTAGGTACCATTAATTTATATGGGAGAAATCTTAGAGCGTTCTCAGACCAAAAAATAGTGAGGATGGTATGTCATTAGAGGTTGTGGCGGTAGGTACAAGAGACTGGGGTGTATGCTACCTCTATAATGGATTGCTGCATACATTAAAAACTTTATGCTTTTTTTTTTCTATGGAAACTTTCTGTATTTGAATTTTTGTGGACCTTTTTGTTCTGCTTTTTTTATAGAAGAGGGAAAAAACTCATGGTGGTTAGGGGTAATTTTTTTTTTTTTTTTTTTTTTTTTTTTAACTATCAATGCTGTCAAAACTACAGGTGTTCATTTTTGAAAAAATATGTTGTGCAAATTTATAAAATTTATTATGGAATGTTCTGCCCCACTAATCTTATCTACTGAAAAAAAAGTATTCTTGCCCCCTCAAATGACCATGTGAAAATAATTTCTTTACACAGTAGGCAAGTTGAGTTGGAACATTCTGTGAGTAGAACCTTGTATGGTTAATGTTTTACTTGAATTTTTGAACAAGTGCTTCTACCATATTCTTAACCTAGTAAGCATGGGTGGTGCCTCTTTCTGTAAAGCATAGCTTACTTTTTAAGAAGGATTAACAAAAAAGAATCAGTATCACATAACTTCATAGTTCTGTTTATTTATCTTTGAAAAAATTGACTATTAAATCAAATATTTATAATAGATTATATACTTTTCCAGAAGTACCTTCTGATTACTATTTTCACTTATGCAGTCTTCATGGCAAATTCATTGACTGTTACACATTTAAAATGTAACCTTGAATTAAATAGTTGCCGATCGGAATGTGTTTACATTTTTATAAGTTTATTCTCGGAATCAAGTACATCCTGATAAGCAGATAATGGTTTTACTTTGCTACAAACTGTTGTGATGAATAGATAAATCACTTGATTCTTGATGTCTATTGCACTTGATATATTAGTATTCCAGTTCCTTGTTCTTAATGTATATATAATGCATTACTCTTAGATGTTTTCCAGAAATCCTAAAACTTGAACTGATACTGCCTTAAGAATCATTTTGAAAATAAAACAGCATCCATGATTTGTGTTGATATATGATGAACTGTGAATGTGATTGTATTTTTTTTTTTTTTTGAATGATTAAAAGAAGTTGCTTGAATGAAATTTTTGTTCGAATGTGTAACAGGCTGTGTAAAAAGTAAAACTTTCTGTATGTATTAAAGGAAAAAAAAAACAGGCCTCATTTCATCTGGCCTGCTTACTCCATTGAATGTGATGTTACAAACAAAAATTCTTTGTTTTCGCTATCCATCCATCTTTGGTTACTGAACAATGAAATTCTGAATCAAAAAATAGAGCAGAAGCCTCTTTTTCTTTTTTTTCTTTTTTTTTTCTTTTGTCAATGCCTCCGAAAAAAAACAAAACTTTATAGCTAAAAATGTTTCAACACTATGCATTCCTCCTGTTCTAGTGTGTGTATACATATATATATATATATATATATATATATATATATATAAACTACAAGTTAACAATATATTGTCCACCATAAGAGAATTTTCATATTTCTCATTGGGGGCTTTTCTAGGTATATACTTTTATGATGAAAACCATTAGAGTAATTGGAAAAAAAAACAAAAAAAAAACAAGCTGTTTCCAAAGCTTAGTATGATCATTGTTTTATTTTTTTTCTCTGTTGGCTTTGGCTTGCAAGACATGAAAACCTTCCTAATCTGGCCTACTTCTCAAAAAGTTGGCTGACCCCTGTCACTTTCACCATATTTATTAAGATTATCCAATGCTGAATTTGCATATGGATTGAGTGGGATGCAACCCAGAGCCACAGCCTATGCCCCCCCCTCAATTTTATTTAACTAGTAATTATTAAGATAACTTGAAAATATGAAATAAGTTGAAAATTAAGTTTTACATTGGTTATTGGGGGGGGAGTTATTTTATTAGCTTAACTTGCTTACTATTGCTGCAGAAAACAACAAAAGTGTTTTAAAAATGTAAAGTTTCATTGGGTCTCTTCAATTTATCAAGTTTCATTTTTACGTAAATTTTTTTTTTTTGCTTTTTCACTTTTTAAAAATCAAATGAGCATATTATGTCTAAAATGTTTGTTCTATTTTCAGTGATTGAATTAATAAACAGAAATACAGACTGTTTTAGTATCTAGCCCTTAGGACAACACTATTTTGGGGAGATTTTTTTTATAGGCTTCAAGTGTCATCATATATATGTGTGTGTGTGGAAAACCTCTGCGTGGTGCTTTGTTCCATACTCAGAATCTGCTAACAGAATTACATTACTAACATTGAATCTGTGCAATATGTGGGAAATGTTATCCCTGCTCTATAGAGAACTGGCATGTGATAAAAGACACAGGCCGACCAATGAAAGGCTACAAAGACTCAATCAAAACCAACCTCCAATGGTGCTAGATCAAACCCAAGAATTGGGAGAAGTGTGCCAGAAATTGCTCATGCTGGCAAACCATAATTCATCATGCCTCTCCAAATTTTGAAAAGGCCGTGTCAAAGACTCATCACTGCAAGAGAATGACACCATAGGGCAACACAGTCCGTGATCCCAGCTACTGACTTCTAGTGCTTGCACTGCTTCTGACTTTGTGCCACCAGATTTGGGTCACATATAGAGCCATCTGGCAGTTCACAGATGTATGCCTCAAGACCCAGAAGACAAGAAGCTTGTGTGTTGCCACTAATCCAACAAGGAACCAGAAGGGTGCCTGAGTTGCAGATTTTCCGAACCAGTGAAGGTTGTGTTTAAAAAAAAAAGGACAAAATATTGGATGTACTGTAATATATTATTGATGCCAATACAACTTACATGAGCATAAACCTAGCTCAGGCTTACTGGACCTTTTTTTTTTTTTTATGACAGTGGTAGTCTTATAGCACAAGTTTAGTTTACTGTGACTAAAGTATGATTAGTAGAAAAAAACAAAGAAAAATAGATCTTTTAATACTGGTAAAATGTATCTATAAACAAAAAATACTCAACTTGTACAGTTAATCAATTTTCAAAATGTTCATTTCTGTATGCAATCTAGATTAAGGTTGAGAAATACCTAGAGGTCTACAGCTGGAGCATATTTATAACTGAAAAGTTACCTAGAAGAGCAATATTTTACTTAATTTCCGATTCCTTAGAATTCCAAAATAAGGCATTTATATGTATCCTATGGTATTTTGATTAGAAAGATCAAACTGAGATTATTTGTCCAGAGACTTATCTTTAAAATGTGTAAAACTCAAATGCTGGCATGATTATGCTGGTAAAATAAATCATCAAATAAATGGGGGTGGGTATAATCACATGAAAGAAAAGTTCTCTTCTCTGAAATTTGGAATTGAAACTGAAACTTCTTTTGGAACCGTTTTCATCCTTTTTTAGTACTGATTTCATTGGAATCCAATTTCTAGTTGACTTTTGATAAATTTTTAGAATCTATTTTGCCTGAAAAATTGCAAGTTATTGCTATTATTTCGGTTAAACAATCTTTCATACCATCACTTTTCAAAAATATATCTGCTTCTATAGTGTGCACAATACTTATTGGGATTCTTTCACCACTCTTTCTTCTTACTAATGGCCCTAAGATTTTAAGGATAAAATTGAATTTTTTTTTTTTTTTCCCCTTGGATATTGATTTCCATCTGAAATTTTTTGTTCATACCGACATGATCACCAGATTCAAATCACTGTTCTAAACTATTGAAGCTCTCTGTCCAGTAAACCTTTTGTGTGTGTATAAGACAGTTTAGATCAGTGAAGCTAAGAATGGATGAATTCCATTTTACTTGTGATTATAATTTGCCCGTTGTAATGAGCAATCATGGATGTAATGAATGATATTATAGTGTGGATGCTAAAAATGATGGTTATGAATGGATTCATCAGGTAGAGCCGTTGTTCTTAAGTTCGTGGCTTGACAATTATGCATTCAGTAATTTTTAGTTATTATTAACCTCAATTTCTATTTTCTTCATTTATTTTTAAAAAAATTTCAACAGTGAGAGAAAACCGTACGCAGTACACTTGTGGATGTGTCGCTGAGTTTTTGTAACTGGTGATTCGGTGGGTTTTGCAATGGCTTATCTCTCAGAGCAAAGAACTTGCATCAGGTTTGAGATAGCTTGCAGAAACTTGCCAGTTTTCCAGGAAGCCTCTGGTGACAGCATCATGTCCCAAAGCTGAACTTTTTTTCTTAGGTACAAGCATTCCAAGCGAGGATGACCATCCATCGAAAATGGTCATTTCCAGACAACCTTTGACATCACACAAGCTGTCCTTGTAGATCATAGCCAAACTATCCAAGGCAGCTGTTCAAGAGTGTTCAATGCATTTTGTCAGACTTGAAACGCATTGTGGCAAAATATGTGCTGAGACCAATCACTTGTTGTCCGGCAATTCCTGTCTACTAATAAGATGGTAATCATTCTCCACCCACCCTATTTCCCTGACTTTGCCCTCTCTGATCTTTTTCCCCATTCCCCTAAGCTAAAATTCCGACTGAAAGAGCGTCATTCTGATTCAATTGAGGGGATCCAGAAAGAATAGCTGGAGGTGGTCAAGTCATCACGTTTGAAGCCTTCCTGTGATGCATGGAATCATGGATAAATCACTGCTGTATACATGCCCAAGGAGACAATGGGAAGGACGAGCTGGGATTGGTAATTTCCCTGCAATGTTAAAATTACTATAACTTTTGGGTGACACTTTGTATGATGTTTTTTCTCATCAACTCCTTGTCGAGCATTGAACCACAATCACACCCTGCCAGTGGACTGTGTTCTAGGCCCATGTCAGTCCCAGCCACCATTGTTTCCATGTCTGCTTTGGCTCCCCTACTCTTCTCATGTCCTGTGGATTCCAGTTCACTACCTGAACCGATTCCCTACTCTCAGAGTGCTGATGTTTCAGGTCCCTATCCTGGTTTTTGTCTCTGTCATTAAAAGGTTGTTCAGCAAAATAGTTCTTGGTGACGTGATTGGCTGGGTTGATGCTGTTGCAGTTTCAGTAGCAAGATTTTACAGGATGGAGTCGCTAGCCTCACTCTGAGCCCTCCTCCTTTACCTGGGTACATTTCACAGTGAATTGCTTGTTTAAGTATTAAAACACAGAACACAGTTTAGGTATTACAACAAATAGAGGAAAATATTGAAAAGTTTTGTTGGTTCAGAATCTAACTGCACTAACCCAACCTCGGTTCTTTTTTATTTTCAATTCTTTTCTTATCAGAGAATTAGTAAAAGGAGTCATTTTTGTCATAGAATTAAGACCAGTAGATACATGTTAAAATAGTTCGCAATTTTAAAAGTTGGAAGGACTAGAAAAGCAATAAGTTAATGTCCTTTAAGAAATAGAAACACAAAAATGAAGAGCAAAAAGACTTTGAAAAGGTCTAACTTTGGCTAAGGCACTTGTACATAATGGATTTGAAATGATTGGGATTGTACTCATTGGAAAACATTTATTCATATAGAAGTTTATTCCACATAGCAAATCTTCTTGGGAAGGAGCTTTTTGTGTGGAACTCATCCAGTCCTTATATATTTTTGAAAAAAAAGTTATTTAAAAATATCAGGTGACCTATATCAGCCTTGGTTATAATTGCCTGAAGGTCATTTTTGTCTTTGAATTTCTTTCATTTACCTCTCCCAACTTCATTGGCAGAGGTATATATATTCATTTGTCTCTGTCCACACAATATTCTTAAAAGTTTTCTATGAAATTTTGTGGAATGGTGAGCAATGAGCTATAGAAGTGATGAAATTTTTGGGAGGATTCATGTACTATAGTTACTCAGCATTGTAGCTATACATCCACACCACATAATATCTCCAAAGTTTTTTAGAAACGTCAATGTAATTATGGAAGGGTGGGCAAAGTTATTTTTCGGGTGGATCCATGAAATATTTAGTTACCTCTTGCATCGTAGCTATATGTCCCTTGGATAATCCATTTTTTCCACAATGTGATATGTATCGCCATATTCAACTTGAGATATATGAGCTTGGGTAAAAAGAAACAATTTCCAAAAGGTCCAACTCATTCAAATCTCAATAAAATATGTTGTGGTAGAAAATGTTATGTATCTTTTTTTCGGTTAGGGAGACTAATGCTTGTGCAGAGTTCTGGTTCGGGAGCATTACCTATAGTTATGTATTTTTCATTTAATTAAAGTGTATCAGAATTCTTTTTCAAAATCACATGTAGGGAAAATGAACTAGTTATATTAGGGAAGAAATTTCTAAATGTCAACTCGATGATTGGCCATGTCTGCTACTTGCTGTAAAATTTTAAATAATATCTTAAAACAGTACTAGGATGTAATTTATAAATTATACCAAAATGTAATTTATCACTAAAGGGAAAAGGAATGGATGTATTAGTGAATTGTTGCAACCCTACTATGCAATATCTCCAAAAGTTCTCAGCAAAATTAACTAAACTAAAGAGGTAAGGAAGAATTGATTAAATTTTTGGGTGAATCCAGGATTTTTTTTACTGCAATGTATCTATTTGTAAACTGATTTTCATCCGCTTTTTAATGATATGTGTTGGCTGAGCTATGCACTCTCTGTGCTTTCTAGCTCTTGAAAAATCTTGGTTGTGGCAGGTAAAGCTTAGTGAGCAGTATAATGTATCACTTGGACTTGTCTCCTTTTGAGTTTATCATTAAATGTCATGTGTGATAATAAATTCATTTTTGTTGAAATGAAAAAAATTCAGTCTGATTATTCAGAAATCCTACAGACTTGGCAGTCAAGGCCAGCCACCACCATGTATGATTTTCAGCCAGTTCTGGAGTGTTGTTCCAGCTTGTGTTAACCAGTTGGAGGTCCTTCTCTAATCTCCGTCATCAACTCATGTTGATCTGTCTGTCATTTTCTATGGCCTATTGGTGTCCATTTGGTAGCCTAATTTGCAGGTCTCGTGTGGAAGTCTCAAAACATGCCCCAATCAGCAAAGGTGCTGTCTGTAAATGATGGTTGATACAGGATGCAGTTGTCATGAATAATCATTTAGAATTTTTAAATCCCTATTGACTATACAAATTTATTGTTTCAATACATAACTTTCGTATTCCAATGACTTTATCTCGTATTGCTTGGCTTGCATCTAGCTTGTTAATTAGGAAGTTTGATTGTACGTATATATTTAGTCAGCTTCTTTTATTCAACACCAGATTGAGGCGGGGTAGAAATCCTACTGGATGATTTATAGTACTCCATATCTGAACTATTTGTCAGTGATAATCTTGAATTGTACCATATTTTTCTTGTTCACATCTTCTTCCAGCTGTTGATTACTTTTTGGCTGAAGTGTTCCCTGATGTTAAGCCTTGTGAGCTTCTTGAAGATATTAAGATTGTTGCTTTTTGTTTTGCTTTCCCTGAATTTAAACAACTTTTTTTCATTTACTTAGCATATGTCTTTCAATATCTTGAGTCTATCAGGTCATCAAATGACATTAGATTACCCAAGTCAGTGTTTTTGAATCTTGAAAAACTAAAGGACCCCTACTATAAAGGGAATATTTTGGTGGATCCTAATTAGCACTCAATTTTTTAAGCTGCTATCCATGGACTACAATAATAAACAATTTTTGACCTTTAAAAATCATATTTATTCTAAATGGATTACATTTATTTGAATTGATTTGAAGCGATAACACTGCTGTGGACCCCAAGCATTATTTGTTGGATTACAGTTTTGAAACCATTGGAAAAATTGAATAAATGCAATAGAAGTTAACATTTTAAATTGATTAAATTCTTTCTGTATTTGAATTTTCCATGATATTATATATTAAGCTTAGCAGCTTCATCCGGGAGAAATATGCAACTGTCTCAGCTACTATAGAAGGTCCAATTCTACAAAATGAATGCTTTTTTGACAGTGGTTTCATTCTAGAAAAATATTTTAAAAAATCATTTCACATTGATCGATTATCTTCACATAATATATCCTACCAATTGATTCGACAAATTTTAGAAGGTCAGTTTTGTATAACATAAGGATTTCAGTAATCTGCTCCAAATAAAAATCCAGAAACTTAAATATTTTCTAAATTATGTATAAATACTAATAAACATATATAAATAATGTAATAAATAAATCTTATAATTCACTATTTTAATTTCTTTCTTTCATTAAAGTTATATATGCCTAAATAAACTTTCATTTACTATCAAAGAAGACTAAGAAATTCTTTTTTGGGCATAGAATATTGTCAAATCGTGGTTGAAAATTTTATCTATCAATTGAACTGCAGGATTTCATAGTGTGAAAACATTTCTAGTTATAAAACATTGATTTTTCTGAGGCTACTACAAAAACGAAACTATGGCTTTATTTTTCAATGCTTAATTTTATTCTCCAACCAAATATAGAAAAGGAAAACAAGGAATTAAGTTATGAAATCACACATATTCAATGGACATTCAAACTCCTTCTTGTTCATATTGATACAATGTTTTGGCTGATCTATTCTACAGCCTTCTTCAGGTATACTATCCGAATGTGATGGTGGTAAACAATTTTTTTGGCTCTCCAATGGTAACAATGCTTATAACATGAGAATGTGGTGTTCTCGTTTCCTTTCCCTGTCAGGCCTGAATTCCCATACTTTGTCCCCATGGAGTACCAGAAGCTGCTTTAGTTGAACTAGACACTTGTCTGACGTATATACTACGTTTATAAGTGGATGTGTGCTTTCTCTTTGATTTTACTCTGTTCCCAACTGTATTCACTGTCAGAGATTTCTTCGTGGGGAGGATAGTGTTTGTCTTTCTTGCTCTGGATATGGTCTGCCACCCCAGCCCTTCCTATTTTGCGTTTGATTATGGCTTGATGTTCCTCGAGTCTGACTTGGAGAGGCCTGCCAGCTTCTTCTGTATAAATCTTCCCACATTGACAGGAAACAGTGCAAATGCAGTTGTTGGTCAGCCACTTGTGTGGCAGATTCACTCTGGTAAGCAAGGAAGACTCTTATCCAAACTATAGACAATATATTCTATGAATGAGGCTGCAGGCTGTTGTATCATGACCCCTGCTCTAGATAACTGTTTACCAAATTGTGTGTTTGTTTGTTTTTTTTTTTAACTTGCTCTTGTAATTTCTTTAGTGTTACACTTCAAATAGAATCTCTTGAGTTTACCTACATGATGTACTTGATTGGCAAGTGGAGATGTTATCAACTTTCTAAAACTTTCACATGGGTTTGTATCTAGAGCATTAAATTTTAGCATTGACCTTATGCTCTTTGTAATGCTATTCAGTATTTGCTATTCATATAGGAAGCCATAAGCTGGGTTTAAGGTAAATCCATGTGTTGGATTATGAAGGGTTATGAATTACATCTACTGTTTAGTAAATTCTAAACTTTTTTTTCTTGATATACAGTAGACCTCTCATAACACGGCTTGAACATGGCTCTCCAAATAATAGCTAAATAGAAAGACCTCTGCTGAATCGGGTTATACCAACTGTAATTATGAGATAGACAAAAAAGTTTTTAGTTGTCGATAAACAAAACTCATCACCTCTTACTCTTTCATATGTCGCTAAAAAGCCTACTAACATTATCAAATTCCTACTCTAGACACTTGCTATGTGTATCTAAGTTTTGTCAAAATGTAACCTTCTGGTGAGGTGTTACGATTTTTTAAAAACTTATATTTGGTTCTGCCTTCCTGCCAAACAAGCACTCCCCTTGTTTTCTCTCCATTTCTGTACAAATTATGAGGGTTGGGAAAGAAACTTGGATCAAAGTTTGTAAAAATGGAATATTCATTAAAACATGGACTTATAATGTGATGAAAAATGGCACCTGACTTCCGCATCATAGCAGGTCTACAGTGTTATTGGAACCAGATCAATTTCAGGGTTTAAGTGAAATGTTTAACCTTTTATTGTAGAAAGTACAAGTATTAGGGAACAGGTTTGAGAATTATGCATTCTGTACAATAATTTGACTTGTACAAATTTATAACTCTTATTGTATTTTTCTATGAAAAATCTTTGATTGCATACATCTTAGTACTCAAATACCATATTGAAAATACTCCAGTTTAAAGAATTTCTATTTGCTATCAATATTGGATGGCATCTTGAACTGTGCACTTCAATAGTTTTAATGTTTCTTGGATTTGTCGCTCAAATATTTCCCCATCTCTGACAGTTCAATTCAGATAATTTGGCTTACTGTATCTACAGAATTGCTGTCTTTTATGCACTTATCTCGGACGGGATTTCTTCTTTTATATCTTAATGGTATTTTCAGTGTGTCAATTTGAATGGCTTTTATAATGCTACTGTAGTCTAGTTGAAAAAAAGAAAATTCTGAAGAGAGAAAGATCCTCCCCATATATATATTGCATTCTACAGAGTATTTATTTCTATATTTACCAATTCTTTGCAGATAAACACTCACTAGTTCTTGTGCTATTTGAAAGGAAGCATCCATTTGATCCAGGTAGTCACTATATGTTTCTGTGGATAAGATGTCACTCGAAGCATCTTGTAAAAAAACAAAGCCCCCTGAAAATTGGTGTCATTCTGTAGGCCTGATACAAAAACCATGAAATTTGGGTCTCATTTTATCTGCTGAAGTATACGGTAAATCAAGTTAGGTACCCTGTGCATATAGCATTTGGTTTGTCTGGCTTATTGTCAATTAATCTTGTAAATTCTCTGATTGTAAGGCCCCTAGTTTTTTTAAATTCCCTCTATTCTTTGGGGGACTATCCTGAGGGCTAATATCAAAATTTGGTCCTTGTAATCTTTTCCTTTGAATGTCTTCAAATTTAAGGATAGCATCTCAAAATGTCTAATGAAAATCATTTTTACCTATTACTTGAAATTTTCCATCCTTCCTGTTGCCTATATTTATATTTTTTCACTTGAGAGTGAAAACAAATTTTGAAAGCAAATATAGCACAGATAATATATTTAATTCTTTCTCACTTGTGTGTGCATGTGTGGCAACATCTTCATAGTAAGTCCAGAACAAATTTTTTGAAGTGATTATCCCTATACTCATATACTGGGTGGGACGTTTATATCTGACACATTTGCAATCATTCTAGCCTGAAGCAGTTTTAGCATAACTCTCCAGATTTAATGCCTCTTGATTTCTTCGTTTCCTGAATGGTGAAGTTAATAAGAAATGTCCAACATCTATCGATGAATTGAAGGCAAATATTACTATAGCCTTCGGTTCTTTTCATCAAGAGACATTGCATATGTTAATGAACAATATGCTGTTCTGCTGTCATGAAGACAAGAATTTGAACAAGGCCCATTTGTCTGATGTAAGTTTTTAAAAATGAATTAGTTTGTCACCATAAAATCTGATTTGTGTGCTTTTTAGTCATGTACCAAGTGTAATAGCTCTCTTTTACCAATATTACTCTCGTAAATGTGTCAGATATAAATACTCCACTTGAATGTGCGTTAGAGATTTTAAACTTAAGTTTTTTTGTTTTTTTTTATACACATGCAAATTATATTTTCCACTTGAAATAACAAGAACTTTAAGATCAATGATGTGTCCAACATCCTTAGGCCTGTATTTGTAGTAGCAGAAGGAAGAAGAGGATCATTAACCCAAAAGTCTGAATCAAATTTCATATCTATCCAGCATGTCTGAGAAAGTTGATATTTAGCATTATTATTTGTCTTGGTATTGGTAGGAGGAAAATGGGGATGATTAACATGAAGGTCTGGACCACGTTTCATATCAATCTGACTGGATACAGCTGAAAATACTGATATTAACATATCAAGGATCAACCGACTGAAAACTCTAAGATGCATAAACACATCTAAAAATGCTTAATTCATGTTAATGTGAAATGGTAGCGAATAAAATTGTTATATGCTCTTTTGTTGAGTAGATATTTTGACTCATCCAGTGGTTAAACATGGTTAATGAGTTTATGGGTAGACATTCAGGGTGTGGGTAAATTTTTATACATCAGTTATATTCAATTCCTATACATGTAAAATGCTATTGCTGGGGATGAATATTTGAAATGTTATTTATTATAGGTATTAGATATTGTTTTCACCTTTATTTAAATAAATTCAACGAAGAAAACAAATATTGCTTCTGGAATTGAAGTGCTTGCATCTTTTTCCTTCCAAGCTTTCAGGCCCTTTTACACGCCGAGAAGATTGAGAAATCTTATTCAATTTCTTTCTACTTTCAGGTTACAAGATGATTACCAGATTGTACGCAAACTTGGAAGAGGAAAATACAGCGAAGTTTTTGAAGCGATCAATATCACAAACAATGAAAAATGTGTTATAAAAGTATTAAAGGTATGATAGTTTTTATTTTTCCAATAATAGAATTGAATTTGAATTCTAATTTTTTTTTTTTTTTTTTTTTTCCTGAGTACTTTGCTCTCTGCAGTTAGAAATTCATTACCACTAAAATATTGATTGATAAATATCATAACCAAAAATTGATTGATATTTTACTTTTCATATATTTTTGAACCTCTCTTTTTCTACTTGGAAACCGAAAAGTAAACTGAAAATAAGTATAAAACCAGTCTTGATTTTTATTAACGAAGACTGAAGGCTTCTGGAATTGAAATGCTCATATTTTTCATTTTATGTTTTCAGGTCCTTTTTATGTGCAAAAACCATTTGAGAAATTTATTTTCAATATGCAATTACTTTTTGATTGAAGTAAAATATAAATTTTGAGTCTAGGATGATAAAACCTAAGAGTATTTTCAAGTTCAAACTTATTTTAGTTCTACACTTGTCAGAAGGATCAGATTCAAACTTTAGTACTCTGTATTGATTAGCATATAACAGTAAATAGGTTTTGGGTATATTCTCTGATAAAGAAAAAACAAGAACTTAAAGTTCAATGAGGTATCTACTGAAGTTTAAACACCATTATTTCCAGATCTCATGACACTAAGTTGCGGATAATTTTAGGTAAGAAGCATCTTATCAAGGAACGCCTTATCAAGTTTTTAGTAAATTGGACTCAAAACAGTTGGAAAAATCAATTTCAAAACAGTTCAAATGCCATATTGACAGATCATATGACCTTGAGTGGAAGTTTTTTCTATTAGAAGGAAGCATTTTATCAAAGGACAACTTTCTACCAACTTTCCAACAGCTGAAAAACAATATGGGGGGGGGGAGATGGACAGACTTATAGAGAGGCAAGTGTCCCTTCTAAAAATGTGATTGAAAATCCATATTTTTTGTGAAAAGTAATGACTGAAAAAAAAAATTGCTCACAAATATTTACTTACTACTCTGGCCAGATTAGGCTAGGCCAACCAGTAAGAACTGAACTAGTGAATTATTTCTGAATAAAAGCTCCCTAACCATTGTGCTACAGAATGTACCCATATCTTGGAAACGATTTGTGATGAGTAGTGTATGAGAAAGATTTTTCTTTTCTTTTTCCCTATTTTCTCTATGATCAAAGTTTGTTAGTCACTTTCGCAAAAGCCACGTGATTCAAATGTCCAACTTACATTTAAAAAAATTTTTTCATCACAATCATCGCCTTTTAGAGCTAATTCGCATAACTTGTAATAATAAAGTAGATCACTTTATATATAATATATATTTCAATATTCTTATCATGATGCCAGTATAATTTTGATATCAGTGTGATGGGTTTTGTCTCAACCACCCTCACCACACGTTACCAATTTGATGTCCATATTTTGATGAAAGAATCTCTAAGAATGTTTCATTTGAGATTATTTTATATAAGAAAATTATAGCTTTTCCTTCAAATGAAAATTGAAAGCAATTTATTTGAAGCAAGCTCCAATCTATAAGAATGAAGGTTGATGATTTTGCAAAAAATTTTGTTTTACATTTCCCACAATAGTTGTGTGGTAAGATGGCTTTGTGTACCATTTTGAATGAAGTACTTCGGTATAAGTTTAAGAAACTATAAATGATGTTTTTAAAGGGTATAACTAAAAGTTATGATATATTGTCTGAGATTTATAATTATCCTAATGTTGTTAGGACTATCCCATCTCCAGAAGTTTTCAATGAAGTTTTATGAAAGGGTGGGCAAGAGCTTACAGTGGAACCAATTAAATTTTGGGGCAGATCCATGCATAATTACTTTCCTTGACTATGGTGTTGGCAGAAAAATGTGCTTTTCGATAGCTTTCTAGTTATCGCTGTTTCAACTGTTCTTCAAGTGTAATTCTCTTGCTAGGATCTTTTCTCTCCCTACTCCTTTCTAGATCTGAATGTCAAGGATTTCCTGCTGGTAGGGAGAATCCACCCGTCAAGAACAAAAAATTTGATTATATGCACACAAATGTGCCAATTTTTTCAGTACATGCTCTGGATACTGAGATATTGTGCGGGCCTCCACCAACTGATACAAATGGTCTCTTTAGTGTTTTGTGGATGTATTGAAAAATTAGTATATGTGCTGATCTATTTTTTTCAGTGTGACCTATCAATTACTGCTATCTTTAGGTAGAGGATTATTCCCTTAGTAATTCTCAAGTGACCAATGACCAATCCTCCAAACAACGCCTTCCCATTATATTCAGAGGAATAGTCAGAAATAAGCTCTTTAGTTTGCAGGAATCTTTGATGCCCATATCTAAAAAAAAAAAAACAACTTCTGGATGAATTGCAAATATGTGTAAGAAAAATCCATTAGACTAAGTAATGAAAACAGCCAAGTTTAGAATATCTGGGCAAGTAATTTGAGGAAATTGATTGTAATATCACGACAGATGTAACTATCTTGATTGTCTTTTTTTTAAAATTTGATCCTGTGATTGCTACCATACTATTCATGGTTTCAACTATGAAATCCAGACAATGCTTGAACTTCACTATTTGGTATCTGTGGTTAATGTATAATTGTAGTGTTAGAAGAAAAATCATACACAATAGACAATCTGACACCATAGTACTTACACACAATCATTATAGTATCTTTTATCTCATTTTTTTTTCTGTAACTTCACCTTTTCAAACATCAATAATGTTTGATGCTTATGTTTTTTTGGGTTTTTTTTGTTTTTTTTAAGCACTCTCTTCTACACCTCTTGATGACCTGAAGGGTTAAAATAAAGCTGAATGCATGAAATTAACAGGACTCACCAAAATACTAGGTTACTGTCTAAACAATTTGGTGCTTTAGAATTGCTAACAGGGATTTATTTTCAAGTTGACCTAAAATTTCTGAACACTTTTAGATTATCTTGATATATATCTAAAATCTAGGAAATATATTGTGTAATATTAACAAATTAGATGTAACTTCAATCGTCAAAATTCACTTTATCATAATACTAAATGGGAATCCCAGAAAATAGAACTTCTTTAATAAATGTCTTTTTACATAACGTAACCAGGTTGGTGGAGTGGCGGGAACTGATAAATTATTTAAATGTATTGTGTAGTGGGTATTGCATATCTTTGGACAGGTCAACATGGTCTGCTGAGCTCTTCATGTCACCGTTATTAATGTTTGAAAGCATTAGTTTGAGTTTAAGATTCCAATATGAATTTTCTAAGACAATTTTGTCTCACCCTGAACTTCTTTTACAAATGACCATCTAGTTTATAGCATTATTTTCACAATATGAATTTTTCTTTTAATGCTCCTGATAGTTAGAAAAATTATCCCATCTTTTTTAAATATGTTGACTGAAGTCAAAAAAGAAAAACATACTTGACAATAAATGTTAATCTTTGAATTAGAAATGGAAAATTGCAATAAAAAAAGTGATGTAACTCGAATTGAATCCAAAGCAAAACCCCCTAATACAAACAGCTATTGTAGAATTTAACTGGAAAAAAATCAGCCTCGTCTAGTTGAAAACAGGCTAATCCAACCAGTCTGCTTTTTCTTTTTCTTTTTTTCTCCCCCCCCCCCACTCACTCCCTCAGGAGCATCTGCCAGGCCTGCTAAAGCAGTATATTTGGATCACTTGTGTGTGTAAACATACTTACAGACAGCCAAATTTTATGAATATAAGATTTACTTGGTTAATTACTATGATTTAGAGATACTATTCTATTGTCATCTATTTCTGATATCTAGATCGACAGAAAAAGATCAAAATTGGTCGAGCTGCTGATGGGGAGCTCCTAATATATTTATTTTATGTTGCAACAGATATGGGTGCATTTTCTTCTTGACTTGTAAACTATATATTAACTTATCCAATTTTAATAACGTTTGTAATCTATATCCAGTGTTCTAGAAATTTCAAGAACTCTGCAACTCTCCTATAATCTTTGGCGTGTTCATTACCAATTTCTGCATTCAGTTCAGTTTCAAATGTATTTTCAGGGGTGGTGAAAATATTGGACCACAGCACCAATTGTCGCAGAAATTTTCTTGTGTTTTGCAAAAAAAAAAATAGCTGAGGACAAAGTAAAATCTACTCAAACCAATGGGGATATTAAATAAAAATACAAAAAAGAGCAAACGAATTTGAATTACAACAGCATAGTTTGATATGAAGTAAAAGTGAAGTAAAAAAAATCTGGATTACATGCATTAAAAAGAAAAAAATGAATGCTGATGTTGATATTAAGAGTTAATTTTATCGATGAAAATCATTTCAGATAAGGGAGCATTGCAATAACTTGTTTGAATATAAATTCTTTTGTATTCAAACCAGATGTAATTTCTCTTTTGAAGTCAACAACAAAATTTGTTAATTAACTTCATCAAATGTTTGTTCAGTTCTATTAGAATATTAACTTTTATGTTATTAGAAATGTCTTCCTATAAATTAACCATGATGTTGAACAAATCATCAGACAGATAAAAGTTGGTTGAATTTATATTTTCAAGTGTTTATTTAAAGTTGAAGTTCTAAGATTTGAAAGATGATAGCTGATCAATTTTTATTGCAATCTCCTGAGTAACTCAAGTTTACATTTCGTTTTACCTCCAAGGCTGCAGTCTCAGAAGTAAACCCCCCCCCATGTGTATTTTATTGCCTCAATCAGTGTCTTGGTGTTCTTAGGCTGTTTATTTGCTTTGTTTCTCATTAGTTCCTTCAAATTCTTGATAGGATCATGATCAAGGCTGTTACCTGCTAAGTCCAGAACCTCCGTCTTTCTTAGAGCACTGTCCTACATGAATATCCTGCAGTTTTGCTCATCCAAGTTTAGTTTTAATCTACAGTTAATGGGATTTTTAATTTTGTAATCATTCCTGAGGGTAGAAAGAACAAGCCTATTGTGCTTTTTGCTGACTGGTTCTCTCCAAACCATGACACTTTGTGGGTGTTTTAGGGTTGGTACCATATCTGCTATTGTAACGCTTCTCTCATGGTTGTCTTACAGAGTGCTTTCTACAGGCAAATTACTAAACTGTTGATTCATTGGTAGACGGTACATTTTTCCATTGCTCTTGGGTCTACCCAGCTTGTTTCCTGGCCAAGACTAGGCACTTGACATTCATTGCTGGTGTCAGATCCGTGTTTTCTTGCTGATTTACATGACTTCAGGCCGTATTCTTTGTTTAAATGGCGACAAATATTTCTAACATCAGTACTTTTCAACAATAATGTAGATTGTACTTTACTAGCAGAACTTACTGGTAACCACATTATCAATCTTATGTTGTCCTCCTTCTTGGAAGTTATTCTCGAACAACCTGGTCTTGGTGACTTCCTGAAAGTCAATAATTGATTATGGCGGAGGTGTGCACCAGCTGTCTTACCACACTTCATTTTTGCACTGATATTACTTTCAGAATGTCTTTCATCATGAAAAATCCCTAATTGATCCTTTATGACTCTGGTTTAATGAGTCTTTTAGGCCCATTTCAATCAAATTTCAAATCTAGGAAATTTAAAAAAAAAAAAGTCATTGGAAACAAATGATCACTAGACACTAATTGAGTTGGTGCACTTTTGTACCACCAGCAAAAAGGAGATAGTTATCTTTTGAAAGGAGGCCTTTCTTATTACTGTTTCATTTCTCTCTTTTTTGAAAGGTCTTGATTTTTAGTGAAACCTGTATTTGAGAACATTTGTGGGTGTGTCCATCTTTCTTCCCAAACAGTGTGTTGAAGACAGTTATTGAATCAAAGTACCTCTAAAATGTGCTAACATGAAGAATGCAGAAAAAAATCTAGGTGATTTGCAATCTAATTTCAAGCTCAACCTGATAACAATGATCTTATTTCCATCTATCAGTGTCAAGGTTAAAAAAAGTGACTGAATGGCAAGTTCTGCTCATTGGAATTGAATTAGGTTTCTCGGAAAACATTGAAAATTGAACCAAGATTTATCTTCTAAATAAAGGAAAAATCAACCAGGTGTAGCCAGAAAATGGCTAATTTGGCAACCCTGTATTATCCTTATTTATCCAACAACTTACATGTCTCTGCTTCGCTCTTTCCTTTTAGTTTGAAGATGACATGATTCAGAAAAAGAATCCGTACAAAACATACACTGTGAGGGTAGTGTGGGTTTACCATAAATATATTCTTCCATCCAACTCTCCCAAAATGTCAGCAGTAAATAAAAACGTGTTTGATTACCTCAGGCAGACAAAGTGGAAATAGATATAGATATATATATATGGTTATGTCTGTCCTCTTGTCTACAAGATATCTCCAATATTATCCAATGAATTATAATTAAATTTTGTGGAAGGGTGGTTGAGAAGAAAAACTTGACTGAATTTTGGAGTGGTTCCATTTGTTCTATTTTTTTTATTTTTTTTTAATTCTTTATTGGGGGAACCCCAGCACCCCTACCCTTCATGCTCAAGACTGTCCTCATGATGTCCCCGAAAAATTTTCAATGAATTTCAATTAAATTTTTTCGAAGGATGGACAGTAGACTACAGAAGAACTGTTTTGTGGTGAATTCATGCCCACTTGCTCCCTTTGACAATGGTGTTGGAAGAGGTATGCGCTCAGTGCATTCTACTTTGATAATTATTTACTTTCATGTAAATATAAGAACAAAAACCTGAATTTTTAGAATAACATCAATTAACTTCAGTATGTGGTTAATTAGTTCAGGTTAATTATTATGATCCAACTCTGTTAAATACCTAAGCTAATCACTCAAAAATGTTTTATGAAGTTTGAGCAAAGGAGTAATCACTAAGTGAAATCTCTCCTTGACCTGTTAGTGTGTAGGTATGTTTCCTAGCAGCAGTTAACTGGTGGAAGAGAAAGAATGGATTTTGCATGCGTAGAAAGAATCATGCTTGACCTTCTTTTTCCTTTGGTAAAAAGGTGGAAAGAAAATATCCATGTGCTGTGGTTGTAAAGAGAATAACAAGAATATGGGTTTATTGAAATAAATGTAAATGATTACAATCAGCTGTAAGATTCTATGTTAAATGTCTCCTGGGAGTAAGAATGATTCTAAAGTATTCTATGTAGAAGGAAGTTCTGAAAACATTTACTTTTCTGGAAATGTTTGATCAATGAAGGAAGTGTTCTTCGGTTGAAAAAAATTGACGTAACAAAACCTACTTTGCCATGAAGTTGTATGCAAAAGGTATAGTGGTAGTTCTGTGGATGTACATGATACCAAGTTGTAGTCTTGGAAAATTCTAGCATGCATCCTAAAAGCTAAATGTGGGAACAGATTTAGAATCAAATTTTCGCTTATGTTCATTGAAGATCATCAGCCTTTTTTTTTTCTTCTTTCTTCCTCCTCTTTCTGCGCATTTGATCAGGAAGCTTTGGAAATTTTTCAGTGAAGAATTTGTGCTTGTTGGAATCATGGAACTTTCTTGAGCTCTGATCAATGTACGTATCAAATATATATTTGGACAAGTTGTGTGTGCATGTTCTCCCAAACTGCATTGTGGCCAGACATTTTGAATCAAGGTAACCTTAAATTGCGCCAACTCGAAGAACACATTGGATACCAGGCTGTTATAAATGTAATGGACAGCTATTCCATCTATGCAATGAAAGATATATACCAAATTTTTTTTTTTTTAATGATTCTAGCCCATTTCTTGATAATTATTGCAACCACAGCAAATCTGAATTACTTGACCCTCTTTTAATTTGCTATGAGCATTTGAGAACCTACACTTTTCTTTCCTTTTTGAAAGAGATCATCTTAGAACCATGTCAAATAGCTCCTCTAACCATTACACATAGAACAGGTAGTGTTATTTTCAACAGCTGTCTATTCTGATGGATAAGAGGACATGAGCATTTAAAAAAAAAAATAATAATAAATAAACCACCTCCAAATGTGAGGGGGGTATCCTTTTGACCAAATATCAAAAACAATGACCATGAAATTCTACTCAAAATACCACTTGATTGGTTCCATAAACTGTCCAAACCCCCATCCTATGATGGATTTTCAAGTTTCCAGTTTGTCAAATACCTGATGAAGATTATTCGAGCACAGCATTGATATTACTGGTAATGGTTATCTGCCTACTGAAGATGGTGATCGAGTGCTGTAGGGTAGAAATTGTGCCAGCATTGGCTACTTTGAAAGTCAGAACCTTCCCCTCATTATTGACCTGCTTATTCTAAGTTCCTTTGCAAACACTAACCTGAAAAAAAATATGCAATCCTCTGTAATGGGGAGTCAGCGGAGGCTACTGGGGGGGGGGTCTTCAGTTTTGAAAAAAAAAACTGCTGTAGTTTACACACTTTATATTATACACTAAAATCCATTACTCGCTACTGATACACACATTTTAAAGCTCTTTTAAAGTGTAATGCAACAATTAAAGATCTTTGAGTGTTCAATTTTGGTTATTAGTGCAAGGAAATAGCATTAAGATATGAGAAAAATACTTCTGTGTACTTATGATGAACTTCTGACTGAAAAGGTTCTTCCGATTTCAGACAACAAAAACACTGAATACATCATGATTGCGTGTGTCATCAGGAAAATTAAAGTTAACTTATTAAAATCATTCAAAAATCTGATTGACCTTATACAATTTTCATTTGAAGGAAAGTTGATCAATCCAATAATGTGTTGACAAGATTTGGAAAAATATTGCTAATTTTCTACTGGAAGAATGCATTTACTTGGGAGTGGGGGTTACTGGTGAAAACTTAAAACTTGCTTTATGCTTCCTTCACTTCACTGTTGTCTTCATGATAACAATTTGATGAAGAATTTAGCAACAAACTGAACCATGAATTGGTATTCCATCCACCTACTGACTACATCCAACAGCTTTGTCAACACCACATGACAAGCATGGTATGTAAACAAACCAGTCAGCAACCTTTATTAAACTGCTACCACTACAGCCAATAGTTGATGTATGGTATTTTCCTCATATGCCTCAAAAATGAAATCTCTTATAATTTAACCAATGTCAAAGACTTTTTGAGGTCTTGTGGGATGAGTATTGACTGGTTTTGCTTATTGGTGAATTGTTCAAATGAAGAACTTTAATAACATAGATAGTGAGGGAATGCTGTTCTCATGCATTCCTACAGCACTCAATATTGGTAACTACCAAAGTCTCTTACCAGAAGGTGTAAAAACCATGTAACTCTTAAGTTAATTTCTGGTTGGTTTGCTTATGTAGTTTTTCACCTTAAACATAGTGAATGAGAAATTTTAGTTGTAGTCTAGACAACAGAACATGTCTTTTCTGACAGGTGCATTCAAAAAACATTCTACAGTCAATGGCATACCAACCCTTGTCCAGTTGAAAGTTTCAGTTGAAGATCAAAAGGTGAAATGATGACAGGTTATCAAAATCAACTTGAGAGAAAATGAATTTGACTTGACTTCTATTAAGATAAATAGAAATTTGTAAATTTTATATACATTTAACAATGTTGGACACTGATATAAAAGCAACAAAAATCCTCTTAAAATTTTCTTTCAAAGTATGGGTACACTGTTCCCACCACACTGCACTACTGCTTAACACTGACTCTTTACTCCATTAAAGTATAGAATGAAATAGACTTAAGTCAATAAACAATACTTATCTTAGCATACTAAAGCTAAAAAGATTTAGATCTCACAAAATCTAATGATAAAATCATCAGATTACTTAGTGACAGAAACTGTACAGGCATAATATCTGCACTGAACATGTTCAAGGCTCAAAAAACATGTCTTTATACTATTGTGCTATGGTATTCAGTTGAGAACTACAGACTTGATTTTTTTTTTTTTTTTTTTTTTCTTTTAAATCTTTCCTCTCCCTCTCCGGTTCATCATGAGTTGACTTGTCTATAAAATGACTTTATTATGGACTGAACCAAAAATATTGGGCACCCTGTTTTAGAATAAGTCCAACGGAACCAATCATTCTGGGTTACAATTTTAGCTATTTCTCAGCTAAATGTGGAGTCTTTATAACTTTTATAAAGCAGTTGCCAGCCAGGATTTTAGCTATGTAAGTAAATATATATTGTATACTTAGCTATTTTTGTGGAATATCTTTCAATTTTAAGGATAAAATTTTGCAACTTGTGTGCTAAAAAAAAATTCTGTTTAGGTTGTATATGTTCATAGCAAAAATTTTTGAAAGATCATTTTCATGATTCCTATATTGCATACTCTCAATTAAAAAAAATACACTTCAAAATGAAACTTTAGATGGAAAAAAATACATCCAGTTAAAGGTTAACTATAAGTTTTGAACTAATACTTCGTAGTTTTGGACCCATTTCTCATTAAAAGATTTTCGCGAGCCTTTGAGAAAAGAGGTAATTTACATATTTTGAATTTGAAAAATTTTATGTGGATGATAATAATACTGGATTGTTTGGAAAGTTCTTGAAGATGCTAATTGTCATTAATTGATTATTGATTTGTTGTATATGTATTGATAAAAGATGAACAGAGGGTATCTCGAAGTTCTTGATGAATTTCTATGGGAATTAGTGGAAGGGTTGTCCTTTGGCTTAGGAAGAAATGATTGAATTCTGGGGTTGATCCAGGAATTTGTTTTCAATTAAAAAAGTATTATTTTCCTGCATGGAAAGAAGTTAAAAACAAACAAAAATGAACCGGTAATTAAGAATGCTAAATTGAAAAAAACAATATTTGTATATATATTGTGAGAATTGCATTCTCTCTCACATTTAAAAAAAATTTTTTGAATTCCCTTCAGTTTCTAGTTAATGTATGGTGTTAGCAGTGGTATACACTCTGAGTGCTTTCTAGTTTGTATTAGGTTATCCAGAAAGTAATGGCTTTTTTCTTCTTCTTCTCTTTCTTTGACATTCCTCTAATAAACAAAACAATTTGCATGATATAAAGTATAATGTCATTTTTCGTAGTTACCAGCATGGACAAGGACTTTTGAATGATCTTTTTTTCGTCATGAATACAGACATAAGAGAGCATCTGAAACTGCATGAAGAATCAAGCAGGCATTTGGCCAAGGATCAGTTCCTTGGTTCAGTACTGGTTTCAGTGAGAAGATAAGTCTTGATGATCTTGTATGTCAAGGAAGAAATGATCTGATGACTACATTCTTGTAGAGGCTGACACTTGATCATCTGTCCGTAAGATTGTAGGGATAGTGAGAACAAGCGAATCGAGCGTTTCTATCTATTTCCATCCAATGGGAAGAAAGATAAAAGGTGGATAAATGGTCTCCGCATAAACTGACTGGGGACCAGACAAATCGGCATTATGAGATCTGTTCAATCTTGTGTCAAAGCACTAAAGGATTGGAATCGTAGTTCTGCCCCATCCACCTAATTCTTCTGACCTTTTTCTTACAGACTTTCATTTTTGAAACATCTTGACAAGTATAAAAAATAGACATTTCCAAGACCAAGCAGCTGCAGAAGCTTTTACGGAGTTTGAGTCTAGGAATGTTGATTTTTAACTGTAATGACTTGAAATGTTGGCAGAAATGTTTTGAGTTACTCGGAAACTACTTGATTAAACATGTTCATCTATCACTTTTTAATTCTTTATCCTTGAAAAATGCCATTACTTCTTGGATAATCTAATGTTTTGTTTTGCTGCTGCTTTACAAATTTAATTTGTTGCCACAATACCTTCTTTCTTCCCTTTTTTTTTTCTTTTTTTTTTTTTTTTTTTCTTCCATCCCCCGTCCCATCCTTCTGCTTTCCCCCTCCAGGAAGGCTTGTTGCTATTAGGTTACTAATAATTTTATGCTTTGTCGTGAACAAACAGTCTTCAGCCAGCTTACTTTTTCAAAAGGTTGGTTGTCAAGTGAGAATATATTAAATTTCTTTTCACAATCGGTGTACACATATGTTCTGAACTTTTGTCTCAAGAGTTCTTGCTTTCTTAGATTTTTATGTATTCTGATTCAAGTGAAAATGGTAAATATTCAATATTCTACTTAAATGATAGGACATTAGGAGAAGGGCCCCATTAGAATAAAAAAAAAATTAAATAGTTTGGGTCATCATTGAAATATTGTTTTTTGGGGAATGTATATTTTCAGCACTGTTTGTATATAAATACTGTCAAATATAACAATATATGCAAAAATACATATTATTCTATAGAAATATTCAGTAATCCCCCCCCCCTTTAAAAAGGGTTTGCCAGATTAAAGTGATTGCTGGATTAACTAGAGGTTATCCACCTGGAACCATGATGATCAGTAGGCATAAATGAAAGCTAAGCCAGGAGAGAGAACTTATGTAAAAGTTTTATGGTGTAAGGAGAAAAAATTAATTTCCGTGTATATTGTGAACTGCTAACATGATTCACAATAATGAACATATGTAATTTGAAGCTGAATGAAGATTAGAATTTGCACAATGGGAAGTTAACTTCAAAGCAATTTTGAATGATCTTGAGTTTTTCGTCTGCCTACTACAAATGTTTGTGCATTGCTTGGACTTGGGCAGGCTTACTTTTATACACAAGAATCAAACATAGTACAGAGCCAGAATGCTAAAAGCTCTGATCTAGAAATGGTTAGTTATATTAGTTTTGTATTTTAAATCTTTCCTCAAAACTTTTTTGTAAGAGTTATCTTGTTCTAACTCTGTAGAAAGATGTCTGTTTATAATTCATTGTAAATTTTGTATTTCTCAACTTGATAGAAAATATATAAAACCATTTCTATGTTTTTGTTCAATTTGGACACATTAAAAGTTGTTTGGAAGTGAATAACACTTACAGAATCATTGTTAGATCTTTAAATCACCATTTTTGGTAGGTCTGCATGTAAATTTTTTCCCCCCCTCAGACTTCCTGTTAAATTTCTTTTTTTTCATTTTTTTACAGCTTTTATATTTACTTTCTGTCAAGTCTCATTGATTTAAG
Organism: Thysanoteuthis rhombus; assembly: GCA_963457665.1. Taxonomy (NCBI): domain Eukaryota; kingdom Metazoa; phylum Mollusca; class Cephalopoda; order Oegopsida; family Thysanoteuthidae; genus Thysanoteuthis; species Thysanoteuthis major. Next base: position 66,054,709 of record OY735205.1, on the reverse strand, counting down.
TGGTAAAAATTGTAGATAAGTCTTGGCTGCATTTCGTCACACCATCTTATTTTTTGGCAACCACAATTTTGCATATGATCTCTGGGGATCCACATTATGAGTTGTGATGTCCAGCAGTTGTCTGAAATAAATGGTCTGCCCATTGCCATTCAAGTTTTCTCTTGGTTTTTATATCTCTGACCCCTCTTTGTTTTCTAATATACTGTATTGTCTTGTGATCTCCATGTGATGTTGAGCATGATCCTCTCAGGCACATTGCATGGTTTTGAATTTGATAGCCAATGTTTTGGTTGGGTTCCATGTCTCAGCTCTGTGGTGTGACTATCATGAGGACCCATTGGTTGTAAACCCTTTTAAAACTAAAGGGATCTTGTTCTTGAAAGTTAAGCTTGCTCAGCTGAAAGCTTGATTCTTCATTTGATTTCTTATGGATTATTATAGTTCTATTTTCCTGGGTAGATACTGTGATCTACTTTCTTTAGCTCTGCATTTTCAATTCTGATCATTGTCTTTGTCCTCAACATATTTGCTGCACCTGACATTAGTTTTTCAAAATCATTGTTCAAGAACTAAACCCTGTTTATGTCAGTTTTGCAACATATCTTATGACTCAGCTGTTCCTTTATCAGAGGCTACATAAAGACTCTGAGCCCTTCCTGCTCAAAATATGAGTAAGAAGTTCCAACATTTGCTCACACAAACTCTTTACAGCTTGCCTTGAAATGATCTTCCAAAAATAAGGAATGAATAAATACATGGTTCGAAATTGAACCAGAATTCAAGAAACCTCTGATTTGTTGATGACTTGATCCTCTTTGGGAACCTTTACCAACTTTGGTAAGGCTCAACTTGTGATTAGCTTAAAATATAATATTAACTTTTTTGTCTTTTAGTATCTTGGGATATGTTTCTTTTTTTTAATATTTTATGTGGGATTTATGTGTGGTCTATTATTTATGAAATTTAGCTTTTTATTCTTGAACTTTTTAAAATTCTGAGTAAATTTTGCAAGTTTATTTTAAGGTCAGCAATTTGTTTATCATTGATCTCTTAAACCTTTTCAAATCTGATGCAAATAATCTGAGCCTATTGTTTCTTTATTCTGTGTTGATAATTTGCATCTTCAACCAATGTTATCTATGGCGCATTAAAATTATACTATTAGGAGAGAAATTTGTTATTGATACACAAGTTTAATTTTCTACATCTTAGAGGTAAACCATCATAATTTTCTCATTGACCAGTCTTGAACTAGTAAGAATTAGAATAGAATTGGCTTCATTTATGCGTTGTAACTGACTTTCATTTAAATCTGTATACATATACTGTCCATCTGACATGAAAATTTGCTGGAAGACTCCCTTTCCTACATAACCTGTTAATATAGCTTTTGTTTTTAATACAATTAGAGTATATCTTTCCTGAATGTAGGAGAGCAACATTTATAACTTTCATATCTTTTGACAGATGATTTTATTATTCAGATAAGCAGTTGTAGAAAAGTAGTGTATAACAGTAATTTTTTTTTACAAACTTCAATTTTTATTTAAACCAAATCCGAATATTCTGGCTGTATGAGTAAGTAGAAGGTCCTCCTTTGTACTTTTTTGCACATTACATTATGGGACTTGTAGCTAAACCACTGAATTAAACAGAAGTGTTATTTCATACTCGAAAAGAAAACATGGAAAGAATTTTCATTAGATAAGTAGTGAAAATTTGTTATGCGTGAAAAGTAACAAGGGGAGCCATCTATTGGCAAATTGTAAACTAATGTCTTCCCTTCTGAACCAAATTCTGATTAACTTTTTTCTTTTTTTAAGTATGCAGTCTCAAAATATGCTTTTGAATCATGGAAAAAAAATTGAGTACATTCATCTTTATGACCCCCCCCCCCCAAAAAAAGTATATTTTAAGCAGACTTCAGTAGAAGTACAAGTCCAAGATGAATCTTTTCTTCAAAGCTAATTAAAGAAATTCACTAGATATACTCCTTCCCCTCGAGATTTTGCAATGCAACTGAAATGTCCCAAAGCTACTTCTTGCATATAACACAATGCTCTAAGATATAAAAATAGGTCTACATGGAATTTTGAATTTACTATCTGAGCAAATCTCTTTAAGAATTTTTGAGAAATAATTATGTGATTAAGGTTTGTGCTGAACTCTTCATTTGATGTAAATCTGAATAATTAGCAAAGAAGCTAAATATCAATGCTATTTTTCCCTATTCAATAAGAAGACTTGGACTACTATGAGTGATCACAAGCAGTTCTGGTTTGTTTTATATATTGTGGAAGGATTAGCAACATTTCAATATCAATTCTTCCAAGAAATTTCTTCAAATGTTTCAAAGAAAAGCAGTAAATTTCTGAATCCGTATTAGTGTCAGTGATATATACCATGAAGAGGACTATTGTCTTTTTTTCTTTTTTTTCCCAGCTGGCAAAACTGTTATACTTCAGGGGTTGCAAATTTGTATCCATGATATAGTTTAGGTAACACTGACTTCTGAGGTCCTAAAGGTCAATTGGGGTTTTGATGAATTCAGGGTCACATTACTATTTTAGCATATTTTCAACTTTATGAAATATTCATCAAATATCATTCGCTTTCCTGTGTTATTTTTGATGTTTTTGTTTTTTCCACCTGGGCTATGCTGGGTACACCAGCTAGTTATCATTATTAGTCTAGATGACTAGCCTCTAGGAAAATGAAATAAGATGTCAGATCTCAAGAATATTGATTCCTAATAAACTAAATATTTTTATATTTTGCATTTTTGATTTATTAGTATATTTTTTGTGCTAATGTAGAATAGTTTGGCCATTTACTCAGTTTTAATCTTCAGTGTTTGCTTTTCATTGAAATAAATTTTACAACTAAGTTTCTTTATTCTCCATTATCTTAAGAATGTATATTATGCATCAATCTGATCCTTTTCTTTTTTCCCTTTTCAGCCAGTAAAAAAGAAGAAAATTAAAAGAGAAATAAAAATTTTAGAAAATCTACGGGGTGGAACCAATATAATTACCCTTTTATCTATTGTCAAAGATCCAGTGGTAAGTGTGATTTATTGATTCTATATTTATATATTCATAGCAATAACTCTTGCTGAGATACCTTGGCCTTAATCAAAATCGAACAGTTATTTTACATAGTATTATTTCCTGGTGGTGCTATAAAAAATTTGCATTAAGTTGTTCAATATAAAATTGCAAATTTTTCATCTAAACAAAATTAATTGAATTTCTATTAGATTTTTCAGTCAAAATATTCTTTTGGCTTTTATGGATTTTTTATTTAGAAAAAAATCTACTCAAAAAAGAAGGGTAATGGAAATGCTTCAAAGCCATAATTTCATATGTGACAATTATGGCAGGCTGCTCCACTCATGAAAAGCATGCACTTTTAGAATGGGTACTGCCCTAGTTGTTTAAATTCAATTCAAATTTCTGAAACTATTCAACTTTATGTAAATTAAAAAATTTTGATTTTTCTGTGTAAAGTTTTCTGACACTTCTTTTCTTTACATAGTTTTAGGGTATTTAAAAGACATTAATAAAATAAACACTTGACCCATTTATGCAGGGCTCAAAATTAGTGTCGTCTTGTCCTGTGTTGGTAGAAAATGTGTTTGGGACAAGAAAAGATATCTGGGACGAGAAGAATTGAAAAAAAAAAAGAGAGATTTTTTTTCAACTGTAGCTTTAGCAAATTAGAAACTGAACTTAGGCAGAGGGATATAAAGAGTTAAAGTATACAGTTACATGCATATATACTGTGTATATATGTATATATACTCCACTTTTCACAATGTCTCAGAAACAACCCTATATGGAAAAAAAATGTGGTAGAGGGGTGGCTCGTAGGGCAGTGAGCCCCTCTCTCCCGGTTCAAAGCTGGGTTGCCATTTTATTTCCAAATTTGGCAAATTTAGCCTCCATGAAAAACATTTGAAATGAAAGTAAACCATTCTAAAATTATTAGTGATATTTTTTTTGTATGTGCCTTGGGGTTGATGGGGGGGGGTCTAGTGTTTCATGAATGGATCAATGGTCTAAAAAGTTATGGGAGTCCTTGTTTTAGGACTGAAGTATAGCATTGATTGAGGTAAACTAATTTAGTTGTAGAAGTATTTTTGATGAATTTTTACTCTTACAAATGTGGTACAATATTTTGTATAGTTTTTGCGTTGACCTTTTTGGGCAAAATTGTCTCCATCTATCTGGTAACCCCTGGCTGAAAGTCCAAGTACTGAGAATGAGACAGAATTTGTGGTCTCCAATTTATTTGTTCTTAATGCTATGTTTTTACAATTTAGTGTTTACTAACTGACAATTTTTATTATGAATTTATCTGTTGGTTATTTTCTCCAATTGATTGTTTATAAAACATGTTCTACCTGTTCTATAAGATGATGAAAAATGTTGATCACCATTTATAAAGCATAACTTATCTCTTTTGTTAAAAACCAATTTTATTTGATTGGAGCAAAGTAAATATAATCAGTGGCAGTACTGGGGGCCCACAGATTCCCGCAACTGCAAGGGGCATTGGAGCTCTGGGGACAAAATATTTGAGGAACACTAGAATTTTTTTTTTTTTTTTTTTTTTCCCCCCTTAATTTGCAGAGGTGCACTTGAACCAAGCACTACCACTGATGTAATTATTTATTTCCTCAAAATCTATTGTTTTTTTTATTAGGCTACTAACGACCATGGATAACTATGAAAAGAAACCTTTTGATATGGGGCCAGTTTACATTTCCTTCAGGGTAGTGGTGAAAAAAGTTAGTTAGGTGCCTAGCATTTAAGCCCTTAAGTCAGATTTTAGATTATAGGATAAATGCAAATGGAAGTTCATTACCATGAGATTGCAAATTCATTTGTCAAAAAAAACAACCAAAAAAAAACTGAATGTGTGTTTTCTCATCTTGACTGTTAATATATTATTTGATCTGCTTTCTTTCATAAGGATATTTTCAACAGCAATTTAGGATGGACTACACTTAGGCCTATAGGCATATTTGGATCAAGAAATTAGTCAATTTGGGGTGTACTCTTGTTAAAAATAGATCATGTATACGATGAGAGAATAAGATGAACCTGGTCAGGCATTAGGAAATTTAGTCATGGATGAATAAGTACTGGTCTAGGTATTTTAAAAAAAAAAAAATAGTAATTTATAAAGGGGAAGTAGAACGAATATGTAGAGTGCAATGACATCTTGATCTCCAATTTTTTCAACTTTAGTGATATTATCATGCAACAAAACAATCTTTTCTTTTTTACTAAACTGACTTCTGTTCATAAATACTATTCATGGCTGGTTTATATGTCTATGTACATTGAATATTTGACCACTTTCAAGGAAATTGATTTATTAAACCACTTATTCCAGCAAACACTCACCTAGCCTTCCGGGCATGATTGCATCCTTAAAGCTGATTTTTAAAAAATTTTTATTAAGCATAAAGCATTTTCCCTAACGGATCTTATTAGTCTGGACGCAGTGCTGCCTAATTTTAGATAGTCAACCAATCCAACAAATATAAGGCTAAACTTGAATTAACACCTTAGATTTGGGGATCAACTTGTATCCCAGCATCCACGGTATATGGAGATCCTATTTGTTCACTATAACATTGACCCCAAATGTAGAAATTGTTTTTTGCATCTTCTGTATCTTCATGACCTAGCTTAGACTTGTACAACAATGAAACATAAAGGCTCTTCCTATTACTTGAAAATTTGTGAAGAAAAATGAATAAAATTTTTACTGAATAATGAGCAAATGCTATATGGGTTGGATTTCCCTTATCTAAAAATTGAAATGTTCCAAAATCCAAAACTTCTTGAAAGTCAACGTGTCACAAGTGGAAATGATCACAAAAGGGATCAGGCTGATGTCCCGGGCTTTTAACTCCTTCTGAACACAAAAGCCTAGTTCTCTTTGTAACTCTAGTTTTATGTTTTTGAAAATGTAAAACAATATTTATGTCACAACTGGTGAAAGATTAGGTGTCCTAATCAAAACAAATTGTCACCATGAGACTTGTATACATTAATCACTGTATTTTTTGCTTATTCTCTCATCTGTACAAAGATTTTGTTGGAAGTGTCAAAAAAGGTTACTGATACTCTGAGTAAAAGTGATAAGTGTTCTGATCTCATTATTTCAAAATTTGAAGCACTTCTTTTGGTCTCAAGTTATTCATATGAGTACTCAAATTGTATTTAGATCGTTAATTGAAAATGTTAACTTTTCTAATTCTCCAAATTAACATGTAATATCACATGAAGAATAGTAAAAATTATGATTTTCTTTTTAGTGTTGACTTTAAAAAGTAATTGTGTGCTCTCACTACAAAAACTATCAAGGGAGTTGGTCAAATTGCACTTGATTTAAACTTCAGCAGTAAAAATATTAGGTTACAGAAAAGTATTCTTCACTTCATAATTATTTTTTTTTTTTTTTTTTTTTTTTTTTTTTTTCCAGTGGGTTTTTAAATATGTAATTTCTATAGTTTATATTTTGTTTAGCTTACAAGTTCTAATTTTATTTTGCAAACCTCTTGTTCTTTGTACAGTTGTTGAGCATATTGTATATCGGGGTTGGCTAACTGCAGGCCAAATGCGGTCAATGGCCTCATTTTATCTGGCCCACTGACTTCATTGAATATGTGATTTCGCATACAAAACTTTGGTTAGCAAACAATAAAATGCTATTTTGAAAAATAGAGCAAAAAAGTCTTATTTTTTCTGTGGTCACAAAAGTATCAATGTTTTATAGCTATAAACCACAATTGAACAATATTTTGTTTCCAAAAAAGAATCTCTGTTAGCATTGATAGATAGTACATAGAAGTTATATGCATTCCTATGAGAAAAACATTAAGGTGATTGAAAAACCTCCTGTTTCCATGGTCTTCTATGGTTATTGTTTTTTTATTATTTGCTCTGGCCTAATTTCTAATAATCCGGCCCATCTTCAAAAAGGTTTTCCAACTCCTGCTGTGTATCAATCTTGATTCTAATTTCCAAAATGTTGCATGAATAGGATAGGTGACTTGTGAAAGTTATCACTTTCTTTTTTTTTCTTGTTTCTTATTTTATAGAGAAGTGAGTTTTATCCTTTTTATTACTGTCACCCCTTCTTGTGAAATATTTTATACGTATTAAGAGCTGTTGACTCTGATTTTCCAACCATAATTGTTTTTGCTTATACTTATGTAATTTTACTTTTTATATTTATAGTCCAGAATACCAGCCCTTATATTTGAACATGTCAACAACACAGACTTTAAGGTAAATGTACTGAATACTAAATTTATATACTTGTTTTAATGTAAAAATTGGCCTTTAACCTTGTATGATGATCAAATTTGTAATAGCAAAATTTCAACTAGATAAAATGCTATTAGCTGGAGTGTTGTATTTTGAGTTGGATATAACTAATATCTGACTGGCACTTTTGCTTAGAATTTCTGTAAAATACCAGTAAAAAAAATAGCATCTGAAATGTTTATTGTAACTACTTTTATTGATATAGATCATTCAGTAATGAACCTCTTTTCTGATAATTTAGATATCGGGTTAGGAAAGCAGAATATATTTTTAAGGATGCATAAGAAATTAACATCAAATATTTTGATGGTAACATTTGTTATGTGCATGCTCATCTAAAAGAACTGTTGATGTACAGTTTTTCCACTTATGTCTTTGGAAGAAACTTCACTTAGTCATTGTGTATGGATTTTTTTCACCCTTCCACAAAATTTTATGGAAATTTATTGAGAACTTATGGTGGTTTTCTCAATGAAATTTCATGGATGGCCCACATAAGAAAAAAGTGAAATTTTGGGGGTGGGTCCAGGAATTAGTTCTTGATTGGGAAATATTTTTGCATTTTCTTTTAAATGTTTCTGTATTTGTCTCTGTCTGCCTATACAATATATCCAAAAGTTCTCAATGAATTCCAATTAAATTCTAATGGAACAGTAAGGCATGAAGTATAGAAGTAATAACTGAATCCTGAAGTGGATTCAGGCATTTGTTTTTGATTGAGGTATATTTTTACATTATAATAATAAATTTCTGTATTTGTTCCTGTCTGCACAATATCTCTGAAAGTTCTCAATGAATTTCAATGAAATTTGTGAAAAAGTGATTAAATTTTGGGATGTATCCGAGATTTTCCTCATGATTTGAGAGATAGTTCTGGGTTTTGTTTTTTCTTTTTCTCTCACATTTCTGTGTATGCTTCTGTCTGTCGCTGCAATAGACCCTGGGAGAAGTGAATAAATACTTGAAAGAAATGTATATTCGAAGTTGTTTCTTGAAGTTCATAGAAGAACTGGCATCAGCTTTTTCTTAATCTGGTTACCAAGATACTACCTCCAATAAAGGATAACTTTCCAATTAACTAAGTGTACCAATACACCTGATTTGGGCTGATTTGCTCACTTCACAGAGGTCCATCCATCATTTTCATACTCCGTAAACATGTAGAAAACTAAAATGCATTGTTATATATAGTGTACCAATACACCAAATTTGGATCCCCAACCTAATTTAGAAGTAAGCTAGTTATAATTTTTGTGAAAAGGCGTCTCAATGTTTGTTCTAAATTTAGTGTAAATTTAATATTTCAACATTTTAATTGACATTGTGAAATCTCATTTTTAGTCAATTTGGATACTGTAAAAAAGCTTGTACAAAAGTTGAAATTGTTACAGCTATTGAAATTAACATTGTCAATTTTCATTTGCTTGTAATAATTTGTGAGAATTCTTATCTTGAAATAGTTCCTGCCATGCTTTGCACAGAGATTCACAACAATCCATGGCGTGCACAATCATTCTCTGAAATCTCTACTAGAGATTTAGATACTATTTATACTGATCTCAATATTATATCACAATAGTAGCTTATCATTTGGTTAACAGAAAAACCAACTATATAGTTTTTGGATATTTTATTGAAATTTTGAAAGGAATGTCTATATAGCCGATGTTGTAACTCATTTTTCTTTTTCTTGTTTTATTTTATAGCAATTATATCAGACTTTTACAGACTATGACATCCGGTTCTATATGTTTGAACTATTAAAGGTAAGTATTCAATAGTCCTTATTTAACAATATTAATGTGATAAGATTTCTTTATTTTAAAGAGGACAGAATAAGGATCTTTTGGGGTTTGATTATAAACCAAAGCTGGGTTAGAGAGAAATTCCCAAGACATCGATTTTTGTGATAGCTCCTTTTTTTTTTTTTTTTTTTTTTTTTTTCAATTTTAATTTTTCCTCTTTTATTGTACTTGAACTTTTTTACCCTTATACATGCAGGATTTTTTTTTTTTTTTGTTGGTAAACTAGTTATGAGTATTCACTATGAAAAAAATTCTATGCTACAATTGGAGTTATTACAAATTTGCTAGTGTTCTTTAACTGCTGAGATATCTGAATCCTGAAGCTTTAGTGTGTCTTTTTTATATATATATATATATATATATATATGACTAACACTCACAATTTTTTTTTTTTTCAAAGTAAAATACACCCTTCTCTTAAGTGGAGAGCATAAATTCTCACTGACTTTCCTAATAAAGTAGTCGTAAACCCCATTCCGTAGAAGGGATTGAAGTTATGGTCATTTTATTTGGATGATTAGGCTCTCTAGTTTGAAATATGCAAAGTCCCCCCCCCCCCAAGTACTTTGTTTCATCATTGAGTTCCTAGGTTTATATATGAAACTCATCCAAATTATGTTGACATCAAATTAGCTACAACAACCATTATTTTTCCCCAATATTTTACTTCTCCTTTGACAAGGACCGTTTTATCAGAGTGAACTCCACTTTTGTGATGTATTCCCTTTGTATTCATTAATTTGGCATTCCTATGACTTCATCATCCTGTGCATTCACCATCTTCCAATGCTTCTTGCTATCTTTCATTTCTAGATCTAAGAATTCTTTCAAAAATTCCCTGAATCTCTATTCTCACCTTCAGCCTCCTAGGCTCCAACACACTTCGAATCTATTTATTCACATATTTTTCTAGTTTAAAAAAAATTCAAAGGTGTGAAATATTGGAGGAAGGGCGGTAAAATGAAGGTAGTTGTAGCCAATATGATGTATGCATAATTTATTTTACTCTCCTGAAAAAAAAAATAGTTGTCACTAACCGGAACTCCTGCAAGTAATTGGCAAAACTCCATTATATTATTATTCAAGATACCCCTTATGTTGTTGGTAATTTTTGGATCATTTCCATCCATTTTTGCTCTGTATATATCGTCAATAATTTATTGAAGAAAACTGGAAATAGCTAATAGAAGATCTATAATGTGAAAATTATGCTGCTGTTCAGATTTTCACCTTCCCCTTTGTATCCTGATAATTTATTTTTTTCTTTTATTCAAAAAATACGAACACTTCTACAGTGGACGAGTTTGTAAAATTTCATTTGTATTCTTATTTATTAACTTTGAGCTGATGATTGGTATTAAGTTGAACTTTTATTGGCTTGTAAGTAAAATGAAAATTTCAAGTGTTTCTCTAATTCAGTGTAACTAAATTTTTTATTTTCTTTTTCAGGCTCTAGACTACTGTCATAGTATGGGTATTATGCACAGAGATGTTAAGCCTCACAATGTCATGATAGATCATGAAAACAGGAAGGTAAGCAGGAATATTTGATAGTGCCTTAGGTGCACACTAACCAGCCAAATCTCAAAATGGCTGAATTATTAATGCTGCTACAACTGTCAAATATCGAGCTGACAAGTATATTGTAAAACTTTTATCAAATACAGGTTGAGTAACCCTTATATGAAATGCCTGGGATCAGAAGTGCTTTGGATTTTTTCGTGTTACGAATTTCCGCCTACACGTAATGAGATTCTCAAGTGGCTTGATTTTCTCTTCTATAGATGAACATAAATGCTTCTTTTTCTTATCACAATTACTCAAAGGGGGTATCTACAGCCTTTTTTTGTCATTTTCAACAATCCTTGTAAAAGGCCAAAAATACTGATTAATGCTTGTAGATCTGGCAGTGATTGTGACTTGTTTTGTCTTTCACTGTTTGTAAATCTAGTTTTAACAAGATAACTGTAGTTAGGATGAGTTCAAAGCCTCTGAAATTGGTCTCGTTTTAAGTTTGAATCCTATCACTGAGAGCTTTAGTGTTGAAATTTTATATTTGTGACTTGTTGGCCTTCAAAACGTTTTGGGCTTGGGTGGAATATTTTGGTTTTAGGAGTTTCCATAGAAGGTACTCAACCAGTACAGTATTTGAACATCTTGTGTATCCTTTTTACAGTGGTTAATGTTATTTTCAGTTCTTAAATTTTCTTTCAAATAGCAAAAAAAATTTTTCATAGAATAATACTTTTCATGAAGCTTCTTGATTTCAGTCAAATCAAGTAATTGTCATTCAACTTTAAACTTACTAATGATATTCATCGTAGGAATTATTTTTCATAGCTAATGACTTCTGATAAACTAGGTATTTTCAACATTTTCACTTTCCACTCAAGCTATTTGTGCCATTTAGCTTAATGATTAACATTCTGATCAACAAAATATTGGTTTGGATGATTTAAATGCCAAGATTCTACATGTGGTTGAACTTCAATTTTTTGTTTGATTTTAGCTCCGTTTAATTGATTGGGGTTTGGCAGAGTTTTATCATCCAGGAATGGAGTACAATGTAAGAGTTGCTTCACGATATTTTAAAGGTCCTGAACTTTTGTTGGATTACCAGGTAATGTTTTTATGTTCTTCATGTGCTTGATACTTTCAATGAATAAAGTTGCTTGTGAGTTCTAATGAAATGAAAATATCAAAATCTGTTATTCAGAAAGACCTAACTGTATATGCCGATGTATAAATCAACCCCCAAACTAAAATGTTCATTCGCTTATAGTCTAATAATTGCTGGATAAGTCCACTCCAACATGAGGCAGCACTGTCAAATTCATAGTGTCTAAAAAAAAATTTGAAATGATCTATTGGGGCTTAAAAAATCACTTGCATGTCAGCATATACCTCACGTTTGTTTTTGTAAAAATTTAAATTCTTAATTAAACCGAAGTTAGTAAAATTGAGTTCACTATATTAACAAATTACACATTAGCTATTAAAGAAATACAAATAAAGTAACAAACTACCTATTAGCATTAAAACCCTGTCATATCAGCTGATATTCAGTTAAAGTGCATGTATGGTAACTTTTTTGTTCTGAAGAGTAATTGGATTTCCTCAACTGGTTTTAAAACAGTTGGCGATAAATAATTTCTACCCTGTCTTACTCATTCAAAAATGGAGATCACTTTTCTAGATTTTTTTTCTTTCTCTCTCTCTCTCGTCAGTGTCTTTTGCAGAGTAGATACTTGTAAAATCTATATTTTAAAAGGAATAATACATTTGTTTATTACAGATGTATGACTATTCTCTGGACATGTGGAGTTTAGGTTGTATGTTTGCCAGTATGATATTCAGAAAAGAGCCTTTCTTTCATGGTCATGATAATTATGATCAGGTAAGGATGTTTTTGTTTTTTTTCCTTTGGAAATTTTCTTTTAGTAATTAATTGGGAGTGCAAGTTTGATTTACTTCTACCTAATAGCTAAATTTTAGAAGATGGTAGAAGAATGATCAGCTGTGCAGAGTTCCAGATCACTATTCAGCAGAGTGTAGTATCTGTTGGTCTCCTTTGTTATGCCAGAATTAGATATTTGAAATATTGGATATTTTAAAACCCTGTCTTGATCAAGAGAATGCATGGCAAAATGTTTTACTTCATTTTTGGTTAATGTTAGCAACAAGAAATTTCCATTTTGTTTCTTTGGGTCGACTCTATCTTTCCTAAACCTGTTATTGATGGTTTTGATTCACTGACACAATTTTGGCTGGAAAGAGGGGCCTAGGTTGGTTGGCTGCTACATGTCTTGTTTCATAGTTGGTCCTGGAAGAAAAAGGGGGGGTGTTATCTTTATTTTTGGTATCAACAAGTGAAGTATTTGTATTTTCATGAAAATGATCCCAACTCTGTTTTTTGGCAGCTAATGTTTACGTAGGATTAAAATAGGTCAGGATTACCTTTTTTTTTTTTTTTTTTTTTTTTTCTCCTCTCCAAGTAATTGATCATTTGGCATGATAATGCAAGTGATCCTCGTACTACAGCTATGATTTATAAGGCTGTCTTTGTTTTTCTTTGATCTACTGATAAAACAAATCATTACTCTATCACTTTGTCCATTTTGTTCATTCATCTTTTCAGTTGTTTTCTAAATATCATTATTTCTCTGCTTCAGTTGGTTCGTATAGCCAAGGTTTTAGGAACAGATGATCTCTATGGTTACATAGAGAAATACCAAATAGATTTGGATCCAAGATTTAATGATATTTTAGGAAGGTAAGTAAAATTGCTTCTTTCTCTCCATCTTTTCTTCTTTTTTTTTTCTTTTTTCTTTTTTTTTTTCTTTAGGTTGGAAAGAAACCTATTCCCTCATAGCTTAATTGGCACTGTTAGGTCCTAAAGGATGCTGGCCTAATGTTACCTACTGCTGTAATGTAAATCATGAAGCTTAAAAACCTCTTTGCTAATATTCACGTTTGCTTATATGAATTAAATTTGAATAATAATTTCAAGTAGTTCAAGAATTTAACCCCCCCTTCTTTTTTAGGATTCTTAACTAGATTAAGTGATAACAAAATCAGTTTTACTAATCAAACTCAGTCATCTCTTCTGAGAAGTTAAAAAATTTTTTTGTTCAGAATTTTCTATTCTGCCTGTCTTGCTAAGAAGTAACTGTATGTATGGTGGTCCCCTTAACCACCAGCACGGTCACCCCAACCTGACTAATGTGCACAAGCATAGCTGTTGTATATAACAATTTTCCCCTGCTCTCTGTCAGTCTCACAGAACCAACAAACCCGCCAATGAAAAAAGTGACACTGGCTTTTATATAATGAGATGTTATGTATTCGTACGTATTTTTGTCTGTAGCACCTGCAAATCTATTAAATAAACGTGATTATTGAAGTAACGTGACCTACATGATGATAATAGAGAGTTGCATCCCTTGCATAATTTTTTCTGCTATCCATGTCTCAATATATTTTATATATGCTGTCATTTTTCACAGCACAGGTACACAACAATGTTTTAGAATTAATGATCTACTGCCTTTTATTCTTCTATTACATCGAAGAATCAATTGACTTCTGATTTTTGTCAAGATTTTTTAAAGAATTGTAATAAGTTTTGCTGTAATCAATCTACCTTCTATTATGAGGTGTTTATTTACAATGTCATTTGGTTATACTTTTTTTAATTACTATCTCGGATAGTTATCTTTGTTGAAGTTGTTTGAGCTTTAGGTGTACATGATGAGCATTGGTACTTTGAGGTGATGTTACAAGAAATTTTATTCTTCTCTTTTGTTTCATGGTTGAACTTTTTAAATATTCTCTTCTATTTGTGAGCCATTTATTCTTCACTTTGTTACATTTTGAGTGTTAGAAAAGAATTGAACTTCTGTGAAGTTTTTTCTGACAATTCAAAATATTTTCAATTGTTGAAATTAAAGCCTATTAAAATGCATTATAAGAGGAAGCATAACTTTCTTTCCAACCTAATGAAAGAATGTGGACAGAAGTTAGTGTTCAATATTCACTGTTTTTTTTCTTATTTTTAGGCTTATGCAGAGAGGCCAAGAGGTTCAAGTCTTCATTAGCCTTGAACTGTAACTATTGATCTGAATTTCATAACTTCATGTCTAGTGAATCTTGTATGCTCAGATTGGGGCAATACTTGAGTTTTTAATTAGTATCTTGAAATATTTATTCTATCCTATTATAATAATTACCGATGTGTTCTTATTCATTTGTTTTCTGTCATGCTGAAGGAAACTGATGTATAAAATTTGCAAAATTGCCACGATTTGGACTATGATGCAAACCTTAGCAGCATGATAACACCCTGTTGAAATTCTTAGCATCTAGTATGTCAGTCAGCTTGTATACACCACAGCTAATGATCTAGGTGGGCAGAATTTATTTAACAAAAACAAACGAGCAAAATCACTTTTTTATGACATGCATACACTAGTTTATGATGATGCAGGATTTATAACAGCTAGGATATGGGTAGTTGATCTTATATGCTGTATTTCCTCAACCTTGTTTTCGTATCTTTTATTTTACATGAAGCTGTCTCTGAATGCTTGAACTTTATAGGAAAGTAGAATTGCAATATTGTTAAATGTATTAAGATTTCTCTTCAATGGATCCTTAGGATTACCTCCCCTTGTGGTTCAAAGTTCATTTCTAAGGCTTGACCAACATAGGCATTCAAATATTGCAAGTTTAGTGGCAGGGGTTCAATAATAACTTCTGGAGATAAAGTTTGGATTATCCCCTCTTGTAGCTCAATCTGGCAACTCTGGCTATAGTGACAAATTGATATTGGGATCTACCGTAAGTTAACCTGTGGATGTTTATTTAGAGTCAAGTTTGTGTAGATGAAAATTTTTAAGCCTCTGTTTGAGTGCTCATTAGTATAAAAGTTAGACACCTTGAATATGGAAATTGAGACATAAAGTCTGAATTATGTCAATTTGCCATATCTTGGGCAAAAAGTTGTTTCAAAGATATCGCTTTCTATCAGTAGTTAAACTAAAAAAAAAAAGTCAGACTTTGAAGGATTTTAAATCTGTTACAATCATAGAGAAGGGAATAAAAACAAGTGGTATCTCCTATTGTAAAGGGTTTTTTTTTTGTTGTTTTTTTAATCTATTGTTATGCTCGATTTAAGTTTTGTTGGCCTTC
This sequence comes from Thysanoteuthis rhombus, assembly GCA_963457665.1. NCBI lineage: Eukaryota > Metazoa > Mollusca > Cephalopoda > Oegopsida > Thysanoteuthidae > Thysanoteuthis > Thysanoteuthis major. Next base: position 66,038,865 of record OY735205.1, on the reverse strand, counting down.
AATTAATGGCTATAGGCTATTATTTGGTCCATATTTTTCAATCAAATTTGGCTGTTTTTTCGTTTAACTGCTCTGGGCAGATCTCGGTATGTGAGAAATTATAATCTGATGTTTAAATAGAGACTCCATAATTAATGTAGAAAATAAATGCAAATTTCATTCTGTTTAATTACGTATAACTTCATATAATTCTATCAACTTGAATCATTCACTCTTATCACAAATGCTAATTTAATCAAAGTATACAGAATTTTAAAATGAAGGTAACTAAAAAGAAAATAATGCTTATAGGTAATCTCTTAATTTACAAGAACTGTGATGTTTATTCACATCATCAAAATATTATGTATGGCAATAACTCTTGTGGCTTATTTATAGGAATAGTTGATGCATAGTATTAATTTAAAAGAATTGAACTAGTTAGATTAGTCTCACCATAGAAACTCTAACCAATCTTTTTTGGCAGCATACTGTGTTGAGTGTGATCGATCAAAAAGTTTGGAAAAGGGGTGGTCAATGAATAAGTTACTTCTCTTGCTGCAAATTATCATAAACTTACATTGTAAATTGAACCTCCCACTGAAAAAATCTTATTTTCAAAATATATTTTTCTGGTTATAATGAGTTGTAAACATTTGAATTTTCAGCCCTCTAGCACCATTGGTACATCCTGTACCAATGACACATACATAGCTAGCCAGCCAGGATAACTTAACCAAAAACTGTCAACATAGGTTTCCTCGGTTGACTGAAAATTGAATTTAGTATGAAGGGGTAGGGGATGGGATGTATCAATAAAAGCATAAAGAGATAAGTGGTTAATGATCAAGCTTAAAGGACACCATCTGGTTACCTTTTTGACTTTAGATTTCTGGAGGTCAAAAACTCATTCTTCAGAATTTAGGCTAAATTGCCAATTTGATATATTTGCCCTATTTCAACTGGTTAAAAAAAACTTGAGGGTTGAGAAGAGAATTTGGGGGAGGAAAAAATTCCTATTGATTTCATAAGTTGAATAGAAAATAAAGAAAAGTGTGTGTGTGTATATGCTATTGATTCTCTAATTCATAGTGACAAAATGATATTGGTAGTGTACTTGTAATGATGACATAACTTGACTATGATGTAAGAAAGTGATTCAGATATAATGGTGAAACTGATAGTTGCAATAGTGAATTATGCCGTGTCAAGTATGTTTCCTCGTTCTCATGTTTTTTCCTCTTCCACAATACATATTCATGAATTTGTTTTACTTGAAAGTAGGATGAACAATCTTTGTTTTTTAATTTATTGGTTTACGAACTGACTATTTTAATTTCATTGTTTAATCCCATCCACATGAATTGAGGTATGTGTGAGAGATAGACAACTGTTACGTATAGGATCTACAGCTGTGTTTCTTGACCTTTTTACCGTCACACCCCCTTCTTAGTAATTGGATTTTGTCTCCATGCCACCCCCACCCCTCATTAACCAAATTTTCAGTTTGAATTTGTTCTACAAAATTAATATCTTCATCTCTTATACGGACACCTATTAAGAGAATTCCCAAAATGATTATTGAAATTTTTACTCTTTCTTGCTGGTTTCCTGAAGTTATTCACACTCGTCTGCCCTTGGTTAAGAACTGCTACTGTTTCTATGATTTCTTTTCATGCTTGTGTGGAAAATTATATTTTCATGTCATTTTTGTATTGACTTGAATCTTTGCCAGTTGAAGTTTAATTAGTTTCTTATAGTATCGTTTGTCTTAGTCAGATAAGCTTTTGATTTTCATTCTGGCATGTGATATTCACATACAATATTTGAATCCTATCAACTGCACTCTCTTCTCAGTTTTTTTAGCATTTTTTCAAATCAACAGTAAGGGATTGATCCGGTGGATTTGTTTTACATGATATTACCATAAGACTGGTTTTGATATTGTCATTCATCAAATGCATTTCATAACTTCATCTCATGATATTGGACGCATTTTACTTTTAAGTTTTCTCGTTTCTGAAAACTAAAATTGAGTAGGGTTCACTCATTACATTGTCTTGTGTTTATCATTGAATTTGGGCCATCCCAAGACTTTATTAGGCTTCAAGCAGAATTTAATTTTGGGAGCCCCACGGCCATTCAAGCACTCTTAGGGGGGGCCCTTCAGTGGCCATAGGGTCCTAAAGTGACTGTTAGTTTGCTTATGCATTGAGTTGTCCTACATTAAATATCTTTGTGCAATTGTTCATGGCAGCCCAAAGTGATTTGCATGATAATTACCCATCATTGTTTTATTTTGAGGCCGAATCTCTAACCTAATGTTAAAAGAACAAACAAATGTTAAAGAACAAACTACAATAAACAAATGGAAAGTAACATTGTAACCACATTGAATGATTGACTGTAGGTCACTCGGTAAATGGAAAGAAAATTATGTAAATGGATAAGGATCATGAGAAGAGACTTATTTTGTAAGGAAAACACTTTTTGCTTACTGTTGAACTTGTTTGGCACTTGTAATTGACTTTGGATTAGTTCTCATAAATAACACTGACTTAGTTCCAATTAACCGTGGTAATGAGTGGATAAACGGATTAAGTTTCTTTTATATCCAGGGGAGTTTCATTCTGATCTTTCATTGTAATTTCAACAAGTCTTGAGAGGTCAGATTGGCTTATAAAATTTTGCCTATTTAATTACTAAATGTTAAAAGGAAGTGCTTGGTGAAATAAAATCTTGGGTTGGCTTTAACTTTCCATACATGGTTGACTGCGATCAGGATATTTTGTAAATATGAACAAATGTACATGATTCTTTTTTTTAATTTTTTATTTTTTCTAATGTTTTTAGTTGTTTCGCAAGGAGTGTAATCATTAGAAATATGGGTTGAAAACTTGAATCCTGAATTTGTGTATTAGTGTTATGGTTTTCAGGAAATATTTAATTTGTGGCCGTCATTGATGTACTAAAATTTAAGAATTTCTTTTACTTTCTCTTGATAGTTCACTAATTCAAGGTTGTTAATTAAGTAAATGAATATTTGTCTTATCAGTTTAATCTGAGGTTTTATTGAGAAGACAGAATCCGATCAAGTGGAAGATTCCATTGTTTCAAATGGTTGGTAGGAGATATAGGTAAAAATTTTGTTGATAGAAATAAGTGGGAGAGTCCATAGAAACAAATGGAAAAGGTCACCATCCATTAAATTAGAATGCAGAAACCGATACACATAATTTAGTGGAACTGCCACGATTTGAACATTGACCCAGACCTTAGCTGCTTTATGACTTACCAATAAGCCAAGGGAGGCTTGAGACACAATGTTGAAGATTTAAGAATGTCGGTCAGATAGTGTAAAATGGGGGAAGGAGACAATACATCAAAACAGGTTGCAGCTTAGATGGAATTAGAGAGAAAAAAACTGTTGGCATTTTTTATAATATGGTGATACATTGATATTTCACTCTTATCACAGCAGTGAAATATCTCAACATTATCTTGAGACAACTAGCCTTCAATCTCGATATGAATTGGTTTTCATTAAGTAATTCTGACTTCTGTCCATATAGATTTACAAAATTTGATATCTTGAATTAATGAGAAATCTTTGTAAATATAATTTTTTTTCTTCTTTTCTTTGACTTCTTATTACAACAAAATGCACTCTCCAATTTATGGGAACATCAATTTTATTTGATGATTAAGATATTTCCATGCAAACTTTTGCCTTACTTGGTTTAGCTTTCATACCGAGAATATCAGGACTTACTTTTTAAATGTGCTATAAATTGATTTTGATTGTGTACATTTATTTCTTGTTAGCTTTGAGTATTTCTTATAGTACGTGGCTGTTTGGGTTATCATTCACCTAACATATCCCCATTTCACTCTGTATTTAGAGTTTTCATCAAAGATTTAGGGCAAAATCTCTTACAAAAATGGCTTTTAGTTTTGGTTAATATTGAAGACACTAGATATTTCATAGTGATTTGCTCGAAAGCATTTAGTATGTGAATATTTGTATGACTAGATGTTATTTTCTCGTCATTTCTATTAACATATTTTCACCTTTTCTTGATAATGAATTGTCTATACATAGTGGTTTTAATTTTATCCTGACCTTTTTTTTTTTTTTTTTTTATTTTGTTTTATTTGGCCTGCATAGAAATATTAGTTTTCACATCTTTATTATTTCATTAATGAATGTTAGACACCCAACAAAGAAGTTCAAATTTAAGAGATTTGAAGTATGTACATGATTTTTCTGTTCATACCCCCCCCAACCTTCTGTTATGTGGTCATTTTTATTTTTTATTTTTTTCCCCACTCAGTTTTTCAGATGAAGTATTTCTGCATGACATAAGTTAATGTTGTGTCTATGTAAAAGCCAATTGACTGAAATTTATTAGTCTTCAAATTGAAATAAATATCAATAACTTTTGGTTTTCTTGTTAATTTATCAAATTTGAAATTCTTAATTGGTGAAAATATTTAAACTTGAATATTTCTATCTGCCCATTACCATCTTTTTGTAAATGCTAGCTATATGAAATATTGCATGGTAATATTTTAATTTTCAAAATATAAATCCATATGTACAAAATTTATTCTAATTTACTTGTCTGAGTAACCTTTTCATGTATTTGATTTGTGTTATTTTGCAGGCATTCAAAAAAGCGATGGGAAAGATTTGTTCACAGTGAAAATCAACATTTGGTTAGTCCCGAGGCATTAGATTTCTTGGACAAACTTCTACGATATGATCATCAAGAGAGGTTAACAGCAAGAGAAGCCATGGAACACCCATACTTCTGTAAGATTATTGTTTATGTTCACATTTTCATAACGTTTAGTTGGAAATTTCAGATGAATTTTAAACAGATTCTTAGTAATTGATTCCAACCTAAAATATGAATCCCTGGCTTCTGTCGGTTTGTATTGGTACCATTGCTGGGACATATTCATCTGTCTACATCAGCATAGTTTAATTTTTAGGCTGTCAAAAATGGATCGTTTGATTAAGGCTGCAGTATTCTTATGGAAAGAAGCTAACATTTCTTTTTCCTACTTGATTTTATGTAAGAGGATTTTTAGGATTTCAACGATTCATATTTTTTAGTAATCTTATCTACAAGATTATGAAAAATTACTTCTTTCCAACTCTCCAGAAAATAAACCTGGAGTCTAATCCTAACTTGCTCGTAAATGAAATGTTTGATATAAAAGTAATTGACTAATAAAATCATTAATATCAGTTTTTCTAAATGCATGATTTTTTTTTTTTTCTTTTTCAGATCCTATTGTTAAAGAACAAGGCAGAATGTCTTCTATGTCTGGTCAAACATCTCCTACGCCTATCAGCAGCTCATCACAAATAGGAGGTGGGAAGGATTGAATATGGAATTTCTATTCTTTCTAGCAGCATCTTATTGGATTTTTCTTTTTAACTATTATGCCGACCATAATTTTCTTATAAGTTTTGATATCAAATAAACCGATTCCAGATCTCCTACATATAAATCCAATGTCTTGTCTTAAACACAGCTTTCTCAGAGAAATTATCCAAATATTCTAGAATGCTGCAGGCTTACAAAAATACAAACTTATAATTTTTCTGTATTTTCATGTACTAAACTATTTATATGGTAAGTTTACAGCATCCGTTAGAATTTTTTTAAAGTCATTGATTTTTTTTTTTTCTTATTTTTATTTTAATTTTATTAATTTTTTTTTAACGATTGCTTTGTTAGTTCTACATAATTGCCTCTTTATTTTATGTAAGTAAAATGTAAATATAAATGTAAAATTGTTTGAAATTCAATTCTTGTTGCTTGAAGGAATAAAACAATTCCAAGAGTTTCTGAAAGTGTGACATTAAAAAAAAATTGAACATTTAAAAAAACAAAGTACCAAAACAATAAAAATTGTCTTTAGAATTTTTTCATCCAAACCTTGTTTTGTTTTTTGTCAAACTCCTACTCAAGAGTTGACTTGATTTTTCCCCTTGTAATGACAATGATGATGAACATGACCCTCATCAAAATTAGAACCCTTCAAGGCTACTGAGGAGGCGGAAATTAGCATGCGACCTTATTTCAAGCCCACTAGAAGATCTGGGGAATTTTTTAAAATTCAGCCTTGTGGCTGAAGTAGTTGCGTTTTTCTTGCTATGTATGTGTCACTTGTACAGTTTTAAATGTCAATAGATGAAATTTCGTAGACTACACTCTCCTAATGGATACGGTAGAGAGCTTTTTTTTTTTTTCTTAATTCAGCCTAGTGGCTGAAATAGTTGCGTTTTTCTATGTGTCACATGTACAGGACACACCAACAGAGCCAGAGTGGAATTGAACCTGAAGCAACCAGGCTTGTTTTTGATCAAACATTTGAAAAGAAAAGGGGTTCTAAAACTGTCACAGGCTATTTATTCAAGCTATACCAAAACCCCCTCCCTCCAAAAAAAAAAAAACCAAACTAGAATATGACTGATAATTTTTGTTAGTATTTGCTAATTAGTCCAAAAGTCATGCGTAGGGCTTCCATTGAGAATTTAACTCACTCCAGTATATGGTCCATGTGAGGCAAACTTGATAACCAATACAAAATAGCAAAGTGATTGATAATTTTCATCTTTTAGTTATTGCTTGCACCAAAGTAATTACAGGTAGAAGTTCAAGGAATAAATTTGGATCCCCTTTCCATTTTTTAATCATTCCTTGGTCCCGTAACAAATACAGGGTTTTTCCATCCCTTTGGAGCATTCATCAAAGGTGTATTATGGGCAAGATAGATGGGCTCCATTAGGTGATCTCCAGGCTTCCTCAATCCTACTCTTATGCTGAGAATTTGACAGAGTACCATTATTTAATGTCTTTGATATGACTTGAATTCAGATTGAGCCTGTGGCTTACCAAAATAGACAAGCACTCTACTATTGGCCCGTGATGATCGGTATTTAATAAGTGAACTGCTTTATTAAAGAAATGTTTCTATTGGCCTTGAAAAATAGGTATATTTGAAAGGTCAACTGTATTAAGTAGCATAGATTTAAACAAATCTGTTTTACTTGACATTAGATTGCTGTAAGTATATATTATGTTAGATTTTATAATGTACCCACACTTTGTTTTATTCATTTTGCAAAACAAATTGATTGGTCCATCTAATTGAATTATATTTATACCTAATGAATTGAGAATTATGGATTTTTCTTAAGAATCAATATTCAAAATAAACATTTGCCTGAACTCTTGTATTTTAGGCTGTTAACTACCTCCATGATTCCATTTTTACAAATTTTTTTAGGTATCCTCAACTTCCTATTAGAGGCTGTCTGTCTGTCCCCATATTGTCTCTCAGCTGTTCAAGTCAGAGTTGCTTGAAACTTGATAGAAAGTTATCCTATGTTCAGATACTTCTTACTTAGAAAAATCTCCCATTTAGGGTCATGTGATCTGACAATAAATGATGTATAATCTTTGTTTTAAAATCAATTTTCTCAGCTGTTTTGAGTCAGATTTACTTGAAACTCAATAGAAAAGTTTCTTCTTCCCCCAAATTTTCCACTCAGGGTCACATGATCTGGTAATAATGATATTTAAACTTTATCAATGACACCTCCATGGAACTTTTAGTTTTTGTTTGATTTCTAATAATGTGACCATTTAGCTCTTTTATGAACCTGTAAGAGTAGCAAGCAAACTATATTTAATAAAGGAAGAATAATTTTAAATTGTTCTAGATCTACATGGAATTGAGGGTATGTAGACATGTATATACTGTGGTGTGGTAAGGGTTCTCAGTGAAACTTTCCTCGGGGTGCTATGTCTTGGGGTTGGGGAAGGTATAATTATCATTTAATGGGCATTATAGGCCCGAGGAAAACTGGTGACCCCCCCTCCCCCCCATTACTTTGTGTTCTACTCCCATATCTTCCTCTTCTGAGAGATAGAGATAGACACTGGCAGGAGGTGTGTGTGTGAGAGATGTATATGATGTAATAATGTGTGAAAAGATCTGATAGAAAAGGGAGAAAGATGGATGGTGTAGGGGATACCTGAATCTATAAGATGGAAGTTGTTTGAGTTTGCTAAATGCACTGATTGATGCGTAGATAGGATGTGAACCATCAAGGTAAATCATGTCTCATCAAATTTATACCAATCCTTGTAAATATGGTTGCCTGAGAAATCTCATAACCCATTTTCTTTCTATTGAATATTTCATCAGCATTGGCAACCAAATTTGTGGTGGGAAAAATTCCCCTTCAAGAGAATTTTATTTTGGGGGGGGTCATTTGCTGCTGGGCATTTTATTTACTTATTTAACTGTTAAGTCAGCCATATTGTTTAGCCTTAAATGACCACCATGCAACATGATTTTGTTCCTGGGTAGTCAGTGATATTTTCTAATGCTTATGTGTAAAAAGTATGGAATTGCTTATTCCCTTCAAACTTTGCTTTTGTGACTACAATCTATGGTTGTTTTTACTTTACACCCTTTTTTTTTTCTTTTTTTTTTCCCCCACCCCTCAGAAATTCACCCATTATCCAATGAGTAGATTTCAAAATATCAGTGACCTGGTCATAAAAAGCAAAATTTGAATGGAATAGTTGATATTTTCTCTATTTTTTTTTTTTTTTCAGACTATCAATCAGAAAAAAACTTTTTACCCAGGAACTACGCAAGTTGCATAGTTTAATTAATGTGAATTCTAAAAGTTTTACATCTTAATGTTTACACTTGAGATTGATAATATAAAAACGTTTGTAGTAACATCATTCTTAATGTTCTTTCTTTTGTACTACACTCCATTTCCCCCCCCCCCTCCATTTTTCATATGGGCTGTTGCATTTTATTTTTGAAATTCTAAAGGCATTCTTCAAATTGAAGTTCAGTTTAATCAAACTTTCTTTCTCTGTTTCTGTCTCTCTCTCTCTCTCTCTCTATACAGCACTCAATTTGTGTATTCGAAAAATAACTATAAAAATGTATTGATTAGGAGAAAAATTAAAATCTGAAGCAAGGTACAATCACAAACCATGTTTTCTCTAATAATCAGTTTGCCAAAATCTTGAGCTAATCTTTTCCTAGGGCAAAAGTATGTCTGCACTATGATTATGCAATTATAAAGTTTACATTAGTTCCAAGATAATAATACCAACCAGTTAACGGAAACAGTTTGCTAAATTATTTTCAATAAGTATAATATACTCATTGTTAGTTTAATTATGATTATTACATTACCTTAGGTTAATAATTTTTTGTGTGTTGGTTACAAAACACTTGTGCAGACACAGCTTAGTAGGGAACTATGATTACAAATCTATTTTTTGACAACTTGGATAACATTGAAGCATTAAAAACTATCAAAATAATAGCCTGTGATTGAGGTAACCAGCTTAAGTTGAAAACTGAGTAATAGGCTAAATGTTCAAAAGAATTCAAGTAACAAGCAATGGCAAAATTCTATAAAAATTGTTGATTTCCTGCTTGGAAAGACATGGGAGAATGTGAAATATGGTTGCCTTTTTCTGGAACACATTCTTATCTCTTCATTAAAGGTATCTTCATTAGGTTACCATATTGTTTCTAATTGGTCTTCCTTATGATTTAAATCCCCCCCCCTCGCTCTTTTTTTTTTTTTTTTTTTGTCCATGCACTTTTTTCATTAGATGGCAGAATGTTGCCATCTTTTCTCCTGAGATTGTTTTACTCAAAAGGTGTTTCAGAACTGTAGTTTGTGGAAAGATCAATATTCCAACAGTAAATCTGTGGTTCTAATCCCAACCTCTTGCATCCTTAAAATGGTCCGGTTGAAAACTTCTGATATAGCAATTGAATATCTATCAACTATTTAGATGAAAATTGGTATTCAAAATTGAGCTAATTAAGATTAACGCACATGAAAAATTGTTTTCAAATCATTTGACTCAATATAAGATATTCCTAGTTGTCTATACATTTGCTTCATATTAGATATTGAAGACACTTTTTTTCTCCTGCAAAGTGACAATAGACTTATTCTAGTATTCAGATGTTCGGTTTTTTTTTTTTCTCTCATTTGGGAGTCCAGTGTTGCTGATTTTTTCTTTTAATTATTCCTATCTTTCCTCTGATCTCTAGATCGGAAAAAAAACATCTCAATTGGCAACAACTGATTTTGTGTGCATTTGAAAAAATTTGATATAGAAGAAACTGGGGAAGATTTCAGAAACCATTTCCATACAATGTTATTTTCACTTTTTTTTTTTTTTTTCAATATACTATCATCTTTAGCTCATCAAAAATAATTCAACAAGATTTTGTATTTGAATATTAATGAACTGAATTATTTTCAATATATACATATTTATATTGCTTCCTATAAATTTTGGTTGAATTGTTTGATTTTTTAAAATTATATTTACTACCGTATATGCTGGCGTATAAGTCTACTTTTTAAGCATCAAGTATTTTCTCCTAATCTGTTTAGACTAGTGATATACTGGAATATCAATGATTTTTCTGATAAATCCAGCACCGGATATCTGACTGGATTGATGTTCTGGTTTAGACCCTATGAACTTTATAGTTTGATGGACACAATGCTGCTGCATTTTATCTGGCAAATATTGGACTAAATTTGAATTGAACCTTAGTTTATAGTTCGACTTTAAATGCTGGCATAAACGGTAGTCTTCTTCAGCTACTTTGTGCTTGTGAAATTCCAAACAGAAAAATTATCTTTTTTTTTCTTTTTTTTTTTTTTCTCCTCTTCTGTTGCAGGGAGTGGAGTTAATAACAATGTGGGTATGCCAAGTTCTCCTGTGGTTACTTCCAATATTTCTCCAATCCAAAACAGTTCTGCTACTGCTGCGCAGACATAGATGTGGATGTGGAGCCAAAGATGAGAAAGTCATCTAGTGCTGTCACAACAACCACTACAGGAAAGACAGCTGCTCACTAATTTTCTCAGCTAAAATTCTACTACTGGTTGTTGTTCCTCCTCACACATATAGTATTTCTACATCAACAGCTGGATAAACTGACAACCACCACCACCACCACCACCACCACCACTACGACGACGATAAGGATGATGATGATGCTGATGCTGATGATGACCACTACTACCAATACAAAGGATAAATTAGACTGAGTTTGATTCACCGCTGATGGAGCCGGAATTGTCAAGATTTTTTTTTTCTTTCCCTCCCCCACATTTTGGAATTAAATTGTGCCACCTATGACTCCTCATGTGAAACGTAGGGCAGACACTTTTGGGGTATGGAATTCATACGGAAGAAGTGAAAAAAAAAAAAAAAAAAAAAAAAAATTTTTTTTTCTCTCCCCTAAGTGGACATAAGAGTGCTTGAATTACCTCTTCTAAAACAAAACAAAAAAAATTGAATAACTCTTTGAAAAAAACAAAAACAAAAAAAAAATAAAATAAAACACTTGCAACAAAATAAATTTACTAAAATCTCCCCCCTCCCCCTTCCAGAAAAAAACTATTTGGGCAGTGGTGGATTCTTAATGCTGCAGTGGGTCTGTACAATTATAATATGCCTGTGTGAGGAAAGGTCCTTCCTCCCATCACTGTTTTCCTTATATATATATATATGTATATATATATATATATATGATTATGTATGTATAATTATATATGTATATATATATGATTTTTCCCCCTTTTACATTTTTTATTTTCCTGTCTTCTTTACTTACAAAATGGAGAAAATCCTTATTGCTATCACCACCACTACTACTGTTACTACTACAAAAGAAAGGCACAACTTCAAGTGTCTCCTGTTTCAAGTCCAATACTGTGTCTGTCGTCTTGTGTTGGATACGGAGAATAACCCAACTGATGACTGATTATTCACTCTTCTTCAGCTGCTGCTTCTACCAGTTTAGACAGGACTGACCAACCGACTGGCTGTCTATCTGTCCATCTATCTGTACCCTAGCCTCACTTCAAGAGTCAATTTGGGAAGAAAGCAGCTGTACACTGGTGGCTCTACCTGCCTCCTGCCTGCCTGCCTTTGTTATGTTTGATATGTTGTATCTTAAATAAGATCATACTATGTTTCTCTCACTGAACTGTATGCTATTCTTGTAGTGAAAACCTAGGTTGTTATCAATCGCAGATTTGAAGGCTGAACGGAAGTTTTTGGTCTTTTTTTTTTTTTTTTTTTCCCTACACCCAACACTATTGTCAAGGAAACAAGGGTGTATATTATTAAGTAAAATAATTACTGGGGAGAATTGCCTTTTTATGCGATGTTCTTTTTTGAAATAAACTCAAAGATTAGGTTGTCATCATATATTTCTAGATGTTGATCAAGTAATTCTGCTGGTTTTTTTTTTTATTGCTTTCAAAGAACCACTTTTTCCTTTCCATCTCGTCTACCATTTGATTAACAGTATTAGTAAATACTCTTTTTCTGGGTTTATTTCTTTGATTATTTAATTTGTAGAGTTGGTTGAGAAGAGGATACCATCTGGACTTATACCACATGACTGTCCACACTTTGCAAGAAATGCTGATGAAGATATTTGAGGAAAGTTAGTTGCACCAGGTTTCTTCATCAATAATTCGCAACATAGTTTCTTTTATTTTCCTCTTAACTCTTAAATTCATGAGCTGTTGGAAACCACTCCTATTGACAGTGGAACTCTTCTCTGAATATGGTAAAAAAATGTTGGAGCTCTCCTGTGAATGGAATTGGGGAAAGAAATTAAATATTTACCCAAAAGTCAGAGGGAGGTATCTTCAATCATTAGTTATTTCCCTTGGAATTGAAATTTTTTATATGAATTCAAGAGTTAAATAATTTTTCATGGAAGCTTGATACTTTTTTTTTTATTCATTTATAGTTATGGTTTCTACGTCCTCTTCTCTCTCTCTCACTCACTCTCATGTCTTTTCTCAAGTCATTGGTTCTAATTTTTTGTTTCAATTTGCATTTTCAGACTTATTTAACTCTTAAATTCATAAACTGCTTGTAATTGATGTTGGAACTCGATGAATAGCATAAAAAATAGTGGATCTCTTCTGTGAATTGAATTTAAGGAAAAAATTCATGAAATAGTCAAAGGCAGATTATTTTTATCAGAAGTTATTTCCCTTGAAATAGATATTTTATTTTCTTTATATGAATTTAAGAGTTACTTCATTCCTTGGTATATTTCTCCCTGGTTTTTCCTGATTCTAGTTGAATCTTCTATCGAAGCCTGTAGTTCCCTAACTCTACGACAGTTCAGGACAGCTTTTGTTAGGCTTTGTGTGATAGTCTCTACTTATTACTTATTCTTTCTCCTCCAGTATATGACAGTACATTACTCATGAAATTTGAATTTTAGCTGTCATTGTTTTAATATTACTCTAATTGACCCTCTTTATGTATTAATGTTTAATTGGTAATTCTGCAGTCTTCACTTGGTCAACCAGCCAGCCAGCCAGTCAATCAACCAGCCAGCCAGCCAGCCATTTAGTTATAACTGACTGACTGGCTGTGTGCGTGTGTGTGTTTGTGTGTGTAAGGTCAGCTAAGATGATAAATAAAATACTCATTCACACTTGCATATGTTTTGTTGGCTTCAGTACTTACTAGTCCAATTTTTACCTGCCCTTTTTTTTTTTCTTTCTCTCTCTGTCTCTGCTGAACAACCTGGTCCACAATATTATCACTATCTTCCTAATAGTTTTCATCTTTCATCAAAGTTATATCTTTCTCTGTCCTCCAAATCACTTCACTAATAATGAAAGGTTTTTTTAAATCAAGTGATTTTCTCCCCTTGTTACAAATAAATGCCCACTTCTGCCATTTGAGATTCTCTTAGAGTTTGTTTTTTTTTTTTTTCCCCCAAATCTTGGTAATAAAATGCAAAATTGGCTGCAGTTTCTGACATTTTCAGCATCTTCACTGTCTGTCTGCTTGTTTTGTAAATCTTGTTTATCAGTCCAGTAATATTAAACAATAAGAACTTTTCTTTCTGCCTCGTTATATAATCTTTATTATTTGTCTTGACTGAGTCAAAAATGAGTTTTATATTTCTTGATTTCTACATCTGATATACATATTTCAATTTGAAGAAAGCAAGAAGACTTTGGAGGTGAACAACAAAAACTTCTAAGTATATTTGTTGCTTGCTCAGTAAATCAGTTGATAAGATAAGTTTCAAAAAGTTCATATCAAATGACCTTTATGAAAAGTTGCCAATACTTCAAAATGACTTATATCGAAACTTAATCTGCAGCAGCACAATATTTGACTATTTTGTCACTGTTGCTATACAGTACGTGTAAATCAATGCAACATTCAGAAGGGAAATAACTTTTCAAAAGAAACTTATCTCCCTCAAATTTATTTCCCATACATTTACACTCAGCTGATTGGCTGATTTGCTTAGCTGAGAATACAGCTATCCTTGATATCATTGACTATTAATTAAAGGGTAGTAACTGATGGGTTTCTTTTAAAAAATTAATTTGCTTTTGAATGTTGCATTAATTTATGAATACCTTGTATTCACTTTTTCCCTTCATTTAGCTTTTTACAAAAGAAATTTCCATTCCTATCACTGACTTAATCTTTTTTTTTTACTTATAACATTTGCTGCCGTAGAATGTAATGCTTCACATTGACTTATAAAAGGTTACATTTAATGTTGTAACTGATTGCATTTATTATTGAACAGATTTTCCAATCCATGTTCTCAAAAAAGTAACTCAACAATGAATTTGCTGCTGGTGAATGATCGTTTAGGTTTGTCTTTTAGAAACTATATTTTGTTGGCAGTTACTTCTGGTGTAGATGTTCTATGTTGAGCTTTTCCCCTCAACAATGTCATCATTATGGAACTACAATTGTCAGTGCTTCCAAGTTGAATAATTTGCTTCTGAGGGCGGAAATGATGTGAAGGGTTGCCAGATTCAGTCAAATGGGGAAATAATCCAAGTTTAAGCTGAGAGACTTACCTCAAACAATCACTGGAAGTAGCGTCAAATTAGGAAATTGAGTTGAAGTTCAATTCTGGGCTGTTATTGAACTCTTACCTTCAAACTAACTCAAATTTAGAAATTTGACACTTTTCCAATGCCTGTTTTGTGTATGTCTCTGAGATAGAGCTTTGATTATCTCCCCTTCAGGCCAAATTTGGCAACCCTGATGTATTGAATGAATGTATTCATCTTCCTTCCAGTCAGTGGTTTCAACATTGTCAATCATTTGCCCCCCCCCCGTCTCCCCTGCTTCTGATGGATATGCTCACACTTACTCATTGAATAATAGTAACTTGATGTTGGTATTAGACACTCTAGTGTTGCTTTCAATACTTGTCTTGAAACTTTGCTTCATAGAAGAGATTTTCCTGCAGAATTTTCTAATTATTTACTATATATATATATATATATATATATATATATATATATATATATATATATATATATACATTTTTATGTTGTTTGCAGCCTGTGAGTCACAGAATGGTCAGCTTTAATGATATGGCATACTTACTCAGATGAAGATATACTATGAAATATTTCTATCTGATGATCTAGGCCCATATATGAAAGTGTATACTTGTCTTTGTAAAATGCTCTATATACATGTATTGTAGGGTGTGAAATGCTTGTTTATGAATGAAAGAAATGTTAATGATTCAACCTTTTGAATGTGACATGTTAACAGCAAAAACAACTTGAAAAAAAAGGGGAGTTTTAAAAAAAAATGTGGTTATCTCCCTTGGTGTTGAAAAACACTTATTCCTCTAGTTGTCAACTTGCTCAAGTTAATAACCCTGAATATACACATATAAATGTAGAGTTTATTTTTCAACATACTGCATGTAATTTTTAAAAAAACTAACAAATTGCCAATAAGACTTTTAGTTTTATTATTGAATCCAAGGCTAGTTTTAAAACTTAAAACCTAAGTGCTCTTCATATGTTATACTGGGTTTTCCAGAAGAATACAAACCATGAAGATTTTAAATAACTTTATAGCATTGAGATTTTAAATGTAGAAATTTCATGTGTGATAAAACTTCTCCACAAAATTTGAGTCCTTCCACTTCAGTGGTGTGACTACACAAACAATTTGATATTTCCGTATGGTCATTCAATGTGATATACGTAAGTCAAATCAATTAGCGCAGGTTGGTGCCTGCTCAGTAACTGGCTCTGGTTCCTTCCCTGCAGGGACCAAGCTTTTCAAATCATTTGTGGGGTCGCTTAACAAATACATAAGAATTCAATTGTAGAAAGGTTTTAGTGTATCTAGAGTTTTGAGTTGGAATTTCAGTTCAAAATCTCAACGCAATGAAAAGTTATTCTAAATTTTCAATGTGTGTATTTTTCTTGGAACTCACAGTGATCTTTATTCTTAGACCTTTTTCTTTTCTTTTTTTCTCTTTTCCACTTTCTCTCACTCTAATCTATTGCTGCTTGTTTTCTGGAGCCCCATCCCACTTGTTACCCTCGTCTCCGGAAAGGCTGGTTATGTTAATACAATAAACTGCACGTTGCAACTGTCACTTGGTATTGTGAACATTCTACTGAGATGAACGATGACTTATTTAACTCTCAGATTCATTAACCACTTGTAACTGCCGTGGAACTCTTTAATGAATGGGATTTTGAGAAATGGAACTCTTGTGCATTGAATGGTAACTTTAATCAGAAGTTATCCCCATGAATTCCTCTCTTGAATTCCCTAATATGAATTTGAGAATTGAATCATGTAAATCATCTTTCTGTTATGGGATGAATTAACTTCTCAGCTTTTTATTTTCCATACCTTGATGTACTTGAGGTGTTGTGTGATGGTTTGAACATTCCTTTTATTTATTTATAATTTTTTTTCTTTACAAATTCAAATTGTAGCTACTATTCCTTTACTCCTGTATTATTGGCTTATAACCCACACCCTTCCTGCCCTCTCAACACATTATTATTCTGGATTCTCCACTGTATGTGAATGGATTCAGTTGAAATACTGAAATGTTTCTCTCAATCATATGTAGAGAAATATTGAACAATTTTGTTTCTATGATATCTTAAAACTATTTTATTGTATTGTCTATAACTTTGAGAAGAGTCATTAACATACCAACTTTTTTTTTGTACTATCCAATCTGTTCTTACCATCTTTGATGTTAATATTGTGTTTTGGCTGATTTATTCTGTGGCCTTCTTCAGATGTAATATGTGATATCTGTATGAAAGGGAAGGTATGATATTCCTTATAGATATTGATTCAATATTCTGCCTGAAGAAGGCCCTGGTGTGAATTGTCTGGAACATAATGTTAACATCAAAGATGGAGAGTAGAGATTGAACTGTCCAGAAAAAAAAGTTGTAGTTTTATTGTATTTAAACATTTCTTGCTATCGGATACTGACAGTCTATTAGAAATCAACTAAGTTCAAATGAGAAACCTACCAAACAGTTGAGGGTTATCTTGAATTTGACTTAAATGATAATGAAGTTGGATTTTTAATCTTTTTCATTCAATATTTCAAAAACAGAAACTTTGGAAAAAAAAAATTTTTTTTTAATCAATTGTTATACTCCATCATTGATTTCACCCTCCTGGTGTGTTGTGGATGCTTCTAGCAACCCCATTTGTTATTCTTGTCTATCCACATCCTATTCTGGCTGGCTTTTCAGTGAAATTCTGATATTTTTAAGGAAAAATAAATTAAGGAAAAATGTTTACTACATGCTTTGTTTTGAAGTTAAACAAGTGAGTTTTGCAGTTGTCACCAAATGTAGCTTTTTTTTTCTCTTTTCCTTCAAAAAACAAATCATATTTTCTTCATCTATGTCAACTTATTACTTTCATTATTCTCCATCTCTTTTCACTGTCCATATCGTTTCCTTTTCTCAGTCAGTTTAAAATAACTTCTGAACAGCTTCATGAACAATTAGTCTACCCGAAGCACTGCTGCCTCTAGTCTTGAATACATTTATTGATGAATGAATAAATATATTCAGAGAGTCCCCTTTTCCTTTCTCTCTGCTCATTGGTCAACATTTTATGCTCCTTGGTTCAATTATTCCAGTTTTGTAACCTTTTGTAATTCTAAATTTTGTTTATTAAGTGGAGTTGACTCCCCCCCCCCTGTTTTTTTTTTCTATCTGTGTTGCTGTAAACAAAAAAAAGTATACATGTATATATCTATCTACTTATCTATCTATAATAATAATCTGCACCAATTCAAGTCAAAACTTCTCTACCATTGGTAGGCATGATGGCGACAATGATGAACATCTAAGTTTATACATTTTGGGGTTTTGAAATAACTTCTTTTTTTTTTCTTCTTTTTCTGGGGGAATTTTTTTTTTCTGTTGATCCAGAGAAATTTATGTGTGAAATATTATGGCACAAAGATTATTCTTTTATAACTTACAATAACTGTCTGCACGTGGCCAGTGGAGGATATCAATCATTAAAAAGAAGAAAAAAGATCAAGGACTTATGTTGGGGGTAGGGAAAAAAAAGACTGAAGAAATAACTTCTCCCAGGCCCCAAAGATGTTGGGACTGACAGCCCCAGTATTTTATCTTTCAAGTTGTGTAGGGGAGACAACTCTGGCTATCTAGATGCATTGCTTTCATGTCTGCAACAGACGCTGCCATTTACTCAGTCTGTCTGTCTGTCGTCTGTCAAATAATGGTGGCGCTAATTCCACTAAAATCCTTCTCTTCAGATTGAAGTATTGCCACGAATTCTAGTTTGGTGAATTTTGAAAATAAATGTCTTTAAGCAACTTATAAGTGAATAAAACAATCTGACAGTTTCTTCACTACTCTTCTGCCTAATCTCCATAGCTTTACTGATCTTCATTTCCTTGCTTTTTCTCTCCACTCCCTAGTCTGTGTTGTGTATTACTTTGAGTTAATTCAAAGAGTTTTCTCCATCCCATAGTATTCCTCTTAACCCTTTAAGCGCCACCGTCGCTGAATTGCAACCATACCCCCCTCCTATTCAGTCAGTAGATGATATATACAGATATATGGCTAGAAATCTGATGTACATATGACTAATAGGTAGCGTACACTTATTGGCATAATTCTGAAGTAAAATACCGTGGAGGTTCTGTTCGGATTTTTGTGAAGTAAAATGTGCCGTGTTTCTTAATAAAATGATAAGACAGTTGTACTGAAAATTCTAAAATCAGAGCTGGCTGCCACCTGGTGATGTCATCATGTATGCAAATTAGGTAATGATATTTTTTCCAACTTAAACTTTGTGCCATACTGATTATTTCATTTCTGTATAGCAACTTTCTATCATGAACCATTCTCCCTCTATCGTCTTTCAAAAATATATGATCAAATTCACAAAATTGCTCTAAAAAAATTGGCGCTTAAAGGGTTAAACCACTCTTTCTTTTGCTAACAGCTGATAGAAATCATGGCCCAGATGGTAAGTTCACACACAAGCAGGGGTGTATAAAATTGACCCCCTCCCAAGAAGGGGGGGAGAATCAAGGACAAAATTGAAAGGGAAAGAGTTGAGATTATTGAAGATCTTAATGAAGTAGAAATGGATCGCCTATGGTTAGGAGTGAACCTCTAGGCTTGAACTAGTTATATGATTGAATTATTTATTACCTGTTACAGTCAGAGTACATCCAACTCCTATTAACAGTGCCAAATGTATACTTCAATGCAACTGTGGGTAAGAGGAAGTATAGTGGTGGGATAAAAATGAGGGTGGTGGGGTCAATTATATACACCCCTGTTCCCAAGTCTGCTGCTTTCTTTTGATGAATTTGATTTTGTCTGTCACATATCTTCCTAGTTATTTATAGATTGCAGTAGAGCTTGATATTTCTCAACTTTTAGTCATTAGACAAATAATGAAAATGGTTGTTGCAATAAACTGGCTTTAGAGTTAACTGTTTCAGCTGATATATTGAATCACAGTAGCCCACCAACCAGCCATGTAGGCTACAGATTCTTCTTTCTTTGAGTGTCTGTGGGTGTTTCCAGACAATCATGGTCATATTTTTGGGTTTACAAATTTGAAAATTTGCATGAGTATACCACTAGGTACTCTCTAGAAACTTCTTTTTTTTTCTTGTTAGATTGTTTGGGTCTTTATTTTAGACCAACAGTGCCCATATCTTGTGCTGGTATTCAATAGATAACTATGGTTATAAAGAGAAAATAAGTCATTAAAAAAATACCTTTTTTTTTTTATGATCAGTTCTGGTACATATGTGGGTTACAGTGATTCATTTTTGCAAGATACGGCTATTTAAGTATTAAATTTGACAATGTTTATGATGGTTGCAATATTTTTGTCTCCTGCAATGCTAGAAAGCAAAATATTTATCAGAGATACTATAGGACTTATATATATATATATATTATTATTATAAATATAAATTCGATACTAATTGATTCATCTAATGCAACTTTTGTTTGGACGATCTAATCTCTTCTTCTGATCCTTGATGTTAACTCAATGCTTTCAACAATTCATTCTAAAGGTTTCTTCAGGTGTAATATGTAATATCCGTAAGAGACTCTTTTTTTCCTTACAAATCCTGAAGAAGATTTCAAAATGAATTGACCAAAATGTATTAAGATCAAGATGGGAAGAAGAGATTAGATTGTCCAAACAAAAATTCACACTGAATCAGGATGTATTATTATCATTAAAATGTATAAAATTGTTAAAATTGACTTTCTTTTCTGATTTTAGAATCAACTATTTTAATGATAGATTAATGATAATTCTTTACAAACAAAAAATAAAATGAATTTTTTGACCCCCTAGCTTGGTATTCCTTTAGGGCTATTGCAATTTTCTTTCATTAATTCTTTACTCTCTTACAGATGAAATAGCTGGATTTGGACTGTCTAAATTATTAGAATAACTACAGTTTTGTTTATAATTGTAAGCTCACTCTCACCTTTTCCACTGTTGCAAGTGTGTGTGTGTCTGTATATAAAACCATCTTTAAATAATCTTTCTTAATTATCAAACTCCAGTCAAAGTCAGAGACTGAAGTTGACTTAGTGTTTCCCTCGTGGCAAGAACAATAACAAACCTCACCTAATTTAGGGCAGTGAACTCTTCACCGTTTGTTTGTTTTATTACATCAAACCAAATCAATATATAATATCACTATTTCCCTACTGTAATTTCAAATCACGACTAAGTGATCGATAGGCTGCTCTCTTACCTATTGGGCCAAACTAACAAATTTACTAAAATTTATGTTGTAATTTTTTGATTATAAATGCAATATAAAATTTGTAATAATCATCTTCAGTTGAAGAAGTAGGGGTGGATTTTGACCCTGCAGAAGACAGTTTTATTATAGGTACAATCTGTAAATTTATCAAATCTTCTTTGAAAATTTTCAAGTAATATTGGAAAAATGATTAAGAATGTATCAACTCATTAATTTACTAAAATTATTACAAATAGGTTAAATTGGTAATGACAGGATTGGCTTTGCACTATAATTTGTGAAATCTCTATGCGTATGCACCAAGATAACTCATTAACTAGGCATTATATGAAGTTGCTATTTGCCAGATATGTTGGTCAGTTCACCGGACATTGCAGGTTCAAGTTTGAAGTCATTTGGATTTACAGATCTTGACCCAGGGGAGGGGGGCTCGATTTACACAATAAAAATTCAATTTGAAATGGATGTAATTCTTTGTCCAAATATATACTATGTCACCAGCATTCACGGTTGCGAGATTATAGATTAAAAATGTTTGGAGGAAGAGAGAGAGAATCGGGGTTTTTTTTATAGAACAAGATTAAATTATAGTTAGATGATGTAACTGCATTTTTTTAAATTTCTGTTTTGATTGTTGCTATCAATGATATCATAAAAAGAGAACAGCATCTCATTATTTCAAGTTTATACCTCCTGGAGATCTTCATGAAACTGGGTGCACCTTTTGAATGGGCATGCCTTAGTGAACTATAATTGGTATTACATCCCTCTGAATTTTAGTTGAATGTTGTGAGGCAACGTATTTGTTTTCAATTCAAAACATGAATGGATTACAAATTGAATAAACAATAAACAAACCTATCAACAATGATTTAAAAACTTGACATGTTATGTTATCAGTTTTAACTTCTGGATTGATTCCTAGAATCTGTTCGAAAAATAGAGATAGCTTTCGTTAACCTTGAAATCAACCAAGGATTATCCCCCTTCTTTTCAACAACAAAAACGCTTGCCTACTCAATGGTTGAAAATGGCACACCAATAAAATAAGCAATAAAAACAACTCTATTTCCATACAAAAATTTAATGCTTTGCCCACTCAATGGTAAAAATGGCGCACAAATGAAAACAATTTAATAATTAAATTCATTCCAAGTGATAACAATCTCTTTCCAGGGGGAGATAATCCTCCATTTTAAGGCTAATAGGAGTTATCTTCATTTAACGTGTTGATTCTAGGAATCTATCAACTTTTGTAATGGCATGAAATTGACAGAATTTACCAATTCCTGCTAAGGAAACTGATACTGACTTTTTAACATTTCAGCCGTCATTCATTTTTCTGTTTTTCATCTTGGAATGGCTTTTTAAAAAGTTATTCTTGTGAACTTTTGGAATATCTTCCACTTTGAAATTTTAGTGTGTAAATTGATCAGTTATACTGTTTTATGTATTTTAGATGTTGAAATTGAATGGTCTAGCCTGGTTGTAAATATTATGTACTGGATTAGATAGGTGAATAGTAACAGATATCACAAATGAAAAAGGGATCAAATGTAGAATCCAGATCCCAAAATTGATTCAAGTCTAAGTTGCAAATTTTCAGAAAACACTGTCATGCTGTCAATGGACTTGTTTTTTGTTTTTTTTTAAATTTTCTCTTGACATTCATTTTTCTTCCTGAAATTTTCACAAGAATTTCTATTTCTTAAATTCTCTTATTTTTCTAAATTATTTATGCGCTATTTTTAACATCACGTGTGCATGGGTCTTGGTGTATGAATTTTTAAATTACTTACAAGACCATTAATCACTCGCTTTGTTTAATTGACAGAAATAATGGAGGGAATAGTCAAAAAGGTTTTATTGAATCAATACTCAGATTTAATAGATCCTTGTTTTGATTAAATGATGTGTGAAAAAAGCAAAGAGAAAGTCTGTGAACAATCTATCAATATGTGACGTCACATATGGTGTTGTCTTAAAATTTGCGACTTTGACTCAAATCAATTTTGAGGTCCAAATTCTATGTTTGATCCTGAAACTGGATATAGCTCATGAACCATAATTGACATTGTATTGATGGGATATATATGAATGTGAAAATTTGAAAGGAATGTGATAACATTGAGTTATTTTGTTTTAGATGTACAAATAAAAAAAATAGTTTATTTTGGGAAACTTCTGGCATGGAAAGGCATCTCACAACTGAAGACATACAACATGAATAGGTGGAGTTTTCTCTTCTAATATAATGTAGGAATGAATACTTATGAAATTCTTTTCATAAGATATCAGTTCAATGTAAGGGTCCTCTCTCCAGTTTGGTTTTGGTTACTTACATTAAAGCAGGATAAAATATTTTTCAATTTTTTTGGCTGGAGTAAAAAAAGTGTTATATATCATCATCAGCCTTTTAACATCTGTCATTGGACATAGACCTTCTCCAAGATTCGCTGAACCTCTCTATCATGGGCATTGCGGAACCAATATTTTCAGAGTTTATCTCGCTTGTCGTGCCATCTTACTTTCTCTCGGCTACAATTTCACATATGATTCCGGGGATCCACATTGTGAGACGTGATAATGGTGGACATTTTTGTAGTATTTTGGTGCTGAGGGACTGAAACTTTCAACATTTACTCCTTATTATGGCTAGGAAAGAAGTTTCTTTTATTTTTTGAAACTTCCACTTTAAAATAAATTTTTAGTGGGAGGTTCAAGTTGCTATGTAAATTTATGATAAATAGGTCCCTTAGTTTGTGTCTGCTTATTTTTTGAAAATTCGAACTTCTTAGTGATCACTGTCCAACAAAATGTGAAGGAAATAACTTACCCATTGATCACTTCCTTTCAAATTTTTCTGAAGACCCTCACAAGACGTGTTTTAGATGATGTTAGTGTATAAATGAATTTAAAAAAAATAAGCCTCCCTGACAAATCTTTTCAATTCTGCTGAGAATGAATACATTGACAAGTGATTAGAGCAGAGATCCTCAAACCCCTTTTTTCCCCCAGCATACTCATTTGTCCTGTCTGTTGGTGCACTAGTCTAGTAGAATAAGGTGTAAAATATATTGTTACCCCAGAACAGGCTATAACCTTGTAGTATATGTTTGTAATTTCATTTAATGCTACATTTTTAATTTGATGGATGAGCTAGGCTCTTTCCAACAAGTAACTCAATTCCAGGCACAGTTCCCGAGAGACGCACCTGCATATCTTTGTCAATTAACAGTCTTGCGCAAAATTTGTTTGTGGTTATACCTCGTATGCCTCCATAAATTCTCTTGTGTAGCCTTTAAGGTATGAGTACCCCAGCTTAAAATCCAATGGATTACAGGAATCTAGAAATATCTAATGTTTGTCTTGTATTTAGAAAACATATGAACAAAGCTGCTGGCATAATTTTAAATTTTGAACCAGGAGAAAATATGTATACCCAGTCAGATGGCCTTTCATTTTAGATTTATTTTATTTATGGTATAGTGATCTGCAGAAATAATCAATTAGCCCAAATTATTTGGGTACATGTGAGGATAATGATCTGTAGGTAAGTCTAATTCTGTGTAAAAGAAAAAAGTTGGTTATATTCCATTTACAAGCAAAATGTATGATTTTTCAAATATTTTAATATTTCATTCAATTTTTATGCAGGAGTTACTCCCCTTAAACTATTCTGTTATTTGTAAGAGAAAGATGATTGTACACAATAATATTTGAATTCTGAGACAATTCCTCAATTGAATTAGCTTCACATCTTCTATTTATGTTCTAAGCATTTACATAATTACTCTTGCAAAATTATTTTGATATTGCATTCATTTTTGACCGCAACGTTGAACTTGCGAAATATATTATTCCTATTTTCTCTTCTTTAGTTTCATTTTCTCTAATATTTTATTCTCTTCTCTCTTTTTACTATTTTTCTTTGTTGTCTCATTATTATTATTATTATTTTTTCTACTGCTAATCTTTTTCTTTCTCTCACATTTTTCTCTAATTAAACCAATTTGAAGATTTTGTCAAACTTCAGAGGCTTGAGCTGACTTGTTATACCACCTTAACAAAAAGATCACGAACAATCCTCATCTAATTGAGGGGAAACAGCTTTTAACTGATTGCATTTCCAATTTCATAATCATCAAAATCAATTATGGAATATCCATAGAACATGACATCCAATTTCAGATCTATTGGGACTTGCCCTCTCCCCATGTCATCTAAAGTCACTTTTTTTACTTCTCTCCTTTCTCCTTAACTGAATGGTGTAATTCATAGACAAACTTATGTTTAGTATTAACAAACAAGGGTCCTTAGTAGTTCATGAACACAGAATATAGAATGTATATTTTACACCGAATTGATGAAATTGACAAAATTATAGATAGTTTGAATATGATCAAAAGTTTATTTAATCAAAGCAAGGATATAAAACAACTATATTTTATGATCAAAAGTTCATGTAATCAAAATGAAATCAAACTTTTTTTTTTAAACAAAAAAATGAGTGAATTTCACCCATTAGACTATTTCATCGATTTGGCATAAAATACACAATACGAAAGTTCCAGTAATCATCTGGCAAAAATCAGTATATTATTCTATTTTGATACAAATTTTCAGTACTTATTTATCAAAGGATGAATTTTTTGAAAACCTATTTTCCATTCAAAATTTCAGATGAGAAAATTTTGGCCTGCT
The DNA here is from genome assembly GCA_963457665.1 of Thysanoteuthis rhombus. NCBI lineage: Eukaryota > Metazoa > Mollusca > Cephalopoda > Oegopsida > Thysanoteuthidae > Thysanoteuthis > Thysanoteuthis major. The sequence goes on along the minus strand of OY735205.1, from coordinate 66,012,978 downwards.
CACACTGGGAATCATACTGAATGATTAAATATAGCAAAATAAGGAAATGATATTTACCAGTGTATTTAACAAATACTTTTTTCTGTTCTTTTGTTTACGTAAATTTAGCAGTTTTTCAAATTAAGGAGGTTGCAAGTTAATATAGATGACACAACCAGCATTGCACAGCACAGCTGTGTAATATTTTATTGTTGTAAAATCCGCAGCATGTCCACTTGGTGTTTTGTAAGCAGAAAATGCCTCATATGTCAATATTGATCATGAATATTGATAATTTCTTTGGGAACATGCTGATTTATAGTGTTAACAGTGTCATTTTTTCAAAGAAAAATATTGTACAATTTAGTGCAGTTTAGTTGACTGTTGATAAAACTAAGTATTTTTGCTAAAATGATCTGAATTTGTCAAAACTTTCTTTTTTTTAGGTAGATTTTTTAGGACATGATTTTAAATTTCTATAAAAGAAAAAGTTTTTTGATATCGATAATGGCATTATTTTTTATTTTTTGATGAATATAGGAAATATTGAATTTATATCTGACAAAATATACAGTATGATTGATGAAAATATGTTTTTCGGTTTGTTTCAAGAAAAATTGGGGCTCATTTACTTATAGGGAAACATTTAAAAAATCGAGAATATATTTTAAAAAGATTTCATCATGTTTTCAAAATCAGGTATCGATTTCACATTGAAAGTTGTTTGAATAGGCATGAACAATTTTTAACAATCAGAATAGAAGTAGGAGTGGAGTCTAACCCAGCAGCAAACAGGTTTGTAATTTTTTTTTTTTACTCCTGCTACTGAATACGGGTGTTGATTCAAATTATTTGCTTTGATAATGCATAGTCTAGCACAAGAACTTACCACAAATAAAAAAAAATGTATTGTCATGACGGCCCAATTGAAGGCAGTGTCGCTTTTGAAGACCTCCAGCACTGTTTCCAGGAGTGGAGACGTCTTTGTTAGTGCATGGTTTCTTATGGGAAATATTTTGAAGGGGATTAAGTTGTCATTGAGTTGACAAATATTTTAACACAATCATTTTTATTACTAAAAAACTAAGAACCATACAAAGTGCATATGAGAGGATAATGCTTAACATCACACGGAGAGATCATTAGACATCACAGTATATTTGAGAAAAGCAGAGATATCATAAAATCCATTAGAAAAATCAAATGGCAATGGGCAGGTCATGTTGCGAGAATGTCAGACAACTGCTGGACATCATGACTCACTACCTGGATCACAGAGATCTTATACAAAATTTCTGCCGGTAGAAAATGAGACTGCATGATGAATGGGACAGGTTCAGGAGATATTGGTGCTTTGATACCCACGAGTGAGAAGTCCAGCTAATCTTGTGGAAGGTCTATGTCCAACAACAGACATTAAAAGGTTGATGATAAAGTAGCAATATCTAGAAACGAGATTAGATCTGTATGGAGTGTAACAAGATATTTGGTTTTGGTATTATGAGGCAAACATACAGGTAAAGTCAACATATGTTATGCTGATTCAGTGAAATTGCATAATTGGTGAAATTTTAACATTTTTTTACAAAAAATAAATTTGTAGTTTTAATTTAATCAGAAGCTTATTCAATTAAAACAAAGACATAAAACAATCATTCTTAAATCAAAAATTTATGTGATTGAAGTGTAATCATTTTTTTTACAAAGAATAAGTAAATTTTAAATCAGGCAATTTCAATGATTAGGCAGAACATGCTCATCGTTAGAATTAAAACCATTTTAATAACCGTACAATATCCTTTAAAACCTTTTCCGTTCACCCAATATATTTGTATGTATCTCGCATATACGTATAATCACACACAAATCAGAAAATTTTCATTCAACATACCCTTAGCATCATCTCATTACAGTAAAGAACTTGATAAAGCGCCCAAGCAGTATTACACAATACCAACAAGTTTTATTGATCTCATTATGTATTTAGGCTCAGTTCATTGAGGGAAACAAATATAAGAACATCTGGCTTAAGATTTCATATAACTTAGATTTTAGAACAGATTAAACCAAAATCTTTGCTCAAATGAAAAAAAAACTTGTAGAAAATGCAGAAAAATTTTGATTTAATGAAGGACATATATGATAGAAAATAAAATTGTAACAGGTCTGGTCATTCATTCCATACTGTCATGCGACCAGTTGTCTTTTGGATGATCAATTAAAAAAACAAGAAAAAGGGTGATCAATTAAAAAAAAAGGAGCTATCAATGTATAAGTTATTTCTCTAACTGTGTGTTGAGAAGTGATCACTAAAGAGTCCAAATATCCAGAAAACAAGTGTGAATGCAGCCAAATACACACAAAGGGACTGATTTAGCAACAAAACAGAACAAAAATTTTCTAAAAGGTATTAATTTTTACATTTTCAGCCCTCTAGCTTCATTGGTGCAGAATGTAACCAGCCAGATCAGCTTAAAAACTGAAAAAAAAAACCAGTGTTGACAATTTTGGTTGGTTTTTAATAAATTATCATTAAAACAAAGAAAACATTAAGAGGCCAAATTCTGTAAACTTCCAAAGCTGCAGTTCCATCTCATCACAGTAAAGTACTTAATGTAGCATGATAAAATTCCAAAGCTTCAGTTCCACTTGTATTTTATATAGGAACATCACAAACTTTGGTTCCACAGGTCTTTGTATAGTATCTACATTCTTGTGCACTGATTCCCCAAGTATACATCACAGCTTCCTGAAAGTTGAAAGAGAATAAGATAAAGAAAAAAGCTTCAGAATCACTGTTCTTGTGTTTAATAAGCTTTCTTTTTATAACATTTCTGTCTAAGAACAAACACTGCCTTCATTTGCCTGAAAAAAAAGGTGGTAGAGATTACAAAATCTAATCAAATCTTGATAATCTTTTTTCAACCGTCTATCAAGTCTCAGCAAGTACTGCCTGGCTCATATAAGTTATGATGCTCACATAAGACCAATAACAATATCCTGCTTTTGTCTGGTGACACAGTTACCTTAGATCATGGGGTCCCCAACCTAATTTGGACCATGAACTGATTTGATATTGACAATATTCTAGTGGACCTGGTTGATGGAGGGTGGTCTGACTGGTGGGAATCCTAACTGGAATATAGGTGATATGTCAACAATAAATCACTTATAAGTGGCTGATACTCTTAATATCATTTCTAAAAGGGTTTATCTTACAAATTTGATATTAAGATCCAAGGAAATTAATTTGAACAACCGTAAACATCAAAGATAGCTAAGTGTTCTATCTTTGTTTTGCATGTTTTTGTTTGATTGTTCCAGCACTTCTGGCTATACCATTTTGTCTACAGACTTGAAAATTAGACCGCCTCTGAAAATGTTTTTTTTTAATTTTGAGGGAAAAAGCTTTTTGGGGCTTCATTTTGACGGGCTTATTAATAACATCTAGATTCTCCAGAATCTAGATATTTCTAGATGTTTTTCCATTCTTATATTGATGTTTTCCAGTGGAAAACGCCAGTGATGTCATAAATTGAATTTATTCTGACCATATTTATTCTTCAATAGAATTTCTTTATGTGACTTCAGAATTCAACATTATGGTAATCCAATTATTGACTGATGGCGAGTTTTTATTTCATTTATCCATTTTTTTCATACCTCTTAATCATATTGTTTTCTCACGCCCCTGTAAAACATTTTCTGTCGCCTGATATTGGTCTCTGGTGCAGTGGTTGAAGACGACCACCTTAGATGATTACAATTCAACAGATATCAAAGGTATTTATAAACTAAATACTTAGAAATCCAAGAAATTTCATCCAATGAGTTTGATTATATATTAAACCAGTGGCATAACAAAGGTTTTCAATGCTCAGGACCAAAGAAATTGCTGCTGGGGCAAAGATGGCACCCTGGGACATTTGCAGAATATTCTAGGGGAGGGCATAATTATTAATAAACAGATATCATTAAATGAAGCATTGTTAACTATTATTGATTTTCAACAAGTATTTCTTTCATTTTGATTATAGTTCCTTTTCATAGCAACATCAGTCAACAGTGAAGATCAGACATTAGGATTTTTTTTTCATTGAAACTGTTGTCATCTAGCAAATGAAATTTATAAATTTGGGGCGGATTAGGTTGCTAGGCAACCAGGCAAAAATCACCTGGCACCAAGTCAGTGGGTGAAACTGTGTGCTGTAGTACAATAGTGTGCTATGACCACCTACTTGTCGGGTAAAATTTTCCAAATATGTGAATGTATTTTGAAATGTGAATGTGCCCAGTACGAGAAATGTATCCGCCCTGCTTTCACCACAAAGCCACGGATTGAGTGGTTTTAACCCTAGATTTTGTTAGATCTCAACCATTTTAGGAAAAGAGGTTTAGCAGTTGCTGATATGAAAGTTTTGTTTGTTGTTTACGGAAATGGTTTTGTATAATTCATTTCATTTTTACATTTCTTATTGTGCCGACATACAATAAAGTTTAAGAATCACTGCAGTAAGCTGATAATCTCATTGATCACGCTAGTTTCAATGTTTTTTTGCTATTGACAGAGCCATATTTACTGTTTATGGAGCTCAGCAGATAACATTTCTTGGGCCCTTCTATTTTTATATTCAATAATCATTTTCAAACAAATTGAAAAGAAAATGAAATATTCATAAAATTATGATGTTTGATTTAAAGCCAAGTCTTTTATGAACCAATTATCAATCTCTATGTGAGATAATGAATCTTCAAACAAGTTTGTTTAGTTAAGGTATTTTATTTTTCTGTAAAAAAACAAAAGTAATGAAATATTTTAAATATATATTTTTGGGAGCCCTAAAATCTTGTGGCTCCTAGGGCAGCTGCTTGGTCTGCACTAAGTATGGCCCTGATTACTGAGCAAACTACTGCACTCTACATTAGTGATAGGTGTCTGTACGTTAAACTTCATGTAGGAAGTTATCAACTGAATAAACAAATTAATGATGTCCTGCCGGCCAAGGCCCTGAAGTCAGAGCCAAAATAAGTTTCTGCATAGAGAAAACATAAGGGTCCAAGTAAAGTAATACAGTCAAAAATATTTATAGTGCAGTCTTTCCTACAGAGTTTGTAATATTGCTTTATTTTCTCTCTCTCTCAAATGACTATAATCCTGAAATTCCTACACCTACCACTAATTACCTCTTAACCTATTGTGGTACAACAACAGAAATATTGTCCATGTTACGAGTACAAGATGTAAAAATAGAGCAATTCTCCAAGTGCTATAGTAAGGACCGCATTACTTAACTTGTATCAAGTTTCTTTAAATATTCTTTTTGTCATTATTTATTTCAGAAATTCAACATTACTAAATTCATTATGAAAAATATGTGAAAGAAAGCTCTATAGTAATTCGGTGTTGAATGGGGCAGCACTAAGCAGGATATTACTGAATTTTTCACTTGAAAAAAGAGGAATAATTCTGGAAACCATTCTTGTAGGCCAACTCAGTGACAGGCTGATGGTTGTTGTCACCCGGGGCGATAACTTATGGTGTCACACCTAGCACTTCAAGAACTTGTCTCTATCCAGAAATTCTGGTGATCTTTTTGTACTAATACTATTCATTATTCATCATGGTTTTCCCATTTTGAATGTGAAGGCATGAGCCTACATTTACAACCATTTCTATTCATCTTCAGTTCTGACTTTGTGAAATGATATGAAAATAAGTATTGGTATAATGTCCATACCATAAAAATGTTTGCATTTGGTATCTTTGAGAAAAAAAACACAATAAAACTTGTAATTGTACATAGGTTCTCCCCAAAAGTGAATCACTTCTTCCAAAGACATTGTTCACCCTTCAACAAATTTCCATTATAATTCATTGAGAACTTTCGGAAATATCTGGTGGGTAGTCATGAATTTTGTGTGATATGTGGCGTGGACATATAACTATGACGTATGGTTGGTAATTGTGCATGGATCCTACTCAGAATTTGATCACTTCTTTCATAGCATATTTCCCACTCTTCTACAAATTTGCATTGCAATTCATTGAAAACTTTTGGAGATGTTGTAAACAGTTATGAACCTTTGCTAATATATGGTATGGACATGTAATTATAATGTAGGGGAGGTGACTGTGCATGGATCCACCCAAAACTTTAATCACTTCTTCCATAGCCGATAATCCATACTTCTAAAAATTTTAATTCTAATTCATTGAGAACTTTAGGTGATATGTGGTGTGGACATATCACTATAATGTATGGGGTGCGCTTGCGTGAATCATAACATACATTGATGGTTTGATTGTCAGGGCTGTTTTGAGTTCAAAATCCACCCCTGAATATCTTTCATGATCCTGAGCACATTTCACATTCAAGTTTTCTTCCTATTGTTTCTGAAAACTAAAGTTGGATCTGGGACTTTTCATAAAATAATTCGGCACTATAATGCTTTCAAGGATCCAAATTCAAACCATCTGGAAGAGTCTTTACCAGAACTGATTTATTTCATTTCACAATCCTTGTTTTTATTAATCTTTTCTAATTTGTGATTCCATTTCTCCACAAAATGAAGTTAAAGGGATCTGGATGAAATGTAGAATTCAGACAAGGATTGTGTAATGAAATAAATCAGTTCTGGTGAAGATTCAAACAGTGATCTCTGAAATAGTTTGAATTTTGGTCCCTGAATTAAATTCTACTCAGGACCACCATAAAGGTTTAGGCTGGCCCTGATTTGATGATTAAAAGAGAAGACAATAATATGAGTAAATTTCTCTCAGAATCATTGGCACTGTTTGTCAAATCATTAAATCAGGACCAGCCCAAACAGTGTAAATGATTTTGAGAGAAATTTACTCATACCATTATCTTTCCTTTTAATCATTAAATCAGAGCCAGCCAAAACTTTTATGGTGCCCTGAGCAGAATTTGATTTTAGGAGCCTCCACCACCATTCAAACTTGCAAAACATTTCAAGCGCTCGTTATAGGCCCTCTGTTGGCTACAGGCTCTAAGTGGCTACTTTGTTTGCCTATGCTTTGGGATGGCTATGCATTAAATAATTCTAATTTGACATGGAAAATTGTGAAAAGTTATTTGCATTGTATTCACTCATTATTGGCTCCCTCTTGGTAGAGTCAGATGTAATTTAAAGATAAAAAAGCAATAAGCAAAAGCAAAGTAATTTTGTAGTAACATCGCAGGTCACTTTGTAAATGAAAAGAAATTTGTGTAAATTTGTAAGTAAATGAATAATGATCATAACTACTGACTTATTTTGTAATGAAAACATTACATTTTGTTTACAGTTGAACTTGTTTGGCACTTGTAATTGACTTTTTACAATTAGTTTTCATAAATAACTCTCTGTGACTAAAGAGTTCTAATTAAGTGAGGTAATAAGTGGATAAATAGAATAATTAACAGTTTGTTTTTGGAAATTATATGAAGAGGAGTTTCATTCTGATCTTTTATTGTAATTTCAACGAGTCTCCAAGAGTACAGCTTTTAAAAATGTTTGCCCATTAATATGAAATGTTCAAAAAGAAGTCATTAAAAAAAAAAGAAGAAAAGTTAGTGTTGGTTGCTCATATATGGAAAGGTGAAACCAAGTAAAGGATATCAAGTAAATATGAACAAATATACATAATTCTTGTTTGTATATAATTCTATTTATTTGTTTATAGTTCTTTCACAAGGTGTTATATCATCAGAAATCCGCCGTTTTCAATGAAAGATGTATTAAAGGAAATAAGCTGCCAATTCAAACACATATATACATATTTTGCCATTTGTAAAGCTTTGGTAGTTCAATTGTTAGAACAGTTGTCTATTATAAATAGGCATTCTAAAATTTAATAGTTGCAATAGCCACAAATTGATCAATGTTTTACAGCTAAAAATCTTAACTTCATGCATTCCTGTGGTTCTCTTAATGTACACAAAATTTGAATAACAATTTTAGAATATTAAGCATCCCCCCCAACGAGAAAGGTTTTTTTCCCTATAGTTTTCATTGATTGATGATACATGAAGTTTCATGTAGATATATAGATGTTTGAAAAAAATTTGATAGAAATAAAATTATCTGTCATCCGCAAATTTTAACTTTGAAATTTTAATTGTATTTATTTTACTAAAATGAAATTGATTTACTCCTCGTACTTAGTTGTTGTAATTTAGTAACAGTATTTTCCATCGAAGGATTATTAAAAATCAGGCATCTCGGAATATTACAATATAATATTAAAACAACCAAGACAGGTCATAGAATAATCAGTTGATGAATTAGTTCACTTTGAAAGACTTCTGATCTAATGTTTGTCCAAAAGACCATATTGACACACTCTATAAAGAGGTGGAGACACAGAAAGTTATCACTGAAAGCCGGTTTTCCTAGAGTTCTGTGTCAAAATATCTCAAAGGAACATCATCTGAATGAGCAAGGTGTGGCCAAAAGAGGTGCACCAGCAAGTAGGATAACCACAGCAGTCAGAGAACTGTCAAGAAGAACCGGTTTGACAATTTGGATAAAATCCATAAAAAGTCGACAGAGGCAGGAGTTAGTGTATCAAGGGATACCATGCATAGATGGCTTCTGGTCATGGGGTACATCAGTCGATTACTAAAACCAAAACTCTTTCCAATAAAAGGAAGCAATAAAACTGACTGACAAGGGCCAAGGGGAACTAGAGGTGAAGTGTTGCTCATTGGTATGAAGAGTTGTTTTCTTCTAGAAACGAAGGTTGCAGAGTTTGGAGGAAGGCTGGTGAAGCAGAGATACCCAGTTGTTTGAAGATCCTGCTGTCAGTGATGGTATGGGGTGCCATGTCATCTGCAGGTATTGGGCTACTATGTTTTCAGAAAGCCTAAGTCAATGCAGTGGCCTACCAGGAGGCTTTTGAGCACTTCATGATTCTGTTGGTGGAAAAGCTATTAAGAGACTTGGAATCTGCACATTATACAAAATCAACCGCTGCTAAATTTGCTGATCATCATATTAATGAGCTTCCTTGGCCTGGTTACTTACTGGATAACCCCGTTGAGAATTCATTGGACATAATTAAAAAGAAGATGGCCGACCTGGACCCCAATAATTGTACAGAGCTCAAGGCTGCTATTGATACCGACTGGACATCCAGCACACCTGAGCAGAGTCACAATTTGGTTTCTCCAATGCCAAAACATATTCAATTGGTCATTGACACTAAAGGAGGTCCAACCAAGTATTGATGGGCATTCCAAATCCATCTTTTAATTCATGGCCAACATGCTCTGTTATAATGATGAAGAATGTTCATTTGAATAGTATATCATATTACTGTGAGATGCTTGATTTTCAATAATCCTTCGATGGAAACCACTGGTACAAGATTACACCAACAAAGTTCTAGGAATAGATCAGTTAAGATCTAGTGAGACTTCAAAGTTCAGAATTGCCTGATCTCAGATATCCATTTTTTCCATAATATTCTAATTTTTAAAACATACTTGTTACTGCTATAATGAAAAAAGTATTAAAGTAATTGCAGTGTTTGGCCTGAAAAACATTTCAAATCCGGCCCACCTTCGGAAAAGTTGACCCAGGTTATAGATGACTGTTTGCCCTGCACTTATTACCACTTGTGTATCAATTTGGCTGTGTCCTTGTTGTATCTGATTCCACCTCTCAATTTCTCAATTTTTCAATTTCGGATTTTATGTGTCCTAAGCTTTCTAAAATCTTGACTCTCTAGTCCTAACGAAAATATCAACATCTTTATCTCTGGTAGTTTATTAGTCAGGAGAACAAGGAGGGGTTGGGTGGACCAAAGTATCATACATAGATCAATCACTAATTTAGTGAGATTGATTCTAATTGGGTGACCCATTACTATAGCTTTATGTCAAGCTAAACTTACTAAATGAGAAATTTGACTGATTTTTAGAGCATAATGATTAATGAGCTGGTCTAGAATTGTGTATTTGATTCTCACTGAGTGCTTCATAAGTTTATCCATGTGTCAGAAAAGTCTAATTTAGAAAACAGGTCTGGTTAGTCACTCAATAGAAACTGTCACATGACCGCCATCTTTAAACAGCAGGCCATATTGAAGGTGATCAATTAAAAATTGGAAAAAGGCATGATCAATGAATAAATCACTTCTCTCACCTTTTGATGGGCAATGATCATTAAAAATGTCCGAATTTTCAAAAACAGGACACAAACTAAGGTACCAATTAGGCATAAATTTACATCGCAAATTGAGTCCCCCACTAAAAACCTATTTACGGTTAAAAAAAAAAAATCAAACAAAAAAACGTTTTTTCTAGTCATAAAAAGTACATGTTGAACATTTCAGCCCTCTACCTCCATTCGTGTGGCCAGTACAAATGATACATACATAATCTGTTAGCCAGCTAGACCAACTTGAAAACTGAAGAATCTTATGTCGACAGTTTTGTTTGACAGGTTTCAAACATAGAAATGGAATCCTGTGACCTCAATGCACAAAATGGATAAAAAAAACCAATTCCAGCCTGATAATCCAGAGAGCACTTTTTCATTACACTGAAAGGAATAGAATCAGGTGGTACATCCTGATGTCTATGGTGAAGACTACCAAACTCATAATTCTGTAGAAAGAACATTTGTCATGTTTTATATCTGTTTGTATCAGTTATGAAAATGGGTTTTGGGAATAAGGTATGTGGTAAGGCTGTATCTATGATTTCTGCTAAGGGATAACACAACAGTTCATCAGGGATAAGTGAGGAAATCCGTGCAGCTGGGGCCTTTGTGACACTGTAAGCCCCAATGAGTAATTTAAAAATCTTATTTCTTGCAAATCAAGGTTTTAAAATGCCTTTTATTTCTATTCGTAGTAACTCATGTATAGAAGTTAAATAAATAATTGATTTTGAAAAAATATTTTACCTGATGATTTCAGGAAATAGTCCTCAATACACAATCTTTACAACGGTTGATTTCCAATTGAACCAATTTTTAATTTTCATTTCACCCAGTGCTTAAAGCCATTCCAACATGCTCTCAATAGCCTCTCATTGTGTGCAAAGTTTACATGTGCCACCCACCCCCTTTTGCAAAAAAAAATATGGGGTCTGCATTTATGCTAATAATGGTCTGGTTTTCAGCTATTTCTATTATACTAAAAGTCTGATTTTCCCAGCCCAACCAAATTTGGAATTCATACTCACAAGATATAGGGAAAGGTTTTATAGTAAAATATACTCAACAACACAAGACTAACAAGTGTTTACTGTTCAATAAATTGGGAGCGCTTGTCTTTTACAATTTTACCGAAAAAAAATAGAAAATTGAAAACCATTGTACCTTCATGATCTCCAAATAATGCTTGACGAACTGAAGAAAGCAAGAAAGTGGGTTTCCACATGAACCTCAGCAAAACAAATGTCACGCACAACAAACAAGTTGAGGACAAAGACACAACAATCAAAACGGAAAACACAGAGCTAAAGAAAGCAGATCACTAGATCTATCAAGGACAACAATTTTCCATGAAATCCTCAACAGAAGAAGAAATCAAGTGAAGAATCACTCTAGGCTGGCAAGCTTTTGGTAGAGTAAGCTCAACTTCCAAGAACAAGAAAATCCCACTAGTTTAAAAAAGAAGGGTCTACAACCAATGCATCCTCCCGATAGTCACCTATGGAGTGGAAACATGGGATCCAATCAAAAGGAGAGAATTATGCTAAACCTCACATGGAGAGATCATAAGACAGAACCGTATATTAGAGAAAAGACGGGAGTCCGAGATATCAGAGAAACCATTAGAAAACTCAAATGGCAATGGGCTGGTCATGTTGCAAGAATATCAAGACAACTGCTAGACATCACGACACGCAATCTTGAAGGTCTTTGTCCAACGACAGACAGTAAATTCTCATGAAGACTTTGTCTTATCCCAATAATGACTCAGTACAACGACAGACGTTAAAAGACTGATGATGATGATGGAAAATTTAGTCTGCATCCACGGCCTATATATAATATCCTGATCTGTGTTGTAACTTTACATTCAGCTAAAAATTCTGTTTCGTAATGTGAGAGAGTTACTTGTTGGTTTGAGAAACAACAAAACATTCATTATCGTCATTTTGATTTTTACAAATGGATTTTCCACTTCACTCACTGTAACCCGGAACCATCAACACGAGGCAAGTGAGAATGAAATGAAATACTGATGTACATTTATATATACGTATGAGAAATAGATAGATAGACATAGAGACATATATATATATATAGAGAGAGAGAGACATATATATATATAGATAGAGAGAGAGAAAGAGAGAGACATATATATATATATAGAGAGAGACATATATATATAGAGAGAGAGAGAGAGAAAGAGAGAGACACACATATATATATATATATATATAGAGAGAGAGAGAGAGACATATATATATAGAGAGAGTTAGACATATATATATATAGAGAGAGAGTTAGACATATATATATATATATAGAGAGAGAGAGAGAGACATATATATATAGAGAGAGAGAGGGAGAGAGACATATATATATATAGAGAGAGACATATATATATATATAGAGAGAGAGAGAGACATATATATATAGTGACATATATATATAAAAAGAGAGAGAGAGACATATATATATATATATAGAGAGAGAGAGAGAGACATATATATATATGTATATATATATATATATATATATATATATATATATATATATATATACATACAGGGAGAGATAGATAGATAGATAAATAGATAGAAGATAGAGAGAGTTATAGATATAGATGGAGGGAGAGATAGATAGAGATAGATAGAGATAGAGATATCTTCCTGAACAAGGAAAAAACATAATCCCCACTTTCTAGTTCAATGATCTTACAAGTGAGGTCGTTGGATTTATGTAATCGACTGGATTATTGTTAGAGTACACGTTTATTTGGTAGTTTTTACCCCAGGTATTGAGACAACTATCAAACAGGGCTGTCTGCCACTAAGATTTTTTTTTCTCTCTCTCTCCAGTGTGCCAAAACGTAGCAAATCGTCGATAAAAGTATCAAATGAATGAAAATGTTAAATAAAAATTTATCCAAATTGACACAAATACAAAAAAATACTCTATTTCCTGCTATAACACTATGGCTTAGTCTCGCACATGGCCATATCATGATAGTAGCAGGTTGGTATACATACCTTAATTTAGTGCGGATAATTCTCCGTACTGTCCCAAACCGCACTGTTTAAGGTCTTAATGTGTTATTTTTTCCAGCTCATATTGAGTTATATTGAATTGTACAGCAATACTATGTGTTATATCAGATACTGCACTATTGAAGGCATTGTCGTATTATTTACAGAACAGTGGTTGTTGGTGGTCTTCCCTGTTCGCTACATGCATGGCTTGAATCTAGTTTCAATATTATCTTACCTACTTCTGAATATCAATGTAATTTAAAAGCGGTCTTCCACAGAGTGACAACGAATTATATCATATCTCGCTCGTCAATCATAAATACATATATTTATATATCAAAAATAAGGTTTGATAGGAAATTGCCAAAGAGTATTGAAATTTCTGAACGCATCAGCAAAGGTAAAAAAAAAAAAACGACCCTAAAGTACCAATTGGGTACGAACGTACCAAAAGTGGCAATCCTACAATCGACTAGACAATTCACACGGAAGTCTGCTGCTATCTGCACGTCACACACTGAACAGGCAGCCATTGGGTTTGTAGTGTACACAACACTTGGACACGGATATACAGAAGTCGTGTTATTGAGTCCGTTTTGTTTCATCTCGCGCATTTTCTCATATCTAAAACCGGTAAGTAAAGAAGGATCATTGGGTATTGTTTAATTACTTCTCTTCATTGGCTACTTGACAGCTGAAATTTAAAAAAAAAATAATAATAATTCACTCTAGTCCCGTGGTGACTCCTTTTTTTTTCATCCTGTTCGTTGGCATGTTATGTTATCGTATTTACTTCTCTAGTGCAAGATGATTTCGAACATGATGCGACCCCCCGTTTTTATAGCTAAAAATCAATAACATATTCATACATGTCGTTATTTTCTTTACACTCTAGATTACTGTTAACACCAACTTTGACCCTAATGGAGAAAAAAAAAAAGAAAAAATGAATTCGCGTTATACACGAGTAAATACAGGTCAACTTTTCGGGTTGTGACAAAGGCGTATTATTGGGTGTGTATTTTCAGAGTTTTTGAATTAATGACTTGAAAAGGGAATATAAAAGAAAAAAGAGCGATGTTTTAATAGCAAAAATCAAACTTTGAACAGTCTTAACGAGAAATTTTCATTTAAAAAAAAATCTTTAATTTTTTTTTTTCAATTAAAAATCTTTTTTTTTTTTTTTTTTTTGTCACAGTTGATAAGTGAACCCTGATCTCTCCCCCCCGTTTCTGCATTTAACATCCTCTGTTTGATCACAGACAAGTGTCCTGCCCCTCTTTCCTAAATTCATACATCTAAACAATCTACTGTTATTAAGTGCCATGAGTGCTCTTCCAGTCCTTGAAGCGAAAGGATTTCAACACTTCGTCACGTATCCTGTTTTGTTGGATATGATGCAAGAAATTTTATTAAAGAAAAAAATCACCATCCAAATTAGGGAATATGGTTATCTTCTAGTAAAACTAGCAAAAATATACGATATAAAACAGATTTTTATCTACAAAAAATGGGTCGCATGAAATTCATTATCGCATTTTACTCCCGTAAATAAATAGGGTACTCCTTGCTTGTAGTAAACACTTCTTTCGGTTTCAATTAAGTGCTTTTGATCCATTAGACCCAAGAACTTTACAGGAATTGATAAGTTTTTAGAAGAATTGAAATGTTTCAGGTTTTGCGAGGACTGAGGAGCGTTCCAATTACAAAGTAACTGTAATCGTAAACTGGACCTTTACTTTCAGTATTGAATTGAGGCTTTGAAGTAATTGGTCACTTCCCTTGTGAAGGTTGTTGAAGCTTCTTTGATATTTTATTAATGACTTTTTTGTGCTTTCATGTTTTTGACTCCCCCCCCCCAAAAAAAACTTGTTGAAAGCAAAAATAATTGCCTCCAAAATATCAAAGAAGCTTAGGTAACAATCTTCAGAAGGGAAACAACCGAATACTTCGAAGCCTAACTTTCGAATAACGGACTGCAAGTATCGGTCGAGTTTACCATTCAGTCACATTGTAAATAGAACCCCCTTTCTGTACCCCTCCCCCCCAAAAAATCTTTCTTCTAAAAATTAACGAATTCCTGGAAGGTTCCAGGTTCTGATTGGCCAGAAGTAAATAATATTATAGTTGGAAAAAAAATTCAACCTGGTTAATTAAAATGAATCTTGAACAACCAGTATACCACACTCCCAGTATAGATAGTTATTGTTCATTTTAAAACAGCTGTTCATTCATTTCTCAAGTTGCCACAATGATTGAGTATTCTTCTGTCTGTTAATAATGTGCGATACATACCATGAGTAATTTGTACACTTAATCATACTAAGCTCCAGGAAATTGTTTACGGAGAACCATGCAACGTGCTCATGAGAGAATCATTCTCAAAAACACAGGGAGAGAGATCACTCGACAGCCCAATATATTAGAGGTAAGACAGGAGTCCGAGATATCATAGAATCTATTAGAAAACACAAATGGCAATGGGCTGGTCATGTTGCAAAAAGGTCCGATAACCACTCCGCTGGACATCACAACTCTCAACGTGGATATCCAGAGATCAGATGCAAAACCGTGGCCGGCAGAATATAAGATGAGACGAACTAGACAAGTTTAGAAAGTACTGGCTCCGCGACGCTCATGATAGAAAGGTTTGGCGAATCTTGAGGAAGGTGTATGTTCATCGACGAATGCTAAGAGGCTGATAATAATGATAGTTTTTTAAGTTTTACAAAACTTTCTAATGTTCATGGAAATAGCTGTTGTTTCTCTCTGATATCGCTGTTAATTTTGTTAGCACGTGTTGACCCCCCCCCCTCTGCCTATATCACCAATTGAAATTAATTAAGTTTTCTCTATTTTTATTATTTTGTAATAACCCCTTAACTATATGTTGATTCCTTATTTTATCAGAATAAGTCTTCACTTCTGGATTTGGTGTATGCATAACTTTAATTTTTTAAAGATTTACATGACCTTTAAGGAAAAAAAAGTAATATTTCGATAAATCAAATGTTGAAGAATAGAGTGATATTCAATTAATCTTTCATTTGCAGTATATTTCCTAGATTTTGGATGTTTCGAGGTGTTTTTAGAATTTTTTTTCAAAATTAATTTATAGAATATTCATTTTATTTTTGAAAGTTGTATAAAAACAACCGAGAATTAAAATGAAAGTAAAAACTTGTCAAATTCAATAGAAATGTTACTATAGTCCGTATAATAATGACAATAGAAATGAAGTGTTTTTAGATGGTCTTTGACAATTTCAGATGTAAACTTAGATATAAACATTGTAACACCGTATTCATGTTATTTCAACAAGTACACGTGACACGTGTTGCTCTTTTCGCCGTAAGTAATTGATGTTGCTTATTAATTTTTGCTATTTATTTTTACTGTTGAAGTTTCTCTTTTGAAACAGAAACCAACCCGTAAGTAATAATGCTATCTACAAACAAGTTTAGCTGAGATATTCAAACTTGTTGATCTATGTGCAAAGCAATAAATTAAGAACAAAATGCTAGCTGTATGTCTGTATTTTTCATTCAAGTTTAATAAATAAATCAGATCTCGCGTTTAAACGAAGACAGAAACGGTTTTCTTTGGTTTAATGGGTACAGAATATGGTAGACATTTTTTTCAACGGCTAAAATTGGCTATATTTTTTAATGACTGACTTAAAAAATGGCTAAAATTGGCTGGATATTTTAACAAATCAATGATTCTTATTTTCATTAGAATAATGATATCTGATCAATACGTTATATAATTATATTTTTTTTGAGCGTAACGTTTAGCTCTGTATAGTTGCAGTATTCTGGGAATTAAATCGTCTTATCGTATTTTGGACCCGTCAAACCAAAAATCGGCAATGAATCAGATCACGCTGAAAAGAATCCCCCTTGCGATTTGCACAGAGAATCTAGTTTAAAAACAGTCAAAATGTTTTTCATGTGCAAATGTTTCTGTGAACATTAAACTAACACAAAGAAAATCTAGACCGGTGGTGCTCAACCTTTTTATGCTCATGGCCCCCTTTGACCTAATATACCACTGTGGCTCCTTATCTATTTCGTGTAGCCTCCCGGAAATCTTGGTTGATTTAATCAGAATGTATGTCTTATTTTTGTCCATTAAACTGTTAATTACGAGAGAAATTCTGAACTGGACACGATTTTGGGGTGTTGGCTTTTCCTAAATTTCAGTCAGGATTTCCCTGTTTCATCAGCTTTCTAAATGAGATGTTTTAATCATTGTTCAAAGTCCAAAACCCTTTCTATATTCATTATTTGGCCGTTGTTGAGGATTTGCATGCGGAGAAAATACTTGTTCATGCATCTCATGTAGGGCAATAGGTTTGTGAAGTCAACCTAGTGTCATTCAGTGGTTTTGAGTTCCTGTTCTGATTTCTTTATATAATCACTGTTGAGCTATCTGCTATTATTTTGATTTGAAACATTTGGTGTCAGATCTTTGGAGAGAATTGATTAAGATATGTGTAGTGGTTACTTGGTTAAGATAATTGAATTATTAGCAGCTGACTCTGATTAAATACCTAACTATTTAACCAACTACTATTGAATTATAATCTTACTATTCAATATGAAGAGAAAAACCAGTAGTATCTATCCCGAAAAGGTTATTCTTTGAGGGCTGATTGCAGATGATGGTAGTAGTCTGTTAGGGAAAATAAAGAAAGGGTCAACTTTATAGGTGAGACTAGAAAGATTAGACCCTTTCTTTCCCAAATAGCTGCAAGCACACACATACACGCACACACACACACACACACACACAAAAATAGGAAAGCAGCTGGCCGGTTAGTGATATTAAATAAGAATAGTAAAAAAAGCATTAATCAATCAACAAACTCTCTAACAAGGAATACAGTTGTAGTAGATGAAAAAAGACTACAGAATGACAAAGGGATATGTGTTTTTTTTGTTTGATAGTGAAATATAAAAGTCCTTGTATATTGTGTTGTGTATTATCAATAGTCAAACGGTCAATATAGTTACGTGATGCTTGAAGAAATTTTTTTTTGAGTGAAAGGTTTGATTTTACCTGAGTGGTTCATGAAAGGAAAAATTCAATTGCATCTGTTGTCCCTGGGATCGCGTTTTGCAGATAAAGAGTTAGTTTTTTGTGAACTTGATAGACAAATTTATTTATTTGCATCCCCCACAGCTACAAATATGACATAAGGTTGAGATTAAGGTGGGATGTGCAGGCACAGGGTGCAAGAGAACCTTAGTCCTTGTACATGATCTTGCCAGGATGTCGGGACAGGTTTGAATTGGTTCACAGGACGAACCCTGTTGTACAAGAGTCCCGAGGTTTTTGCGCATGATTTTGTGAAGACATTAGGGCAGGCTTGACTTGGTTGTTTTTGTAGCCTAACAAAGGAGCTGCTATGACTGTATATATGTTGCAAATGTCATGTGCAACAATCACGTTGGGAATAAGAACACAACTAGCAAAATCGAAGACGCTGAATTGGATGAAGTAGACTACTACATCTGCTTAGGACAATGAATCTCTGTGAGACTCAAAAGAAATCAAGCAAAGAATCACCCTAGGATGACAAGCCTTCGACAGAGCAAGTTCAACCTTCAAAAACAAGAAGATCCAATTAGTCCTAAAAAGAAGGGTATACAACCAATGCATCCTCCCGATAGTCGCCTATGGAGCTGAAACATGGAGCCTAACCTAGAAACTGAACCGCAAACTGAGAAGCATGCAACGTGCCCATGAAAGAATCATGCTCAACATCACATGGAGAGATCACAAGACAGCACAATATATCAGGGAGAAAACAGGAGTCTGAGATATCAAAGAATCCATTGGAAAACTCAAACGGTATTAGGCTGGTCATGTTGCAAGAAGGGCAGACAATCAATGGACATGATGACCCACAACATGGATCCCCACGATAGAGAGGTTTATTTTTAACAACAAATGATAAAAGACTGATGATGATGATGATGACTTGTTTCACAGGATGGATACTGTAGATGTTCCCATGATGAGCCTGAGCAACTGGTCAGTGATTCCGAGATGGGGAACAATCCCTGACAATGATCAACTTCTCGGCTCAAGTGCTTCAAAGAACAGATTCCGCCCTTTAGCCAAAAGGCCGTGGCAAGTATGCTGAGAAGTGGTCAGGTGTGTTTCTTGAGTTTTACTTATATCTAATAATTGAGAGATAAATTTTGATTGCTAAATGGCCAGTGGAGAAGCATCCTAGGGTTTGTTGGTCGACCAAGAACACACCTCGCCTAGTCCACTTATCTTTTCATATTTTTTCAAGGAAATAAGTTTTGTGGTCACATCACGTATGTTGATGTTCGGAAAAGTGACTGTGGCATCTGGTAGCTTATTCCAGAGGAGCGGATCCTTTTCCCCCCAAGTGTTTTCTGACCTGGTAGTTTTTGGTCTTGTTATGACCTCTGATTGAAATGCTTTCTTTTGAATGGCAGTAGCATAGTTTTATCTGGTTGCACTTACAGTATTGGTCGATGACGTGAAGACCCGAATGATTAATTTCTTTCATTCAGAAAACAATAACACTTTCGCTTTCTATTGCAATTTAGAACAGGGGTCGGCAAACTGTTGGGGAGGCAGGCTAGACTAGAGATGTTGTTGGTGTCTTGCAGACCAAGTCAAATAATAGATTAAATAATGATCATACAAGGCCATGGAAATGGACAATGTAATGAACAACGGGTATATGCAGGACAACAACATAATATGCAGTAAAGAATTACTTGCAAGGGAAGTCGAATATACGGACATGTTTCAAGTGAGTATAATTGAAAAAGGCTCTTGAATGACGCGGTAGGATATGAAATATTGCATAAGTAGTATATCAATAGAACAGCAGGAATAGGTAGCGTTGAAGCATTTTACATTTTAGCAATAAAACATTGATTCATTTAAGGCCTCTGTAAAAATGAGACCTTTGCTCTATTTTTTTTATGGTCTGAATTTGAATTCGTTCGATAAGGAAAACAAAGAATTTCTGTATGCAACGTCTTATATTCATTAAGTCGGTAGGACGAATGAAATAAGCGGATGGGATTTGGGTTTCGTGGCATTGTTGACTATCTAGCGCTTTTCTTGTTTTGGCAGCGCGTGAATCCAACATAGAACTCTATTTCCTGTAATTTTAGCTAATGTTTAGCTATTACCTAGCATTTTTAGCTGTTAAAAATGGCCTAGTATTTTCTCTTTTCGAGTATGCGTGTTTTGGCGTTTGTATTTTTTACGCCATTTCAACAAGGTCGGTTTGGCGTGGACATTTTTCTTACTTGGCAATGGTGCCGCACAGACCGTAGCTTGTCGACTCCGTTTTAAAGGTTAGTTATATTTTCTTCTGCTGCGATTTCATAGTACATGTTTTAGTGTCCCAAATTCATAGATGTTGTGAATGGGAGGGGAACTCAGATACAGCGAACCATCAAATAATTGAAGAAAAACTTTTTCAGAGTAATCTTTCTACTTGGTCGAGTGCCCTAAAAAAGAGACAAGTTTCATTGACTTCCTAGATAATTTCATACGATATGACTACTACTTGAACTTAATACTTGGGTGGTTTGAGAAATCTATTGCGAACATTAACATTTTACAAGCTTGAAAACTTCTCTGAAATGAATTTTCGTTCAAGTGATGTGATGATAAAAAAAAAGTAAAATCATTTTTCATACGCCTTATTCAAAGTAAGAAGTTGTATTGAAACGTTAAAAAAAACGCAAAGAAATTGTAATACAAAAAATACAAATTCTTGTTTATGTAATCTTTTTCTCTCTGAATAGGAATTTTTAGTCAAATAACCTGAATAGGAGTTAGTTAACGTTTCATAAGACCTGAGTCAAAAACGATTTTGCTAATTTAGATGTTTTTTCAATTAAATTTAGATGTTTTTTATTGCGTCTGTGTCAGAAATTATTGCTATTTAGATTTTTTGTTGTTGACAAAATGAGGAGCAATAAGAAAAAAAAAACTATTGTAATAAATAATAAAGTAGATGTTGACATTTGGATTCACTTTGGAATTTAATAATACTCTTCTCAAACAATGAACAGTGATTTCACTAGGTCCGCTGTCTGTGAACTCTTATGGGAGGGGAGATTTTTGTTGATAAAAATGCATCTTAACTGCCCTTTCAAACTATGCACTTTTCCCCGTAAACGAATTCAGTATTTTATCTAAAAAAAGAATTAGCAAAATAACATTTTGATCCAAATATTGCCTTGATTTTTTCCCCCCAGGGATCAACGAGTAGCACCAATAAAAAACGTACATGGACGCACGTCGTATAGCAATGGCCAGGAAGCTTATCTTGCTGGTCTTCATTGAGTTCAATCTCCATTAGATCTCCCCCTAGGGTCTGATACCAAACTATACTAAATAATGATTTGGGAAAAAGATCAGGACGCACATCGTATAGCAATGATTAGCAAGCTGATCTTGCTAGCTGTTGTTAGTGGATTCGATCCTTATCGGATCTCCCAGTCCCAGTATTGATGGCCTGGTATCAATTCATCCCATGTTGATACTTATAACGAGCAGCGAGACCGTTTTGTTTCTATGTCTGTAAGTCTATAGTCTTCCACTCATGTGTAAAATTTTGCTGGTAAAAGTATCAGATGCCTCCTATCAAATATTTGAAACGATGGACATTTTAACTGAAACATTTTTTTTTCTCTCGAAAAGTTAATTCATAGGAATTCAAATAATCCGTGAATCTTTCATGGGAGTTAAGTAGTATAGATACTTATATATTTTTAATTTTTTTTTTACTCTTTATTATATGTTAATATAAACATAAATTTGGCATGACTAACCAAAACGACTAATTTTGTTCATTCAGTAAAAAAAACGAAAACAAAATTTCGGTGAGATGTAGTCGTCTTTTAAAGTCATCGATTCTATTCTTAATGTCCTTACATTTATTTTTCAATATGAATTTAGAGAGGGGTTAGTGGATTCAATCGAGATCGTTCCAGTTTTCTAACAAATCCGTCTTAAATTAATTCCATTAATCCGGGTTTATCTTGTTTTGACGATAAACAGTTAGAAAACTGGGACAATTTCAAACAAACCAACATGAAAAGTGAAAGCGTCGCTGTTACATTCCAATAGAAATATTTTTTTTCTCAACCCCCCCCCTCCCTAAGTAAAATACCACGAAGACGAAATTCAGTTACTGGTTGGTAGAAGACTTGAAATACTTATATTTAATAAACGAAACTATTTATTGAACATACAATGAACTTTTCAGACGATTGAACCCCCTCTTGTTGGTGTTGTTAACTCGACGTTTCAGCCGATCCTTTGTACGACCTTCTTCGAGAGTATTATCCGAATGTGGTGATGGGGGTGGTATTAGTAAACAACTTTTTTCTCCAATGGTAGCAACGCCTAATCTTTGAATCACTATCGAAGAAGGCTGTTAAATGGATCGTCGTGTTGCAGACAAAAACAACAAATCGTCCGAAAAACTCTTTGAATATTAATGAACCTTCTCGAAACTATAGACAGTGAGTTATTGAACTTTCCGCTACATTGTTAATATCATTGAATGATAAAACTTTGAACTTTTTACAACGAATATATTTTTTCTATTGTCAAGTTTGATGATTGCTGAATTAGTAATAAATTATTTTTTTAAAATGTTGAGGGGCAAACCTACGTTTTGTGTACGCAAATATTTCAGCTGTTGAGAAAATCGACTATGGGTGCACGAAAGGGAAATATTTTGGCACTTGTTTAGAAAAAGAGTCTCTGTTTCCGGCTTCCTAATAAACGAAAAAAAAAGTTTTCGCGATTAATTTTTTTGTGCGTTCCATCCATTAGACTCTGGGGTACTCTAATAATTGTCACTTTTGAAAAAGTTGATTATGAAAGGTTTCAAGAGGGGAGTTCTGTGTACAATGTAAGTATTATGATAAAGTGGGAACTTGACATTCTGCCATTTTTACGGAAATACAACTTATATGAATAATCTTTTTTTTTTTTGTATGAAAAATAGCGTAAAGAATAGAAATGAATTCTATAATTTGAAAATCAAAGATTATTTGGCATAGTGTTGGGAAAATGATCCCGATGGTAAATTTTAAGGTTTCACACCCACACTCACTTGATGTTGAAAACAGCACACGAATAGAAGAATTAATGAAAGAAAAACAGTAGTTAATAAATAAATTATATTGTTATTGCTTTGAATAATTTTTATTATCTGTGCACTGTTTTCAAGTGAGCAAGGGTGTGAAACTTTCCAATTGAGACCATCTTTCCCACTTTGTGTCCTAACTCCAAACAACCTGAAAAAGTTTAAATTAAAAGAATGAAAATTTTAGAATTGGATAACTCGTGTAGACTGTACCACTATCAAAATGGCAGACAGTATATGCCCAATTAACTATCATAGTTTAATTGTAAACAGAATTGCCACTTGAAAACTTTTTTGAAATGAATTTTGCTTTTAAGAGGTCTGAAAATGAGACCACTTCAACAAGTGCCAATAATTTAGTGTAAATAGCTGGACATTATAGTCTTTTTTTTATATTTCAAAGAGATGAATTATCAAATGTCTATATCATATTGCATTTTGCTAAGCTATACAATAGAAAAAAAAGTTGACTTTTAACCTTTCTACCTTTTGACACTATGAAAACTGATAAGAATGTAACTTGTAGAAGACTTCATTCATATTTCTGAGAAAGCCACACTCAGCATTGAAGAAAAAGAAAGATAAAAATAGTCAACATTGTTTTGACCTAAAACTTATCCACTAGCCACTCCTTTTTCTAATTTTTTGATTGATCACTCCCAAATTGTTATGCTGCCAAAAGCCGTTGTTCGCATGACAGTTTTTATTGAGTGGCTAACCAGATTTGTTTCTCACAATGCTTTATAACTGAATTCTCTATACATATAAAACAGTTATGCAATCGTATCTTAGTCAATGAACTCCAGATCTAATGGGAATATCCATACCTTGCAGAGGTGAATCACTAAAACCATTAGTATGTACCAGAACTGATTATCTAAAAAATGTGTCGAAGTTTTGGTTGACGTTTTTTCATATGACTAAAATGATATCCTGAACATGTATCAGAACGATTATCTAAGAAATCATCATCTATCTTATATCTAAAATTATCAGCACAAGATTTAGACGAAATGACTATGAAGACCCAAAAAACAATTTTTATTCAGATGGTGCCCAGTGGTATACTCATGCAATTTTTCAAAGTTTGTAGCAAAAAAAGAAATGTGAGGAGGAACACCCGGAAATACACATGCACACAAGCTCTCAAAAAATGAAGAATCTGTTGCCTACTTTGCAGGTTGGTCAGGCCATTTATGGAACTATGATGATTCAGTAATTACGAGGTGATGATAATTCCAAATATAACTTTGTACTATGATGATAGTAACTATAATAGTGACAATGGGTTGGGTTTCGAATTCCAGTAATTGCATCTAGAATGCCCCCCCCCCCCCCGACTATATGAAAGTATAGTGTCCCTTTAAAAACCTTTCGTAAACTAAAATGGCATGGACCAAAGAAGCAATTATGAGGGGGAATTTTTTTGAGTGTTCCCAGACCCCCAAAATGGTGATGATGGTATGTTAGGACAGTGGGAGCTGGGTTGTTGGAGGGAGAGAGAGAGAGGGAAAGAGGGTGTACCCTGCCTCTATGATGGATTGCTGCAAAACGAATGCTATTTTTCACTGTATACCCTTTTTTTTTTTTTTTTTGTAAAAAAGTGAGAGTAATTCCTTGAGGGGAGTGGAAAAAATTGAAATTTCTCAAATCCTTTTGGGAATACTCTCCATAAGTAATTTCATACTATTTTGATGAACATTTGTATTTAGAACAAATTCTTTTTCACATATTTGCAGTATCCATTACAGACTGATCATTTCCTGTTTCACTGATAATAATTCTATGAAGATGTGGAAGTCGGGTAAGGGTGTGGAGGCAAGGTCCAACTGCTGTAGTGCTGGAAAGTTTATGACCCACTTATATAGATAGATAAGGTTCCTAAAAAAAAAATACTTTCACATCATCAGAGATAATATCAGGTTGGTCAGAAATAATTGCAGATTTTCGCCAATTTTGAAGTAGTATAGTTCGGCTTAGAATTAGTTATTAATTGAAACAAGAAACTTCAGGATCTACTCGTTTTTGCCAACTAGAATCAAGTCCATTTATTCTGGGAAGCATAAAATTCTGGTGTCCTGTAACCAATGAATATTTTGAAGGTGTTTTGAGCTACTGCTTGGTTGTGAAGACCTTCCATTGCAGGAAGTGGTTGAGATACTTGTAAAAGAGGTAGTCGATCTGAGAGAAATCTGGTAAGCATGTAGCTGTGTTGGTTGAATTTCAGCATGGTCATTTGCTCAAAATGTAGTCAGGCATTGTCATGGAGGATAAATTGGTCCTTTTTGATTAATTGGACGTAAATGTTGCAGTTTTGGTTGCATTTTGTTGAATTCCTGACAATACTTCTTTGTTGTGATGGTCCCGTCGGGATTCAAGAAGTTGTGATGAATGATTCCACCCTGAACAGTGACCATAAGGTTGGTTTTGAGAAGTGTTTTGGTGCTTGGCTTCTGTCTAGCCACTACGCAGAATGCTGTCGATTGTTGTACAGAATCCATTTTTCGTTTTTGTTGCATATAAGAAGTGCAGAGCAGGCTTTGTAATTTTTTGATTTTCTTTCACCTTGCACCCTCTTGTTGAACTTGTTTGTTTTTCCAATATGGTGCCAATATTTAACAACTGTTGAATGGTCAATGTTTGGTTCCTCTACTACATATTGAGTTGTTTTGCATGGGTCCTCCTTAATAATTGCCCTCAGTTAGATTTTGTCAATCACAGGAGGACGCTAATGACCCTCCTTGTCTTCAAGGCTCTTGTTTCTGATTTGAAGTTTTTGGAACTGATGTTGAACTGTACATTTGTTGATGGTCCCCTAGCCAGATATTATAAGCAGTTTCTGCTGCCTTACTTCCCATTTTAAACATGACAAAATTGCTTGAATTTGCTCTTTTCCCATCTTTGATTTGACGATGACAAATAATCCTGAATGAATAATGAAAAGAAAATGTTTAGCCTAAATAGATTGAGCTGAATTCACGCTTTTAAATGATATCTACTGTGAACGTAGTTGAATAATAGTTTATTCTAAATTAAGCATCGAAATTTAGAATAAGAAATGCAATTATTTTTGTACCAAACTGTGTTTTTTATTTATTTACTCATTTGTTTTCTGTCATGCTGAAGGAAACTGATCGATAAAATTAAGTAGAACTACCAGTATTTGAACTCTAATGCTGACTTTTTAGCCTGATAACTTCAGTTGAGGGTACACAGATAATGTTGAAATTTGAAGCATTAAACGTGTCAATCAGCTTTTGTACATTAGGGAAAGAGGACCATATAGCAGAAGCAAATGGCTTAGAATGAAAAAAAAAGTTATTTTTCATGCTACAAGTATACTAGTACATATGAGGAGTGTAGTTCCAAAATTTGAATTTTTTTTTTTGTTCCAACCTTATTGACTACATATAAACTGTTGACCATTTATAGTACAGAAGTCAGGGTTTATAATTTTCTATCATGTTATAAGTGAGTTTGCATTGTAATGAATTTTCCATTTTCATAAACCTTAACCCAATTCCCCCCACTCCAACTTCTCCAAGACCAACCCATGCAGAAATGAAGAGAAAAAACCGTGGGGGTAGGTTCAGATATATATATATATATATTTATATATATGGTACAGATCAGGTTAGCAATATAGCATAAAATGATAATATAAAGCAACGTTTGATATGTGATGGATTTATTTCATAGAGTGCTTAAAACATTCAACTTCATACTATGAAAATCAAGTTCATATTTCTGTCCTCTCTGGGCCTCATTAGGCGAATGATTGTCTATGTCTTTAGATTCTAGTTTGGCAAATTCAGTGAGAAACTTGTGAGTGTAGCTGTGGGTGGCAGGGGTTATTCATTTTGTCAAGGGATGTGAACTTGATCTAGGGGTCATCTCTGAAAGGATGCTTGGTAGTTTTCTGAGGGATATTCTTATCTTGACCTTGGTATTTTGGCATTTTTATTGCCTTTATTGATATCCTTTATGGCTCTAGTGGATAGTATTATTAGTAATTTTTAATTTATTTTGGTATGTTTGGAGGTAGAAAATGGTGATAGGAAGTTTTTGGGATGATGGATATGGAAGTGTACTATCTACATTGCCTTTGATTTATTAGTTTGTAGGTTTTTTCTGACCATATTTATTCTTTGATGGAATTTTTTTTACATGACTTCAAATTTTGATGCTACGGTTGTTCACTTATTGACTGTGATGGCAAGTTTCCATTATTATTATTATTTTTTTTAAGCTTAATATCAGCATTGATTTCTCAAAGGTTGATCTTTCTGCTTTCAAAAAAAAGTAGTCATACAAACAATATAGTTACCACATTAGACAAATAAAGATGATATTTTTTATTCTTATGTCAGCTTTGTCTGATGAGATAATCTCTGAACCATGTTGGCATCCCTGTCTCAGAAGACAGAGTGTGTGCGCCAAGGATTGGGCTTTGATTGAGTTGCAGCACCTGCTGTGATTGTGCAGACCGTTTCTTGAATGACCAACTCTGTTGCAGCTTTTGCAGGTGTGGTCCGCACCCAGCTCTGTCTGTGCTGTCTTGACCCTTCCCACTCATTTGGATACCAGTCTTGATGGCAAATATCCATCTGCTGTAGTCTGCGGCCAAAGCTTCCCAGTCTGCCACATTGTTGTTGCTGCAGGCCTTCAGGTCTCGTTTACTAACTTCTGCTGTGAAGAACAGGCCTTCCAGTGGCAAGTCCACCATTCAACGAGTCCATGGGAATTTAGTTCATCCTGTATGTAGTTTATGTGACCAAGCTATCACAAGCACCTTTCGATGAGCAAGGCATACGTTAAGTGATCATGTACCAGGATGTTCTTAATGGGGATGTGGTCCTTCCAGATGATGCCATTAACCCATTCAAGACAGCATGGATGAAAAGCACTGAGTCTGTTGCATTCAAATTTCTTTCCAAACTGCAGATATTTAGATATATAATTGATACTGATTATTCAATGTTCCTCCAGATTAATGGATAGGCGAGAGAGTATTCTTTATTTGAACTTTGTCAAGTAGGGATTGAGTGTGAAGAATTTAGAACTAAAGCTTAATTCCCTTTTATGATTGTGATTGTTCTCCTCACTTTCATGTCAGTTGCCTGGAACTGCAGAAATTAAATCTTATTGAATCTTCATCCATCATGAATATAAAGGCCAGCTTTTTTCTAAATCTTGAACATCTGTTTTCATTTTATCTATCAACTTGATTAAAAGATTTTATTTCTGACTAAATAAACACTATCAGCAGTTAATATCTATTGAATATAGTTTTACAATGGAAAATATAGTACAGATTATATATATATATATATATATATATATATATATATATATATATATATGATATAAAATAGAAACTTGTGAAAATATGTTTCCTTTTTTTTTGGTGTTTTCTATAGCATTAATATCTTCTCTTTTTAGGTGCATCTATGCATCTCTATAAGACACTTTTCAGTTGGGCGGCCAGTCAGTCCTTAATAAGTTAGATATCAATTTTCTCAACTGTATCATCTTGGATTGATATGAATCTTGGTCTAGACCTTCGGATGAACCATTCCCCTCATTCTCTTTCTCCTCCTCCTGCTACTACCACAACTAGTAATGTTAGATATCAATTTTCTCATCTGTATCATGTTGGATTTATATTATACTGTGAGACTATTTGACATTGCGGGGGCTATTTCGTACTTATTTTTATAAAATCAAATTTTGAAAATTTTAAAGAAAAACAAAAAATACCCAATCTTCACATCATCATTGGTTATATTTTGAGTGCTAGTTATTTCATTTAGTTGCTATTAATATATAAGATGAAAAATAGAAGACCCGGAGAAGAATTAATTGAACTAAAGAACAAATTTCTTCTTTGCAACTATGGAAAAGAGAAAGTAAACCAAAGCAGAATAGGCTTTCTCATCAATAAGGAACTCACAAATAATGTGGTTGGCTTTGAAGCTGTCTCTAACTGCCTAGCCTGTGTCACCATACAACTCTCAACTCCTACTTTGCAGTCAACCAAAGAGGAAATAGACAACTTCTATGATGACTTGAACTATCTACTCCAAGATACTTGAAAATACTTCAATGTTAATGAGGGAAACTTCAACGCACTGGTAGGACTAGGAATGAACATTCTGTAGGTGAGTTTGGGTATAAAGTGCGGCACGAGAGAGGTAAAGATCTTGTAAACTTCACTATCACAAACAGGATCAAAATTATGAACACTTTCTCCAAGCAGACACCCAATAGAAAATGGATTTTGAAAAGCTCTAACCACGAAACCAAGAATGAAATAGATTACTTTCAAGCAGACAAAAGTGACACCGTCAAAGATATTCAGGTCCTTAATCAAGTCAATGTAGGAAGCGATCATAGGATGGTAAGATGTAAAATGCAAATTGAGACCAACGATGAATGAAGAAAAATGTCCCACAACAAACTGCAATCACTCAACCTCCTAAAAGAGCTCACTTGATCCTTCAAGTTTGAACTGAAAAACAGGTATAAAATTCTTACTGAACCAACATCAATGAAAATAACAGCCTCTCTAATTTAAGTCACTACTGTATTTAAGCCAAGGAGCCCACAAACCATTAGTAAAATCTCATATGAAACCAAGAATCTCATGGAAAACTGCAGAAACCTCAAGCCATTCACAACAAGAGAGAAAACTGAAGCAACCGAACTCAATGAAACGATCCAAAAGAAATAAAGAGAAGACGAAAGACAGCAATCATTGAAAATGGTTGGGGCATCAAAGCTATGAACAAAGCTTTCAGTACAAAATGGAAACAAATAACTAAAATACTCAAGGAAAATGGAGGGACAGGATTGTCAAATGTGCCCAAAAATTTCACCAAAAAAAGGACACACAAGACACGAGCAATCAGTTCAAGGATTTCTCAGAATTTACCCCATGGAAGGTGAAACAAGTTATCAAACCAAGAAAGGAAAGGCCAGATAACATCACCATTGATCTACTCAACAAAAGCTGGTAAGGTCATCATGTAGAAACTAGCAATTCCATTCAATTTATGCCTAAAACAAAGGAAAGTCCCGGAAGATTAGAACACTGCAATCAAATGCTTTTATGTTTCAGGAACCCCAGAAAACCTCAACAACTACGGACCAATAAGTCTACTCAACTGCATTGACAAAATTTCCACAAAAATCCTCACCAACCAAATCAATAAAACACTTGATGAAAACCTACCAGGGAGTGAGTTGGCTTTAGAAGAAGCTATTTGACCATAGGCCATCTCCATTCAATAAATCAACTAAAATAGACAGCAGCAGAATACAAAATGCCACTCGCTGTAGCTTTTACTGACTTCAAGAAGGCCTTTGACTCTGCAGAAATTCCCATGGTCATTGGAACTATCACTCTGCAACTCATATACAGTTACATCAGCTCCTTTTATCAGGCTACATAAAGACTCTGAGCTCTTTCAACTCTAAAAAAGGGGTACAACAAGGTGATATCAGCTCACCCAAACTCTTCACAGCCTGCCTGGAGATGACCTCCCGAAAATCTAGACTTGGAACATGAAGGAATCAGAATACCTGAACAACCTCAGATTTGCAGATGACAACGTCCTTTTTGTAGAGAACCTCCACAACCTCCAACAAATGCTAGCAGAACTGAATGAAGAAAGCAAGGAAGTTGCCCTTCACATGAAGTTCAGCAAAACAAAGGTCATGTACAACTAACACATTGGAAATGAACACAAAACAATCAAAATCAAAAATGTAGAACTGGAGAAAGTAGACCACAAAATCTACCTAGGATAATGAATCTTTATGAAATCCTCAAAAGAAGAAGAAATCAAGTGAAGCATCGCTGCTGTAGGTTATGAAACTTTGTCTAGATCTTTGGGTGAATCATCCTCATCTTCCTCTTCCTGCTACTGCTACCATGGATAGTGGAGGCATAGTTGAACTTATGGTTTTTCTTTTTTACATGGTCCAATTGCCCGAATAGATCCATCTATCGAACAGTATGACTTTTTCTGTTTGTTTCTCTGTCCATACCAATAGACTCGTCCACTTAACGGTAACAAGTTATCTGTTTAAAATATCTTGTAACCACCATTTGAAACAATGAATCCTTTCATTTGAACTAGTTCAATATTTTGTTTTCTGAAAAAAATAAATATCTCATAAAAATTCAAATAAATCCATGAATTTTTTCCCTGGGATTAAGTAGTTGTCCATTAATTGGACGGTTTGTTTATTACGGTAATAATGGTAGATATCAAATTTAGAATTTAATTATAGTGTGTATCAAATAATGTTAAATTAGATTTTAATAATCTACTTGTATAATATGCCGCTTGTATGTTTATCATGAGAGATAACTATTAAATGCTAATTATAGAGTAGTCTCCCTTATTTTTGGGGGGTCCAGGTATGAAAATCAGGGTTCATCCTGGTTGAACATGAACAAGAAAATACAGAGCAGCTTGTTTTCGGTATTTGTAAAATATTTGAACAAGTAGAATGCAATCGTGAAATTAACCTGGGGGATGCCTTTTTCGAAGGTGCTGAGCAATCATGTAAAATGATGAAACTACGGCATCAAAATATTGTGGTTAATGCTCTTCAATGTTTCCAATTTAGATATCTTATTTCAAAATTTAGATTTATGATTATAGATAATAGATCTGTAGTCTGTAATCTTTTATTTACTTTTATTATTGAGACCCGCTGATCCCCAAAACTTGAAACTTGTAACTGCAATGCTGTGTGTGCCCAGACTAACATATTTAGCTAATGTCAGCTTTATACAATGGCCAGTTGTCAAGTAATCACAGTACATGCACGCACACAGACAGATTTCTCCAATTGTTCTTTGTAACTACCGTCATTTTTTTGACCACATGGGTAAACCAGCATAAAAAAATAATCAATACTGAAACTGCTACTCTCGGGTGTATATCTATTTCTTCTTTCTCTTATGTATATTGAATGCAAGTGAAATCTGACAGGTGCATACATTTGTCAGTCCCAGGAGCTGCTGTAGTTGTGCTGATATGAAAAAAGACAGATCTGGTCCGTCACTGGATAACATGTGACCATTGTCTTTTGGCAGCATGCCTTGTTGGGAGTGATAGATTGGAAAAAAGAGTGATCTATGAACTAAAAAGTCCCGATTTTCAAAAAACAAGTGTGAATGCTGCCCGACACAAACTAAGAGACCAATTTAGCATGAACTTAGATTTCATACTGAATCTTTCCGCTAAAGCCTTTTTTTTGGCGGGGAGAATTTTCAAAAAGCAACAAACTGTTTTCTCCTTGACGTAATAAGGAGTAAACGTCTAAATTTTCATCTATCTAGTTCCATTGGTGCAGTCTGTATGTGTGACATGTACAAAGATAGATAGATGGCAAGATAGGTAGGTAGATAGTTGGCAAGATAGATAGATAGATAGTTGGCAAGATAGATAGATAGATAGTTGGCAAGATAGATAGATAGATAGATAGATGGCAAGATAGATAGATAGATAGATGGCAAGATAGATAGATAGATAGATGGCAAGATAGATAGATAGATAGATAGCAAGATAGATAGATAGATGGCAAGATAGATAGATAGATAGATAGATGGCAAGATAGATAGATAGATAGATGGCAAGATAGATAGATAGATGGCAAGATAGGTAGATATGAACAGACTGAGATAGATAGATGGCTAGATAGAATTACTCAATAGCTGAGAAAACTTATGTTGATTATTTTGACAGTTTTGATTGACGGTGTCTAGAAATAAGCCATATTAATCTGATTGGAGACAGAATCAGCAATTTTAAGATTAGCCAATTTATTCTGTTCATCTATGTACTTTATTAAGTAAACTTTGTTATGTCTGGGGCATCTAGAGATGATTGAACTAAGCTTAGTGTGTTACCCATTGCTCTATTATAGGTACCTTCATCAGCATCTGTTGTTAGAGATTGACCTTCCCCGAAATTTCCCATCCGTACTTTCTGATTTGCCAAGCAAGTACTTTCTGAATGGATATTGGTTTAATAGTGGTAAAAATTGTCAAATCTCAGCAGTGTTTTAATGCTTGTCATTGGATTTGGATTTGCCAGACCTCTGTATCATGAGTGTCGTGGAGCTAATTCTTTATAAACTTGTCTAGTTTGTTGTACTGTCTTATTTTCTGTTGGCCACAGTTTTGCATTTGATCTCTGGGGATCCACATTGTGAGTCATGATGTCCAGCAGTTGTCTTGCAATGTGACCAGCCCATTGCCATTTAGGTTTTCTATTATTCTATGATATCTCTAACCCCTGGTTGCTTTCTAATATAGTGTGTCTTGTCTTGTGATCTCTCTTTGTGTGAATAAACAACTGGGGCTTCGCAAGTTGGTGATTTGCAGTACTGGTCAGGCCTTAGTTGACTGGTCGCTATATCTCTGCCTTAAGTTGCCCCCACTTCACCCACATTGTGTCCAGATCTGAGGGGTTGCAGCCGTTGACTGAAAGACTCTGCGGCACTGGAACAAAGACAACAATGAATGTGGAATTCTCTGCTGTGTCCCAGCGGCTTCCCGTCTCCCTCTCCACTACTCAAAAGCTGGCTTATATGATAGTTGGCTTCGTGTGTGATGCTGATGACCGAAGAGTTTATGATTGATTTTTCACCTCTCAGCTGGTAAATATTGAAATAGTGCTGACCTAAGCAATCTTTATTCCACCCTCTCCAAATTTGGGAATCCATAATTTTCCTTTTGAAATATGCATCGGCAAAAGGCAGGGCCAGATTCTCTGGCAATCAATTTACCTGCCTGGAAATTAGAAGTATTTCCCTGACTCAGGGATTTTTAAATCTCTCAAACAAAGTCAATTAATCATACGTTTGTATTTTGTCCAGGCCTCACTTGTTCGACACCTCCTGGAATCAGCATTAACTGCTTTACAGTTAGGTTCTTTTATCTGTTCCTCATGTAAGTTTCGTATAGATTATAAAATTCCTGGAAAAGTTTGACACTTCAGTCTGTATCTTTTGTCAGGTCTCTATTTGCTTTGAGCACACGAGTTATTTGCTTTGTTCCTTAACCGTAGGATTTTCTAACTTTTGTAGCTCCTATCTTTTTCAAGAATGCTTTCAATGTCTGACATGTTTTTTTATCTTCTCTTTGTTTCTTTGAAATTACAAAACACAAAGGTTAGTGCTGAATAAGAGACCCGAGACATGTTGATTAGAAGTGTAATTGAAGGAGGAAGGGAATGACTACTGATTAGTTATCTATTTCAAACTTTGTTTCTGCCACATGTGCTCTGCTGTCCATTGGGTGCAGTCTCAAATGGTTTAAGTAATAAGGAAATTGGGAAGGGAGTGATTACTCTTTGGTCCTTATCAGCTGTGAATTCTCTAAATTTGTGTTTTTTTCCATCATAATAAACCGATAACGGCCAAGTTCATTTCTGCTCAACAGGGTGGGGGATGAACCTAGCCGCCCACCCTCTGTGAAAACATTTTATTGGCACGCAGGAGATAATTTTTTTGTTCAGTGATTTTATAAATAAAAAAAAAAAAGAAAAGAGAATTGGCAACCTTTAATCTATCGGCTGTCACTTCAGTTATTGACTCCTTAAAAAAACTTCTTTAAAATTGCTTTGAAGCATTTTATTCTCTCTCTCGATATAATGTATCGTAGAAGAAAAATATGATAAAAATGATAGTCTGCTACTCAATAATGGGGACTTGAAAGAATTTTTTTCTTGTCTATTTTTTTAAAATTTGATTTTTAATTTTTAATTTTTTCTGCAGAAGATCATCACCAATGTGGGCCCACGCTTCCCAAAAGGTTTGCCAACCCTGTCCAAAGTTTCTGTGGTTTCAAAATTCTTATTTAAGGGAAATTGAATAAGCTGCTTGAATCTAATTCCCTCTTGTCCTCAAAAAATGAAGATGAAATTCCTTAATGTTCCAGCTAATCTACTTGATTTGCATATTGGTTTATAGCCTGAGTGTCTATGCAAGGCTGTGTAATAGGAGTTTGGGTTGGAAGCTATTTCCTGCTACTGGAGTCGAAATTGGCCTTTATACTCAAGTCAGTAAAATTATTAAAGAGTACAATTGAACAATGTATTCATCAAAAATTAGGAGCCTGTGTTGTGTACTTAAACAGAATAATGTGGAAACTGCATCTGAAGTACCAAACTGACGTAAGTGTGTAAAGATGTATGGTAGCATAGGAAGGCTCCAAAATTCATTTTACTTGAAGATGGAATGAAAAAACTATTAAAAAATTAAGATGAAGGTAATAGCTATTCAAAATTAATAATGAAAATATTGTGCCTTGTTGATCACTAAAAAATTGTCAAAAAAACAAGGATGAATGCTGCCAGACACAAACTAAGGGGTCAGTTTAGCATAAACTTACATTGTAAATGAATCCCCCCTGAAAAACCTATTTTCTAAGAACAAAAAGAAATTTCTTTACATATCAAGGAGTAAATTTTTTAATTTCCAGCCCTCGAGGCTTTTTGTTCCGACTCCTCATTCCTTTGTCACTGTATATAGAATAATTGGATTAAATAATGTGTATTTGCTGGAGTATATAAAAAAAAATGATGTTTTTAATTGAAAAACATGGAGAGTACAAAGATGTTCATGGATAGTATCTGAAAAAGTTAGTTTTCTCATACTTTTATATATCTTCTGTTTATGCTGGAGTCTAAGATGAATGGTTTACAAAGGTATTTGAAGGACTAGCACTTACTGAAACTTATCCAAGACCCATAACTATCAATATTGAGCTTCCATCGAAAGCAGCTCCTAGTTATGATACAAGTTCATTGGACACTTGCAGAATAATGGCTGTGTGTAGGATAATGGTGGGAGCCATTTTTCAACCTTGTACCGTTCTGGTGGCATTGTGGCTACAGCAAGGAAAGGAACGAAAGATATAAGACTCTTGTCAGGATTCAAAATTGAACCTTTATTTTTCTCTTTCAGCCGACCGAAATACATCAAATACAACAACCACGCTTTATCTTGTCATAATGAATTGACTTGAGATGTTCCTATCATCCTTTTGGCATCTGTAGAACTCTTGAAACAAGAAAATCCGACTAGTCCTAAAAAACATGCAATGTGCGCATAAGAGAATCATGCTCAACCTTACATGGAGAGACCACAAGACATCACAGCATATCAGGAAGAAAATGGAAGTCCGAGACATCATAGAAACTATTAAAAAACTTAAATGGCAATGGGCAGGCCATTTTGCAAGAATGACGGACAACCAATGGACTCACAACATGGATCCCCAGAGATCACATGCGAAACCGAGCCCAACAGAATACAAGATGGAGAAATGAACTAGACAAATTCAGAAAATACTGGCACCGCGACACACATGATGGAGAAATGTGGCAAATCCTGGGTAAGGTCTATACCCTACAATGGACGTTAAAAGACTGATGATCATGATGATGATACAACCAATGTATCCTCCTGATAGTCACCTATAGAGTTGAAACATGGAAACTGACCAAAAGATTGAGAACCACACAACATGCACAAGAGAGAATCATGCTCAACCTCACATGGAGAGATTGTAAGACAGCATGGTATATCAAAGAAAAGACAGAAGTCCGAGACATCATAGAAATTGTAAGAAAATTCAAATTGCAATGGGGTGGACATGTTGCAAGAATGACAGACAACTGCTGGACATCACAACTCACAACGTGGATCCCCAGAGATCATAAGCAAAACTGTGGCCAACAAAGTAAGATCGCATGACGCGCTTGATAAATTCAAAACGTACTGATTCCGTGATGCCCATGATAGAGATGTCTGGTGAATCTTAGGGAAGGTCTGGACGCTAACAGGCTGATGATCAAAGGATTTAGTCTGTTACACCTGCATGCATATATATGTAAGTGAGTAGCATATCTTCAAAGATTAAGTATGGCTTTCATATTCTCACGCAAAAAGTATCATTTAACAAGAGTTATTTAGAAATAAGTCAAATATTTGAGAAAAAAAATTGCAACACATCTTACAATAATTACATAGTTTAACCCCCCCCCCAACACTTGCCTCAAATATTGACGTATACAGTATTTTTCAATTATTTTCTGCTCATCTGTTACCCTTATCAAAATCTAGAATTGAGAAAACAAGAACTGAAAGTTCAGTGAGGCATCCACAATAAAGTGTAAACGTCATTTATTACCAGATTAGATGACTCCGAGTAGAAGATTTTTCTAGATAAAAAGCATCTTATCAAGAGACACTATTTTATCAAGTTACTAGAAAATCTGACATGAAACAGGCGAGAAACGATATAGGGGCAGACCTACCAACCAACTGGTAGATGGACAGACAGTCTCTTATCGAGAGGTGAGGACACCTAAAAAATGTTGAAAGTATACATTGAAAGCAATTGACATGAATGAAACCATTTTTTTTTTTTTCCCTCAAATGTTTCTGGCAGCTATGCATAGAATATTTCCTGATATTTTCTCAAATTTTGATACAATGCAATAGTTTGTTTTGTGTATAATCAAGAAAAAGAAGAGTCTCTGTTTAAAGACTGCGACGGTGTATGTACATTTTTTGACAGCATTTGTCTACATATCATATCTTTCTATTTTTACCAACTCTTGGAACACTATCTCTCTTTGGGTCAGTCAATTCCTTACAAACGCTGTTAACTGATTTGAAAATTGGTCTTAATATGGTATTTTCTCTATTTTGAGAACTGTTGACTTTTATCATAGTCAAAAATGATGGTAGACAATACATTGAACTATCAAGGAGGAAAAGATTAGTCATCAACAACAAAGTAAAGTATTAATTAACAGCATAATCAGTCATACTCGCACTACTTACGGGAATTCCACAGTTTAAAAAAAATATCTGATTTGTTGAAAAAAATATATCCTGTTCCTCAACTCCCAATGAGAAAAGCTTGGATGAATTTTTATAAAAGTTTTGTCCATGAAATGACTACTGAAATTTTTTACAGCAGGTTTAAGTTAGGTATGTTTCTTAGTGGTGGAGGATGAGTTGTGGAAGCTCTGTTATCAAATTGGTTCATGGTGTGGTGAAATATCAAAATGGAACCAAAACTTTCAAGAGAGAGAGAGAGAGGGACAGAAAAACAGAAAGCGATCATTACCCACTGAATTTAGAGTTAAATTTTAGGAAAATAGATAAGGAAAATAGAGAGAAATAAAAAATTTAAAGATAAAAACAAGACCAAGAATTACTTATCTGAGTCAGACTGGGATTTTTGGTTGGAGGGGGGTGATTTTCAACAGTCACTGTTCAAAGTTTTGAAGAACTCAACCATTCCTTATTTTGTGAAAGAATTCTGCCATGTCCTGCTTGCTTCAAAGGGTGGGGGTCCTGTTATTTTCATGAGCTATTCCTAGATGTTTATCAAGTTATTGTTTTTTTTTTATGGTCATTTCTTCTGTGTGGGAGGGGAGCACTTTGTTATGGCTCTGGATAGATTTTTTTCTTTTTCCCTGAGTTACAGGTTAGTGGCATTATTACGATGGAATTAGATGTACTGTGAGAAATTTATGTTTTAATCTTGTGAATCTCTTAGGATGTGTGCTTCAGAGAGAGAGAGAGAGAGAGAGAGAAGAGAAAGAAAGACAGAGACTGTTACCCACAGAATTTAGCATTAAATTTTTTGAATAAGGAAAATA
This sequence comes from Thysanoteuthis rhombus, assembly GCA_963457665.1. Classification (NCBI taxonomy): domain Eukaryota; kingdom Metazoa; phylum Mollusca; class Cephalopoda; order Oegopsida; family Thysanoteuthidae; genus Thysanoteuthis; species Thysanoteuthis major. Next base: position 65,973,922 of record OY735205.1, on the reverse strand, counting down.
CAGAAAAATAAAAATCTAAAAAAAAAGACAAAAAAACTTTGAAAAAATAGTTCATCACATATCTTATTATATAAGTAGATTCTAACAATTACTAACAAAAAAAAAATGGAAAATTGAAGAGAAGGTCAAATTTTGTTTTAATCATTTCAATTCAGTTTAACTCATCAATATTACTTGAAAAAATTGACTTCACACAATTAAAAACATTAAAAAAAACAAACAAACAAACGTGACCACTGCTTACGTTCTCTTTGAACTAACGTCCTTGGGAAAGACGAGAATCCACGTCTTCTCTCCAACCATGGATAAAGAACTAGGTAGTTGGAATCCTTTAGCCTGGTAGGGCAGTCAAACTAAGGGAAAGTTACTCTGACAGTTTGAGGCAGACTCTACCTCCTTTATGTTAACAGATGTGATGTCTCTTCTCCCTGTGTTATTACCCTCTTACTTTTAAAACCATTCATACAGGGGTTGCTATGCAAATCTCTGTACAGTTAGACATCTGAAGTAAAGGTCAACTGAAAGTAGTTGATATAAATGATAAGGAAAGCATATAGACAGTGATGTTTCTAGTCACATTGTGGTTAAAATCAGTGTTATTGAATACCTAAATGAATTTTTACCTATGACATGATTAAAGGTGTTTGTAGGGAATTGACTGACTTGAAGTGAGTGGTTTAAGAGATAGACTGCGTTTGTCAAAAAGAAAGAAAGAAAGCAAGTTATCTTAATAAGAGGGGGTAATAATAAGAAAAACATGAAATGATTTCATGTTTATGTCAAACTGCATTGTCATATTCTGTTTTATGAAAAGCAATTCTTGAGATAAGAAAATAGAGCATAAGAAAGAGAGCAGACAAAGCAGTGCTTATAACTAATGTATACACTTCATATATATATATGTGTGTATATATGTATACTTTTTCCTTTACCGATAAATTATTGCATTTTGGGTGATATTTTCCCTTCTATTTGTGATGTGAGGATTATTTATTCTTGTTTCAGACATTCTAATAAGGATTAACTTGGAAAATTTATTGGAAACAAATATTCTTCGATATTAATATTTTCATTACTGAAACAAATGTAGACTATACAATATCATAGGTTTTGAACAGTTTGTTCAACATCACTGCGAGAGACCACAACGTTGTATATTATAGTAGAGAAAGAGCAGGAGTCAGCTATATAGAATCTGTTAAAAAAAACTAAAATGGCAATGAGTTGGACATGTTGCAAGAATGTCAGACACCCTTTGGACATCACAACTCACAAGGTGGATCCTCTGAGATCATGTATGAAACTGTGGCTTGCTGAAAATAAGATGTCATGAGATATTGGTGAAGCAATGTCCATGATAGGGAGATCTGGCAAGTCTCAGGAAAGGTTTATGTCGATTTGTTTATTTTTATTTCACACAATTTCAAAAATCAAAATTACTACTTGGAATGGGTCTTCATACTGACTTGAAAAGAATTAATTCTTTTCAGGTGAGCATGTAGTAATGAGGCTCATTAACCTTTCTACTAGAACGGCATGTACAAACAGAGTAGTTCATATATATATTGTAACCGATGCTCTAAAATAATATCTCTCATTAAATCATGTATTGCCTGTAAACTGTGCATGTGTGTGTGAATGAAGGACTTGAATGTGTGCCCAAAAGATTAGTTTATTAATAATCATATTTATAATTATAATATCATGATTAAACTAATTTCTTAGTGAACAGATTCTGTTAACTAGCGAGTTAGTTTTTCAAATATTTTTTGAAACAATTTATTTACTTTTGCTCAAACATTCTGGACGCACATACTTTTGTCACGGGGAAAAATATTTGCACAACATGAGATTTTTGTGTTCACTGTCTACTAAAAATTAGAACATTGATTATCAATATATAGTTTATCAAATCACTGTAGACCCACAAATAGCTAAATGGGTGACTGATTCTTCTCTATTTTCAGTGGTCATGTGTCTGTCTGCATTTGGGCATATTTTGGGGGCTACAACCTTGAAAATTTGCATGAGTACACCATTTACACCATCTAAAAAACCTCTCTCTCTCTCTCCCCCCCCCCAAAAGTGCTTTTTTTTTTCCCTCTGAAACTGGTAATTTTTTAGGTATGATATTTTGGATTTATGCTGTGCAATTGCCTTATTAGCTTCTACATTGTGAGTGCTGAATTGTGGACTCAATTACGTAATGGTGTTCATTATCATGGTCTCTTATAGTTACAATAATCCAATTAAAGTAGAAGCAAGAGGTAGATGAGTTCAAGTTGTTCACATATTTTCTGAATATTTTGGCAAGTATACGAGGTGTCACTAAAGTAACGTCAATTTGTTTTTGTTTTTTTTTCTTTTTCTGTCCCAAATCAACAGCTGGTACTCTCTGAATATGTCTAGCTTGTCTCTCCATCTAATACTCTGCTGGCCTTGGGTACGCATGTGGTCTCTAGTGAGTTGCAATGTCCATCGATTGTTTGCCATTCTTGCAACATGGCCAGCCCATTGCCATTTGAGATTTGTAAGGGATTCTATGATGTCCCTGACTCCTGTCTTCTCTCGGATGTATTGTGCAGTCTTGTGGTCTCTCCATGTGAGGTTGAACGTAATTCTTTCATGTGCACGTTGCATGGTTCTCAATTTGTGGGTCTGTCTCTTGGTTAGGTTCCATGTTTCAGCTCCATAAGTGACTATTAGGAGGATTCTTTGTTGTACATCCTTCTTTTTAAGATTATTGGGATCTTCTTGTTTTTTGCTCTGCCAGAGGCTTGCCATCTTAGGGTAATTCTTTGCTTGATTTCTTCTTTTGAAAGTCTCCTGGGGATTCATTGTCCTACCCCATGACATTGTCCTGCACAAATGAAGAAGGCTCAAAATTTAAATGTTTACTCCATCTGTCTTTAAAGAACATTTTTTTTTTTTTTTTACTCCTTTCTAATTCAAATTCTTCACCTAGGGATGGTCAGTTTTGTAGATTCTCTCTTGCACAAAGTTCTTTTTCTTTGTCACAAGCAATTTTTTACTCGTATAAACTTAGAATATTAGAATATTTAGGTGTGACAGTTTGCAGTTGATTCCTATTTTCTGTGCATAAAATGGATAAAACTCCTGTTGGCTTTGAAATGAGCTAAGGATTATCTCCCTTTTCAGCAACAGAAAAAAGAAAAAAAGCTTCATTTCTGTACAAACCTTTAACATTTCACACACTTGTCCACTTGTAAAAAAAGGTGTCCCCCCCCAATTCAATTCATTCAAAGCTATACCAGTCTGTTTTCCTTTCAAGGGGAAGATAGCCTTAAAATGAACTAGAGATTGTTAGGAGCTATCTCCTGTTTTATACACCAAAACTATGAATCTACCCAGTTGGCAAATAATTCTTACCAGTGTAAATAAAAATTAGTTTCATTTTGCTGGGAAAAGATCAGAGTCCACACATAGATCCTCTCCATAGAAATAAAAAGCCATAAAAATGAATTATACTTTGTTTCTGGCCATTCGTGACAGACAATCTATACTTTTTTTGTTTTGAGCTTGCTTATCTCAGCATTAATCTGTGTGTTTGTACCTATCTACCTACCTACCTAATTGTAATGGGTATAAACTTTCTTCTACCCAAACATTATTGCTACATATCCCTTCACTACTCCCTGATCTATTAATGACAAAACAACTGTATGTCACTTAATGACAATGAATAAATGAGGTACAAGGCTAAACTTGAGGAGATTAGAATATATTTACCAGAACCAATACTTAACGGGTTTTCTCCTAGTTTATAGAGGACGTGAAGAACAACAAGGTAAAATCTGCCATGAATGGCAAAATCAAGTCAACACTATAAACTTCCAAGCCTGCTCCATCTAGAGAGTTAGTCAGATGGACTGGATTCCAGTTTAAACAGTTATAGTTGAGCTGTTTTAAGCAGTTTTTCTTCAAATTTTCCTGATGAAACTTGGTATTTTTAAGTAGATGTCTACACAATAAGAGAAAATGATGGAATATGTGCTATAGTTACAAAATTATGACATTTTAAAAATTAAGTTCAGAAATTTAAAACTTAAAAAAAAAAGTTGGCTTATTTACCTTGTGGTGAAGTATTAAACAACAGTAGCCATCAAAGATGGCTAAGGGTTCTATCCTTTTTTTATATGTGCATGTTTGTATTAGTTTGTGTGTTCCAGTGCTCCTGACCATATTGTTTTGTCTACGGACTTTGAAATCAGCATCAGTACTCCACTATAATCCTTCTAAAAATTTCTTCGAATAAAAGCTTTTTTGTCCTTTTTGGGGCCTTATTCTGATGGGTTTAATAATAACATCTAGATTCTCCGAAATCTACTCTATTTTAGATGTTTCCCAGTGGAAAATGCCAGTGATGTCATAAATAGATTTTATTCTGCCCATATTTATTCTTCTATGGAATTTTTTTATATGACTTCAAATTTTGATGTTACAGTTTTTCAATTATTGACTGTGAGGGAGAGTTTCATGTAAATTTGAAGACAAATGAACCACTACTAACTGTAAATAGTGATTCTTTGTCTTATTAGATACTTTGCACTCTATTCCTGAATTAAATTGTATTTTAAAAGAATTTTTGTATTCTCTTTTTCAGGTAACAAAATGTCAGCTCCGTACACATCTCCACCCTCATACAGTGATGCATGTGGTCCAGAATATAACCAATATGACAATCGTGGATACAATGCTATGAATTCTCCGATGTCGCCAATGTCACCAGCCATGGTAGCTGCAATGGGTAAACCTGTCCCAGGCATGAGCGGAAATGTTTACAATGAATCTACAACCCATGCTGACTTAGTAGGGCCGGAATACAATTGTAAGTAATACTTTTCTTATCAGTATCCATTTTTATTGAACTATAATCCCAATCGGAGGTTTGAGTTGACTCGGCTTTTCTACTGGAACAAGAACAAGAACAAAAATCCTCACCTAATTTGGGAGTACACTTTCATTCTGTCCTGTCATGTTAAATCAAAACAATATATAAGATTGATATTTCCCTACTCTGAAATCACAACTAAGTGATCAGTAGACTGCTCTCTAACTGACTGTGCCTAATTGACAAGTCTTACATTTCTACCAATTTGGCATAAAATAGCTGTTTTACACCCACAAACTGTGCAAAATTTCAATTGGAATAACAAAAAACAAATTGAAGCAAATTGTAAATTCTTAGTATGACTTTTTTTAAAAGTAGAACATGAGTAATGGGATTTTTTCCCCCTCCCTATTGCAATTGGAAAATTACTTATATTATGCCATCATTTTTTGACAGTAAGGGTAAATGGTTTATATCATAATTTTTTGCGAATGAATAAATAGATCTGCTTGGATAGCGTAATGGTTAGCATGTCTGCCTCACACGCAAATGGTCCCATGTTCAATTTCCAGTTTGAGTGAAGAGTATTGAAAACTCTTCATCAGCACCAATTTCCCTGTGTGCTCAGCAGCTAACTAAGTATACTGTAGGCTGTGTGATTAGGGTGGAGGTATCCCACTAAGGGGATGGTCATAAAAAGTCCTGGTCTCAACCAGACTTGGGACTTGCAATGGACACTTACTCTATTATTTGCATTTAATATACCTGTATTTACCTCCCTTGAGAAATCAGATTATTATCATATAGATCATCGAAATGAGTGTGGTCACAGACCCCACACTTATTATTATTAAGTTGCAAATTGGACTGGATTTAAATTTGTTTTAATCTCCATGTAAGCACAAATCTGTTGAGACGTTCTAACAAAAATTTTGCTTCAATTTACCATGTGTATTTTTGGTGTGTTACAGTAACAAATATACCAGTGTGTTAGTCAGTATTCTCTGTAGCCATTTAAAGGTTAATTCCCAATGGAAACTTAATTCTAATTTCCCAATTAAGCTACGTTTTGATCATTTTGGCCATTTCTGGTATGTTTTAGGCCATTTTTGGTGTTTTGGGTTATTTTTTTTTTTTAATTTAAAAAAAATACAAAAATGCTGACCTTGGAAACCTTCCCAATCTCATAAAAATGGTGGAAGATCAAATTCTTGGCTGACTCCCTGCATACTCACAAACATACAGAATTCAGATCATTATAATATTGATTAGGGCTAGGTGTTATATCGACTTTACACTATACAAGTATAATTTCAAACATGGTGTAAGATTAAGCAACACAGTTAAACCTGATGTAGCCACAATGATGACAATTTAGCTATTTTGAAACATGATCTTGCTTGTTTTTTTGGGGCCTGCCTATCCCTATCCCAATTTGTCTGGGCAATCCCATCCCCACTCTCCCTTTGTGCGTGAGCTTTAAACCCACCGTCCTCTCCTCCAGTTTCTTCAACTGTTTACCTCTCTAGGAAACTCTCCTTTTTTTTTTATCTTCATTTTTATAGTCAAAGTATTCTACATTCTTGTTATTGTTGAAAAAGCAACATTCTCAGAGATATGCCTATTTTTTTCATCTATTTTATTAATTGTAATTTTGATCTGTATGTCTTGATGAAAGTTTTTTTGTGAAATCTCACGTGGTTATGAATTGCAATTAAGCATAAGAAAATACTGGGTTATATATTGTGTATCGGTATTCAGCCTGACAATTCCAGAATATGAATTTTTATTTATATCACTCAGCCTTAATATAGATTAAAGTAAAAATATAGATTCAAACAGACAACTGTTAAAAATTTAGTCAATGTTCAACTTTACAATTTTATTGGATTGTCATCAGATATGGTTGTACCTATAAAATTAGATATTCAGTCTATGGAGGTAATTTTTGCCCCTTATTTGGACTGTTTTACAGATAAAAATATCAATGTTTTCAATGAAATGTAATTGGAAACTGTCAACAGAAGTTTCTTCAGTTTAGGCTGACTGGCTGGCTATGTACATATCATGTGTGCAATGGAGCTATAGGGCTGAAAATTTTAACATTCACCACTTATTATGTCTAGAGAAAAACGTTCTCTTTTTTTTTTTGAAAATTCCCCCCCTAGATAGGTTCTTGAAGGAGGTTGGGGTTCAATTTACAATGTATGTTTATGATAAATCCTTAGTTTGTGTCCAGCTGTGTTTTTAGTGATCCAACTACAGGTGAGAGAAGTAAGTTATTCATTGAACATTTCCGTATCTGATTTTTTAATTGATCACCCCTTACGTGGTATGCTGCCAAAAGATATTGGTCGTGTGACAGTTTCTATCAGACGGTTTTTAATCAGATCTGTTTCTTCAACTTCTCTTATCTTTCATTCCTACAACAGTGGTGGAGGGGTATGGTCTTGTCTAAAGGTCTGATAATTTCTATCGAGTTGTCTGGGATTCTACCAGATGCTTGCAGGCAAAACTGAAAGGAGTTTGTTTTTCCTTTCATGATAATTGACTTTTAGATATAAAAACCATTAGAAAACTCAAACGGCAATGGGCCGGCCATGTTGCAAGAATGTCAAACAACTGCTGCACATAACAACCCACAATGAAGATCCCCAGAGATCATATGCAAAATTGTTGCTGGCAAAAAAAAAAAAAGGTGGTGTGATGATTTAGACAAGTTCAGTATGTACTGGCTCTGTGACGCCCTTGATCAAGAAGTCTGTCTGATCTTGGGGATGGTCTATGTTCAACGACATCTATTAGAAGGCTGATGATGATGATGACCTTGAATATCATTTTTGTCGGCCTTGTGTCCTGTTACTTAGAGTGGGTTTTTCCCATCAGTAACGGTTAAAATGTGTCAGTAACATTTTAAAATAAAAGGTCATATGCCTAACTTGGGAGTTTTTTTTTTTTTTCTAACAAAGCTGTGTTACCAACTGTGTAGTCAGTTGGGCATTCTGCAAAGGTTCCTTGGTTTACACATCATTTTTTATATTAAATGTTTTTATCATCTCCTTGGAGATTTGGGAAGACAACAATTCCTTGTAAATTTTGGGTAAAATTAAAAGCTTGTCCAGTTAATAACTGAGTGAAAATAAGACAATTTTTTTTCAATTTTTGATATTAGCTTTATTGAACAATATATTTTCTGCCATCTTTCAGGCAATTTCATGATTCCATCTTTCCAGAATTTTCATCTTTCTGACAAAAATGCCTTTTGCACCCTTCTAGGGAATTGAAATTCCTTTCATTGGAAGAATTCTGTATAGACTGGAATAAATCCAAACGTGCAATATCTGGTGAATATGGTGGATAAGCTGCAACAATTTTTATCAAAGAAAAATGCCGCTCTAGTGTTATCCTGATGTAATATTACATCTTTTTTCTTGTGACATATTGGTTTGATTGCAGTTTTCATTCTGTGTATTTTGGAGAATTGTTTGGTTTTCTGGAAAGATTTCTTAGTAGAGAACTCCCTACCAATCCGATCATATACATAACATCACTTACTTTGGATGAAGATCAGCCTTTGGTGTGCTTAGTGGGGGTTCAGTGTTCTTGCTTCATAATCTCTTGTGTCACATGCACTTTTCATTGCCTGTCACAATCAGTTTAGTGATTCCTGAAAAAAAGTCTAAATTTTCAAAAAACAGGGGGACAAAAACTTGGGGATCAATCTAGCATAAACCTACATTTCAAATTGACCCCCCTCCCTCAAAACCTACTTTGGAGGGAGGAATTAAAAAATACGAACAAATTTTTTTTTTTTTTTTTTTTTCAGACATAAGGAGTGAATGTTATAACTTTACCTCTAGGTAGATTGATGCAGCCAGTACTTGTGATACATGCATAGCCAGTCAGCCAAACCAACCTAAAGACTGAGGGAAACCTATGTTGACAGTTTTGATTGATGCTTTCTAATATCGTAGAAATACATTTGTTAAACTTTGCATAATCTTAATATTTTTGGAGTTTATTTGGATATTTCCAATATCCTTGTATAGCAATGTATACAAATGCATATTGTAGATTTCTTTAATGTTTCGATTGGAAAGAAAATCTGGAAACATGTTGAGAGGCTAATTTGGTCGCTGGGTTGAACCTTTGTGGCTGGGTTGTTTGAATGTCTGCGTATTTGATCGGAAGTAGGCAATATTCTGCATTGGATAATTAATGGGTAGATGAATTACGTTGGGATTTTTAATATCTGCATGGCTGCCAAGTTTGAATTTTTGATGGCAATATCTTCACTTGTTGACTGCCAGCCCATTGGCTAGAGCCCCAAGCTGTGTGAAATAAGCTTGTTGGATTTCTTTTGGATCAAGAATAATGAAAAAGGATTATAATCATTGGCATATACAAGGAGTCCTTAAATATTTTAAGGCTCAGAAAATACCTGAAAAATTCATGATTAAATGCTTAAAGTAATGAAAACATTGTATTTTCCTTCCCTGACCACTAAATGTCCGCTGCGAGTAAAATAATCACAGGCAAAAATCGGCATGCCACGCATCATGGGTATATTCGTGGTTGGCAAACAATATGTTAATAACAGAGTGAGAATAATGTCGTTTAAAAAAAAATAGTGGATCATTAGAAAATGCTAAAAAATTAGGGAAAATAGCTACAATTTGAGAATCCAGTCCCAAACCACATACAATACTTGAATAGAAATTTACATGGCCTATCAGAATAAGGTTCTCAACAGATCCACAAATTTGTATGAAATTTTGAGACGCTGGGTTATTTCCTTGTTTCTTTTCATATGGAATGACCCAAAATGAAAAATACTTCTCAACAAGCCAACAAATTTGTTGGTATAATTCACATTGAAATGGGGAGAGATAGCATAAAAAAAATTAACAGAATGTAGAAAAAGAAATGATTTAACCCTCCTTGTAAATAACTACCTGCATTAACAATTGAGTAAACTTGGTAAGGGGATAGAATGTAAAATTCAGTGTCTTTTGATGAAGCTATATCAACAATTATTCTTTCATCTTTTTTTTCTTACCTCTCATTATTATATTGCTGTAAACTACATTATATGGATGAATCTTTGAGATCATTAATCTATTATTTCTTAATTTTTTGAAACTATTTTTTTCTTTCCAGCTTCAGAAACAGGAGCTCCTTCATTAGGCAATTCTTTTTCGGATAAAGCCATACGGCGAGCTTTTATCAAAAAGGTAAGGAAACCTGAGTTATTTAATAAAATCCGCATTGTTTGATTTTTCTGTTGAGCTTTCCTCTGATGTTTAGTGTTAATATAAATCTTTTGTCCTTCAGGTTTACATGATCCTCCTGACTCAGATGACTGTTACTGTTGGTATGATTGCTATCTTTATCTCAGTGTGAGTAATTTCTATCAGCTCTTAACCAAATTGTTCTTTCTAGCATTCTTTGAGTCATCAACCTTTATTTCAGTTTGCTATTTAAGCAAATTTAAAGGCATTATTCAATTATTGCAATGGTAATCTTCAATTTACAATATGGAAAGGAATACTTAAAAATATATTTTCAAGATTTTATCAGATAATTACTTTTCTACACTTTTTATCAGACATTAACAGATTTTATGTAAAAAAATACTCCAACCACCTGATATGCTTTGATTTCAATCTTTATAAATCACACGATTGCATCTCTCTTCAACAAGCTTAGAAGAGCCAGATCGAGTACAAGGGGAGGTAATCCATATTTCATCTCTCGGACTTACCCAAACACAGGCCCACCTCCAGAGGCTGCTAATGACCCTGTGCCCCAAGATTCACTTGATCTCCAAATTCAATGCTATTCCAATGCCTGTGCTGGGAAAGTTCAGATTATCTCCCTTTGTGGCCCAGTCTGGTAACCCTGGTGCAGAGCAAATCTTTGCTCAAAAGAACCAAAATCCCAATTACCTTATCATGAAAGAATTTTTATGAATGGACTTCATGTCTTCCGAAAAATGTCAGTTGCCATTTGTGGCACCAGACTGGTTATTGTTTTAAAATCCTTACACAAGATGAAGAGATGGCTGCTGAGAATTATACCTTTCCGAAAAATAGTCCATACAGGTGACCTTCATTATAATGCGGATGTTGGGATCCAAGAAAACCAATCATGTTATAACCAGGCAGTAATAACTGTGGGGTGGATGTATGTGATAGGTCTAAGAAGGCAACATTGTAAAAACAGTAAGTGATATTTGAATGAATAAACAAAGGCATTTTTTAATGTTTTTTAATTTATCAAATAATACTACTGAAATAACTATAATATATTACAAGCCATGCCAAATTTCAGTATTTAAAAGCAAAATATTTACATTATTTTTGAACCCTTTGCCCCTGCACCCTCAGATACACTGTACCTGAAAGCTCCTGTGGGGAAAAGCTCAAATTAATGTCCAAAAAAAGTTTAGTTTGTTGACAACTTGAATGCTTTTTTTTAAAAAATCTATTTCATTTTTACAGATTGCTTGTTGGCTTGAGTCAGATATATTTCTTATTGGGTTGGGAGTTATATCACCTATCGTCAAATTGGCTTACAGTGCATTAAAATAGTGCTCAGTCTGTATTGTGCTTACGTACTCAAATGGAAATTCTTTTCTTTATGAGTGAAGGATAATACAGGTAAAAATGTTTGGATCCATCACTCACTTGCCTTGTTAACTGCTATAACAAGGGATACCTACCTCTGTTACTGAACTGGAGGAGCATGAATTGTGTATTATATATATAAAAGATATATTATTTCGATTTTATATCTCCATGAATTCATAAATTCTCTGTAAAAGCATTGTTAATCACCACATTCATATACAAGGTGCTCCTCAAAACATCAAGGAATTTTATTGTGAAAAAAAAATCTTCTGTTTTCACTGTCTCCTTTGGCAAAAGCCTCTAAGATATTTGGTTTGTGCATGCTGTTCAAATTCTTGAATTTTTTGGTTATGTTTTATGATAAACCAATGTTTCTTGAACTATTTCTACATCGTTTAACCTAAAGTTTCCATAACAAAATCCAATTTACACATGACTAAATTTCTTTGTTTTTGATTGTTTTCATCTTATTCTTTTTTGTTTATGAGTTTGATTAATTTTGTATTATGAGCAAAAAGTATGAATTAGTAAAAGTATAAACACATTTCTTTGAGAGTTTATGTAGATTTTTTGAACATTCTAAAAGTATGAAAAAAAAAAAAAGCTATGAGTTACAGAAAAATTAAAAGAATTTTTTGAGTTACCATAAAATTAGCAAATAGTGTTGGAACTCAAAATCAGATTTTTTGAAATAATGTTTTCTTATTGTACATGTATGCTACAAAAGTTACTTTTATTTAGAATAGAAAAAATACACAAATATTTGAGTAAATCAAGTCTTTCACTCTTCATGTTTCATTCACATTTCACTTACCTCTTTATTTTATCCATCTCAAAAATGATATAATTCACCTTAGGGTAAATCATTCCCCAGTTTGGGAAACATTTCAGATTCTATGATAGGGTGAAAATGATTCATTGCTGAAGTCATAAGTATTTCTTTTCCATTTGTTTATAGGCCGTCCATCAGCATTTGGATTGGAAAAAACATTTGGTTTTACTACACGTCTTAGTAAGTATATTTCTTAATTTATAAAAAAAAAAAATCCCTGAAAGATTGGCTTTATCGCTCGGATTATCTCCCCCTTCGGCAGAATCCAGCAACACAGGGATACATGTTTCTCCAAGGTCACTTTTTGTGCCTCAATTTGTTTCAAAAAAAAAATTTTGAATCTTGACAGTGAATGATAATAATAAAAAAAACCTATAAGTTTTAGATGTTTGGGAAGTTCCATAAGGGTTTTTTTATTAATTCCTGAAATCAATACTTTGAATAGTGTGGTTTTTGTTGTAGTTTAAGGTATTGTTATCCAAATTTAATATAACTATGAGCTGAAAAAAAAAGCACATTAAATTACAAGACTTTGAACAGTGCGGTCTTTGAACACTACCGAAAATATTGGATTGAATCAAGTGAACTAATCAATGTATACCAGTACTTTCAATTTCAGTTTTATTAAAAATAATTTTTCCGTAATTTTTGAGACCAAATTTTCTGAGACTGAATTTTTATATTTCCCAAGATTTCTCATGTAATTCTGATTTTCTTATAATTTCAGTGCAACATTTCTGGTGACGTATTTGGTGCTGGTTTGCATTCCAAGTGTTCGGTAAGTAAAACAATGAGTATTAGATTTTCAGTCTCACATGCAATGATTTTTAAATGAAAAAAAAATCTAACAAACCAAGTTCAACAAGGCAGAAACAAATTTTCATTGAAGAAGATTTTTATCAATTGATTTAGAATACAGCTTCTTTATCAACTTAGTTATTCAAGGTTTGCAATGTAGAGTTGTCAGGTTGCTTTAAATATGAAAAAAAATGTTCAGTCCTCTCGACTAATTTTTGTTACTCAAGTTATATTCACCCAAAACTCACATATTCTACCCACCAAAGTGTTTCTAATGCCAGCTTCTACTCAGACTGATTTCTGTCTGACAGTGAGTAAATAGTCTTTGATTGGAAATAAAGAATATAACTTGGGTGTAATTCGAACCCACACCCCCTAATGGGAAGCATCATTTATGCCGGCCTGCTCTACCAATTGAGACAGAAGTTCAAATAACACTCTTAAACCCATCCTTCATTCCAATCGACAGCCATGTTTGTTTATATTCTGGTAGTTCCAATGATTTTCTAATACATTTTTTGTTTTGATTTTTATTGGATGAAATCACTAATATTTCTATTTTTTTATGACTACTTTTTACCTCCATCTCAATTTATTGTTTTTCATCTGAATTTCTACTCAGACTGATTCCCTTCCAGCAGTGAGTAAATAGTTTTGGGAAAATGAATAATAATAATTCATCTAATGAGAGAAAAACAAAAAAAATGTTCTACTTAATCTTTGGCTTTACAGTAGAGTAATTTTTATTCTTGTCCGTCAAAATCTTTCATAATATTCAGTTGACCTTTAATCAATAATTTTTTTGAACCTGTGGAATATATTAAATGACACAAAAAGAAGAAATAAGTTTTTTTTACATTTTTTTTTCTTTCCAGTCGCAAACATCCAGGAAATTTTGTGTGCCTTAGTGTTTTTGTAAGTAAAATCTATTTTTCTTTTTGGTTGGTACAGAATATGTGGTGTTTTACATTTGAAATATGGATTTTGTAAAAGTGAGAAAGAACAAAAACTGGCAAAGAATTTTTCGGACAATTGAACTCGTTGTTGTTGCCATAACATTTCGGCTGATTTCTTCAAGAGTTCAATTCTCTGGAAAAGTCTTTGAATGTTAATGAACCTTTTCAAAATCATTAACCTAAAAAACATCTTGATCAAGTATTGAATATCTTATGGAATTGATTCAAAACCAAAATTATTTTAATGAAAAGAAAATTCATTCAGTTTTAATTTTTTCCTTGTAGACAATAGCCACAGCATTAATGTTGGCATCTATCAGCAGGTAAGAGACTCTTTGATCTTTCAATGTAAAATTATTATATCTTCAGATTCCTATTATAAATACTAGCCAAATATGGGTCCTGCGGGTTGGGTATTTGGCTTGTTTTAAATAAAATGAATCTATATTGAGTTCAATTTTTTTGCAAAATGAAATGAATATTTTGAGACAATAAATATACAGATTCAAAAGTAAAACATGAATGTCTGTTTAACGTAATGTCTTTTGGCTAATTAATAATAAACAACAAAACAAAAAAACTTGACAGCATAGATGAAATGTTCGTTGACAAAACACTGGAACAAGCAGCAGCAGGTTAGGTTACATAGACGAGTTCACCTAGACCTGATAAGTATATCTCACCTCAGCAGAAATCAGCTTTGTCTACAAGGTTTTGGTCTGATGTTATAAATGTATAATTTATGTTAGGTATAATCAGTTTTGTTTTGTAGAAATCAATTTGGTATAAAAAGCGTGCTTGTATTAAATTAATTTTCTTGTGACCTATTTCTTTGTTGGGGGTGAAAGGGTTCATGCCTTTTAATTTGTCAACAATGATTTTTTTATTGAGTGGGGGATACAGGCCTAATAAAGTTGTGGCTGACAAGGTTTGCTGATCAACTTTTGTCAGGTGCATTTTATTTTTGAGCAACTGTGACCCCTCCCCCTAAAAAAAAAATTGATGAAAAGACCATGAAATAGACGAGAGTGATGTATCCCATACTTGCCTTAGAATCATTTTAATAAAGGTGTCTTTTGTAAATGTATTGTATTAATGATCTGCAGTCATGTATTCTATACTTATGCCCAGACTCTCCAACAAAGGTTTAGAAATATCTTAGAAATAATTGAGAGGAAACTTATTTTATGTTTAATAAGTCTGTCTCTAATAAATTTCTAAATATATCCAGCCTGTAATGTTTTCTTTTTGGTCTTTTTATATTTTCAGTTTCCATTCAACAAACATAGTGCTGATTGCTATTGGAGTAACTGCAGTTGTTTGTTTGTCAATATCACTCTTTGCTATGCAGACCAGGGTAAGATGCTGCTCAAAGATTTTATTCAATATATTCACAAATATCCAATAAATCCATTGTTAGTAAAAAAAAAAAATCACCATTTGAGTAATTTTGAGTATCTATTTCTTAATGTTATGGTTTCCATTTACTCTCATAGGCATGAGGGAGGAATAAATGTACACAGTTCTGGATAAATCAAACTGATTTGATGAGGTTTAGGAGTGCAGTTGCCTCCCTGCCTTATAATATGCTTATGGTTATACTGTTGGATCAGCTTTCAGCTAAGACTTATCTTATCAAATAGTTCATCCTTGGTGTCAAAAAATGATGACGGTATTTGAGTAATTTTGCAATTGTTTGAAAGCTTGGAATATAAAGAGAAGGCATGAAACAAATTCAATTGAGAAATTGTTGCAGAATTCAAAAATTGTTTTTAACCACTCCTCTACTTCCCTCCACTATTTTGTTATTTGCAACTCGTTTCCCTTGAGTGAGAAAAGGGCAAGCCAATACACACAGTGTATTTTGTAAGTTGGATTTATGCTGGTTGTTAGTCACTCAATAGAAACCATAATGTGACTAACTAGACCTATTTCCAGTAATTTCAAGGTTTATCCTCAAGTTCTTGATCACTTGTACGTGTGTGTGAGTTTATAATTTCATTATAGAGTGTTTTGAATGTTTTTGTTTCTCTTTCAGATTGATTTCACTTTGTCAGCTGGACTCCTTTTCACTTTTGTCATTATTGTCTTCATGTTTGGTATCTGTACAATGATCACTCAGTTTGCCTTGGCACGTCCACTTCCTGTAAGTTATTCATCTACTTACTCTACACTTTTCTACCTTGTCAACAAATTCTCTTCTTGTTTTTTCTTGATAAAAACTTTAAGCAGAAAAAGGTCTTGGCATAAAATAATCAACATATGATAGAAATTGAAGAAATTGTAGGTAAAATTGTGAATAATTTGTAAACCCTTGATTCAGTCCTTGCTGAAAATTTAAGGAATTGATTGGCTTTTTGTGTAACATACAATCAGAGCCAGCCTGAAGCATAAGTGAATTAAACGTCAATTAGGGCTCTGTGGCCAACAGTCCCCCAAGAAGTGATGGCAGGGCCTTCAGATCAAATTCTGCTTAGTGCCCCATAAATGTTTAGGCTAGCTGTTTGCGTAAGAGTTGCAGAAACAGAATAAGGAAAAGAAGCTTAAAGATTTGTTATAAATGAATAAATCTAATTAAAATAAAATATTTGATCTTTCCTCATTGGCTAATGATCAAGTCCAGGTATAGGATGTAGAAAATACAACTCAATATATTTCGGTCATGATTGAGAGATCTTGCTATATTTATATATAATACAGAATCAAGAGTGGAGAGGTTGAATGAGGGATGATGTTTTAATTCAAACAAGTCGTCTTCATCTCATTTTTGTCTAACCACCTCCAGCTGGATTCTTACAAGCCCTGGGAATACATCTGTGGCTTACAGTGCCACAGGATTTATTCTGTGGCTTCAAAAGATTTAATGTGCTTGGTCTTGCAGAATCAGTAATCCTTGGGGCAGCATCTCCCCATTGTATTGAAGGGGGAAGATCAGATTAACCCTGACACTTTCGTGTAGGGAATAGAGCGATTATATTTAATTATTTTTTCAAACAGCTAACATGGACGGACCCATGTTTAACTGACCTTGTGTCACAGGCTGCGTAAATATTTACTGGTTTCTTTTCTTGAGCTTTCCCTGGACCCAGCCACATGATGTATACTTAGGTCAAGTGACTAGTTTATATGTGACATTGGCATGTCCCTTGAACATGTCATCTATAACTTTTATATTTGTTATTTTTTTCTTTCAGATCATGAACAATGTTTATGGTGCTCTTCTAGCTCTGCTTTTTGCCTGGGTGAGACTTTCTTTTATTCCTACTCTGTCATCTTTATTAACTTTTCCCAACCAGACTTACATTTTTCCTTATACATAGTCAGGTGTTTCTACTCCACCCTGTTTTTAAAATTAATATCAAAGCACTGTATTAGTTCAACAATAATTTCATAGACACAGAAAGATTCATAAATGAATATTGATCAGTATTCACTTTCTTGCTAGAAGAGGAGACATTACCACAGAACATCCTGCAGTGAGTGATGTCTCCTAAACCTTGCTCTTCAAATATCACCACAGGAAGAAATAAGATGCTGATAGGTCATTTTTTGAAAACTGCTTCTTGATATAACTGTTCACCGCTTGAAGTTTAGTCAGCATGTATTACAGTAGAATCATTCAACAAAAATGGTGATTAACACAGTAACAGTGTTCCAAAAAAGTTCACAGTATAGCTGTTGAAGTTTTGAAAATTTCTATAGCATAAGACTTTACTGTACTTACCAACAATCCATGCTGACTAAACTTTAAGCAGTGTACTGTTAGATCAAGAAGCCACCAGTCAATTCAACCTGTAAAAAATTGTCTGGGGTTTTTCCTTCACCCTATTATGTTTTCACACTCAGTTTTATGATAGAGACAATCAGATAATACCATAAAATTATTCAAGATGTTCAAAACCCTTTCGAGGATTATAAAACCCAATTTTACTGTTTTGCCTGATGATATAGTTGAAGCTTATGTATGAGCAGCAGTTCATTAACTTCTCTGGGCATGTTTACTCACCTCTGCGTTCAAACATCAGTGGTAACTGAGGGCATCTCAGCGCAAAAAAGAACGACAAAACCAAACTATGGACTACCATAATTGAAATTATTTTAGTGAAAGAATTTATTTCTGTATAGTTCAATTTGATAATTTATAGTTTTTTGCAGGAACTAATACTATTCATTTACAGTGTTAGCTTGTTTTTGATGGTCCTCAGGAAGAAGGCATGGAATTTAAAACAATTTATATTAAAATTATGTTGTTAGTTGAAATAATTTACTTCTGTATAGTTCAATTTTATGGTTTTTCGCAGGAACTAAGAAAGAAAACAACACCCAAACACCATAGAATAAATAATTAATTTCAATCCTTCCGCCATCATTGGCAATCAAGTGGCTTATCAGAATGCGAAGTGTATTAGCTTCAGAAGAAAAATAATGTCTTGAGCACTGTAGCTGCAAAAATAACAAATCAACTTTTTTAAAGATTTTGTATGAAAAGCAAAAATTGGCAGTATCCTTCTTTTTGGAAATTCAGAAATGGCCACCCTCTCTCTCTCTCCCTGTTGTTTTGTGAACTTTGAATGTTGGGCTAGTGTCTCTTTTAGAATTTCCCCTCCCCCAAGTCCAGATTTAGAGAAGAGAGATAAACAAGCCTGAATCCTGGTGGACACTAAGGGATCAATTCAAGATTGCGAATTGAACCACCCTCTTGAGAAAATTTAAAAAAAAATGAAACAAAACATCCTGAGAAGATAATGTGCGCAAAATTTCCAATCTCTATACTGAACAGTGTAGTTTGTGCCTAGGGCTAACATGTAGTGTCTAGTAAATATAAGAATCATCTAAACCTGACAACAGAATTGGAACTTATTGTCTCTTGACTGGTGGTGACTAACTGACAACTTTTTTGTGGAATAACATGAAAGTCTGAATTGAAATGATGATGATGATTTCTTGTTTTTCTCCTTTTCAGTTCCTTGTGTTTGACACACAAATGATCATGGGTGGCAAGAAGATCGAGTTGAGCCCTGAGGAATATATTTTTGGTGCTTTGCAGTTGTACATGGACATTATCAACCTTTTCCTTATCATTCTTTCTTTCCTCGGACGATCAGAGTAGAGTTATTGTAACCATAATGATAAGGTCACATAGTGGTAGAAATTTAAAATCGATCTTTCATTAACTGAAAAAGTTGACGATTTTTTTTTCCAAATACAATTATGAATATTTGAACGTTTTTCTCTGACAATCCAATCTCTTCTTCGTGTCTTTGATGTTAGCATAACATTTTGGTCGAATCATTTTACAGCCTTTTCCAGCTGTAATATCTAATTCCTTTAAGGAAAGAGTCTCCTTTATTGGTTTTTCTCTGGTGGTGCAAAGTAAAAAACAGTATCATCGTAAATTTAAATGTTAGATGCAACAAGTGTAAGGATGAGTTATTATATTTAACCAATACGTGCAGTACAGCTCAGAGAAAATCTATGAAAAATTATGGAGTGTTTCTTTTACTTTTAAAAAAAGAATTTTAAAAAATTTCTGTCATTGATATACCAACTGGTTTAGTAGCGTTAGGTACAGAGACTCAACTGAGTGCTTGGTTAGCGTTATGATTGATTCCAAAGAATTTACCTGTTTTACAAAGTAAAAATACCTCTATAGTGTTGAAATTTGTACTAGTAGCCAGATTTACGTATTTGGCTGAACATTGTGTTAACATCAAAGATGGGAAGAGATTGGATTATCTGAAAAAAAAAAAAAAAAGGTTTGAATGTTAATGACTCTTCTCAAAGTTGAAAGACAATTATAAACCTAATATCGAGAAATGATTGATCAAAAGTTTTTTTTGTTTTTCTCTCCTCATTTTTTATGTTGACATTTCTTCCACTGGTGCCTTCTGTTTGTTTGTGCCTTCCTCTCAGCTCAATCGTACAATAGATTCAGCAACGTGGCTTAACAAAAATAAAAGAAAGTTGTAGATGGCATGATCAAAGGACAATAACACACGTAAACTAGACATGACTCAAGTACACATTGTGATAATGTGGCTTGGACCATAGAATGCATGTGAAATGACTGTTTGGGATGACAATAACAAAATTAACAATTGTAGCTGCAACTTGCATTTCATTAGCTGTTCAATGTAATGGCAAAAAGCAAACAAGTTCAGCAGTCAATTTCCAATACAAATATTATAGTAGCTCACACCAGTGTTCTTTTATTACTCCAACACAGAGGCACAGCTTGAGATTTGGGGGCCCCCAGGGGACTTGACTCCTTGAGGGGGGCCCCCTTCCAACATTTAGTGAGATTTGTCAGGAGGAATGCAGTAGATGATATTCTATTTATAGAGCTTTTTTGAGGCCCGGGTCGTTTGCAAGTAGACACCCGTCCCCAACATATACGTTGATCTATAAACCAAACTAAATCTATGTTGGAGAAAAACAATATTAATTCTATGTAATTAACATCTTTCATTTTCATATCAGAATTTTTACTTCTATATTACAATGAGCCTTAGCACTGGAGAGTCTTTCCATTGAGAGGAGGAGGATGTCCTGATGACTGCGGCTACCAATGTGCTACAAGGCGTTTTACTCATTAGTATTTCAAACCCAATTTCTCAAATAGCTGCGATGGAAAGCGACTAACAATTAAGATGAAGGAAATACGAGTCAAAAATTAACCCTTTCAAGCCATAAGCTCCTCTGCCTTTAGGCACCATGCTCCCAAGAGGAAAAAAAAGCTCAAATATATTTCTTTTTGGTGGTGTGGGAGTTGTATCACCCTTGTCATCAAATGGACTTGTGGTGTATTGTAAAATAGGGTTCATATATACATATATATATATATATATATATATATATATATGATATTTTTTTAAATGAAATTTTTGTGATTTTACTTGGTTTGTTGGACCAAAAATCAAAAAGGGCTTCATATCACTTCCATGTTTTGTAATAGTAAGATATAAATTGAGTCAAAACATTTGACTAGAACTGTTTTCTTTATATATAATATATATATCATCCTCTTAATTGTATTGTGAGCTGTAAATATTTTTGTTTAGTTCTCCTGGATACTTTCCAGATTTAGGTTATGTAAGTGAAAAAAATAAAAAAATGCTTATATAAAGATTTTTTAATAGAGATATATATATATATATATATATATATATATTCAATATTTCAAAGTACAGAAATATTTCAAACAATGGACCAGGGTTGCTAGAAGGAGATAATCTAAGCTTTATCCAAGAGACTCTACCCACACAGGCATAGGAATAGGGTCAAATTTTGAAATCTTGTACCTCTCCCTCCAGACTTGCTTGATTTCCAAATCTGATGCTATTCCAAAGCCTGTGTGGGGGGAAAAAGCTTGGATTATCTCTTCCCTTCTAACATCCCTGCAATGGACGGATGTGTGTATCAGATGTGACACACTTACTCATTTCCCTCTGTCTTTCAAAAAGTCTGGTATCCAGGTGGAGGAGGAGGAGGAGTTTACATTCTTTGCAGATAGTTTTCCAGAAATTTTATCTCCAGAGTCTGGCATTCAGAAAAGACCTCAGAAATGGTGTGTACTTCAATCCGACCATTTGTAAAGCATAAAACCTGTAAGA
Organism: Thysanoteuthis rhombus; assembly: GCA_963457665.1. Taxonomy (NCBI): domain Eukaryota; kingdom Metazoa; phylum Mollusca; class Cephalopoda; order Oegopsida; family Thysanoteuthidae; genus Thysanoteuthis; species Thysanoteuthis major. Next base: position 65,952,239 of record OY735205.1, on the reverse strand, counting down.
CAAATATTTGAAGAAAATAAATCTTTTTTTTTCCCTAATCATTTGCTTACATTCTCATTTTGCTTGCATGGAATCTATAAAAACAAAAAGATACGAGGATAAAATTGTGTTTTGTAGCATTGTTTTCCATTTATCCTTCAGTGTTGAGGGTTTAGGTATTCATGAGCAATTGTTAGAGCCACTTCCTGTTTGTCAAAGCTTTGTTCAGTTTGCGGTCATTCCCAAAGAGTCCCCAATCTCCATACTGACCAGGCTCTACATTACCTGACTTTGATGATCTTATGAGGACCAGTTTATCCAACATGATTTGGCTATAAACCTCCTAAATTTTCATCAATTATAAGCGGCTAAACCATACTGTGTTTGTACTCATAGAAATATAGAAACTCAGCAATTTTATTTTATTTATGATTTCAAGAAAAACAAGTAAATATATAAATTGTTTTGTTATGGCTTCACTTGGATTTTCGTCTGCTTCTAAAAGATTGTACATGCATTTTATTTTTTTTTTTTCATGAATGTTATACACAATAATCTTATACTCTAATTGACTGTCTATTTTGCGGGCAATTCTAGAGACATCATTTTCCTCACTCATCACGTTGCTAAGTCAACCAATGGGAATGTGGCAAATCAGTTGTTGACCAAATCAGATTTGTAAAAATGAATGCCACCTGTGTTTTAAAAACGAATTCAATCATATCTGAACTTTTTCATTTGTAACTAAATTTGAAAAATATTGAGGCTTTTTAAACACAAAAGTGAACTCACCATTTTTTCTATGGATTGCGTTTTTTCTCTCTGGTCAGTGGCCGTAGAGTTGCAGATGATATTGATAGAAGCCAGCCTAAAGGAAAAAGAATTTATACTTTAGATGGTGATAGTCCATTTTTATGTTCAACTTGCAGGACTAATGGAAATTCCATGGTGCATTACAAAGCAATTTGTTATGTAATATACGATTTATGCCAACAGTCATGCCAGTTCTAAGGGAAACAACTATTGATCACCATAGCTCCACAAATCGCCCCATCAACCAGCCAAGTGGGCTACAGATTCTTCTCTCTTTATTTGTCTGTGTGATGCTGGGTGCTCCCAGTCACTTTGTTGAGGCTACAACCTTGGAAATTTGCACATGCACCTCTAGGCATCATCTAAAACAGCCCCCACCCAAAGTTTTGAGAGGGGTGGATTCTTTGCCTAACACTGTCCCCTCCCCTAGATAAAAGATAATTGGTTCTGGTACACACATTGGCTGTATTGATTTATTCATGCAAGGAATGGAAAAAATTACTTGTAAAATTGAAGACTCTTGCTAATCAATAGGAGGAGAGTTTTTTTTTTTTTCTCTATTTTGCTTATAGTTTGCCCATCTAATAAATCAGTAAAAGTTTCCTTTAGAACTGGTAACTTTTGGTGTACTGGAATACCCAGCATTCTTCACTTATAAACAATTTGGGATAAACATCTGGCATTATTTTTGGGACACCATGTGTAAAATAAACAAAAACTAATAGTCCTAAAACTCCCCAAATACCATATCCTCAATTTTCAGCAACTTCACAAGATCCCTCATACATTTTGCAATATAGTTTCTACATTGATAGATCTAATACTTGGTTAGGAAACTTCTGAATTTAGAGTGAGTGTTTGAGAAAATATAATCAGCCTTGTATATTTCATACATTTTTTTCAAGGAGGCAATTTTCCTGTAAGATTTTTGAAAGCGTAGGCATATTATATTGTTGATAGTAGTAAAAGTTGATGTCCCTCAACACAAAAGGAAACCATTAGTTTTGATAGGATTCTACACATTTGCTTCTTCATTCTAGACTCAAAAATTGATTCAAGTCAAATGTGCAAGTTTTCAAATAACATCAAATCAATTCAATTCAATTCAATCCAAACAAGGATGAAAAATAGAATTCAATATTTTTTTTATTTTGTCAAAAGGGCCTGAAGAAATAGTACCACAAAATTAGGAAGATTAAATTAAATTTTTCATATAAAAATTTGCTATTTGACTAGAATCAAATTTTGGGACTTAATTCATCATTTGATCGAGAATGAGGAATGAAACCAATGTTTGTATAATAGAAAGACTGAATCATTAGGGCTTAGCCAATCAGGTGTATTTTCAACTTGGATATAGTTGAGACTGACAGTCAGTCAGTAAAAGATTTCAGTCAATTCAAGAAATGAGAGGAAAGAATTAATGCTGATACTTGGGTGTCATGGAAAAGATCATTTTGGGGACAGACAGATTCTTGATACGAAAAACTGACTATTTGAGCCAAAGTTAAGACCAGAAATAGGTTCTTAACATGAAAGCGACCAAGTCTCATTGTTTACTTGATATTGGAAGAATAACTAGAGAAAGAAAACACTTTTGAGCTAAGTACAGCATCTTTTATTTCTCATCTATGGTAAAAAAAAATAATTCATGGACATTAGCATGAACTAGGAATGAATTCTGCTCAAGATTTGAACATCTGCTTTTGACTACTGCTACTAATTGCTATACTGGTGTAACGTTGATATCAATGATGATGACTACATTCAGATAATATTGCAATCATGTAAAAGCTCAGAATATCAAGAGAAGGCCTGAAACTAATTCAATTGAGAAAATATCATGAATTCAAATATGATTGTGGACGATCAGTATCTAACAAATTATGAAATAGTCTAAGGGAAATAACTCTCGTGTAAAAATATGAAGGTCATTTCCCTGGAGACTTATTTAATTTGTTTAAGCGTGGTAGCCGGAGCAACTAACACACACCGTGTTTTCTCAGAGATTGCACGGATACGCTTTTCTAATTTCTTATAGACTGTGGCTTTCAGCATTTGGGGAAAATCATCCTTAACCCTCTTGTTGGATATTAGGGGTGTGTATGTGTATGTGTGTGTGTGTGTGTGTGTGTGGACAAAGATTTGATGTAATATTCACCTGTCTTCATAAGTCTGTGTGCAGACAGCATTGTTATCCTGTTCCAGTAAATCAAATACAAAAAGTGTAGAGTTGTCATTCAAAACATAAAAGACTGCTGGACGACTCTGAGACCAACGGACATTCACAATACTTTCAGCTCCAGTCTGAGAAGGCAACCAAGTTACTACTGGACATTCTGCAATAAACATAATACAAGTTAGAAAAATGAAATAAAATAACTAACTGGAGTAGGGAATATCTGAAAAGCCCTGAACAAGTTTGTATCCAAATCTTTTTTGTTTAATAACTCTGAATATGACATTCAGAGTTATTTTCAAATTTTGAAGTTAGTTATAAAATATATATCAGCAATAAATGCACTACTATCTATGCAGGCAAATGATGAATGTCTACACGCCTATCTATAGTAAAATTCACAAAAAACACACATCTCTTTTCAACTGCCTATGAGGAATTTTGCCAAATTGGAAAGAAGTTTCCCCAACCAGACACTACAAACGTGGATTGATTATATGGAAATTATTTTTATTATCTATTTCCATTAGATGAAGTATTATAAATCATTCTGCGAACCCCTGGGAGTCCACAAAACAAGAGGGAAGGAGGTGGGTAATTTCTGAATTTTTCACGCAATGAGTGTCAATGTTTCAAGGGAATTGTTATATTTAGTAGTATTCATCTGTCTGTTATCAGAGCAGGATGTACCTTTTTTTTTGTGTGTCTGTCAAAGGCTTGAATTTCACAGCAAAAAACTGAATGGGGGCGGTGATTCATAAATTCCCTCTGAACTCTTGTAATCATTCATTTTTGACTACTATTTACCTGTATCCTAATTTTTCTGTGTCTTTTTTTTTTACTGCAACTATAATCAGAGCCATAGATTAACAGCCGGAGTAGAGTTGCAATCAAAAACAAAAGAAAAATTAGGATGAAGGTAAATAGTGGTCAGAAAGTAATGATAATGGATGACTTATGTTGAAAACAATATTTTATATAAGCCTAGCATATACCATTCTCAAAGCATTCAATATATTCATAATTGCACTGAGTATTTTCACGGCATACGTTCAAACACTTGATTGATAAATGCCTTGTATAAAGTTAATGCTTCAAGTCAACCAAGAATGGTATGATAGTCTACTATGATCGTAAAGGTTTCAGGTTTAATTCAGGGTCATAGTAAAATGTAAGTATAGTGTCAGCTGGGGTCTATTTCATGATAACATAGTCAGATGACTGATTTCCCCCCACCCTTGAACAAGTGAATACATAATAATAGCATTCAAAGGAAATTATGAATCACCATACAGGCTGTGATGGAGATAATCAAATTTCAAAAACCAAGTGGGCTCAAAGTAGAGACGTATTTAGACTAAATTTACATTGAATATTGAAACCCCCACTAAAAACCCAATTTTAAAGGGAAATTCTCAAAAAAACCAAAATTAAATTTTTTCCCTACTTATTGAGGGGAGTGTGTGTGTGTGTGTGTGTGTGTGCAAAATTTTAAGTCCGAATAGATACATATAAATGTCAGAACACATGAATAAGTTAAACCCAGCAAGAGTGATTAAGCTGGTCTGTTGTGGGTAGTGGTGAATAATAATCAAAATGAAATAACTTTTAACTGATTTTTCTTAGTATTCTGCTCTATTTTCAATAATTTTATAAAAAAAAGTTGAATTAAAAAAAAAATTGATGTCACAAAAAGTTGCATACTTAGAATATGAAGTTGAGCAAAAAAAAAAAATTCTCCGATGACTGCTTACCTAGACTGGTATGGTATAGATTTACACTTCCATCCGAGTGGCCTGTCTAGAAGAGGAATATCAATAGACGTTAAAAATGGCAAAACAAGGATAGATATATATATATATATACATATAAAACAGCCATTCTCTGAATGAGATGACACACGTGAAAACATAATGCCAGTCATGTCCCCAAATGTTTATTACAGGTGAAGCTGCAGGCCCATCCAAAAAAAATATTCTAAAGTGCAGAGAAGAAAATTTGGGGTTGCAGAATTCTAATGGAGTCTAGGAGCTCTTCAAGAAAATTCTGAAAATCATGTACCCAAAATTGGCTAAAATTGCATTTCAGATCATATTAGCTACTGAAATTAAGTGTTGTCTAAAAGTTAGAAAACATGTTCCAAGAGTTTTGTAAGTCATCTTTCAAAATAATGTGGGTTCTGAAGTTCTATGAGAATAAACTTTTCATGAATGGATGAATAACAAGCGCTGAATGTGGGCTGAAAATTTACTTCTAAAATAGATTCATGAAGATTTTTATCAAACATCCAAACCGATCTGATACTCTTCATGAAATTTGTGAGAATTTTCCTTTCATGTGTGTGAAGGTCAGAATGTATCAGAATGTGTAAAACTGGAAGTAAAATAGTGAAATGAGGAGCAAGATATTTCTAGGGTAGATTTACAGACACAAAGACAAAGAGAAAAAACCCCAAACGTTTCAAGACAAATCTACTCTGTGCAATTGTAAACAAATTGCAAAGAAACAGTTTTTCATCAATCTAAATATTTGGCATTTATAGAGTTGAAGCCATGAATATTCATTGTAATTTCTATGATTTATCATCATTAAAAACAATCTTACCAGAAAACAAGGTGCCATGAAAGGAGAGAAATCAAGACTGAGAACTCGGCTCAAAACACTTGATAGGTTCACTGGAATCAGAAAGAAAGCATTTGGGATCAGACATGATGACCAGTATTTTGCAAAAGTATAAAATTGAAAGCATTGACGTAAACCAAATTAAACAGAGGTGCTGTATCGAGGTTGCCAAATTTGACTAGAAGGGAAGATAATCTGAGCTTTATCTCAGAGACTTACCCCACACAGGCATTGGAAATCAAGAGAGTCCAGAGGCAGAGGTTCAATACCACTCTTACTCGATTTCCAATTTTTGAAGCTATTCAGGTGTTTAACAAGGAAAGGTAAAAAAAAACAAACCAAAAAACAACTAAATCCTATGTTATATGTTGGTATTGGGAAAATGAAAAAAGAAAGATTCTGCTTACTATCGTTACATTCGGATAAATCATCTGAAGAATTCTGTAGAATGGATCAGACAAAATGTTGTTTGAACAATATAAACGACAATTGTTCGAAAAATTCTTTGAATGAAACAATATGAATATTTTGTGTTTTATTGACAAGTATATGGATTATACAACACGAAATATCATTTTCTTTTGCACTAAACATTTTCTTTTCAATCCTAATAAAGTTGTTTTTTTCTAAAGAGAATAAACCAGTAGTTTTAGTGCAAACAAAATTTCCTTACAGATTATGAACTAACAACCTTTATATAATAGATATCAGAATATCTACCAAAATTTTCATTAGATAAAAAAAGGAAGAATGTCTGTAGCTCACCTTTCCTTGGACAGTGGACTCGGGGGTAAGGCTGGGAACCAAGTCGAACACTGTGTATCACATGACCCTAACAAAGAAATAATAAAGCTTTGTTCGTTGTTATTTGCTTACGTCAAAAAAAAAAAAATGATTTGGGATATATTTTAGCCTTTCTAAGATGACTCAGATGAAATAAATAACCCATGAAATAACACTAAGTAAATAAAAACACAAACTGGAAATCACTTTTTTTCTTGACCCACCCTACTTTAATGTGTAAATAGTTACCAAATTTTAATGTAAATTAAGAGTGCTCTGAGCCTTCAACGTGCAAATATTTATGCATATTGATATTCATCGATTCATAGTAGCAGAAATATTTCCAACAAGTGTATCCTGATATCTGCTTTTATCTAAAGAGATCCAATAGAGTCTTTAGAGATTATATTTAACGAGTAAAAGGGACATAGGATTCTTCTTTTGATGAGCGTGTACGTTTACTGACCGTATCTGTAGCAATGTATATTTGATTCGGATCTTTGGGCAGAAGACACAACTGTTGGGTGCAGATAGAAGTCGGAAACAATGAGTCTCTGGGAAGAAAATAAAATACAAAAAATATTTCAAAGTAGTCTCATTTCAATAAGATAGAAATAGAGGAATAAGGCCAGGTTTAGAATTCAGCTCAATCACACATTTACATTCAGTTCATACTATAATAAATATATCTATTTGATGTATTATATGACAAAAAGCAGAAGTGTGGGAATATTATCAAGAAAACAAAATGTTTCTTACCGTACTGCAGCATGGACATTAATGGATGATGTATGCTCCAATTTAATTCGAGATCCTGGGGACAGGCCAAGATCTACTGGAGAACCAGATGGGTCGATAGACGACAATTCCACAATGACCTGAAAAGAACAAGGTCTGAAGCAGTGGTTCTTAACCTTTTTTTCTCAATGCCCCCTTTGAAAGCTCAGAAAATTTAATGTCCCCCATTTCCTACAATAAAAGAATTTTGGTGTTGAAAAAGTATATAATGTTTAATTCAAAAATTCACCAAAATTCAAAATTAAGGGAAATAAATTTAAATCAATGAGAAATAATTTCAGCGACAAGAAAATATTTTAATCAAGTTAAAAATTTTCTATTAAATATGACATACTATATGAATACCAGTTTAAATTTACCATATCCTCTAAAAATGTGACAAATTCAAATTTTCAATTTTGATGATCTACTGAGACCTTTGAGCCTAATGTTCACTACAAATGATCCGTATTTCAGGCTGTAATTTAGTTGGATTCAGTCAGAAGTCTCCTCATTTTGTGATACCTAGTTGTTTTTTCATTTTTGAACATCTTTTTGTTCTCCAAATTTCAAATTTCTCCCCAATATACTCAAAATAACCCTTAGAGGGGTGTGCGACCTATGTTCAGAATCACAGGTCCAATGGATGATTTAAATTGAAATAAATTCAGAAATAACAATTTGATAAAGGTAAAAAAAATTTCAAATCAATGAAAATAATTGTAAATTGGACAGTCTGGATTTTATCTATATTGAATTTTGTTTACGCTAGAAATACAGAATAATGAACTTATTAAAAGTAATATTATTTGAGGTTTTTAATAAATCATTTATTATCCTGTAACTCTAATTCTTAGAATATTTATGATGAACAACAAGTGTATAGTGCTGAATAAAAGACAAACAAATAAGGGGATGCAGGGCTGCCTGTTTGGGGGATAGGGCTTTAATCTTCCCTTCCAAGATTCTTTGAAATTAACTACTTTCAGAATGTTTTGAGGCCATGTTGGTTGAGTATTTGGATATATACAGGCTATTTCTTTTATAAATGAATTGTTCAAGAATATGGAATTTTATACTATATAGATAGTGAGGAGATGCTATTCCCTCTTGCCTGAAAAGTGAGGGATGCCGTTCTCACAGCACCATGCCACTGTGTACAACTAACATTAGCCAACCTATTTACTATCAAAGAGAACTGATATTAGTTAATCATGAATGAATCTCACTTACCCATAAATTAATAAGACCAGATTGATCCATACTGAGCAACTGACAGGAAAATTCAGAATTAAAGCCTGAAAATGAAACAAAATTGAAAACATAGATAGATGCCTTTTGTGTTCACATTCTAAAGTATGGAAACAGATGATTTATAACTTGGCACCTATTTTCACCTGTTACCATCCTTTAAAACCCTAGAAAAGTTGATCAAATTGTGATTCAAAGATTGGTGGATGCTACAACTTGCTTGCAGGTAGCTGGGGAATGCTTGGCTGAGTCCCCTAGCCAGAGAGACGCTGTATAATGATTACTGTGTTTCGAAATATGCACATGTGCTGAAACTTTTCCCTACAATTTTAGTTGTGTGACCATATGAATGATTTGAAAAACCTCAGTTTCAGTTGGGAAGGAACCAGAGCCGGCTACTGAGCAGGCACCAACCTGTGTTAGCTGATTTGATTTGCATAAACCATTTCACCACATGGAAAAATCAAACGACACATTTTCTCCCCAGTTGGATAAAAAGACAGAAGGGTCACTCGCTCACAACTGAGTGTTGACAAGCAGGAAGAAAGAACCACTTGAAATTCGGTAAGAACCAAGTTTTTTTAAAATTGTTTGTGTGACACACAACTAAGGCATACAATCTCAAATTTTGTGGAAGAGTTTTAGCAAACCCATAGTTTCTACAGTAGTAATCTAAGCGTACAATCTCAACGCTATAAAAAAGTTATCCAAAATCTTCATTGTTTGCTTTTTTCAGAACACTTAGTAGAGTAGAAAAGTGGATTAGATTCAAGGCAGCAGGTGTGTGTGAGTGTTTGTGGGTGACCTGAAGGTTTCACTACTTTCAGATAGGGGGGAACATAACTCCTATCCCTGATTCAGCAATCACTTACTCTCAATCCTACTCTTTTTAGCAAAGATGCACCGAGTACCGTGAAAAAAAAAAAGAAAAAAAAAGTCTTTGGTAGAGCTCAGCCAGGAATTGATTCCTGATTGCTTACAGCACTATTATTTCCAGATGGTCGGCCATCTAGGTGATGACCAGATTCATTGCTTAACTTTGGTAATCTTATGAGAACGGATGTGTTCAATCAAATTTGGATCATTCTATATAAACTATATCAAGTGTTCGTTCGCTGGAATGAAGAATACACAAGCTTTATTGTTCACATGAAATATTCACTGAATGTCTCAAGAATAGGGGAGGTTTTTGCTTCTGGTTTCTAAAACTTTTGAATTCTAGAACATTCATGTACTGAGAAGTCTCAACATTGTTCAATTTGGGAGACCCAGTAGAAACTGATATTTCTGATGAGAATGAAGAAGATAAGAAATTTGTGAACTTACTTTCTTTGTGGATTGATTTTTTTGTTTCTCTGCAAGAATAGAAAAAAAGCAAAAGTAATTTCTTAGAATTTTATCATTTTTCATCTCTTTTATGACCACAGATTTTGAAGACAAAAATACAGAAATCTTTTTTCATTCCAATCGAAGAAAGTAACTTTTCATCAAGTATCAGTCACAATAAGACTTGAAACAGCAGTTCATCCTTTTCTAAAATCAGAAAATCTACAACAAATGAAGTATTTGGGATCAAAACTAGCATCCAATCCCCAGAATTAATTTAAGGGAAATTTCCTAAAGGCCTTGCAAATAACGTCACGTGTCATGTGAAAGTGTCAACAAATTTTTTAAAATCCTCTTTTTTAGTTTTCTCAGATATTCAATGTTTTTATCAAAATCTCCAGAAATTTTCTTTCATAATTTCACTTATTTCTTTTTATTCATTTGCCATTTTAAAATCGAATGTTTGTGGGCGAGTGTGAAAATTAGAAAATTACTCGCAGATGAATCATTTGATAAGTTTTTTTGAAAGAAATACTGGGGCATACAGATAATTGAAAACTATTGGATTGTCAAAAAATTCGCAACTGACTCCAATCAAATTTTGGGTCTGGATTCTACAATTGATTCAAGATTTTTCCACAATTTACAGATTATATAAGAAAGTTTTAAAATGAAAAGCAATTTTTCTTCAAAGAATTGCAAATAGTATTTTTTTTCAGATAGATCTACTTTTATATAGAACAATTCTTCATGACTTCAAAAGTAGTCAGGTTAATTTTACTGGAGTCTTTTAATCTAAACAAAATCTTTATTGCTTTGTAGTAAAATATGGAATTAAACTGAATGAAATAAGAAAAAAACAGTGACAAAAAATGAAATGTGACTATTTTTCAGCAAAGGAAAAAATACAAAAACTTCATTTCATCCAGAAATCCATGTTTGAAGGTGGTTTGACTATTGAGAGCTCTTATTGCCTCCACCCTAAAGTAAAAGCTACTATTGCCTCCACCCTAAAGTAAAAGCTACTATTGCCACCTCCCTAATACAAAAGCTACTATTGCCTTCTAATAAACGAAGGAGGGACCATTTGTTTTAATGGGAATTGGTTGTATAGTTGGTTGCAGTCTTCTTTACAAAGTGTTTTGATTTGCCAAGCCAATCAGCATATGGCATAAAAGTAGCTCTTCAAAAAAGATACCCTGAGTGTCGGTAGAATGGAAATTTGAATTTTATATTGGTAGTTGGAGAAAAGACACTGGAACTGTCACATCTTTTCCAAGCTCTTGGCTGGTCAGGGAATGTGTGTGTGTGTGTGTGGGGGGGGGGGTGGGGGGGTTGAAGATAGTCACCGTCAGTAATTGATGCTAGTAGGAGGTAATACGTGTCTCACTCAGGTATCACCTGTCGTAGAACTAGATGAAATAGCCAGAGGGTTAGAATCCAAGTTGGATGGAAGACTGAACCACCAATTATGAAAGATAGTCGGGTTTTAGATACATAATGCTAATCCCTGAAGTTTGTAATAGAAATGTTTTGCACTTCTGTCTGAATTTGATTTCTTCTTTTCCTTTTTCAAGTCTGGCCTTTGTTTTCATCTCTTGTTTTTTTAGAAGCTGTTCTTGAGACTTCAACAAACTGTTCAATTCACAAGAAAGAGTTTTTCCTCGGACATGAACATGTACCACAATGCAAGTAGCTTTTTGTTGGATTTTGTGCCACGAAGGGAACTTGTTTTCCACATGGTTATACAACAAATACCAGTTCCAAGGAAAGTGACTTCTCAATGAAATGTTCAGAACTCCCAAAATAGAATAGGCATTACTGTTGGGTATAAATCAGGTGTCACTTCGTGTCACAACCTGTATCTTAAATTCATTTTATGTAGAAATAAACATGAAACATAGCAAGTAGGATGAAACTGGTGCTACTAAGGATATCAACAAATAAAACTTTTACTTACCTGCCAACTTGAGATGGAATGTCACAAATTGTTTGGATAGTACTGCAGTGAGAATTAAAAGACAAAACACCAGCTAGAATAGAAAATAAAAATGGAGGCATGAACATCAGTCAGAAATTATGGAGACATTTTATAACAAAATATCTTGGTCTGAAAAAAAAAAAAAAAAATGTTTTTCTCCAATAGAAACGTTTTTGTAAGTTTGGAAGGCCAGATATCAAATCTGCCATTTTTGCTTTTTGTTAATTTTTTAAATAATTAAGAGAGTCATTTTGGACACAATTCATATGAAACCGATATAAAGTTCTTCTAATGTTTATTAATGCTATAATTTTTTCAGTTGAGGTTTAAATTTAATCATAAGTTAACATTTGGTCACATTTTTGACCAGTATTTTTTCAAAGCTTCCCTGTGAGAGTAGCTTCTCTTAATTGATGCAAAAAATTCATGAATTTCAAGTCCGCAAAATGGGAAGGACTACTATGTATTGTAGTTATTATGGTGGTATCATTTGATAAAAAACAAATATTAAAGAAGGTCTTTTTTATTTGTTCAAATCTCAGTTTTTATGATAGATGATGTTAGCCGTCATTCACCTATTATAATTATTGCCCACCTTTCAATATTGCCTATATCCATCCTGCACATCAAAGCTTGCTCATAATGTGGTTAGCTCTTTTGGACCCCAACACCTGCACTATAACAGGAGATGCCTGTAGTTGGGTTAGTTAATATTTCAATACTCAGTCCCATTGTTTTCAGTAGAGTATTACTAAAAGTATCTCATTTTGATGCTTTTATAAGAGAAGAATGAATAAAATTTAAAATGAAGTAAAATAAAAAGCCAAATTATGTGAGAAATGTGATTAGAAAAAGACTTGCCAGTATTATATGCAGGATAACGTACACAATATTCCAAGTCTTCAAAATAGACTTGTTTGTGCAATGATTCTGATTCACGGAGATCCCACACAACAACTGCACCGTCCACCTATAAAGATACACAGATACTATAAATAGATCAGCAGGCAAATGTTTTTTTTTATTTTAGGAGCGCTAAACAATCAGTGTCAATTTACTTGATGTTATGATGAAAAATATCTAGAGTACTCTATTGGTGCTTTAATTTTTCATCCCCGTGGCAACCTCACATCTGTACCACATTACAGAGCTTCCTCAACTTTTCTCATTCCAGACCCCTTTTTGAGACATCTTTCGATGAAACAAAATTTTCCATGGCTTTTCACTCATTGTGATAGATGCAACAGGTACTGAGACTATACATAATTTGTCTTCAGTCATAATCTGATACTAAACAAAAAAATGGATGACTATGAGAAAAATGTCAGAAATTGCAATATAACAAGACAAAATTACAAAAATAAAAATAATAGAATTGCAATGAACCATTTTATAATAAACGTCAAAACGGTTACGTTTTTTTGTATAAAGATAATAAATGATAATTAAAAACTTACCTAATTATACTTGAAAAAAAAGATTTTCAAATATTTCTGTAACCCTCGTAAATCTTCAAGTGACCCTTACTTTGAGAAACCCTACTCTGAAAATGAAGTTCCATCCCTGAATGCTGACTGAAATTTTTATCTCTTGACATGAATTTGCAAAATGAAAGCAGAGATACTTACACAACCGGCCAACACGAGTTGAGATTTAAGAGAGCCAAAACAACAGGTGATTGCTGATTCAGAAAATAAAATCCTGAAAAATTGAAATAAAAAAACAAAAGTGAAAAGAAAGTGACATTGAGTGAGATTGAATTTCAACCCTAAAAATCATGTTAGAAAATCCAAATGCTAATAACAAAGGGAAAAACTATCAATCAAAATTACATTCCTTGTACCTTTATATAAATTTTAAGCTTTTTTTTCACTCTATCAGTCAAAATAATATTTACAAATTTTGTTTTCACAACAACACTGTCAATTAGGAGCGGTATAAATTGATTTAGGAACTTAAAAGTCAACTTGAAACCTAAAGTCAGGTATTGATATTTGTGGGTATGATTAACAAAACATGATGTTTCTGGATTTCTTCGATAAAAGAAAAAGAAAAAAAGGAAATAAAAATGTCAAGATGAATAGCTAGTAAAAATTCCAAATAAAAAAATAACTCCTTTTGTAAGCAATCTACATTAAATATTAATTTCACATAAGAAAATTTAGAAGTTAATAACAAGTGCAATAACTACTGAGCACTGGATACAGATATTTCTATGAAAGATAAAAATACTACATATGACTTTAAGCATGAAGATTATTTCCTAATGTATCATATTAGTTTGTTTGGACCCTATGAACTTGAAACTGATGGTCACAATGCTGCCTCATGTTGGAGTGTCAACTTATCCGGTGGAGAAAAGGGTAGATTCCTAGAATCCATGCTTGAAATGGAGTCAACTCCTGTTTTTAAAACAGATAATTAATTCCCCTTGAAAGAAAACAGATTGTAATAGCTTTAAATCAATTGATTAAATTTGTCTTTAATTTATGTGCTTGCTTTAACATCAAACCCTTTTCAGGTGCCAAAAGGATGATAAAAACGTTTTAAGTAGATTTATTGACAAGATAAAGTGTGGTTGCTCTGAACCCCCACAGATAGATAGCCAGTCATGGCCACTTTATTAAAAAGACAATAGGAAAGAGAAAGCACAAAGGGGTTGATAAAAAAGGAATGGTGAAGATAGAGAGTAAGTTTAGTGAAATGAGAAATGAAAGAAAGCAAGAGGAAAATAGAAGAGAAAAGGGTAGAAGATCATTTAGTTCCAGTAACAGGTAAAAGAAGAGGGTCAGTTAATTTAGTAAAAGGGATAGCGATATAGAAAAAGGACCCTTGCCTATAAATTGGGGAACCAAAGGTTAGTCATCAGAGTAAACAAGGAGCAGAGTAGTCAGGCGACTATGGATGGTAAATAGGCTGCCAGCCCTTGCCTGCTGACAGTAGGAGGACTGATTAACCAGTCAGTGTGTATCTGTGTGAGTGTGCATCTCTCCCTCTCTGAGTGAGGATTTTGTTTGGTCTTCAAGCTAAGACTATTAATATATTTTTAGTTGACCGAAGAAGAAAAATAAAAGTTTGATTTTGAATCCTGACATGAGTCTTGCATCTTTCATTCCCTTGCTACAGTGTCCTCAGAACAGTACATGGTTGAAATGCCCCCACACCATTACACTCCAAATGAAGCAAGACACAACATATTTTCGGATACATTTCTATAAATATACATATGTATCTGAACACAAGTAGTGACATGCTTCATTTAAAGGAAGAACAAAACAAAAAAATTCCAGATTTTTTTTTTAAAGCTCTAGGGTAAGAAATAGAAATTTCTGATGATGTCACTTTTCAAAGGGGAGAAGGTTTATTCAAGTAGAAACCCAAAAGGAAATACTTTGAGATAAATTTAAGCAAGAAGAGACTTTGATTTACTTTGAAGGTCTTGATGGTGTCCGAAGGTCCCACAATGCAACATAGCTGCCTAACAATGTCATCTTCTTAACATTTTTTTCCTTCTGAAATAAAAAAGGATTACAAAAATAGAAAATAATTCAAGAAGTGCAGCAAAATTGGTTCACTTAACCTTTGACCTTTAAATTGTGTATCAAGGGAGGTAAGTTCTTTACCAGATATCAAAATTAGATTAAATCAAATTATAGATATAATTACGCTTTATCCAGGCATTTAGATCTAGCAATTAGCTCCCGATTTAGCAACTATACACTTTGTCGAACCCTTTTTAGCCTATCTTATTATCTATGAAATAATTACTGAATATTTTGTAAATCAGTCTTAGTTAGTGTTGCCTAAAAGTAAGATCTTATATAATTTCCATTACACTTTGAAATATGAAATTCACACTGTATTTAGAACAAATGTAAAGACATTTTCTCATTTGTTATAACTACTTAGTCTCTCATTTAAGCTCACACGATGTATAATCCATTTTTTAAGAAACCAAGTGTTTGCTATTTTCTGCGAAGATTGCACTCTAAAAAAAAAATCAACATTACTAAGGGAGGTAATCTTGAATTTTAGCGTCAAGAGTTATCTCCGTTTTACGACGCCGAAGTCATAGTCAACAGCCAAAATATTGGTAGTCATCGTTCCAAGAGGCAATTATTTCACTCAATTTAATATTGCAAATATGTCTTTTTGAGGTCGGGGAAAATGATAAAAGAAAACGTATCAATTTTTACAAGAGGTAAATCGCAAAAATTAAAAATTATAATACTTTATTTTCCTATACATAAATCACGTCTTTCAATACAGTTTTTGGATGACATTCTGCCCTATGCAAGATATTTTCATATTCTATATGATGTGTTTTGCAATGTTCAGGTTACTAAGATAAAAAAAGCAACAATCTTATTAATCATCAAGTGTTGTAATTTTAAATCAACATATTTGCAATCACAATGCACACTATCTCTGTCAGTTTGCATTGGTGAACACACACACAAACTATTCTATAAATATAATACAGAATATCCCAAAAGTAATACCTGATTTGTCCCTTAATCTCATTGATGCAATAAACAAACTATATATCTAATGAGAATAAACATGGAATTAGTTACATGTAAAGTTAAATGTGACTTCCATCCATTTATTTAGTTAGCAAGTTACTGATCTGCACACAGTCTGACAAAGTTCAACAACAATGGTGCCAATTTTCAATTTGTTTATGGTGGCTGGTTTTATACCAAACTTCATGCTCTTTAGGACTCTTCATAGACAGAAATCTGAATGAACTAAGTCAGATGATCTTGCAGACCATTCAAAACCTCGTCCTAGTCAGTGAGCTTCCAAATCATCATTAAGCCAGTCTCGCACAATGCGACTGTCCTTGAGGGACACATTTTGCATTACTTTTGGGACACACTGTATACATGCATATGAATATACACATGATGTTCTAAAATGAATATATTAGTATGGCTGTATTTCTTGATGTGTAATACTTTTGACTAGAGAAATGAGAAAAAGAACGAGTACTTACTATTGTGACCACTGAAGGGTTGTGGACAGTAAGTAGATAATCTGTATGCGCTGAACTTGTAAAAGTGCAGGAATCAATCGTATGCTCTGTAGAAAAATGAAGGTTACTTTTAAAATTAATAAAATACCGCAATTCATAATAAAGTTATGATTATGATATATCTGTACCTCACATAAATGACTCACCATAGCCTGAAAATCTTCATTTTGGACATTGTTGGTTGGTAAAAAATGGCCATATATTGCCCCCAAAAGCATTTTTTTCTAAATCAAGATGGAATCTAATGGTGTACTCATGCAAATTTTCAAATTATCCCCCAAAATGTGACCAGGAGAACCTGGAGACATACAGCCAAACAAGCAAAGAGAGAAGAATCTGTAGCCCACTTGGCTGGTTGATTGGGTGGGCCCTTTGTGGGGCTATGCTGATTCAGTAAGTGTAAGTTACAGGTTGAATAATGTCCTTAAATACATTGAGTGTCCTCAAAAAAGACAGTGAGAAGAAGATGAGAGAAAAAAGTCACCTTGAAAGAGTGGACAGGATGATAGTGTGAAAAAACTTTTGCTGAAAGGCATCTGTGAAGACTTTTGAAGCGTCAGATTGTGGGTATCACACGAGAGATTTTCTTCTAATAAAATTGATATCACCTACAACAGAACAAAATAGCATACAGATTATAGATACTATGTTAGATCAGTGTGTACATTACCTGGAATATAATAGTGTTCAGTAAATTATTTGTAAGATAATATTGATTTAAATCAAATCTAAAACATTTTATCAACTCTTGAATACATGAACTGCTTGAAATTGTTACTAAACACAGTGGAGCTCTTTAATAAATAGAATAAAAAGGAAGAATCTTTTGCAAACTGGGTGAAAAAAAAATTAGAAAATAGGCTAAAAGTGAAGGAAGTAATTATAATCATTATTCCTCTTGATTCTTTAATATTTTTGTTTAATTTCAGTATTCAAAAACAAAATATTTATATATTTACATTGATGACTTGACCCTTTGAACCCCTAGCCCCTGTGCCTTCAGATACCTTTTATCCACACTTCTGAGGGGAGGGCAAAAGCTCAGATTAATCAAAAAATCTTGTTCATTAACTACTGAAATATTTTTGTCTATTTCATTTGTACAGTTGGTTTGTTAGTATAACTCAAATATATTTCTTAATGAGGTTGGGGTGAAAGTTTTGTCATCCCTGTCATCAAATGGGCTCACAATGTAGTAAAATAGTGCTCAGCCAAAAATATGGTATTATGGGTTCAAAAGAAAATTCTGTTTTTATTTGCTGTTTTCTAGACAAGACGGTGATAATAACACAAGTGAAAATGTTAGGATCCATCAACCAACCGCCTCATATTGTGAACAGCACAATAACAAAACATTATTTGCTTGCATATCTTCCATCTGAGATCTATAGTTGAAGCGACCATCTCACCTGAGTAGCTTGTAGCAGGAATTTGTTTAATCTTGCCGAGTCATGTGGTTGTGACTTTGCAGCAAAATCAGTTTCGTTGAAGTTCGGACCAAAATTACCTACAAGAATTAAGGCCAGAAAATATAGGAATAAGTTTTTATTTTGGATAATCATAATAAAAAAAATACTACAAAAAGAATTTCTTTTTACAAATCTAGCAAGTAAATGTTAATAAATCCATTGTTATTTCTAGGTCCAAATGACCAGAGAGACTCCAAAAAGCACTTTTTGAGAAAAATTTTTTAGATGGTGTTTAATGATGTACTCTTGCCAATTCTCAAGGTTGTAGCCCCCCAGAATGTGACCAGCAGAGCCTAGAGACATACACATACAAGTAAGGAAACCATAGGCATAGCTAATAGAGGGAGTGGGGTGGTGTTGATTTTAAATTGCCCTGGGCCCCCCAAAACTTTATGAATAGTAATTTATCTACTGCATTTTAACTATCATTATACAATAGCAAATCTCACAAATCTCCAGCTACGTTCCTGTTTGAAACATTGTATTATACCAACTTTCTACTTACAAATATATAATATTGGTAGGGATTTAAAAAGCAAAGATATTCATTTACCAACACAATAAAAATTGGTTATTTTTTCTTTTTGAAGAAAACTAGTGGAACATTTTTTCCCTC
Organism: Thysanoteuthis rhombus; assembly: GCA_963457665.1. Taxonomy (NCBI): domain Eukaryota; kingdom Metazoa; phylum Mollusca; class Cephalopoda; order Oegopsida; family Thysanoteuthidae; genus Thysanoteuthis; species Thysanoteuthis major. The sequence goes on along the minus strand of OY735205.1, from coordinate 65,933,405 downwards.
AAGTATTTTATCACCTACCATAATTCACCAAATGTCTGTCTGTCTATTCATGACAGCATAGCTCAGGCATCACATAACATATCCCCATGAAATTTTCTGTGTGTACTAAAGGGACCCCAGGCATGTTTTTGGGAGGTTGTTATTTGAAAATTACCCCTCCTCACTAAAAGAAGATAGCATGAGGTTTGTGTTTGCACTCACCCTGATAAATCCAATTCCCATTTATCTATCTATATGATAATAAAAGTCTGATACAGTTTATTTGCAGATGACCATTAATTAGCTGAAAGACAGCATTGTAGCTAAAGGTATTGAACTCAAAGACCCCCAAAAACAAACTGGCAAAAGTCCCCATTTAGGCTTTCTACAGGAACTAGCTAGTTGTAATATATATGTTGCAAATTACTTGATATTTTTAGTTAACACGTTCACTAACATTTGATGCACATGTGCATTGTGGCATGTTGTACATCACTTTTGATGGACAGGTGACGGACATGTGCATTGTAGCATGTTCCACATTGCCTCTGATGGACAGGTGTGTTGATTCCATGGTTTTATTTACGGCAGTATGAACAGCTATTGCATTTTGTTGGACTCGGCTTCTGCCTCATGGCACTGAGCTGAGACACGCTTTTTTTTCTTGTGCTATTCAAGGTTGCAATGAACGTCTTGATTTTTCAGCTGGCAATCATTTTTTTTCTCAGTTTTGTCATTGAGCAACTGATACTGAAGAGAAAGATACTATTGATCATTCGATTGTTATAATATCTCTTGATTTCTTTCCTACCTCCATAAGCTGATGCTCCATTTGCTGGATGCTGTGTCCACTTGTCCAGATATTCTATTTCTTCAGTCTGTATATCTCTGTCAACATTGTCATCACCAGTTTGCACATAAACCTGAAAATACAAGAATTAGTAGCTCTATTATAAGACAATACACTGGATTCATGTTGGAAACTATTATTTCATCATATCCCAGAAATTTCATCAAACTCTTTGTGGGCAATAGGCAAAATTGATCAAATAGTCTATATGTAAAATTTGTGAAGTGATCTTTTTTTTTTTTGCTTGCTTAGGGGTAAATGTAAAAAGAATCAGTTTAGAGCAAATCTACCAACTCATCAAGAGATTTTAATGAAAGGAGAACCTTTATCCCCTCTGTCAGTATTAGTCCCTGGTAAAAAAGCAAATTGCAATTCCTTTCAAGTTATACAGTTATATTGCCTATTGCAGTGTTGACAATGTAAAACATCCACATTAAGCTGCAATTGATTTTGTTAGGTTTCATGTCAGTCATTGACTTTTAGTTTCATATAAAAAAAAATGTAGATGTTAATAACAACAGGATTAACCACTTATCAATGTTATCTCCCTTTTATTTGAGGCAAAGTTTAAAAAAAGTTGAATACAGTAAACCTTCAGTCTGATGAACCCCAATATGACAGTTTTTGGATTTAGCAGACACTTTGGTGCACATGCATTGCATATGTGCAGGAAAGTTTTGCTTCCAACATTTCCAATTCAGATATTTTTGTTACATTTAGATATAAGAAATCCTTTTTAGATATTTTTAAAAAATTTTTAGATATAATTTGATTTTCTTTGCAAAATCTTGATATTTTTAGATATTTGATGATTGCTCAGAATCTGAACTTTTACCAATCATCCAAAATATCAAAATTCTGCCATATTAATGGTGTGGCACTCATGAGTTATGTTGTTTCTTTCTCTGCTTTCAACAACTTACAAGTAAAATAGTGAGAAAATAATAATAATAATTTAAAAATCCCTGCACATTGCTAGAGCTAGATTGAATGATACACAACATGGGCTCAAAAACTGGAAAATTATTTATGTCTCTTTGCTGGCATATCTATTTCATAGCAGATTGTTTCCCATTTAATGAATTTTGTATCACTTCTTGAAAAACAAAAGCACTTTATTTCCAGAACAAAAATCAATCTTATATCTATTTCAAATTTTCCATTCATTAAAAAAAAAAACAAACTTTTTAAAATCTGCCTCAAATGTTGTGGATTACATTAAAACAAATTTTATATGGACCTGACCTTAGATTTATGAGTAAATATACTTAGAAACAAACTAAAAAATTCAGGTCTGAAAAAATTAGAGTCATTTTTTTCAAAGTTTGTCCACATATTTTTTTCGTGGGAGTTAAATTTTTGGACAAGATTTGTTTCTTTGAACCTTGCAGTTCTTGTAGGAGAATTTTTCTTCTCTTTCAGTTTCAGGTATTTTCAATATATTAATTACACCCTAGAACCTTCTGGAAATTTGTTAGTTTTTAGAAAAAAAATGTCTTCTCCATGTTTGACATAAATTCAAAACTTGATATTTCTCAAAAATAAGAAATTATTATAGGTTAAAATAATCCAAAACATCAAATCTAAATAAAAAGAAACAAAACAACTTTTATATCTTTACAATACTTAAATTTTTGATGTTAGATTTTATATTTTGGCATAGAATGCAATGAATGAAGGTTTGATATGTTGTGTATTTTTAGATAATTTGCTGGAATATCTAGACATGTTTGGATATTTTTTGCCCCAATTTTGGGTGATTTTCTTTGAATAATTTTCTATAACGAGATATTTTTTGTTTTCTTTTGCCTCTGTTTAGGCTTCATCATCCTGTTATCTACGCTGATTTCTGAATGTTAACTTAATTCATTAAATAATTTGTAATTCTTCCGCCTTAAAATAGCATTAGCTGATGATATAGAAGTTTAAAAGAAAGCTTGCAAACTTGAATGCAGCACAGAAATTAAAGTTAACTGAAAAATTGTCTCTTACTATGAACATTTTTGGTAGTTAAGACATAAAGCTGGATGATTAGTTCATTTTTCTGTGAATCTTACTTGTTCTATTACTTTATATTCTATATTAAAGCAAATTCTGAATTAAAATATTTCAATTTGAAAAGAGTATATAAAAAAAAAAAGTAAAAAATGCTTTTTCTCAGGTGACATTTGACTGTATGACAAACATGAATTTTACTACAGAACATCTCAGGTCCTGCTAGGAGTGGTTTCTAGCAGCATATGACATTAAGAGTTAACTTCCATGGTGAAATTGCACATGAAATCTTATATTGTAGCAGTTGAGCAGATAAATTGGTCTACCTAGGATGGTTAATTTACCTGACTGGAGTTAGCCTTTCCAAAATTGCGTATGTAGAGTTCATATTCACTGATGGGGACCAATTCAAATACCTCCTGACCCACAGCCACATCAAGGGCAATAAGGCTGCTCAGATCATCAATTCTACTCTTTAATTTGCTTTTTGTTTTCTGGCTCATCTTTTGTATCTTAGCATTAGAGAAGTTCATCACTTGATAAGTTGGCCTTTCATTTACAGATGATGACAACTTCTCGGCAGAAGAAATACGACCACTATCACGGCTACGACTGTCAGCAGAGCTCTAGAAAAAACAAGATAGAAAAACACATAAGTAAAACACATTTTTAAAGAGTGAACTGATCATATATTTACTAATCTACTCTAATTTAACAATAAAACATTTTTCTTTAAGCATAAAGCCTTACTTTAACCCAAACAAGACACACAAGTCTGATGATTCACTTTGATGTGCAAACAACCAATGCCAAAAGAAAGCACATGAATTCCCAATTATACACAGTGGATTTCACTTCCACGAGATATATTACTTGAATAAAAGTACACAAACTTTTCATCATGATCATGGAGAATTGAAGTTTTGTTTAAAGATTGGGTGGTAATTTTTGTCTGATTTTGAACCACTGATGTTGTCCACCAGATGAGTCACAGCTTCAAAAAAAGAATAAAATTAACTTGTGTTCATATGAGAAAATTTACATGTTGACATCAAGAGGAATAACTACTGATCAAAGTTAAGCCCCCTTTAAATTTAGGTGAATTCTTTTTGTTTTTTTATTTTGTCATAATAATTTCCAGAAACTTTGTTTCTGACACAGAAGAGTTCCACTGTGAATTAGTAATAATAATAATAATAATAATAATAATTATTATAATAAACATGACATAAAATATCAAATTTTTTATCAATTTTTATACATCATTGGTTGGGAGGGTACAAATTAAGCCTATGGCTTCATAAGTAGTACCCACCTTTATGGATTCTCACAGATCAATACTTACAGCATAGACAGCAAGTACAGATGATATTCACTGAACATACAATAAAATCAAATTAATTTAGTAGACAATAATTCAGGAATATGTTTCAATGAATTTTTTTTCTATCTTTATTTTGAAAACACTTTTTCTTATATTCATTAAGTCCATTTTTGGAAAAATTTATCAAGTTTTCTAAGCAAGTATTGCCTCATATTTAGTAGAATTTCTTCCATGATTAATAAATGTCAGAAATAAAGTGCCTGTTGATAAATTTCTAGTATTAATAGAGCCTTTTTCTATTTGAAAAGTTAAAAAAAATTTCAAACTGTCAGGAAGCAGTTTATGGTATTAAGAGTTTAGTAGGATTATCTTGTTTATCTTCCTTAAGCATAACACCATGAAGACAATACCTCTACTGTATCCAAGAGGCTGGCAGAGTCTACCCTACATACATTTAAAAAAAAATTGTTATTGAAAAAAAAATGGTACAAGTAAACCTACCACATATGAATGTTCCCTAGATTCCTTGATCTCTTCATGAAAAGAATTCTGGAAGTAAAATAATAAATGTTAGCCGAGAATAAAACTTCTTCTATTCACTTGGAATTAGGATGAAAGATACTAGGACAAATAAATTGAATATTTACTGGTAAAAAAAAATTTCTCTTACGATTCCTACAATAAGTCTAAATCTTAAACATTAGTAACACTCATAATTTCAAAAGATGAAAGAATGACTTCTTAAAACATTAAATTTTGTCTTGTGATTTTTTATTGTTCTTCCAAGTTGTTAGTATTACCTTCATATATTTTATTCAAACCATTTAGGATGAAGTGAATGTAAAAATATGGATATGATGATTTTGATTTCAAGACAGAAATTTAACATTTTTGAAACATTTTATTCTATTAAACTTTATAAGAGGGCTTTTTGAAAGTAGGAATAGCATAAAAATTATTGGATGTGGCACAAATATTCGAATATCTTTTTTAAAGAATAATCATGTAATAAATTCTTATATTAATTTTTTGATGCCTTCTCATAATCTATTCTTAAAAAGTAATTTTTGTCTTAATAAAGACCATAAAACTCATTATAGATGATAAATATGTTACAATTTTTGACAATTTTTTTGTTGTTGAATCCATCTTTAGTTACTGTTAGGTTAAAACTGTAATAATGAGTGAGGGGTCTCTAAAAATTTGCCCAATCAAAAGGGGTCACAAATGAAGTAAGTTTGAGAAGCCCTGTTCTCTAGTATAGTCATTCATCATGGATTGAATTTTTTAGTAAAGGGAAAAAATAACTTACTTCGTGGTTGCTGTTGGTCTCTGGTGTGTCGTCATTATCAAAATCATCTGAGTAATCCTGAAAAAGAAGAAGAATAGATCACCGAAGGGAAAAGCAAAATTTAACTGAGTTTTCACACACGTATACGCACTAATCAAAATGGGAATTCAGAATGCAACAGAGTGAATTAGTTTTAGAATGATATATTCAGAGTGGTTCGCAAGTCATTTCCTGATTTCTTTTGATTTAACTTTTTAAAAACAAAGTGAAAAGCAAGATTTAACTAAAAAATTATTGGTTTAATATTTTGAAAGCACATAAAATTCAAAGAAAAAAATTAAATTCTTTCAGTCAGAGTTTGAACTTAGTCTGCCAGTTTCATTTTCTGTGCTTTTAACCGGTTGGTTAACTTTTTTTCAGCAATAGATAGATTTTTAAATAAGAGCTTACAAATTAGGACAGAAAATGTAGTTTTAATTCTAAATTGACCTATGGATCAACACCACCTATCCCATGTTCATCCCTGAGTCAAGTTACCTTTGTAGACAGAATTTTAGCCCCCAGGTTGCAGTTGTTGGGTAGTTATACGACTTGTGAACAAATGAACAAATATTCACGGCCTTTATTGTAACAGATATAAACTCTCCTGATATTAGCGTATACTTATTTCAGTAAGAATGATAAAAGGGGGTTGTGATGCTTACTTCAAAATCATCATCATCATAGTTGTAATCATCTTGAATGTCTGACTCTTGATCTATCGATTTGCCATTCACTTCTGTTTCCTGAGATGAAAAAACAAAAACAACTTTTGAACAAAAACGATAAAATCTTCCCATTAATAGTCAATTGAACAACCGTAATGTCAGATTCCTCCCAATAGTCACCTATGGAGCTGAAACATGGAACCTAGCCAAAAGACTGATCCTAAAAATGAGAATCATGCTCAACATCAAATGGAGCTATCACAAGACAACACAATACATTAGGAGTCTGAGATATCATAAAATCTATTAAAAAAACTGAAATGGCAATGGGCTGGTGATATTGCAAGAACGGTAGACAACTGCTGGACAATCACCTCTCACAATGTTGATCCCCAGAGATCATATCAGATATTGTGGTTGAAAGAAAGTAAGATGGCGTGACAAGCAAGATAAATTCAGAAAGTACTGGCTCCTAAATGCCCATGATAGAGAGGTCTGGCAAATTCTTAGGGAACATCTATGTCCAACAGAAGAGACAAAAAGGCTGCTGATGGCGAAAGTAAAATTTTTAACTCATGATAAAAAATTCCATCAAAGAATGAATTCTGACATCACTTGTGTTTTCCATTGGGAAACATCTAAAATAGAGAGGAAAAACAAAAAAGTATCCAGGAGAATCTAGATGTTATTTTCACTGGAAAACATCCTAAGTAGAGTTGAAAACATTTTGGAGAATCTAGATGATATCAATAGACCCAATAAAATAAGGCCTCAATTAAGGTAAAAAAAAGAAGCTTTTTTCCTAAAGCTTAAAAAAGAAATTCTCTAGAAAAGGGCTAGTGGATTACTAATGCCAATTTTCAAGTCTGTAGACAAAATGGTATGGTCAGGAGCACTGATACAATCAAATAAACACATGCACATATAAAAGAAGGATAGAACCCTTGGCCATCTTTGATGGCTATGGTTGTTCAACAGTTGATAAATTTATGCTAATCATACAATGTGAACTGAAATACCATAATTCTTTTAAAGATTCAAGCAACAGTTGCTGACGATATATAATCTATGTATGATGAAATAAATGTTTTTTCTGTTTGGAGATCTAAACTCAAATACAATACTAAGAAGCTATCAGGCTCATATGTCTAGTTGCAGACAAAAGCTATACACTGTGTTGATCAGTGACACTATATGTTTGAATTGGGAATTAAACCAAAAATTTATACAGAGTATAATCTAAGTGGGTTTCGTAAATGGGGGATTGAAATGTTTGGAGGAGGGGTCCCCATTCAAAGTGTGGGGGGAGAATGTCCTTATTCTGCTGTCTATATCTGGGTGAGAGGCTTTTCCTAGTTCATACTTATGTCTATTTATGCATCTATCATTGGGAGTAGGGTGGAGGTGGTTTAAAGGGTTATTCAAACCCCATGGAGTCATTAAGTCTCCCTACAAGATATAGGCGATGGATTGGGGACATTCAGCCTCCATGCTTTGAATGGGGCCCCATATCCAAAAATTCCAACCCCATCTCTATTCAAAACAATCAGAAGAAGGCTGTAGGGTACAACGGCCAAAACATTGTGTTAAAAAGAGCAACAACCAAGATGAGAATGTGATCACAGATGGATGGGTATTTGGTGAGTTATAGCAATTGCAGTCATCATTCTATGGTTAAAGCAGTAGTTTAAGAGCAAGAAAGATTTAACATTCAATTCCAGTTGTCAGAATGTAGGGAAAGCTTATAATGAACTTATCTAGGAACACAAGGTAAACATGAATTAGTATTCAAATACAAAAACAATAGAAAGCAATGTGATCAAACATGAAATTATGGCCAGCATAATCTAACTTATTTGAATATGAAGGAAGTTCTTTTTTTTACTATTTTTGCCATAGGTTTTGCATTCAAATCCAATAACTTAAGTTGAGAAATACTGTTAAAGAAATACAGGGTGTCCCAAAAGTGATTCCCTGATTTGCAGCTGCCTGTTGTTCCATTGTTAGTTGATTAGTAGCCATGATCTAAAATGGAATAAATATTTCATTAGTTACATACTCTATTATTCCATAGATCAATGCAATAAGTTACCAAAATAGCATTGTATGATGTAATATGTTTAAATTGACTGCCATAATATATAAAGATTGGCTTGAAAATAGGAGTTGATTTTGGGACACCCTGTTTTATGAACTTTTGACTTCACTGTTGAATAAGTAAATAATATACTTGATTTACAAAGATATTCTCATTTTTTCCTTACCAATTGGTCTTCATGCTTTGGTGATTGTAAGAGTGAGTGCTTTATATCTCCTTCAGCCATTCGTTCTTCTTCATAATCCACCTCTTCTTCATGTTTATTCCTCTTTGTTTTCTTTGAATTGTCAAAGTTTTTATCTCCTGATGACTTTATTTCCTAAAAATAAAAGCCTTCCATATTTGTAGTTGTAGAGAAACATATAAATCAGATTTAATAGGAGGAAAATGTTTGATTTGCAACTAATGATTCGTATAATTCTATAAAGTAATTAGTTTCATTGTATAGAACTTTGAGAAGAAACCAAAAAAAAAAAAAAAGACACTTTTTCCTTACCATGATACACCTGAAGAAGGCCATAGAAGGAATTGGCTGGAATGTAATGTTAACATCAAAGATGGGAAGTAGAGATTAGATTGTCCCGCTAGTTACATATTATTTCCACTGGTTTTTCATCTTTAATATATTTCAATGAAGTCATACTTATGTATGATATATTCTTTTTATATGGTTTTTTATATGGTTTTTGATGAAGATTTATGAATATTTATCAAACGACTTAAAATATTAACCACAATAAGACATTTGTTCTTGAGTAGAAAGTGTTATTTTATAATTGCTACAATAAATTATGCTATTGTGTCTAGAACAGTAATATTTTGAAATTAACTTGTTACCAATTGTACGATGGGTTAATTTACATATTTTCTTTTTTATTTAAATCTAGAAGAAAAAAAAATCAATTTTTTCAATAAAACAACGACATATGAATCTAAATTAAGATGAATTTACACAATGTTAAATGATCATTACTTGGGTAATGATATTCAACAGTATGATATTAATGACAATGTGGAAAGATAAATTGTTTCAAAAATTGACAATTTGGTATTCAAACTGGTGGAAGCAATTGCTTTGCTTCACCAAATACTCTCCCATGCTCTCTTTGAATTTATCAAGATGAGTTCAAGAACATCAACTTTGAGGTACAGCCTGTGACTCATTTTACTGTAGTTCTTCACCAATCTCAACCAGTGCCACATAGTTTTGGCCTTGAGATTGCTCTGGAAGCTTTGAACCACTGTGAAATAGCTGTAGCTAGCTGCTTTCTCTTTGGGAATTTTTTTTGGGGGGAATCCTTGTACTCCAGGATATTTTATCTGTGATCCAACAAAGCCATCAGCTTTGAACTTTGCCTTGGACTACAAATGGGCAACCATTGGCCCATGGTAATGTTTGTTGTGGCTTGTGGCCAATCAAGGCATTCACTTGAAATCTTATATAATTCTTCTCGGAAAGTCACTTTTATAATTTATGTGGTAAAATTACTATTATTTTGGCTTCACAAATCAATGATACAATAATTTTAATTCATATGTTAGTCTAAAACAGAAATTAAAAATGCTTTATGCAATATGATTGACATTTTTTAGTGTTTGGCTCATTTAAAGATGAAAAATGTCTTATGTAGCCCACAAGATCAAAGAGGTTGCCCATGCCTACCTTGTACAGTTCTATGTGGCAGCATCTGCTAAGATATGCAAGGCATACAAAACACATTTTGACATGAATTCTAGGCACCTCATTTCACCTCCAACACAAAAGTATCAAGACCTTGCTAGATGTCCTAAAGTATAGACTAAGAAATCATCAAAGATTTCAAAATGTCGACGTTCCTGATGGGTCTTCAAGGCAGTTTTACCAAGTTTCCCAGCTATTTTTGCCATTGAGACAGCAGCACACTACCAGGGGCAGCACTGGCCACAACCACCTGTATTTTATATGGGAGCATGGTTGACCTCTGGAAGATGTAAATGTTACCATTGCATATAAAATTAGGCTTTATGAAACATTTTCTCACAGTTCTAGAGTTTGCAGTCTTCAAGAACCTTCCCTAAGCTGCCTGAGGCAAAACAGGTGAATTGAAAATTGTCAATTTTAATACTTTTTAGACACTATCAATAAGAAAATAACAGGAACAAAAAAAAAGTCACATGGTGTTTATTAGTGAAGCCTTATATTATAGATATCACATTTTGAATTCTTAGAATTGATTTGATTTTGCAAAAATGTATAACTGGTGTAAGTTGATTGTTTTACTGAGACAAAAAACTGTACATGAAAAACTTGATATGAAATACAACAAAGATATGGGAATAAGAATTGTATCAGCCAGCTTCAACTCATAGCCAGTCCTAGGGTTCCTCACACTTTGGCACCCTTTAAAGTATGTATGTTTTTAATCTATTTAATTTATTCATTTTCCTATTGGGATTTGGAGAGTCCTACTGTCTCAGACATATAGCAGGCATTCCCTAGCACTTAGTACTCTTGGCAACTGCCCCTGTTGCCACCATCTAGGGCCATCCCTGAAAAAAACACAAAAACAAACGTTACTTGATATATAGTCCTGTCCGATTCTTTCTTGTTGTGTCGTTCCTTTTTGAGATGATCCCTTTCTTCAGTATCCTGAAATTAGATCCAAAATAAAACAAATGTTTTGTTGAGTTGAAAAAAAAAAAAAAAAAAGATCAGACCATCATAGAATCAGATTCAATATCGGAATTTCTTCATAAAGATGGTTGCAAACATAATCTGATCAGATAGCAGATAACAATGTGTTCAAAGAAATTTATAAATTATTTTTGGACAAAGTACTCTCTTGTGAGTTTAGCAAATAGTAATGATTATGATGAAATCTATATATGATGTAAAACTTGGAGTAAAATAAAAATTTTTTAGTTGTCTTTGAGAATTAACTAATCATCCAACGAGGGGACTGATCTCTGTATTAAAACACTGAGTGGCCTGGCTGTGAGCAACAATAAATGCACTTAATAAATGAGAAATTCAAGTAAAATCCAGTTGACAGTGAAAAATAGACAAAAGAAACCCTGGTTCCTACCACTTAATTCATTTACCTTATAATCCTGGTTCTTTTCTTTGGCTTTTTGCTCTTGTCTTTTTCGTCTGCGTCTTTCATCATCCTTAAAAAACATTAAAAAAAGCATTGAAATAACAATCATTCATGCTTATTCGTTAAATTTGAATTTCAGCTATCTTATGTTGAGGTTTCTTCGCTATAATTCATTATAGGTTTTAAGGGCATATATCTTCATAGTCAGATGCCAACACTGAATAGTTTGGGATCTTATCAAATTCTATAAGGGGTCACAATACGAAGATATAGATGCATAAGAAGTGTAATCTACTTAGTGTAAATACAGTCTCATTCCTCGAGTCTTTTTCGGAAAATCTCCACAAAAATATTGGTCTTACTAAATTTTGATATAAATTCTAACCTAGGACAAAAGAGAAGCATTTATGATGTGAATATCACCTATAATTGTGGTATAGAGTGTGCGGGTGTGGTTTAGTCCTACGTGAAGGTCAGTCTGTCACAAAAACCCAGCATGTATACAAGACTGAAAAAATCTACCTGCAGACTCCCGTAAAAACCCTTTTGGTGTGTTAACAAGAATGGACAATTGAAGGTATGAGAGATGAATGGTTATCCTTGCTTATTCGGGTTTGAAAAAAATGTTTGCTCTAAAAAATGGTTACTTTTGTTTATCTTTTATTATTGTGGTTATGATGATATTGTTTAGAGTTCTTGGTAGCTAGGATTAGGAGTTTTTTTTTAATTACAAGAGATACAATTATAAGAAGCAAAGCATAACATTTATAATTATGATGAAATTGTTTAGTGTTACAAGCAGCAAGGGTTACAACCTTTTTTTTATTACAGATTTGATTTTAAAGAAGGCAAAACAATCAAACATTGCATAATGAAAACTCAATCTCATTTTTATCATATTTGTAATCTATTTTAATCATACAAATTATTTAAGAAAAAAGAGTTTTATTTTATCATTATACAAAGGAAAATAAGAATATAGAAAATATGTATGTGCCTCAAAAATAGATTAAAACAGCAATGTACCCAAAAAGAAAAAAAAAAAAATTGAAGTTAAAGAAAAAGTGGCTTTATTATTAAGTTAGCCATTTTACAGCAAAGGTTTTTTCCACTCAAAGTAAGTGAGGATATCCGAGAAAAAGACTAGCAGGGGCAACATTTTACCTAGTGTTAACCTGGAAGTGAGCAAAACACTTACGTAAAGGAAAAGATTTTATGGAGATGAACTCCAAATACATAAAAACATTCATAATTAAAACCATTACGATCTATGGAAATTTTACAGAATAATTCAACAATTTATGAATAGAACAAATACATATATTTTCATAATAGAAAGAAAAAAGTTCATGCTTATCTAAACACTTTAAAATAGTGCCTTATTTAATTGATCTATATAGACTTGATGAAAAACACATTGTTGATTTTTAGGAACTTCATAAAAGAATATCCTTTGAAGAAAATATTCTGCCTCGTTATACTTCCCTGCTTTACTTCAACTTTTACATTTTGGGCTTTGGTTTAGATTGGTATCTTCTTCAAAACATTTTTTCCTAATAAATCATATTGCATTTTGGAAAGTTTTTTTTGTTACCATCCTGATGCAATTATCAATTTATTTTTGTTTTGGGGTTTAACTAGTTGTTATACATGAAATAAATCCTACGGAATTTCAGATGCACTATTTCTTCATATTTCTAATGCACTTTTGCTTCATATTTCTGATGCACTTTTGCTTCATATTTCTAATGCACTTTTGCTTCATATTTCTAATGCACTTTTGCTTCATATTTCTGATGCACTTTTGCTTCATATTTCTAATGCACTTTTGCTTCATATTTCTAATGCACTTTTGCTTCATATTTCTGATGCACTTTTGCTTCATATTTCTAATGCACTTTTGCTTCATATTTCTAATGCACTTTTGCTTCATATTTCTGATGCACTTTTGCTTCATATTTCTAATGCACTTTTGCTTCATATTTCTAATGCACTTTTGCTTCATATTTCTGATGCACTTTTGCTTCATATTTCTAATGCACTTTTGCTTCATATTTCTAATGCACTTTTGCTTCATATTTCTGATGCACTTTTGCTTCATATTTCTAATGCACTTTTGCTTCATATTTCTAATGCACTTTTGCTTCATATTTCTGATGCACTTTTGCTTCATATTTCTAATGCACTTTTGCTTCATATTTCTAATGCACTTTTGCTTCATATTTCTGATGCACTTTTGCTTCATATTTCTAATGCACTTTTGCTTCATATTTCTAATGCACTTTTGCTTCATATTTCTGATGCACTTTTGCTTCATATTTCTAATGCACTTTTGCTTCATATTTCTAATGCACTTTTGCTTCATATTTCTGATGCACTTTTGCTTCATATTTCTAATGCACTTTTGCTTCATATTTCTAATGCACTTTTGCTTCATATTTCTGATGCACTTTTGCTTCATATTTCTAATGCACTTTTGCTTCATATTTCTAATGCACTTTTGCTTCATATTTCTGATGCACTTTTGCTTCATATTTCTAATGCACTTTTGCTTCATATTTCTAATGCACTTTTGCTTCATATTTCTAATGCACTTTTGCTTCATATTTCTAATGCACTTTTGCTTCATATTTCTGATGCAAGACTTTCCAAATCAAAAGGAGTTATGTTTGACCATTTTTAATTATCTAATATTGTTTTGAAAATGAAGTCGCCTAAGTTGAATTATATTATAACTTGATTAAAATGAAACAAAAAATCAAATGATCATAGCATCAGAAACAAAGCAAAAAAAAACAGCTTCCAAATACAATATACTCTCATTATAATGAACTAATTGGGAATTGTCGTTATAGATAAAAGTTTGTTGTTCCTAATAGTTGTCCCTCATTCAATAAATAAGATGCAAGTTTGGTAGTTCGTCATCTTTCGGTAAATCAAGAGGCAGTTTTTTGATTATTCCTCGTTCTACTTTTGAACTTTATATCATTCGGTAAATAATAATAATAATGAGAAAGTGTAGTATCTGATCATCTCACATCAACTGAACATGATATTAACTTCCTGTTTTCAACTTTAAATGTTATTGTAGTAAAACTATTAAAAACAAGTTACATTATGGTGGCATTTCAATTGCTTTTTTCTTAATGAATTTTCTAAAACAATTATTCACGTACGAGACACAATCAAACAATTCATTCTAATACAAAATCTAAAAGTGATAAATGAGTTAAAGTGTTAAGAAAGTTCATTAAGGTTCATGTGTTTGCCGCATTTATCCAACTTTGTTCAGTAAATCTGAAGTCAGTTCAGATGGATCCATGAAATTTGTTATATCGAGGTTCATTATAGCAAGGGTCTATTGTAATTTATTAGGAAAGAAATATAAGATTTATCTCAATGCAATATTTTGAAAAGGATACCAAAGTAGATCAAAGTCACATTCTGCAATGCCATAGCAGTGGAAAAATCAACTATGTTGGCTGTGGCTAAATAGTAGTTGAGGCACATTGCAAGCTTGTCAAAAGTTTGGCTTTGTATCTTACATTTATTAATGAATGATGGGAGAGACTGGGGCTTGACAGACTCTGGAGAAAGTTTGAAGTCTAAGTTCTCAGTCATTTTGGTCACATGGCTGAGTCACATGATAATCTGCCTCCTTGCATCTGAAATCTAGCATGCGTGTGTTACAGACTGGTGAGGTGAGTGTTAAAAAAACTGATTTTGATCATCAAAAGTAAACCAGTTGAAGATTTGTTCAGATCAGATTTCAGAGCAAGTGAATGGTATTAGCCAGACTTGTACAGCTGGAAGCAATATCTATATTAAAGGTATGTATGGAGAGTGAAATATATATCTATACTGGGACAAGTTGATCCCTGTTTTTCTGATTGTGTTTGATCATGGTCGCAGGGAAAGTATGCACATCTGTTATTCTCTAGTCTTAGTCTACAGGAATGCACTTAAATCCTTTGATTTTAATCTATTTAAAATTTTTCTCAGTACATACTGAAGGAGTGCAAAATATTATTACACCTAGTACAAAGATCTTGAGACTGTTAACATCACAACAGAATATTTTTTTATTTTCTGGGTTTTTTGTCGTACATGTGAATAATGTTCTGTTGATAGAAAATGAGGAGCCGACTCACCCTGCCAAATTGCTCCCTGTATCAGTAGGTCAGCTATGAGCTAAACTGATATGCGACAATAGTTTTGCCATTTACTTATGTACATATATATAAAATTCAGGCCAGATATTGATGCTTTGTTTGAACGATGAATGGTTTGTCTATCAAAATATTCTCCACACTGAGTGCAAAAAGGGGCCAACTAACCACAGTCTCCCCAATAGATAGTTTTTTTTTTCCCATTTCAATTGGACCATTACTAGATCCATGGTTAATAAGGTAACTTGTGACAATTTTTTGAAGTAATTTAGGAAGCAATAAGTTCATTGTTTATACAGTAAGTGCAAAAAGTATCCGATACATTTCAAAAAGTTCATTTTAACATCCTTATATAGCTTCAAAATTAAGAAAATTTAGACCAAAAATTTCAGATTTTTGTACATAACTTTCCAATGTTCAGCATGGTTCAATATTTTTATTTTTTTTCACTTTTGTATTCTCCTATCTTTTATAAGTATGTTGAAATAAACTTTTTGAAATGTATTGGATACTTTCTGCACTCACTGCATGTAGGTATGAACAAGTGTATAAAATACACAGATATGCTTACATCTTCTACCATGTTAGATTCTTTCAATTTTCCTTTCTGTCTTCTTTGAATTTGATCTTCTTCATTCTCATTGAGAAAAAACATTGAAATCAGAAAGATGAATAAGAGAGAACATTAAGCCACAATTGCCACAGGAGATCGGAATACAACGCAGATGGATTCATACATTGTTGAAAGGATATTGTTATTGTTTCTACTGAAATAATAATCTTAAAAAAAAAAACGTTTTCTGAGCTTCAACTGTTCAATTACTTGGACTTATAATTTGTTGAGGATAAAGGGCAGAATCATTTCAAAGGGGAAAAAAAAAATTGAATGGTAGTATCAAGGGGAATAAATGCTGATCAAATTACCCCCCCCCCTGACTCTTTGGTAATTGAAAATTTTTTTTATCCAATAAGTGTGTTCTGTTATTTCTTGTTCTAATCACAGAAGAATTCCACTATCATGAGCAGTATCCTGTAGTTCATGAATTTAAGAGTTAAATGAACTAAAATGAAAAAAAGGCATAAAAAAAATATACACACTTGTCGCTACAGGAAATGGGATGACAATGGAGTGTGTCCTCTAGGGCACATGCCTGAGCAAAGCATATGGAGATCCTGGGATGCCCAGTCATCAGAATACCCCTTTCAGCCTCGCTGATGTAGTCCAGAGGAAAGCAGGGAGCGATGTGTCTAGAATCAACTTAGCAACCAGACATAAAATTGGGCATCTAAATGCGTAAAGTGGGCTCCACTCCCTGGTTTAGAATCAGTTATCCTTCTCCTAGACTGGGTGCCATCCTGAGGCTTGAGAGTACAATCAGCCCAGCCCAAATCTCTCCACATTATTTGCTGGTACCGGGAATCGAATACATGATCTTCTGCATGTGAGGCAGATGTACTAACCATTATATTATCTGAGAGGACTAAAAATAAATACTAGTATAAATTCTATTCATGTGATAGCAAATTAAAGCACTTGCTTTTAGATGATATAATTTAAACCACATTGATCTTGGTCAGTAACTAT
Source organism: Thysanoteuthis rhombus (assembly GCA_963457665.1). Taxonomy (NCBI): domain Eukaryota; kingdom Metazoa; phylum Mollusca; class Cephalopoda; order Oegopsida; family Thysanoteuthidae; genus Thysanoteuthis; species Thysanoteuthis major. The sequence goes on along the minus strand of OY735205.1, from coordinate 65,916,330 downwards.
CCAAGCATTCCAGATTCTTACTAGCTTTTTAAGCACAAAAATGAACAAGGATGTTGAGACATTTACAACTGATATTAATGAATGTACAATTATATAAAAAAGTAAACTATTAAACATATCTTAAAAGCAATGCTTTTTTCTTTATAAATCTCTACACTTTGATAGGATTACAGATTAATGGTTTTCAATTTGAAAACTGTTTTTTGTTGGGTGCATTATCTTGAATCACTTAAAGTACCTGAAAGCTTTTTTGGAATACGTAACACTTTTCTTTAACACACTTCTATCAAAGTAATGAAGGCTACCAATGAAAATATTAGGAGGAATTAGAAAATTCAATTTAACTTTTCTTAAAATATTGTATAGTAAATGCTGTCAAATCTTTGTTCTGCTTATGGCACACGGTATTCCCTATTGGTCACCCATCTGAGTACTGACCAGGTTTGACCTTGTTTAACTTCAGTGATCTTACAAGAACCCGTATATCCAATGTGATCTAACCATAACTCCTTAGACTTAAGGGAGAGGTTCCTCAATCCTAGTCCTCATGCTCAGTGTTTAGTGGAGAGACATTCAGTACCATCTTTTAAAAACCTTTCGTATGACAATAATGGACTGAATCAGAGGCAAGCACTCCACCACTGGGCCACAGTGACTGGTGGTCATTTTATTGTAGCAGTATATTGAGAGTAATTCTGAGAAATTGATCCAATAATTGAGTGCAGGGTATTCCTCTAATGATATTTACCTCCTCTGCTATTTTTCCTTCCTTTAATTTCCTTTCATGTCTTCGTCTTTGTTCTTCCTCATTCTGAAATAAAGAATATCAATAAATGCAAAGAATGTTCATATCTAAGACAATCTGTTAATAGATATCCTGCTCTCCATGTACATTAGGTGTATATGTTAAGTTCTATAGTTATCATTAATCATCTGTTCACATCAAGAGTTCGGCTCTCAAACTAAAAACCATGAAATGTGCGTAAGAAAGGACAATACTAAATATTACATGGAGAGATCATAAAACAGCACATTATATTAAAGAACCAACAGGGGTCAGAAACGTCATGAAAACTATGAGAAAACTCAAATGTCAATGGGCAGGGAATGTTGCAAGAATGTCAGACAACCTTTGGACATCACAACTCACTCTAGGGGCATTAAAAGGTTGATGATTTGTTCATAAATGAAGACCAAAATAAAGAATCTTTTTGCAAAGTAAATAACAATTGGGGAACTATTTCCATCATAAAAAAAAAAATCAGATAAAAAGGCTTACATTATTTGTAGCACTTCCATCTTTTGATCTCTTTTCATGTCGTCTTCGTCTTTGTTCATTCTCCTCCTGCACAATCAGAAATATCCAATACTAAAGACAAATAATTTGAAATTGCAAGGAAAATACAAAACCAGAGATAATAACAGAATTTAGACCTTGAGGAGTCTGGGGTGCTTCAGGTTTAGAAATAAAATTACATGGTAAATCACAGAATATAAACATCAAAGTCTATTTGCTGCATATAATACAAACTGACATAGAAAGGTTAAATGAGTAATATTTATCATGTATATACATGTCAGCAAAACTCCAAGTAGATTTTTAGTATTCCTATACTCCAATTGCTGTAGACTTGGATCACAAGCACAAATTTCATTAATTCATTCAGAACAATTGAATGTGTCTTAATGAAATTAATTCCTCAATGAATTCCAAGCAGCAATTGTTAATTCATTTCTGATTAAAGAAACTAATTTTTTGATTATTATATTTTTGTTTAGAGGGGGCCCAGGTATTTCCCCATTATGCTCCATTGCAAATCCAGCACTGGAAAAATTTCCTTTATATCAGCTTGTTTTTGATTTGTTTAAATATTTCATAGTGAAATCAAAATGTAACACAATTTTTAGACACACTGCACAAACCATTGAGTGAGTAATTGTAGTATATCTGGTAGAATTGACAAAATTACATAAGAATCTAAAAAGAACATTAAAATGTTTTTTTTCCTAAAAAAAAAAAAAAAAAAGAAAGATTTTAAAATATTTCTGTGACCCCCAGTGATCTTCATGGGAGTTCCAGAGGTATCCTGACCCCAGCTCTGAGAAGGCCCGGTTCAAAATACTTCATCAAATAAAAATAAATCATAAAAAAATTAGTCAGCTTTTTGAACTGGTTTTGCCTGCTGGAGATCAAGAAGACGAGATTAAATATCCGGCCTTATAGATGGGATAAGGGTTATAAAAAAAAAAAAAATTGATAAAATAGAGAAATAGAGTGTTTCGATCAATCAGTTTTTAAAACTTGATTTATCAACACCCTTTGCATCGTATGAAAAAGGGGGGGTAGCTAAAGTGAAAATAAGATAAAAATGCAAGTGCACAATGTTAAAAAATGGGAGCTTATGGTAATGTTCTCATATATATATATATATATATATATATATATATATATATATATATATACATATATATATATACATACACACACACACACACTGTGCGCCAAAGCTGAATCATATAAAAAATTTCATTATTGTAGAAAGAAACCCAAAACACATGGGTGAGTTTCCAATTGATTAAAAAAAAAAATTAATGCTGACTGAAGAAAAAACAACAACAAAAAAAACCTCTGAAAATTGACTGGGCTACTTTGAAACTTTCCCTTTTGAATTCGACCCCTAACAGCACCCCTCCTCATCAACCCCTACCCCCCAAAAAAACTTTTGTAAAAACTTGAAAATTTTAGATGGGTCTTATTGATTGGCATCACCCAGAATTGAGAGACAAACATTTTTTTTTCTAGAACTGCATATCAATAAAAAACAAAAACAAAAAAACCCCAAAAGAACTAAAATCTTGACCCTTCTAGGAATGACATGAAAATTATCAGCAGGAAAATTGGCACATGATGAAAAAAAAAAAAAAAAAAGACAAAGCTTGTATATAAAAGTTTCATTTGTTACTTTATCAAATAACTGTCAAACATCAACCATGGGTCACAGCGTTAATGTCAAACTGATAAATTGAAAGTAGACAAACTTGAGCCTCGACTTCAATGAGCCATCTTATTAATCAATGAAAGTTTTTATTTCTTTAGACAATAATTTGGGCTTTTTGTTTCTGGCAGAGCCAAGAAAAAACTCAAGAACGAAATTTTTGAATTTTAATTAATTATATTTTCAAAATAGGGTATTGATTGTTGGAAGAAGACCAAAGTAAAATTTTAAAATATCTTGAAATTTGCATAAATCAACACTCATTCAAGTTGATCTATTTTTTGCAATATGAATTGCTTTTTATCATTACGGCAACAAGTGAACACATCTACTCTTTATTTCTGATCACCCTCCTCAGGCATTGCCTTAGATTGATGATCTGAGTCAGAGTTGTGATAAAAAGCAATTAAAAATTAAAATGAAGGTAAAAACAAGTCATAATTAATAATAGAAATATTATAATCATTATTACTGTATGATTATTGTTTCTTTCATGTTTTTATGCATAGAAAGATACTATATACAAAGATATACATTTCACTACCTGACGCTATATATGTATCGTATGTATCTGTTCCAATTCATGAACTGACCTAAGGACTGAACCAGGGACTCCCTGTACATCCAAACTGGCACTTATTAAATCATTTGCAATTTCATAGTTTTGAAAAAATTTTATCGAAATATATAAAGTATACTTCATCGAAAGACGGCAAAGAGTTCTATCCTTTTTTTATATGCGATAGTATTTTTGATTTTTAACTATTTTACATGTTTTCCTGTGGAAAATGTCGGTGATGTCATAAATAAAATTTATTCCAACTATATTTATCCTTTAATGGAATTTTTTTTTACATGACTTCAAATTTTGATGCTATGGTTGTTCAATTATTGACTGTGATGGTGGGTTATTATTTTTACTAAAAGATGAAGAATTGTAACCCAACATTTTTATCGATTTTGATGATTTTTTCACCATCTTAATTTATAGTTGTTTTTTTTTTAATGCAACTTACAATTTGGGCCTTTGTTTCTATTACAAGAAATGAACACTGCAATGTTAAAAAAATGTTATAGCTTCTTAGATAATGGATGCTTCCTTACATCACATTCTTATTTCAAGAAATGATTTGAAGAAAAAAAATAATAACCAAATGTTTTTTTTTATGTCACAGTACATCATTGAAGAGTGAGGGATCATTTAAGCATGTAAATCTTCCCACTCAGTATTTTGTGGGAGGGGATTTTCAAAAACTAACTAGCTAAAACCCTGCCAAGGAGTCACATTGGTACACACAAAAAAATTTCATGGGATTATGAGGAGTGGTTTTTGGTGTAGGCTGTCACAGACAGAGAAATGGATGGACAGACTTTTGGTGAATTATAATAAGATAGTATTTACTTCATCTTCCTGGTTTTCTTCTTTCAGTTTTCTTTCATGTCTTCGTCGTCTACGTTCCTCATCATCCTAAAAAAAAAAAACAGGTTTTGAATGTATAAGGTGCAAAAACAGATATTGGAAGTAAAAAACACAAAAGGAGCCAAGTGACTATGAAAAGATTCATCTGTTCTTTTTGATATTTGTGCATAATCAGTTTTTTTTTTTATTGGCTTTCTTATGTTAGTTGATCATATTATTTTTTGCCTGAGTACTCCCCAGGCTTCCAGTGTATATCACATTCTGTACCTTTCAGGAACCTACGGTTATGTCCAAAAATTACGTGCGTAGAATGGAGGTAACTCCTGTTTTTGAAATGAAGAATTATCTCCCTCTTAAAAGGAAATATTTCATGATGGATTAAAATAAATTTAAGTGTTAAACTGTTTTTATTTACCAAATTGAAATTGTTTTTAGTTAATTTCCCGTTCGATTTTGAAAACTGCGAACAAGTAAAAACTATAACGACTAAATTTATAGAAAGTGAATTTGGCTTTCATAGATCGGTCTCTCTCTAATTGCTTTCAACATATCTCAATTTGGACTGGAAGAAAACTTGGCTTCTATAGACCTGGACATGTTTGTAGCGAATAATAATTTGCAAGGAGTTGTAAATTCAGCTTCTTGGAAGCAGACAGCTAATTGGTACTAAATGGAAGCCAGAAAGATATACACTTACTCCCTCAGTCCCTTTTCCTTCCTTCTTTCTTTCATGTCTTCGTCTTCGTTCCTCATCCTAAAGAAAACAATACAGAGAACAACTCATCATGCTAGACTTATAAAAAAAAGCATAGAAAATGTGAGTGGTGTTCCTTAGTCATCACCAGAAATAATTCAGTTGGCCAACCACTACAGAGATAAACTGGGGGGCTCATTTTGAAATTGAATTATCATAACCTGTTCTATGCAAATGTCCATGATAATAAAATGTTACATTTGGAGTTACTGAATGTCATAAACTGCTGAACAGGGCTCCTAATTGACAATCAAAATTTTTGGTGGTGGAAACAATGTTCCTTAAAATTATTACGACAGGTAGGATAAAAAATAATGGAAAAAAGTTACCAAAGTTTGAAGTGGGGAGTTACAGGTCAGTAGCTAGATTTCTTGATATTAATATCAAAATTTCCTAATATTGAGTTAGAAGCACTTTTTGTGTATTAAGCATGGAGGCGTCCACTATAAAGTAATGCCACAATTACCAGATCACGTGACACTGACAAAAAGATGATTTTTGGTAAAAAGCATCTTATCAAGGAACATCTTTCTAGAAAGTTTCAAATAAGTCCGACTCAAAACAGCTGAGAAAATTGATTTTAAATCAAAGTTTAGCTGCAATTATTGACAGATCATGTGACCCTGAGAGGAAGGTTACGAGTAAATCTGACTTGAAATATCTGAGAAATAATACTGGGACTAACCAACAAAGCCTCTTACATTAAAAAAACTCCAAACTAATACACCAATTAAACCGATTAAAAAGATATAGAAATGATGACACTAACTCTGTCAGGAGTGCTGCTTTCTTTGGTTTTCCGTTCTCGCTTCCTTTGTCTGTGTTCTTCTTCATTCTGGGGAAAATAAATTCAGACATATTAGACTGGAAGACAAAAAAAAGAAAAAAAGAAAAAAAAGAAAAAAAGAAAAAAAGAAAAAAAAAGAAAAAAAGAAAAAAGAAAAAAAAGAAAAAAGAAAAAAAAGAAAAAAAGAAAAAAAGAAAAAAGAAAAAAAGAAAAAAGAAAAAAAGAAAAAATGAAAAAAGAGCAAAAAAAAAGAAAAAAAGAAAAAGAGAAAAAGGAAAAAAAAGAGAAAAAGAAAAAAAAGAAAAAAAGAAAAAGAGAAAAAGGAAAAAAAAGAGAAAAAGAAAAAAAAGAAAAAAAGAAAAAAAGAAAAAAAGAAAAAAAGAAAAAAAAGAAATAAAGAAAAAAAGAAAAAAGAGAAAAAGAAAAAGAAAAAAAAAAAAAAAATAAAAGAAAAAGAAAAAATGAAAAAGAAGAGAAGTTTAGTATGTATGTATGCATGTATTATAGTTGTTCTCTCCTTATATCCTCATCATGTGTTGTGGAGTAAGGTACTAATGGACAATTGTTAGTAAGACCCACTTCTGGCTCGCCAGGTCTGTCAAAGCTTTGTTCTACTCTAGGTACCTGATATTCCCAATAGTCATCCATCTATGTTCTGACCAGGTTCAACACTGCTCAAGAACTGGTGTGTCCAATGTGATTTAGACATAACCCTTTGCCTGAGTGCTTAGTGATGAGGCATTAAGTACCATTTTTGAAGTCTTTGGTATGACTAGGCAGTGGATTGAACCACGGACTATCAAAACAGAGGTGAGCACTCTTCCATTGGGCCATGGTGGCTTGGTAATCCTGCACAAATTCTTGCAACAACTACCACCATACTTAATGAAAATTAACTTTGAAGCACTTTCAGATCGAGTGTTTTTGTTTATAATAGCAGGGATGATTGAGTAAATTTTTTCTCCCTTTGATTATAACCATTTTCAATTTGCCTTTTGCTGTTTGGCATTTGGCTCAAGTAGTTAATACTTTTTGAAAGAAAAAAAAAGGTTCACAGTATATTTATGAAAGAGATCTTTCTGTGATATAACATTTGTCAGGTACATTTAAAGATGAAGGTGAAAGTGAAAATTGAATGAAGAAGCGATTGTTGAATTCCAAATCTAAGATTAATCTATATCATAATAACTTGATTAAAGGCAACCTTCGCCAACCATTAAGCTCAGTCAAGTCATTTCCTTTGTATCGAATTAATATTATTTTTTTTTTTCTTTTCGGGGTCAAAAGTTTGGGGAAACCTTTTTCCCTTTTTGGCGGCCAAAAGTGACGAGGCAACCCACCTTTAGGGATCGAAAGGAACTTTTTAGGGAACTTTTTTTTGAAAAATGCTAATTATAGAGTAATTTCCCTTATCAATTTGTAAATAATTATTATCAATTCAAAGGAAGTGATGAGATTCAGCCTCATGGCAGGCGAATATTCATTAAAGATCAATCACTTATACTGTTTGATTGAATTAAGTTGTGAACAAGTAAAAACAAAATCAATAAGAGAAGTGTATTCTGAGTATTATGTACATCATGAATAATGCTGCTGCTTTTAGTTTTCTGTTCCCGCCTTCGTTGTCTACGTTCTTCCTCATCCTGAAAAGACAAAAATCAAAAGCAGAATGAATGAATGGACGAATACCAAAAAAATGCTATCTTACCACAATATTTGCATTAAATGAAGGTGGTTTCATAGGGGAGGGCTTTTAGAGGTGAGAGCTTTGAAAGGATAGATTTGTGTTTAAGAATAACAGGAAACTACTAAGACAAAAAAATGCATAAAGATAGGAATAGAGGAGCAGGGGTTCCAAGCACGTGGGGACAAAGACAATGCCACTAGGGACAGTTATGCCATATTCTAGCAGAGGGCATGATTATCAATTTACAGATATTATAGGGTAGTTGAAATTTATGCCCCTTCACACCTGCGTCTGGGGGCAACTGGTTTCAAAGACTGACCAAAAGATTTGATCCATTACATTATTTTACAATGATCATTTTTAAAAAACAACTTTTGACTTTACCCAGTGCCTATGTGACACTAGGGGGCCAGGAGTCCCCCGTGTTCTGAAAATTACTATGGCTGTTACCAAAAATTACTATGGTTATTACCAGTAATTACTATGGTTATTACAAAAGGAGTTATCTGTGTTAAAAGGGATAATGTGTTTTTTTGAGGATACTGTGGAAAGTGAGAATTGTGTGCTTCCAAGTGGGAGTCACCTGTACTTTCTCAATCTAGTGTCATCTGTCAAATCCTGGGTTGCAAAAGACAGATACTTTTAGAGAAAGTTTTCTTCCCGATTCGATGACCAGATAAGGGCTTAACATGTTTTTTGAAGATACTGTAGGAAGTGAGAATTACATGCTTCCAAGTGCGGGCACCTGTGCCTTCTCAATTTGATATCTTCTGTCATTTCCCTGGGTTTCAAAAACAAGGCCAGATAAGGGCCAGTGTCTGGGGTCTTGAGAGAAAGAGTAAAGCTTATGAAAGAAAAGTTATTTGCGGAGTCCTTGAGAGAGGGGGAGACTAATTTATGATCTTGGACGGACTTGCGTTGTGAGATGGATGAGGGTCAATATTTGGGGTTTTCTGGAAAGATCGAGATAACAGGAAAAAGAAAGAAAGGAAGTCAATTACAAAGAAATACAGTGTTGATACCAAGGGCTTAAATAGGAGGGATCTTCGTAACAGCGGCAGAGAGTAAAATTGGGTTTGGAGAAGAGAATCGCTGCCAGTCTCTCTCGTGTTAGACGCCGCCCTTAGTAACCGTCAACCGCTGCTACCATTCAGTAGACTACCGTTCGTGACATGAGAGACCAGTCGTCAGTTTAACTTAGATGAAAATCGGCCTCCTCTCTTTTCAACTGCGAATAGGCATTTCCCGTCTCCAGAGATATTAATAATCAATATTCTATATAAAACATTTAAACGAAATTCCGACTTGTTGCCTTCTTTTACGGCTGGTTTAGTATAGTTTGTGAGGCCATCACCATAGGTGAACCCCCACACCTACAGAGATTCCAGTAGGTTCTATCAAGGCGCCACATGTCTTCAATATTTACTTAGGGTTTCCTCGATTTTCAGGGGTTCAAGAAATTACAGTTTGATTTTAAATATGTGCAATATACTGTCAAAATCCTAGAGAGTTGACTTCATTATTGCAATTAGTCAGACATGGAATTTAAGATTTCTGAATTTAAGACATGAATAAAAGAGAAAGAGTAATTCCATGATGTCATGTTGTGTAAACTCACGATTTCCAAGTTCTGTTCTTTTTTTGTAAACATTGAATTATAAAGAATATTTTCAGGAGAATTTGGATTTTTAAAGATTTTTTCCTCAATTTTGGGTCAAAAATTAAAACAAGTTGTCAACTGTAGCTATGTCTGGCTGTTCATGCAATAGACATTTGATATTTGTTAGTAATTTAATTTGATTTAATGTAACATTTTCAATGAGATGGGTGAGCATGGTAACTGAATTCTAGGGACAGTTTCAGAGAGACACATCTGCATAACATTCTCAATTGACAATCTTACATGAAATGTTGCTTATACCAAAGGAAACCCCCTAAAAACAATATTGATCTATTGTAAAATAATATGACACCCCAGGGCTAATGAGTAATCAATTTTTCTAAAGAACAATGATTTAAACTACTTCATTTCCAAATAGATGATAAAGCAATAAATTGATGAAAGTGTGGTATCTGTTCACAGTACATACTTTGATAGCTTTGCGCTGCTGCAATACGGTGGTCAATCATGGCCTACCGAAGCTCAGTTTTGCTAAACGCCAGAGACCTAGGATTCGACCTGTGGCCTTAAAAATAACTCTGCCCTGTCTCGGCAGGGTGGGGGGAAGCAGTATGCCTGGGGGCAGCACCTTCCCACCACGCTAAAAGGGATGGGTCGGGCTTACCCTGATGCCTCTACAACACTAGCTGTGGGGACCGGAGCAAATTTCTTAACTTTCCTGTAACTTGAACTCTACATTGAAGACGACCTTGTGTCATATCCAGCTCTTCTGGGGAAGTGAGTAAATACAGATAAACTGATGGAAATGTTTTGAAGGTGTAAAACTGTTTGTTATTTGTAATTGTTCGATTTTTATCCGGAAAAGAATCACTCACATGATCCGCTAGAAGTTTGTCATCTTTGCTTTTTCTTTCATGCCTTTTTTGTCTTCGTTCTTCTTCCTAGAGAAAGAGAAACATCTAAAATATGCAGCTGACATAACATGTAAAAAGAAGAAAAAAATGAAAATGAATTTCAGGTCTGGTTGGTCACTCAATAGAAACTGTCAGGAGACTAATGTCTCTTGGCATGCTGCGTTGGGGGTAATTAATTAAAAAATTAGAAAAAGAGGTGATCTGTAAACAAGTTTCTCGCCCTTTTTTAGGCAGTGATCAATGAAAAAGCCTGAATATGCAGCCAATCACTAACTGAGAGATCAACAAACTTGCATTTCAAATTGCCCCCTGGAGGGTAGGGAGTGGTTAAAAAGTGGTTAAAAAAAAAAAAAAAGAAAGTTCCCCCCAAGGCATCATCATCATCATCAGACTTTTATCATTTGCCGTTGGGCATAGACCTTCTCCAGGATTTGCCACATCTCAAAATTGTGGCGTCTGAACCTGTCCAGTTAGTCACCCCATCTCATATTCCGTTGGCTTTGGTTCCACATTTAATCTATGTTGTCAGTTGTGATGTCCATTGCTTGTCGGCCATCCTTGCCAAATGGCCAGCCCATTTAAGTTTTTATAATGGCCTTTAGGTCTTGGATGCCTGTCTTTTCCCTAATATACTGTGCTGTCTTGAGATCTCTCCATGTGAAGTTGAGCATGAATCTCTTACGTGGATGTTGCATGGTTCTCAGTCAGAGGGTAAGTCTTTTGGTTAGGTTCCTTGTTTCAGCTCTATAGGTGACTATTGGGAGGATGCATTGGTTGTATACTCTTCTTTTTAGGACTAATGGGATTTTCTTGTTCTTGAAAGTTGAGTTTACTCTACCAAAGGATTGCAACAAGGAGTAAATATTGAAAGTTTCAGCCCTCTGCACTCTCTTGGTGCAGCCTATACGTATCATAAATACATAGCCAGCCAAACCAACTTACACAGAAGAGACCTATGTTGAAGGTTATGGTGGCAGTTTTGGTTGACTGTCTCTAATGAGTAGTCATTTAAATAATTACATACATAATCAATATTATTGTTTTCCTTTGTTCATTGTTCTCGTTTTCTGTATCTATATTCTTCCTCATCCTAAAAACATAAAAATCAAGGGGAAAAAACAAAAAACAAAATTAGATCAAATGTAGAACGTGGACCTCAAAATTGATTCAAGTCAAAATCACAAATTTTCAGATTACACCATGGCATGAAAGACATGTGCACAGTAAGTCTTTTAAATTTTGTGATACTATTCTTTCACAATATTCTTTTATGTACACTGCAGATCCATTATAATGCAGAAGTTGGACTTCATAAATTTCAACTGCATTATAACAAATTTTCCATAATTGCAAATTCAATCCAAATCAAGAACTAGCTCCAAAACTTCTCCAGACGAATCCTCGTAATTCATGCAAAAATGCAGAGAAAACCATAGGGATGGGGTAGGGTGAGGTCAGTCTGGTAGGAAGACAGAAATAAACAATACTGTTTACAATGATGTACAGCAAGTTTCGGGCCAGAAACTTCTCCAACTACATAGCAAACACGTCCACTTGAGTGTTCACTGGCAGCATCTGTAATGTAGCCGATTTTCTATTCCCTCCCTCTCAGTTGGCCACATTAGATGGGGATAAATCAAATTTAAGTCAAGTTGAATCATTCTTGAATTGTTGATACCACGTAGGTAGGGATGACATGTTGGCTACATCTAAAGAAGTTTTTTTTGTCTGTTAATATTCATTGCTTTGACTTGAAACTGAACACACTGCAATATATATTGTACATCACCATTCAGCCTAAAAATATCGCAATATGATTACTGTAATGTTTTTGTCTAATTCATTCCTTTTTACAGTTACTTCTGAATGAGTGAGGGTCTTTCTATTTTGATTCAGGTATTATTTTGTGAGTTAAATTCAACATTTTGAAAATTAGGAGCCTTTCTCAAATTGCATTATATTGAGCTACATTATAATGGATCTACAGTCAATTTAAAAGGGTCTGAATTCTTCATTTCATCCTCGTTTTGATTAAGTTAAATTTATTTTCTATTACAGTGTAATCTGAAAATTTGTGCTTTTGACTTAAATCAATTTTGGGTCAAATTTCTACACTTGATCAAAAAAAGGAAAAAAAAAAAGAATACTTGCTTTTTATTTTTATGAATTTGATATAAAAACAAGTGCCTCTTTTTACTTTTTGTAAACTAACTCTTTTCCATTGTTCTGCAGAAGATTGTGGAAGAAAAAAAAAAAAACATTTACCTCCTCTGGTTGATTTGCCTCTCTCAGTTTCCTCTCGTGTCTTCTCCGTCGACGTTCTTCTTCATCCTTTTAAAGGAGAAGAGAATCAAGGGTTATTTCCGAGAAGTCAAACGTGAAATAGAGGCGACTTACTCTTTTTTTGGGGGATGAACGATTATCTCCCCTTTAAAAGTATATATCCCTTAACAGATAAGCATACAAACTTGAATTTATTTTTATTTGCCTAAACTTTGGGAGGTATAAAAGTTCCGTGGTAATTGCACTGATTGAATTTTTCAAAATTTCTCCAAAGTCAGTGAAAGTAGCTTTCCTTTATTACTATTGACTCCACGGATAATCAAGTTTGAGTATTGGAAGGACAACTGTAGTTCCAATAATGAAGATAACATAAAAAGAATTACAATTCCAAAAAAGAACAGACAAGAGATTGAAGGAGAGCAAAACTGAATTTATACAAATCAAATATCAATAGAATGAACACAGAATAAAAGAAATAAGATGAAAGAATCAATAAGAATAAGAGAAAGATACTACTTACATCCTCAACCAATTTTCCTTCCTTTAATTTTCTCTCGTACCTTCTTCGTCTATGCTCTTCCTCATCCTGAAAAATGGAAATCTATTTGCAATTTTTTATAAAGAAATGGCTATCTTGGACCTCAACACCCACGTTATAACAGGGGATGCCTGTAACTAGTAACAGGTATAACTATGAATCTGCAGAGAGCAAGAAGTTAGTCTCTGCAGAAATGATTGTGTGTTATAGGAAAATGAAAGACTGGACATCACTTACTTCTTCTATCACATTCCCTTCTTTTGCTTTCATTTCATGCCTTTTTCGTCTTCGTTCTTCGTCTTCCTATAAAGCACAAAGGGCCAAGATGCACAGAGGAAGCAAAAGATTTAAATGACAAGTCCAGTTAATCACTCAACAAAAACTATCATGAGACCAACATCTTTTAGCAGCATGCCGTGTTGGCAGTTATCAATTAAAAAATTGGAAAATAGGGAGATCAATGAATAAGTTACAACTCTTACATTTTGTTGGGTAGTGATCACAAAGTCTGAATTAAAAAAAAAAAACAGGTGTAAATGCCACTGGACACTGAGTGATCGATTTAGCATAAACTTACATTATAAATTGAACCTCCCACAAAAAACCTTTTTGGAGTAGGAATTTTTACAAACTGACCTCCTCAACTAAAAACTTATTAGGGATGGGGTTAAATTTTAAACAAACAAAAAAGTTTTTATTAGACATGATAAAGAGTAAATATTGACATTTCCAGCCTTCCAGCTCCCTTGACGCAGCCTATATGTGTTACAGACCAACTTGAAAACTGTTGATGGTTTCTCATATCTAATGACCTTTTTTTTATTCATCCTGAAAAATTGGATATGATCAGATATAGTTCTGACTAGTATGTTTGTGTACAGGCTTTTATCTTTTAGAAAGCACTTACCTCTACACTAACTCAATTGAAAAAAGAATTCCCGGATCTGCCCCAACATTTAATCACTTTTGTATTCCATGGCCCACCCTTACATAAAATTTTATCAAAGTTCATTTGGTACTCTGAGATATTTATGGACAGAGGTGAGAAAATACATGAATGTATGAAAAAAAAAAAAAAAAGAAGCTTTTCTTTTTTTCCCCCCCGGGAGTGTGTTATATATCAGCCATCATAGGTATAGATGAATAAGAGAGAAAGCTGATTGTTCAATTTACTTACTGTAAGTGCGTGAGGTCTTGCATTTTGTTCTGCCCTTCTGGCCTTTCTTGCTTCTTTCAATCGTCTAGCTTCCTCCTCAACCTGTAATCAAGAATTTCAAACATAATTGGAACAGAATTTTGAGGGGATGGGAACAAAGTAAGGGATACAACTCAATAGAAATCATCATGTGGCTGACGTCTTTTGGCAGCATGCCATGTTGGGGTGATTAATTAAAAAATTGGAAAAAGGAATGATCAATGAATAAGTTACTTCTTCAGCCATTTTTTTTGGTAGTGATCACTAAAAAAGTCTGATTTCCAAAAACCAAGCTAAAAACAAACTAAGGGTCAATTTAGCATAAACTTACATTGCAAATTGAACACCTCACTAAAACCTATCTAAGGGCTGAATTCAAAAGACCAAACAAAACGAAAAAAAAGTTTTTTTCTAGACATAATGAATGTTCAGGTTTTCAGCACTCAGGCTGGTATGGCCTGTACACATGATATACACATAGTCAGCCAGCCAGACCAACATGAAAAATGAAGAAACCTTTGTTGACAGTTTTGGTTGTAAGTTCCTAATACAAGATACAATAAATAAATTTGTTATTTTTAGATAGGATATCATTTACATTTTTAGAATATTTCTTGTGAAGAATTTATTTTTCCCATTTGGGTTATTTCAATTATATACCATCATATATACGTAAAATATAAACATCAATATAAAACAAGCCAGAAGGCCAGTCTGGATCTTACTAAATCCATAGCCAAACCAATACATATTAAGTTGTTACATATGGAATGTCATTTTTTTTAATGCCGATCGCCACCACTTGATAGGAGTAGGGTAGCTCTTAGGAGTGCACATTGTCATATATCTTGAGGATGGGGTTGGGTCTGCAGTTTGGTCCTAGCAGGGCAAATTACTGTTAATCAGTGGCAAAGCAGACGCTGAGCAATCACAGAGCAATCTTGTTGCTGCATACAGCACTTGGTATTCTCAGACAGTCACTCCTTGAGGTGATAACCAGGCTAGGCATCACTCAACTTAGGTGATCTCATGAGAACTGGTTTATCCAATCTGATTTGATCAGATAAGTTTTTTGAATAGTAAGATGAAGGATGTTATAAACAACAAAGAAAAAAGGCAAATATTTGATCAAAATATGACCCATTTGAAGCAATAACCTTTTTCCAATGATTCTCTTATGTTGATATGTCATCTTATAAAATTCTTCAATTCAGTAAAAGCAAGAACAATAGCTTCCCTATCATTGAATCTTTTATCATGGATATTAAGTTCAAAATGCTTAAAAAGATGATAATTTGGAAGAGGAGGAATGTCATATGAATTTGGAGGATGCTGCAAGACTTCCTGTTCCAATATTCTAAACTTGGACCATTGTTTCTCCACCTTGTCAATGAAATGACAAGTTTTCCCCACTTACCTCAGAATTGAATCTGGGAAGTGAATGTTGCAGTTGTTTACAGAAATTTAAAATTTTATCAAAGTAAATAAACCAAATTAAGCACAATGACAAAATGCTACGATTAAATCAAAAATAATTTTAATAAACTAATGTGAGCAACACTGATGAGAAATATTCAGACCTTTGGTTGCACACTTATACTCCATCTTGCATCACGTGTTCCTACAACCCTTAAGCAAAAAACATTCACCATGACTTTTATTTTTACCAAATAGGTTTATTTCCCCCTAGGACTACCCAACCCCCCATTGGGAGTTAACTGATAGGTGTGGAGACTGGCATTATCATAGAGCATTTCATTCAGTTCATGAGGGACCCATTTTTCTAACTTTTCCTATTGCCTTGAGATGACATGATATTGCTGTTGGAACCCTATATTCACCAGAAAGTATTCATGGGTAGTTGGCCACTTGTTGATAATTCTCTTTCATTAAGAACAAATTGGGTGATATGCCATCTCTATGAAATTCCATGAGGTTTATTATTGGTATCCATTTTACTAGACCTAAATCTATTGAAGCAACATAGAAAAGTTCATACTGTAGTAGTTCTCACTCCAAATACTCTGTTGATCTCATTAGTAGAATGAAGTCTATATTGAATCTCTACCTCCAGACCTACTAATTTCAAAATTGTCTTAGGTAAGTCCGACATAAAGCCCAGATTATCTCCCCTTGTAGCCCAATCTAGAAACCCTGAATTTATTAGTCATTTTTCACTGACCTCTTCTTGTAGTTGTTTCCGCCTGCTGGCCAGATTTTGGCTTTTTTTATCACCTTTCTCTTCCTAAAAAGAAAAAAAGAAAAAGAAAAAAGAGAAAAAGAAACTTATAAAAACAATATTGCCATCTCAGCCTAAAAATGAATCACCATAGCCAAGTTACTTCATTTTTCTCACAGTATCCCCTTTCTGTTAGTTCTCTGTCACCCAAGTCTTTACTAACCCACCTTCCCCATCCTGACCCTTCAGACAGTGATAGAAAGTTACATAGAGCAATTCATAATTTGATGAGATCAAAAGGTGCTGATTGACTGGAGTTGTCAGTCTCATGGGAACAGGAGTAACAGAATCACTAAAACGAAAAGGATGTAATTTTTGTTTTGAAAGAAATTAAAAATTTAGCAATATACTCTTTCATACTCTCTCTAAGTATCATTCTAACCAAACTTTTCTATGACAAGGCTGTTACAAAATAAAAGTGTTGATTTCAAATGGCAACAAGCTGGTCATGTTGCAAAAATGGCAAACAACCGCTGGATATCACAACTAACAGAGATCACATGCAAAACTGTGGCTGGCAAAATATAAGATTTTGTTGTTTGGTCGGATTGGTGATTGTGGCTACAGTAATTCAATATTATAGATCTTGAGCATTCACATGAGGTTATAGCAAAATCATTGACTTCAAGACTTACTTTCCCTTACATGATACATTAATGCAAATACATACAGAAGTGTTGAATAGATTGCATACCTTATCCATGTCTCTCGTTTTCTTAATAGAAGATGATTTTTCTCGGTGCTGCGTCCTTCCAGAAGCATCTTCTTCCTGGTGAAAGAAAGATGATTGAGAGAGATAAAGTTTCACTTCCAAGATGATTGGATGTTTTTAGGACTTTACATAAGTTTTTTTTCAGTTAACATTGTCGTTGACAAAACCTACATTGTAATCGATGAAACATCCGATGATAAGAACATACTAAGAAGAATCAACAACAACTCAATATTTTGAATTTCATCATTTGTAAGAGTAAGAAAAGTATGGAGTTCAACTAAATTCAATCAGCAGTGACATAATTTGGCCATATTGTATTTAGCCTAAAGTGAGTGAGAGAAAGTTTAGGCATCATTCTTTCAGCTTTCCTCTCCTCATAATAGTAGAATTATTACTACATTCTATGAATGTACGTTTAAAAGTTCAAAGGAAAATTCTAGTTTCTTTCGAATTAAACAATTGCCAGAAAGAAAACAATGAGTACACGGAGCATATAAAATCTGAATAAAACAGACAATACCTTTAGTGCCTTTCGCAACTCTTCTGAGGTCCATGTATCATTTTTTGATCGTGTCTAGAAAATAAAAGTCAGTTTATAAAGATGAAAGCCATTTAACTTTTAAGAGATTGTAATTAAAAAGAAAGCAATTTGAGGTTTTTCTAAGTTTCTCATCTTATTAGGAATTTTTTTTTTCTTCACTATAAAAATAAGACATTCATTTTTATGGTTTCTGGCTTGGAATAAGAGTAATAAATATAACTTTTATCTCCATTTGCTTTATTAAAAATATTAGCTATTTTATAATTATAGACTAAATTAATTCAAATATCATCTATTTTATTACAAATTTTTCCAACGACTTTTTCCTGCCCAGAAATCAAAGTTATGACTTTCATTCCTATGACATGTAAAGAAGAAAAACTTTCTATAAAATAAATCAAAACTTCTTATATCCTCATCATGTTACATAACAGGCATTGCACCCATTGAGAAGGTGCTGCAATAACCGCCATTTGTAGTAAAAACTAGTATGACACATTCTATGATCCAACTGTCAGATGGTGCACCTGACAGCTTATGGAGACGCATGGCCCTACCCCCAGGGTGACTCAATGGAGTGAGCATAAGCAATTAATGCTCCCATATAAAAAGACTGTTATATCAAGTTGGGGTTGTATAAAACAATTGTGCTGCATTATCATTAACTATGTATAAGGGTCAAAATTTCAAACACTCTTGTCCTTGGTGAGCAAGTCCTGATCCTGGAAGTGGCAAATAGAAAAAAAAGTGAGAAAATTAATGAAAGGAAAACAGATTTCAGGTTATACAGAATAATCTGCCGTGACCATGATAAACATTAAATATTGATATATCAATAAATAATCAATGATATAAAATAAATAAATAATACATTGAATTAAATAATAGGTCAAAAGTTATGAGGACACAAAACGAAAGAATGCTAAGATTTCTAGAAATTTTGGTTCAATAATTTTAATATTCCAGAAGTAAGTTGAATAAGTTTTTAAACTTCTCTAAGATTTCATTGACAATAACAAAACAAAAAACAAACAAAAACACTAACTGTTAACCAATTGAAAATATAAGAGGAAGGTCAGCTTTGAAATACTACCATAAAAGGTGAAAGGTTTCATTTGATTGGCGTTTATGTGCCCAATTGCCAAGTGAAGCAAGTCGACTTCTTTCAGCGGATCGATCCTTTTGTGATGTTAAGGTGGGTGGTTCCAGTGGGTGATTAGAATGCCATCCTTGATCCCAACATAAATCATTGAGGATATAGAGGGCAAAATAATAACAACTCGGATGTGATTCTATTTCAGGGTTTGGAATGACACCCTAATGATATAGTATGAACTTTGGCCAATAGGTGCAACACTGTAGTTACACCAATTGAGTATGCTAGGAGAGTTTATGTAGGACACTTGGATTGTCCAAGTTTTTGTAGTGTAGTTTTTGTCATAGACTAGTGATGATCCGTATAAATAAAGGTAAGGCTAAACCTAGGATGACTGGTTACTGGATGAGCACTCATGAAAATGTGAGGATTGACAGAAGTTCTCCTTGAAAATAAGTCGGGGGCAATTTTAAAAGAAAGACTAGGTTGTTTGTTGCCGACTCAACCAAGATAGATTAGTAGAACAGACAACATTAGAATCAAGAGTAAAAGAGACGTAGGTAAAGTTGCCATAGCTAGGGCAGAGCTTGCCTCCTTGCTTGAAACGGAGGACCAAGCACTGATAGTTAGAGCTAGGTTAAAAAGAACGATAGACAATAAGTGACTACAAATGAAGTATTCAGGTTTAATTTCCAGGAGATTTTTTCCAGGAAGCCTCAAGGCGATAGAAGCAGCAGGGCGTGAGGGACTCATAATAGAAGAAGAAGTTTAAGAAGGGTTGAAGGATGTTGGAACAAAGAAGACTCTGGTGATTGATGGCCTGCCCAACGAATTGTATTTGAGGCTGTTGTCCATATTTATCGATCTTCAACCACTGACTAAGGCAGGGAAAATATTCCTCAGTGTAAGTGTAGTGAAATTACTATGCAAAGACAAAGATGGATGGGATAGGATAGATAATTTTAGACTCATAACTCTGTTGAGAGATTTTGTTCATGGTCTTGTTCACTGTTTGCAGACTGTGCTGTATACTTAGATTGGTCTACAGCAGACCTGTTCTGTGAGCTGGGACGGGACTTTCCCAGACTACCTGCATTTGGTGTGCATGATCATTGAAAAAGTCAACAATGGAGCTGTGCAGATCAAATTAGATCAATCCAAAGCTTCCAATAGGGTTGACCATCATTTCTTGGAGTGCATCTTGTCTGTGGCTGGAATTGACCAGGACTTTGGTTTCTGGATTCGTCTCTGGTATGCATCTCCCAGCATGATGGTCGAAGTGAATCGGATTATATTGAAACCTTTCAGATTGTGCAGATCAGTTTGTCAAGGTTGTCCATTTTCGTTGATGCTGTACTTTCCTGTGCAAGTTGAAGGTGAATCTGGCCCTATGCAGAGTAATGTTACCTGGAATGAACACCTCAGTCAGGTACACCTATGTAGATGATGCAACCTTGTTTTTAATGAGCATTGTCGAGATACAGGGGAAGTCAGCAAAGAAAACAAAAGTATGAAATGATGGCAGGGGTCAAAATCGCAACAAATTCGAGGCTTGTTGCTGGGCTCATGGAGGGATTAGTTGATCCGTTTGGACGGACAGGCTGAGCAAGATACTTGATATCTGGTTCAATTCCAACCTCCAGCTGGAGAAGAATTGGTCGGAGATACAGGAGTGGGTTGAGGCAGTGGTTAAAGGGGAGACATTATTTTGTGTTAGTGAGGGATCTGTATGAGAGGAACTTGGTTCGATAGGGGAGGAGAGTTGCTTCATCAGGACTTGGGTGTCTGCGATAAAATACCTCAACAACTAGGTATCCCTCACCTGGCTGGTTATTCAGAAAATGGTCTGGTAGATTCGCCAGAATGCGTGTGCTGGGGTTAACATGAGGAGGCTATGGAGCACGCCTTCTTTCACGGCAGGGTTGTACACCTGTTATTTCTTTTACCCCCCGAATAAGTAAATATGGGATTAAGTGGGAATTTCATAGAGAAACTGTAGTATTTAGGGAATGTACAATGAAAGAAATACTCAAAACAGACAGTTTTCACCTAATGAAAATCAATACGTAAGAGGTTGTTAAGTCACACCACTTGCCAACTGCGCTGCAGAGAGATTCGTATAAAATTCTGATGATTAAGGTGCTCAAAAATCGGACGTCTGACCAGTGGCCACCCTACCCGAAAAAAACGCAATATTAACCGATCTTAGGTATTAAAAATTTCTTGGGGAGCATGTCCCCAGACCCCCGATCCCAATTTTTTTCCCCGGAAAATCTTTTCTTCTTAGGGTAGGGGCGAGGGGGCAATGAATCTTGATAGACCTGCAACAGTCCGTATACCTTGGTTAATGCAACAGGTGAATCTTCATGTAAAAACAAAAAAAGACATCATACACATCATCAGAAAGATTTGAAATATTCATTCTTGGTTGATATTTCAAAAATAAAGCATGAATCAGGACAATATATTAAAAAAATGTCCATTTTACTGAGATGTTAATGTTTCTAAAGTTTTTTTTTAAATTATAAAATTTCACACACTCGCTAAACGGTGCACAAATAAAAACAATATATCTATATATTTTTTCTTTCTCATGGATTATCTCATTTCTTTTTAATTGTGCGCCGTTTTTAACATCGAGTGAGTGAAACAATCGGGACCACATTCCTCTTTTAATTATTTCAAAATTTTATTAGTTAAGACTCATACAGTCTGAAGTTTTATACACTAACAATATGAAAACAAAGGGTTTCGCGAAACTAGTTTAAATATTTCTAGAAGTGAATTTGTTTTTGGAAATTAGTATTAAAAAAGTAAGTCATAACAACAAGATTATTCAACAATAAACAAACAAAATTATCTAATTTAAAAAGTGACGATAAACGTTTTATTTTCATTTTTTTTCAAAGAAATGATAAAAATCAAAAGTTTAGAATACTTTACTTACCTTATTCGAGGAGGTCATTGTCGGAAAATCCTCATAGTCCGGTCGTCTAAAAGTTCATGTCAAAAGCACAACTGACAGAATGAAAAACAAACGACAGTTGCTAGTGTAAACTATCCAGCCGCCATGTTTAACGTAAACCAAACCAGTGTTGTTAAGTTCATTTTCAAATTTACATCTAAAATTGAGTAAAAAATCATCTAGAAACATCCAGAATCTCAGATGAAGTCAATCGTCAACATTTCCTTTACTAAAATATCATTTTGTTAAAAATAATACTTATTTCAAAATAATTGAAATTGATACTTATCTTGAAATGATGAAAAATAGTACTTATTCTATTTCTATATCCAATTGAGAATTTTACAGGTGCACCTTGATTAGGTCTGAAACATCTAGATTCTCTGGATGATCTCGGACATACGTTACATATACATAATTAATGAATCGTATGTGACTTTAATCGTCAACGTTTACTTTATGAAAATATTTCTGGTTTTTTAAAGAAAATATACCTTTTTTTATATCCATAGAATAAACAAAAATATTCCTCAAAAATTAAAAATCATCTAAATAATAATTTCTGACATTCAGATCCAACCAAAAACTTCTTGTTCTAGATCCAGATCTAGATTTAGATGGAAAACATCTAGAATTGGCAACACTGACTTAAGAAACATGAAGAAATATCCATTTTTCAACGTTAACATCCATAAATGACCAAATTTAAGATAAAAAATATTAATTTTACGGTTATAATGGAAATAAAAATCATAGTCGAAAAAGTATTTTCAATTTGTAGGCATAGCGACGGTAATTTTTTGCTTATTATTAGAGTTGTTCCCCTTGGAAATGTATTTTTCGAGCACTTGATAGATTTTTAGGGCTTATGATAAATATGTAATCTATCATTGGCCCGAAAACTCCCACCTAAAATCCCGAAAAATCAAAATAAAACCCATTTTCACTTCACCTCTGAATATTAAAACAATCTTATGCGTAAACAAATCAAAACTAACACGACGCAGTCACCCTGGAGTTTACCAATTATCTTGCTCTTCGAGTTATTAGCATTGGTGAAAACAAACAAAAAATATTAACAATTAGTATAAAACATCAGCTGAATAGCCAGTTCAAATTTGTGAGTTGAAGAACACAGCAAAGATAGTCAAAGCCAATTTGAGTGGTTGAACCTTAAAACATGAAATAAAATTACACACAAAAAAAGAATAGAGAAGCACTGGAGATTCAATTAGCAAAAATTAAAAATAAACTCCTCATGAATCGAAATGACAGGAAGTTGGGAATTACACAATCTTGGATTCAGCTCATGAAAAGAATAACTAAAAAATTGCGTTATGAGAACAAAAAAACAATTCTCAACAGAAATTTTGTAATGTTCATAATTCAGTTTGAAAAAGGTTTTGTGGTAATTTTTTTAGTTGGAAAATGAACAGCACGATGACAAAGGATTTTATCTCCTTGTAAGTAGTGATGTCACTGGAGATGTGGAAGGAGAAAAGGAGATATAATTAGTGAATATGCGCTTAGTATGAACATAGACTCAGAGATAAAATAAGGTAAAAAGAACACATGCAAGTATCTAGATAGACAAATGAGATGGACATTTAATACAAGGACATCAAAGCAAATGACGAATGAAAATGAAATACAGGTAATGATAACATTGATACGATTGATTGCGTAAAGAAATGAGAAGAGATAGCGAAAGGTGGGAGCTTAGTTATTGATAGTATAGGCATCAGAGTCAGAGTGGAGGTGTCTGAACTGCTTGTGAATCTATATGGCTTGGAGCGTACCAAGGAATGAATATGGAAACCGAGTTCAGAGTGTGAGCCGAACTGCCATGTTGTGCATGTGACTTTGGGGCTATGATGCTGATAGACACTCAACAGACAGACCATGAAAGACAGAGAACACTGAGTTTTATCCATGCGTATTTCCCAAAGTAAAGAGAATAGAATGGATCATGACTATCGAAGAGTAAAAAGCATTGCGGTTTCATTCATGAGAGTGAGAGATGTATACATGTTTGGGGCATGTGGTGAAGACATGGCTGCATAGCTGTACGTATGTGAGATTTTTCAACCTTGGTGAAGTGAAATAGGCAAAGTACAGATATAGGTCATGATGGAAAAAATGCTTAAGATTGGATCTGCATTGGCGGTTGGCGAAATGATAACGATCTTAGGGAGAAGGAAAGAGAGTGGAAGAGTAGCTAGCAAAAAGTGCTGGGGCCAAAAGTGTAACCAGTTAGGAGTACTGGAGCCAATGAGCATTGGACCATGTGCACCCAGGGTTTTTATAGGGGTCATCTTTGAAAGTGACGTTTAATTCCTAACTAAAAGTGCAGGGGCTGCTACAAAGTCATTGACCAGTAAGGCCGAAATATTACTAATGAAAAGTTGAATAAAATAGTACGTAATGTCTTGTGTCTTTTGGTATCCTCCAGCCCCACCTTTTATCATCTGTTGTTGGACATAGATCTTCCCCAAGATTTGCTAGATTTCTATGTCGCGGGAGTTGTGTTGCATTGTCAATATCTCCCAAACCTGTACAAACTGTTGCGCCAACTCATTTTCTGCAGCTACAGCTTCATATATGATCTCTGGGTAGCCATGTTGTTAGTCCTGATGTCTAATAGTTGTTTGACATTCTTGCAACATGGCCTACCCATTGCCACTTGAGTTTTCTATGGGGCACAACAAATAAGAATATCCAGCCTACTATTAGCTCTGTATGTTTTATAAATTCAATTTTATGATTTTCTTCAGTAGAAAGATACATTAAACTTCTTAAAGAGGGTAAGTCAGTGGTGTAGCACTGAAAAAAAAAGGGAGGGGAGATTTGAAATTACTTGAATTTTTGATATATTTCAATTTTCTCTTTTTCATCCCAACTCTCAAATCAAAAATTCATTTGGCTGTTGTCAATTTAATTGATTCAGAAGCCACCATTATGTGCGATGTATGTTTGTATACACTAACATGCCCTTATGATGCATACACGTATGGAGGTTTATATATTTTTGCTTTCCTCACGCATACAGGTGAAGGAGGAGTTACACACATATACACACCCTCACTTGTATAAGTTTGTATTCTGATTAACATATACTTATCTATTTTAGTAGATTATTTTTAGCAATCCAAACAGACTTGAAATTAACCAATGTCAGATCAACAGGTTTTGTCTGATTCCCCTGAGTTGAGATGACACACATTTGATAAAGACAGATTTATTGATTTATTTTGACCAAAGATGATACACTAATAGGCATACCCTCCGCCCAATTCAAAATGGTTCAGGCCCCATTTATTTAAAAAGTTAGTGAAGTTTCATAAATTGTTGTAAAACCTTTCTTTTGCTAACCCTCACCATTAATTCTCACCATGGTAATGCAAATTATAACTTGGGTGGTACTGATCTTTATTCAGAGGACCTTATTGGTGTTGATATTCACTTCATTTATAACCTTTTTTCAAATTTATTTTTTTCAGTCCACTAACAGCTTGGTGTATTTGAAATTGTGAACTGCCACCCAAAACTGGTAAAAAAAAAGGGTCAACATAGGTTTCTTCAGTTTTTGAATGGTTCTGTAGGTCTGGATGGCTGACTGATTAGCTGGCTATTTATCTATGTAGGTGTCGTGTGCACAATCCACATCAATATGAGTGGAAGGCTGAAAATAACTAATGTCTTTTGTCAGCATGCCATGCTGGAGGTGATCAATTAAAAAAATTGGAAAAAAGTGTTGACTATTGAATAAGTTACTCCTCTTGCCTTTTGATGGATCCCTAAAAAGTCTGAATTTTCAAAAAAAACTAGTGTGAATGTTGCCTATTACAAACTAAGGGACCAATTTCACAAAAACTCATGTTGCAAATTGAATCCCAACAATTACTGGGGGTATGGGTGATTCGAAAAGACCAAGAAAAACTCTTTTCTCTGAACATAATAAGCTGTAAATGTTTACATTTTCAGCCCTCTTGCTCGGTTGATGTGGCCTGTACTCATGGATAGATTGATAGATAGATAGATAGATAGGATATGGAAAGACAGATAGACGGACAAGAAACAGACTCAGAGATAGATAGATAGATAGATAGATAGATAGATAGATAGGTATTCAGCCAGCCAAGCAGGATCACCTATATTGACATTTTCTAATTGGGATGAAAAAAATAATTGTCAAAAAATTAATAATAATTGTGATAAGCTCATTATTGAACTGCATACATGTACACATATGTGTATGAGTGTGAATTGTAAAGTATATATGTAACAAAGTATCAATATAGATAATTATTTTTCAAACTGCTGAATCAATATCAGAAACACATACTTTTATAAATCAATAATATATCTATGGCTCTAATTCTGCAGCTAAATTCTTCATATATTGAAGTTTAAGGTTATTTGGATATTGCAAAAAAATGTATAAATCAGAGTTTAAACATGAAATAAATATGCTGAGATCCAGTGTTTCATCTAAAAAAGATTTTGGATGCAGCAGAAAATTAATTTGACAAATTCAAGTATTACTCTATTTTTGTTACTGAAAACTAATCGTTAAGCAACGTTCCCTTTAATTTTTTGATTGCCTGCATAGGACCTATAGAACAACTGAAGTGGAGTGTGCAGGAAATATTTAGTTCATGAAACAAAAATCAGCTACAATAAATGAAAACGTGGATAATAAAAGAAATGATTTATTCAGTACTTTGATTTTTATTTGTTATTTGTTCATTATTGTTTAATACTATATTGTGCAAAACATTGTAATTTAATCATGCAGCATAATTTTTTCTTGTGCATGGCTATGCTCAGCTTAGTGGGAACCCTGGTGAGAACCCATGGAAAATTTGTACAGAAAAATCTGTGAGCTTAATCAGAGATTTGAGAACCCTATCGAAAGTTGTGTTCTCTAAATCTTCGTTATATTTGAGAGTACAGATGATTGGGAGAATAATCATTCAACATCACATGCTGGATAGGTGAGCCTAGGTCTCAATAACTTGCTCAAGAGAAGGAAAACCGATCAATACCTAAAATTCAAAGTTCTGTAAATTTTGTCACCACCCAAAATTTGTGATGTTTCAATTGGTTGATTTAGTAATGATTGATTTTAGTCAATATAAGTAATCTATTCTGTAGTACATGTTCTGAATAACCCAAGCAAAATATGTTATGCTAGCTTTGATGTTTACTACAGCTGTCTTGCTGAGTGTTTGCTAACATGTACTGTATATGTATATGTATATTCAGAGGTGCAACTACATATCTGGGGGTCTAGGTTGCTTCTTAAGGGACCCTCTGCCAAATTTTATGAGATTTTGTAAGGAATAAAGGTAGTAAGTGATCTGCTATTTCCTTCCTACCCCTCTGCAATGCCAATTTTGATCACAAAATTAGAGAGGAACTTATTTATCGTGATCAAGACATGTTTCAATGAATTTTAATAGTTTGATAATCCAAGGGAGGTAATAAATGTACCATTGAGGGAGGTAATCCATATAAAAAAGTAGAGTTATGTAACTTGATACACACGCATATTTCAAAATGAAAAAAATTGGGAGAGAACAAAGTAAATAAATTACTTTTTTTTGTCTAAAAATGAAAAGTATTGCTGCTACTGCTGTATCATCATCATCATCATTATTATTATCATTCTTCTTCTTCAAATTTTTATTAGTAATGTCGATCGTTCTTTTCATTTCTTCATTATCAAAAGGTTGAATCTTCTACAAAAAGTATTACCTGTGTTTCTTTTGTCTGTATCACATGATTTGAGGCCATTTAAATTTCTAATCGATGTTCAGTTCAGTGCTTGTATTGTGATAACTATGAAAATAAATGTTCTTCAAAGGTGACATCACTCATTTGATATTCAACCATGACTTTCCATAAAAAATATTTTTCTGTAATGAATGTATGGTTTCATCTACCAGGGGAATTGTTATATATCAATACTAGCTGAAGTACTAAGCTATGCTAGGTTGAATATTTAGGGAGTAAACAAAAAGGATGAAATCTACAAGACTTGTAAAGAATGTTTCTCACCATTTTTTACCCTTTAAAGAGGAAACAGTTTCCATTCACTTTTGATCCTTTACTGTGGAAAAAAGTTCCCCTCCACATTTGACCCCTTAAAGAATTATATATAAACATATGAATTAAGAAGATATATATATATATATATATATATATATATATATATATATATATATATATATATATATATATATATATATATATTGAATTGAAAGTAGGGGACCAGTTTAGCATTATAGTTGAACTGTAAATAGAACCTCCCTCTTGGACCATTAAAACTTTTTTCTCATAATTTTTTACTTTAAAATCTTCACAAAGGTCCATTGAGTTTGCATGCCAAATTTGGTTGGGCAGATAGACAGGCAGACACATGGTGAGATACCGATCACTTATATAGATTCAGAAGTAGATAATCATTGTACAAATAGCCTAAAAGGTTATAACAATCTTGAGTGATATTCCAAGATGTTGGGGGCACAACATTTTTGATTTTTGAGACCATGATGATATTTTTGGTCCGCTCAGATAGTGTAGTTGTTAGCATGTCTGCTTCACATGCAGAAGGTCCTGGGTTCGATTCCCAGTATGAGTGAAGAGTGTGGCAAACTCTTCATTAGGACGAATTCCCCTGTGCACTCAGCAGTTAATTGAGTACCCTCTAAGCTGTGTGATTAGGATGGAGGTATCCCTTTGGCGGACTTGCATCTTGCCAAGGGGTTGGTCATAAAAACTTGTAAGTGTAAAGTCCTGGTCTTAACCTGACTTGAGACTTGCAAGGATCCCTAAGCTGAAGCATGCAATAGAAACCGAGACTTTGTCATACGCCATTCAAAAACGTAATTTTTTTACTTTTTCATGACACTTTTACTTTACACAGTGGTATTGCTTTAGAAGACTTACTTAATGTTATAAAGTTTCTCCTTATAGTTGGAATCAAGCTTCATGTATTGTTCTGTTTAACATTATACAGAAGACTTGATTCCATTCTGTGAAAATTAACAGGATATCCAGCAAGATAAGTTCTTATAGCCTTCCTTCTTCTCCAAGGGAAACTTAATGTGGCCACTGTATGTCAGGTGTAAAGGTGTCACTGATTTATCTGAGCCAGCCAGTTGGCCATAAGACACTATTCTTGAAGATTTTTTCCAAGTATTCCATATAGATACTTGCTAATATCAGTGACAATGGTGATCTCATAGCCATACCTCTCTCCTGTTGAAATATATGTCTAATTCTTGTCTAAAATGTCATCTGCATTAAAAAATATTCCAGTCTTATTATTTGGAGACTTTATAAAAATTACAACATCCAAGATGTGTAAGAAATAGATGGTCATTTGATTTCTACTATGGTGTAGGCCTTTTATATAAAAGAAATGAGAGAATAATTGAAAGCATAGAATATGGAAGATATATGGAAAGGAAAAATAATAACAGGGGAAGGTAAGAATCTATAGAAGATAGAATGAGAGCAGTGGAAGGATTAATGGAGGTATGAAACTTCTCCATAATATGAGTTTGAGAGAGTATGATGGCCAATTGCATTATGGATCATGGATTAGAAAGGTGATGGGAACCTTCAGAATTATGATGGAAAGATGCTGCTTTGATATTTTCAGTCAGTGTATCTCTGTTAAGGAATAGTTGGACATCCAATCCCTGTTGTGCAGGCCACAGGGCTACCATAAATACTGCTAGTTAAAGCAAGTGGTAATACTCATATCTGACATAGTTACCATATAACTTGTGCATATCATTTCTTTAAAAAAAGGAATATGCATTGATCTGATATATATATATATATGCTTCTAGGCATAAAAATGAAGGCGCAACAACGCAACAAAAGACAGAGGCAACCCTTGAAGAAAAATAAACTATGATACATTCAACAAATGAGAGAGAAAAATGTGTTGATGCGTGAATTCTTTCATAAAAAGATTAAAGTCTTTTTACGATGATGAGTGAATATATATATATGTGAAATGATGTGTGTAATTGAACTGGAAAATATTAATCTTTTCAAGATGTGTGAATAAAGTTCAAAATGTACGTAGTATGAAGTGTATGTACTTACCTAATGGTTTGAAAAGGGTTTTGATGGATTTTCTAGCACTCCAAACCAAACGGGTTTGGAAGATCACCGAGAGCTATCAGCAAATACATCTGTCCTGGAACGTGTAAAAATAGCAAGAGAGGGAGTTTCAGATATGGCACTCATTAAGTAACAGTGTTTTAGAGTTCTTATTGGCTGAGACATTTTAAACCAATTGACTGTGGTTATTCTAGTCATTTCTTATTCATGTCTGCTCTGTAAGAGGTGAATGATTAATTTTCATTTATCTATTTTTTGCTGATAATTTTGATCATCACAGATACGAGTAAATGATAACAAAAGAAGGAATAAAGGGAGAAAGAGAAAAGGTTGAAGGATAGAAAGAAAAAAAAAACATAATGAAAAAAACAGAAAAGATGGGGAGAAAAAAGTAAAAGAAGATAGAAAAGAGAGAAGAGAAGAAGGTGAAAAAAGGAAAGAGAGCAGAAAACAAAGTATAAAAAAGAAAGAGAGAAGGGAATAAAGTATAAAAGAGAGAAGAGAAGAAAGTATAAAAAAGGAAAGAGAAAGGAGAAGGAAGTTTAAAAGAGAAAAGAAAGAAGAGAAAAAAGTGTAGAAAAGAAAGTATAAAAAAAAGAAAGAGTGAAAAGAAGAAAAAAGAGAAAAAAGTATATAAAAAAGAAAGAGTGAAGAGAAGAATGTATAAGAAAGGAAAGAGAAAAGAAAGAGGACTTTAAAAACATAAGAAGTGTCTTACTTTTTGTCAGTCACAATTTTGTAAATGATCTCTGGGGTTCCATGTTGTGTTTCAAAGTTGAGCAGGATTCTCTTATGTGTGTGTTGCATGGTTTTCAGTTTGAGGGTCAATCTTATAGACAGGTTTCATGTCTCTGCTTCGTAGCTGACTATCGGTAGGATGCATTGATCGTATACCCTTCTTTTTAGGACTAGTGGGATTTTCTTCTTGAAAGTTGAGCTTGCTCTATTCACAGCTTGCCATCTAATGCAATTCTTCACTTGATTTTTTTCTTTTGAGGATTTCATGGAAATTCGTTGTCCTAGGCAGATGTAGTGGTCTACTTTCTTCAGTTTTTTGATCATTCTGTCCTTGTCCTCAGTATGTTTGTTGTACATGACATTTGTTTTACTGAAGTTCATGTGGAAACCAACTTACTTGCTTCCTTCATTTAGTTTGTCTAACTCTAGTTGAAGATCAAATGGAAAAATGGGAAAGTGAATTAATTCTATGGAATAAAGAAATTAAAATATGAAAATTACCTGATCTGAAGTCTGATTTTCCTGGAATATCTGACAGTTAGATACTTTCTGTTTTTCTAAAATTAAAGGAAGCAATTCTCATGACTTGGAACATGCCCAGTCAGGGTTAACTAGTGCTCATAATACCTGGGGCATGGGAATGTAAGTTGGATGAGGTGAGGTCGCAAGTAAATAAATATATAAATAAGACATATCCAGTTGTTCAATAGAAACCGTTATGTGACCAATGTTTTTTGAGAACATGTTTGGGGTGATCAACTAAAATATTGGAAAAAGGGATGATCAATCTTCTCTCGCCTTTTGTTAGGTAGTATTACTTGATTTCGCCTTGTACACTCCGTTAAACTTTTTCCACCATAATGTACACAAACTTGTAAAATGACAATTTATTAATTAAATTAAATTAACCCCCTCCCACTAAAAACCTGGGGAGGGATTAAAAAAAAAACAAAGAAATGTTTTTGTAGACATAATAAGGAGTGAATGTTGAAATTTTCAGCCACATAGCTCCATTGGGTCAGCCTGTATGCATGATACATACATAGCCAGCCAGACTAACTTGAAGACTTAAGAAACCTCTGTTGACAGTTTTGGTTGATGGTTTCTAACGGGAGAGAAAAAAGAAAACAAAAAGGCCAAAAAAATAAATGGGAGAAAACAGAAAAAAAGAAGTATCATTATGTATAACATGTTCGGACTATTTTTCTGGTTGATGTGTTCATTTTTTCAAAACGATTTGGACATGTTCCCTCTGACCTTCATCACGTGTTGTTGGTTCTAGAATGTGGAATTACTACACAGAACGCATGCTCGGTTGGACTGGACATATCATATTGTTGTTTTTATGTGGCCGACCGAGCATCAATATCAATAGCATCTGAGAGCCTCTTATCATGAGACAAAGGCAAAAGAAACAAAAACAGTTTACCCAGTCACAAGGGAGGAAACTCAGAAGTACCCTGACAACACAACCCAGCTATACAAAAAATGGATATGATGTCTCAAGTCTAAACGAGCACATGCTCAGAGTATTAATTCCACATTCTAGAACCAACAACACCTGACAAAGGCCAGAGGGTAACCCACTGTGACATTGTGTAAAAATTAACTCATAGACAATGAGATTAGTCAAACCATATCATACATAACGATTAATACATCCTGTCTAACAAAATTCAGAAAAAATTGAAAGAGAGGTATAAATGAGTATGTTATGGGGTTAGGTACACATGGTTAATTGTTAGTAAGACTCACTCTTGGTTTGTTAGGCCTGTTGAAGCTTTGTTCTGCTTATGGCATCTGGTATTCCCCAATACATACCCATAACCAATGGACATCACAACTCACAACATGGATCCCCATAGATCACATGTGCAAATGAGGCCAGCAGAATACTAGATTGAGAGATAAACCAGACAAATTCAGAGAGTATTGGCTCTGCAACGTCCACGAAAGAGAGGTGTGGTGAATCTTATGAAGGTCTATGTCCAATGACAGACATTAAAAGACTGATGATGATAAGGATGATGACTAGACTTGATGTTACTCAACTTTGGGGATCTTATGAGAACTGGTATATCCAGTGTGAATTAGGCAATAATCCTTTAGACTCTGAGAGAGTTTCCTTAATTCTAGTCTGTATGCTGAGTGCTCAGTTGAAAGGCATTGAATACCATTTTGGGAGTTTTTGGTATAACTTGCGAGTTGATTGATCCATGGCCTATTGGAACAGACGTGAGCACTCCACCACTTGGCCACAGTGATCAGTTTAGAGCAGTGGTCTTCAAACTTTAACTACCTAGGGAGCCCTTTTCAATGAATAAATTTTCAAGGGAACCCCTTCAAAAAGCAACTTTCCCTTCTGCATATGCATATTTATATATATATATATATGTAATGATTGGATTTCAGCTTTGTTAATGGAATTATCCGAATGTGTATAAACCTGAATAGAAAATACACACTTGAATGGAAAAGTGAGAATGAAGCTGACTGAGGAAAAATAGACTTATAAAGAGCATCTACGTCATGTAAATAGGCAAAATGTTTTCATTAAAAAGGGAAAATGTAGTTGATTTTTCTTGTAGAAAAAGTATATGCGTTCAAGAAATAAAATAAAGGCATGTAAAAGTGGTGAAGGAATCGTTTATGTAATGAAAAATTGTTGAGTATATTGTGATAATGTCACTTTGTTTTGCAGACCCCTTTAAAGATTCAATGGAATAGAGTTTGAATACCATTGTTCTAGTTGAAAAGAAAGAGAATGAGAAAAGAGAGGAGAGTATTGTTGATAGGTACTGGATAATACTTATTTCTAATTTAATACTACAGTAATAAAATACATCAAAATTCAGTCCATTCTAATCGACTAAATTTTTTTTACCCACCCTCATATTCCATCATCCTTTCTATATTACTGAATCTCTTCAATTGTTGATTTGGAAATAATTTCCCATTCAAAATTTTCATTGTATCAATTATGGTTCCCCGAGTGAATGGTTACAAAAACGGAAAAGATGTGATTTATCTAAAATTTCCAACTGCTGAGGCTATATTTACAGAGTAATCATTACAAAGCTATCATTATTTAAAAATTAGCTTATAACCAACAAAACCTGCTTTCAACAAGCAATCATTAATAAAATGAAAAGAATTTGTTAAGATGATTTCTTGGTGTCCTCTTCACTCAAATCAACCAAGTAGAATTGTTGCAACGATCGCTTTATTTGTAAAAGGTTTTGTATGCATTCTTCGTTCTATTAGCTATCAATGGTCCTTATCTAAGTACACTCATATTCCTGTAATAAACGTGCATATACAATGAGAACAACAAGTATCAAATACATTTTGAAAAGTTCATTTTAAAATCCTTATATACCTTCAAGATTGATTGAATTCTGATCAAAGATCTCTGATTTTTGTACAAAATTTTTTGAGGTTCAAAGTGGTTTCAATATTAAAAACCATCAACTGAAACTGCCAAAATAGGTTTCTTTCAGTTTTCAAGTTGGTCCAGCTATGTACGTATCACACATACCAGCCACATCAATGGAACTAAAAGAAATTTGAACATTTACTCCTTATCATGTTTTTTCAAAATTCCCTCACTAAATACCTTTTTAGAGCAGGGTTCAGTTTGCAATGTATCTTTATGCTAAACTGATCCCCTATTTTATGTCCACTATCTTTGGAAATTCTTGGAGAAAGCAAGAGTATCAACTTGTACTTTGATCTCCACCTTTTCCAATTTTTCTAATTGATTACCCCCAACATGGTATGCTACCAAGGGAGAATGGCAACCTGATGGTTTCTATTGTGACTAACCAGACCTATTCATTGTTATTTGTTGTTTTCAAAATTACAACCAAATTTAATTCAATTCATATCCTAAACAGTTTATTTTATAGGAAGCATTGGAAACTGTCCACTGGTCAACATAGGTTTCTTCAGTTTTTAAGCGTTACTGTCTGACTGGCTATCTACCCATCTATCTATGTATGAGTCACATGTACAGGCTGCACCAATGGAGACAGGGCTGAAAATTTAAACATCTACTTCTGATTATGTCCAGAAAAAATGTTTTTTTAATGAAAATTCAGACTTCTTAATGATCACTGCCCAAAAATTGATCCCCCCCCATAGACTGTCACACGGAGGTTTCTATTGAGTGACTAACCAAACTCATATGGTTATTTTTGTGTTCTTGGAACACTTCTTTCTATTCCAAAAGATTCTTTATATATTGAAACTACTGGACTCATTACGTATACTAAAGAAGTGCTAAGCCTGCGAGGCTGTGGAAAATCTTTATGTATTTTGATGATGCCCTAAGATAATCCTACTTGTTATCCCATTCTGCTTTCATAGATTCAATTGATAAACTGTCCAAGATCACAAAGGTTGTCTATTCAACTGGACATGTTCACAATGACCCAGGAATATTTCAGATAACTAATCTTTTTTTATTCAATTTTTCCATTGTTGCTTTTGGAATGTTGAAAAGTTCTTATTTGGTCATATTCCTTTCACATATCTTCGAACGTACTTGATCTAAATAAAAAGTCAGGATTATGGTGTCGGCATTAGACTGACCTTTGAAATTCTGAGAAAGTATTTTAAAATATATCATTAAACAAAGAGGAGAGGACAAAAGTTTTCTCCGCTATGTTCCTGACTTTCAACAATTTCATGTTCTACTAGCAAATGTACCCAGCCTTGGCCCGGGCTTATAGATACCTAAAATAAATACAATCACATGAATTTATTATACATTGTATCGAATGCTTTGAAACGATGCTGATAATCTTCACTCGGTCTTGCAATATTGATTCTATCAGAATTGTTACTTCCAAACAATCAAGAAGATAGTTTTGTAGCAAGACACATTACCTAGAGATATACAATACTGGTTATGATTATAACAGTGTCTGAATCTCAATCCCTTTGAGAACCTTTTGAGAGAGCAAAAATCAATGTGTACCATACTTTACAGGAATCCTGTAAACACTGCAAAGGAAGAATGAGAGAAACTACCAGCTGATTGGTATAAGAAGTTTGTAGATGGCTGCAAGAAACATTTGGAGGTAGGCATTATTGCCAAAAGGTGTGTAATAAAATATTAAGGAAGTGTGTCTTCATTCCTGTCCTGGATATTTTTTTTTTGTCAAATTATTTTGGAAAACCCTATTTGAATATTCTGATGATACAAATTTGGTAGATATCCATCTGTTTCTGAAGATACTGTACAAGTTATACAAAAAGTTTAAGGGCGCCAATAATTGTAACCAATGCAACACATCCATCATAAATATGCACCTTTCATATACAAATACAATTTTACTTGGACAAGGACAATTGAGCACTGGAAACATAGAACCTATTAATGTATACCATATACATGCATCATATACAGTGAGTGTTAAAAGAATCTGGGACGTTTCAAAAAGATCATTCCAACAGCAACCGATGGACATTACAACTCACAACATGGATCCCCAGAGATCATATGTGAAACCAAGGCCGGTAGAATACAAGATGCAGAGATGAACTAAGCTAATTCAGGAAGTACTCGCTCCATGACGCTCATGATAGAAAGATATGGTGAAGCCTGGGGAAGTACTATGTTCAACAACGGGGGATAAAAGGCTGATGATGATGATGATGATGACACAGCTTCAAAATTGACAGAATTTGGACTAAAGGTTTAAGAATTAAAAAAAATATTGAAACAAGATTGAATATTGAAAAGTTATTTACAAAAATCAGATCTCTTTGGTCGGAATTTTTTCAATTTTGAAGCTGGATAAGGATGTTTTTTTTTGCCATGTATTGGATTCTTTTTGCACTCACTGTTTATGCACTTTCTACATAGGAATACGAATGTACTTGGGAGTTGTTAGAATAAAGGATACCAGACGATATTATCGTTTTTGCTGAGAACCTTCATGATTCCCAGAGAACATTTGATGAACTAAATGAAGAAAGCAAGAAAGTCAATCTTTACATGAACTTCAGTAAAGCAAAGGTCATGCACAATAAAC
This sequence comes from Thysanoteuthis rhombus, assembly GCA_963457665.1. Classification (NCBI taxonomy): domain Eukaryota; kingdom Metazoa; phylum Mollusca; class Cephalopoda; order Oegopsida; family Thysanoteuthidae; genus Thysanoteuthis; species Thysanoteuthis major. Next base: position 65,879,655 of record OY735205.1, on the reverse strand, counting down.
ATGTTGGAGACAAACACACAATGTTCAAAATCAAAAATGCAGAACCGGAGAAAGTAGATAATTACAATCTCCATGAAATCCTCAAAAGAAGAAAAAATCAAGCAAAGAATCACTCTAGGATGGCAAGCTTTTGGTAGAGCAAGTTCAACCATCAAGAATACGAAAATCCCATTAGTCCTAAAAAGAAGGATATACAATCAATGAATCTTCCCAACAGTTACCCATGGAGCTAAAATATGGAACCCAACCAAGATACTGCCCTTGAAACTGAGGGCCATGTAATCTGCACATGAAATAATCATTCTAAACTTCACATGAAGTGAACACAAGACAGCACAATGTATTAAGGAAAAACAGGAGTCAGAGATATCAAAGAATCCATTAGAAAACTTAAGTGGCAATAGGCTAGTCATGTTGCAAGAATGTCCAGAGGATATCACAACTCACAACATGGGTCCCCAGAGATCACATGTAAGATAGTGGCCAGCAGAATATAAGATGGTGAGACAAAATAGACAAGTTCAGAAAGTATTAGAAAGCTGATGATAATGATGACAATGACTTAGAGGAAAACCTTTTACATACAAAAAGATCATAGCACTTCTACTTGATTGATTTAAGTGAACAAAACTCTAAGAATCAATTTGAACAATTTTTTCAATTTCATTGTCAATGTAAAATGCAGGTTTCGTTGGTTATTCAAGAAATGAGCTCAATTAATGTAATGATACCTCTGTAAAAAAACAGACGCTGTTGTAAGAAATTTGAATAAATCACGTCTTGTCTGCTTTTGTAACAATTCATTAAGCAGCCATAATTGGTGCAATAAAAGTTTTGAATGGGAAATTATTTTCAAAGCAAAAACTGTAGTGAGTGAGTTATATAGATGGGATGATGGAATATGAGCGTCAGTAAAAAAATCTTGGTAAATTAGAACTGACTGAATCTTGAGAAATCCTGTAATGGTAGTATCAAATTGGAAATATGCACGTTTTTTGTATAGTCAAATTGTGTTGGCACAGCAGTTTTCATAAGTTGAGCAATGTCAGGCCTGGTCATTTATTAAATGGATGACTGTCTGAGAATACTAGATGCTGGAAGACCTCTCTTCAAGGTTAAGGGGTTGGAATAGGGCTAACTACTCTGGACCCCCATAACCCAGTTTGTTACTGAAGATTGATGATTATCATTGTCCTTTACACCTCCTGAGGCAAATGGCTGAATAGAACAGTGTTGACTTGGAAAATAACTGTTTTGAAAATAATTTTATGATCCTGAACATGCCTCAAACCTTATCTGTTATCTGTTTCTGTTTTCTTAGAGTAATACTAGAACATTACCAATTAAACAGGTTTGGCAAGTCACTCAAGAGAAACCGTCAGGTGACCAATATCTTTTGACAGCATACCATGTTGGGGGTAATCAATTAGAGAAATTAGAGAAGGGAGTGATCAATGAACAAATTGATTCTCCTGCCTTTTGTGAGGCAGTTATCACTAAAAAAGTTTGAATTTTCAGAAAATGAGTGTGAATGCAGCCAGACACAAACTAAGGGACCAATTAAGCATAACCTTACATTGCAAATTGAACCCCCCCCCGCGTAAAAGAGATGTGGGGGGGGGATTAAAAAACAAGAGATGTTTTTCTAGACATAAGGAGTAAATGTTTAAATTTTCTGCCCTCTAGATCCATTGATGCAGCCTGTACGCGCTAGGGAGACATGGCCAGCCGCACTCATTTGAATACCGAAGAAATCTATGCACATGTGGCCTTCATTTCATCATCGTCAGCCTTTTAGCTTCCATTGTTGGATATAGACCACTCCCAAGATTCTCCTGACCTTTCTTTATCATGAGTGTTGTGGAGCCAATACTTGCTGAAGTTGCCTAGTTTGTCACGTCAATGTACATTTTGATGGCCACTGTTTTGCATATGATCTATGGTGATCCATGTTATGAGTTGTGATGTCCAGCGGTTGTCTTAACATTCTTGCAATATGGCCAGTCCATGGCCATTTGAGTTTTCTAACGGATTCTATGATACCTTAGGCTCCTGTTTTTCCTGTAATATACTGTGCTGTCCAGTGATCACTTCATGTGATGTTAAGCATGATTTTCTCCTGTGTGCATTGCATGGTTCTCAGTTTAAGGATCAATCTCTTGGTTAGGTTCCATGCTTCAGCTCCATAGGCGATTATCGGGAAGATGCATTGGTTGTATATCCTTCTTTTTAGGACAAATGGGATTTTCATGTTCTTGAAGGTTGAGGTTTCCCAAGCTTTCTGCCAACCAAGAGTGATTCTTTGCTTAATTTCTTCTTCTTTTGAGAATTTCATAAAGTTTTATTGTCCTAGGTAAATGTAGTGGTCTACTTTCTTCAGTTCTGTGTTTCCTATTTGGATGATTTCGTCTTTGTCCTCTATGTGTTTGTTATACATGACCTTTGTTTCACTGAAGTTCATGTGAAGGCCTTCTTTTTTGCTTTCTTCATTCAGTTTGTCTAGCTTTCTTTGGAAGTTATAAAGATTCTTAGCAATAAAACAATGCTGAAAATATTACTTAATTAACAATAAGTTAAAAGTTCAACTGCTTTTGTCCCAAAGTTAAGCCCTGATTTATCCCAACAGTAATACCAGTTCTAAAGCCAGCAACTATTTAATGTAATATTCAGCTCATTAGTATAATTTACATCACTATGAAAATTGAACACTCTTGCTGATTAATCAGATGTGCAAGCTACAAGCAAAATGGGGAGAAAAAATTACCGTTCTATTAATTAGCAAGATTCTTCAATTTCATCAGTGATTCAAAATTTTTCTACATCCAATTAATTAACAAGAGTGTTCAAATCTACTTTAACTTTCGGTGTTCTGGCATGATAAACATTGCGTTGAATAGTTACTCCCCTTAGAAATGGCATTACTGTTGGAATGAATCAGGTGTTACTTTTGGGACACCCTGTATATTTTTTGCCTCCAGGGGGGAGTTTATTGATAATTTTAGCAAAAAAAGTTACTTTTTTCTCTGAGTTCATATGATTTCATTTCAGTGAAATATCTTGTCAGTCACTTGAGGACTATTGATACTTTCACTGACCTTGCCAGCATCTAGGAATTGTCTTGAATAACTGTCCAATTCAAAGTAAGAAGATTCAGAACTTGTAAAGTTCCTTAGAAGTATTACCCTTAGCTTAATGGGCCTTGCACTATTTTTCAATGCTGGGACTTTGTTTACTAGATGCTGGCTAAATCAATATACCTGTATCATGTATCATCATCGTTATCCACTGATCTTATTCACACGGGCCATATTTAGTAAGACCGATTCTAGCAATGCATAGCAAATGACACAACAGAAGGTAAGTATAATACTTAAATTGAAAAGCAAGGAAGTGCATGCTCAAAATGAAAAAAAAAAAGGATAAGGGTTTCTTGGTATCCTATTTCCTCGCAAGACTATCAGAATGAGATGTGACGCAAAGTCATTTTAGTGTGGGATGGAACATTCCCAAAAGTTTGCTCCAGTCCCTGCAACTGGAGTTGTGAAAGCATCAAGACAAGCCTGACCCATCCTTTTGAATGCAATTGGATGGCACCACTCTGAGGCAAACTGCTTTCCCACAATTGGGCCAAGTAATAATGTGAGGACCATAGGCCTCAATGTGCATAGCAATGCCAAGCCTCAGTATCCCTCATTGGCTACAGCATTGCACCTGCGCACTCGGACTGAGGAAACCTGCCAACCTCCTCCAGTCCATTGGATGTCTAGGAGCAGTCTCTACACCTTGGGTAATGCCATGGTACTGGTACTACACTTTGATCAGAGCCAATTAGCCAGAAAAGACTCTAGTTTTTCCACGAGGTAAGAATGTGACACAAGGTCGTTTTTAACATGGGATGGAGTGGAGAACCCTTAAAAAATAGCTCCTGTCCCTGCAACCGAAGTTGTGGAAGTGTCAGGATAAGCCCGACCCATCCCTCTTTGTACAGTGAGACAGCCCCGCCTAGAGGCTAACTGCTTCCCCTCAACTGAGCTGAGTGATTTAGTTGAGAACCTAGGATGAGTCCATAGGTTCTCAAATGCGCTTAGCAATGCTGGGCCTCAGAGCCCTCATTGCACCAGTGCACTTGGTCTTGAGCACACCCACCCAACAGGTCCATTGAATGTCTAGTGTCAGCACCGGCACCTTGGGCACAGCTGTGGTGTAGATACTACACTTTGATCAGAGCCAATGAGCTAGAAAAGGTTTCCTGGTATTGATAATATATGTTGTATGGCAAGCCTGTCACTGGCTCCAGACCTGCAGGAATGCTTGTTCTTCATTTAATAAATATTTGTAAACAAGAACTGAAGGCAAGTGAAGTCAGCGTAGCAGGCTGGGAGGCTGTGGCTGTAGATGTAGATTTGCCATCAAGGCAGGTATCCAGATGAGTGAGAAGAAGAGAGAAAACTGTTGAAAAGAGAGAGTACAAACAGCAAAGTGCAGTGACAGTACCTACAGAACTGGGCATAAACTACATCCGCAAAAGCTGCAACAGAGTTTGTAGCTTGAGCATAGGGCAGCGGTCCAATCATAGGATAATCCTTGGCGCACACTCCATCGTCTCCTGAGACAGACAGAGGCCAAATACAATAGAATTACAGTTAATCTCAGTAGATCTAACCAGGTCAAATCCTTGATGGGAATGACAGTGATCTTTGGCAGACTTTGCAATTTATTGGGATTAGTCTCAAACAAATGTCTTAGAAACTATGAATCTGATTGGTTCATTCTTAAATTGACTTTTGTCTCAGATTTAAATTCAGTAGGAAGTAATTTAATTGGATTTTTGATTTAACCAAAAGTCGGAATATATTGAATATAAAGTAGTGACTTTGTTACTGAGAATATTCAGTTAGGTACACTGCTGACAGAGGCATGGTGAGTGATTTGGGGGCCCAGAGGCTTGGCTCTTTGAGGGGCCCCTCCCAACGTCTAATTAGATTTGATGACAAGAAAAATTTGCTATAAATAGACATGCAACCACCACCACCACCATCATCATCATCATCATCAGCAGCAGCAGCTGCCCTTCTAGCTTCTGTCATTGGATGAAGACATTCTCCAAGATCACTTAATGAAATACAACCTCAAAAACTGAATTATTATTTATGCAATTCATCTATGTAAAAATATATCCTTGTTACTGTATAAAATTTGAATAAATGCTGTTACTTAACTATAAATAAAGCTTTTGGAAGCCTCCCTTTTAGGGGCCAGTTGGGGGTGGGGCTTATCAAATATCCCCCCTCTGTTTGCCTTATTCATTATCAGTTGGTGACAAAGATTTTCCATCCTAACTGAATCATCAACTGATTTGTTGGTAGTTACAAAATTTGTCACAGCTAAGTCAATTTGTTTTGGAAGAATCTAGTGATATTATTCATTATTATAATGAAAGTTTCAACCAAAACTGTCCACATGAGTTTCCTCGAGTTTTTAAGATGGTCTGGCTGGCTATGTATGTGTGTATGTATGTATGTATCAGTGGAGGGAGCTGAAAATTTTAATACTTAGACCTTATCATACCTAGAAAAAACAATTCTTTGTTTTTTGAAAATTTCCTTCCAAGGTTTTTAGTGGGGGACTGATCCCTCAATTTCATATCTGGCAGCATTCCTGCTTGCTTTTTGGATATTCAGACTTTTTTAGTGCCCAAGATAGGTGGAAGAAGTAACTTATTCATTTATCATCTATTTTTCAAAATTTTTTAATTGATCATCCCCAACAACCAAAAGACATTGTCAAGATTATGATCACTTGGTTATTTTTGCTGATCATGCCTGCAGTGCAATAAATGTTACTCTTTTTTTTCGAGTGAAGAAAAATGCTTATTTAAAAAGAAATCTGTTCCTCTAGCAGTCAGTGAAGTACTTCTAAAATCTGAAATGTCCATTTGGTATTGTATGAATTTCTGCCTGTGAAAAACTGGTTTTGTATGTCCTCCTAATTATAAGTTGAAAATGTTGGGGGTTGGTTGTAATGTTTTCTTCTTGATTCACTTTTTGATTCTGTTAATATCAATGTATGTCTTACCACAATTAAAGAAATCTCTGTGTACGTGGATCGTGATTACTTAACAACTAGCCATTGTATGAAGTTGTTTGGATTGGCAGTTCATGAGAAACCAAGAATAAATGGAGAGATCATAAGAAAGCACAGTAAAAACAGAAGTCCAAGACATCATAGAATCTATTAGAAAACTCAAATAGCAATGAGCTGGTCATGTTGAAAGAATGGCAGACAACCAATGGACATCACAACACACAGCATGGATCCCCAGAGATCTCATGCGAAACCAAGGCTGGCAGAATACAAGATGGAGAGACAAACTAGATAAATTCAGAAAGGATTGGCTCCGCGATGCCCACGATAGAAGGGTGTGGTAAATCCTGGGTAAGGTCTATATCCAACAACTGATGATGTTGATGATGATATATATAATTGCAAGTACTAAAAGCATATGTTGGAACTTGGCAGATGCCAAAATTTCTACAGTATATTTAGCATGTAAAGAAATTTAAGCCTCTTGTCTTGAGAGACAACTGCAAATGGAGTATGATGGCAAGTGACAAAGTCCTGTTTCTGTTAAAGTCCTGGTCTTGGGACTTGCAATGATCACTGAGCTGATGCCAGCTTAGTGATCCTAGCAAGTCTCAAAACCAGGACTTCATTTCTACAAGTTTTTAAGACCACCCCTTAGCATCCAAGGGATATCTTCACCATAATTGCTCTGGTTAGAGCGTACTCAATTAGCTGTTGAGTGAGCAGGGAAATTTGTCCTTATGAAGAGTTTTCCACACTCTTGGCTCATACAGAGAATTGAACCCAGGAGCCTCTTCATGTGAGTCATAATCATTACACTACCTGAGCAGAGTTGAACAGTCATTGTGAATATAATAATAATTAAAAAAATTGTTAAAAGTTGTTAAGAAGGATACATTTTGGTCCCCTCACAGAAGAATTTGTAATAGCTCATTCTTTGTAAGTGTTACTCTTGGTGCAAGATAGTAAGAGAGTTCACAGTGCCATGAATGAATGAATGAAAATCACCATAGTAACATTTAGAAGTGGAATTCAATGATATAACCACTGAATTTTGCAATATTTGACCTAAAACTTGATCTCTCAGTTTATAAATATTTACTTGAAATATTGGATACACATTGATTAAAATTGGTCTTAGTTTCTCTTAGATTCATATGAATATCAACATTGAGGAAAATACCATCTAATTGAAATAATCTCCTATTGAACAAAGGTGGATTCAAAATAGTTTTTTTGAAAATTAATTCTCAAAAGAGTTCTCTATTTTTAAGATTCATTTTAAATTCATTGGAGCATTTCACTGTCAATTACTAGCGGTTTCAAGCAGTTCATGAATTCAAGAGTTTAAGAAACAGAGTTACTCAAATTCGTTAAAAAAATAACATTTATTAAATGCTGGGTGTCTATAAACTGTCTTGCGGCATGTACAGCTGTTTCACAGCCTTCTTTAATACCAAGTTGAATTGGTCTCATTTGAAAAAGGAAGTTGATAAAGTCAAACCACAAGAAAGTTAAAGAAATAAGTTATGCTTGTGATTGGGTATATGTGTTCATTTCTCTGTGTAAGAAATGGGATATGTATCTTGATCAATAGTTAGATGGTGGTGTGTAGCTATGTAAGGGAGGGCCTCTAAGAGGAAGTTCATTCCCCCCAGCTTCACAAACACCCTTATCTCTTAGTCATCCCGCTTTCATCTGCTATAATCCTTTGGCCCTCTGGGGTCTGTTGCAATGCAGTGGCTGCACAGACCCTCTCAGAGGCCTCGGATCAAGGCACAAACAGGAAATTCTAGTCACCTGTTTATGTTTGTGTCTTTCTTGCTACAAGCTATTTGTTAGTTAATGAGGATGTTTAGCTGAATTGAGAGTTTTGAGAAGTTAATGTGTGTGTGTTTCATTGATTGGTTGGTTTTTGAATTTTATGTTTGTTATGTCTTGTCTCTTCTATTCAACTTATGCCTAAAACAAAGTAAGATCCTGGAAGATTTGAACACTGCAATCATAATACTTTTATATAAAAAAAAGGAAGCTATAAGACCCCAACAAATACAGACCTATAAGCCTACTCAACTGCATATGCAAATTTTTCACAAAAATCATCACCAGCTGAATCAAAAAAACACTAGATGAAAACCAACCACAGGAACAAGCTGGCTTCAGAAGAAGAATGAAAACCATGCAACATGCACATGGAAGAATTATGCTCAACCTCACTTGGAGAGACCACAAGATAGCACTATATATTTGGGAGAAAACAGGAATCTGAGACATCATAGGATCCATCGAAAAACTCAAATGGCCATGGGCTGGCCATGTTTCAAGAATGACAGACAATTGATGGACATCACGACTCACAACATGGATCCCCAGAGACCATATGCGCAACTGAGCCTGGCAGAGTACTAGATGGAGAGACGAGCTAGACAAATTCGGAAAGTACTGGCTCCGCAATGCCCATGATAGAGAAGTTTGGCAAATCCTGGGGAAGGTTTATGTCCAACAACAGACTTTAAAAGACTGATGTGATGATGATGATGATGATGTCTTGTCTCTTGTGGTTGGTTGGTTTTTGAATTTGATATTTGTAATGTTTGGACTCTCGTAATTGGTTGTAATCTCTAAAAATATCTTATATTTGAGTAAAAAATCATTTCTCATAAAGAAGAGGAAATTTTCCTGGCAACATCTAATGTTAGAAACCATCAACTAAAACTGTCAACATAGGTTTCGTCAGTTTTCAACTTGGTCTGGCTATGTATGCATATGTCATGTATATAGACTGTGGCAATTGAATGAGAAGGCTGAAAATTCAAGCATACTCCTTATTATGACTACAAAAAATGCTCTTTCAAAAAAAATCCCCCCATAGGTGTTTAGCAGGGGGTTTAATTTGCTATGTAAGTTTATGCTAAACTGGTCCCTCAGTTCATGTGCGGCAGCATTCATACTCGTTTTTTGAAAAGTCTGATTTTTTAGTCATCAAAACAAAACGCAAGAGAAGTAATTCATTCATCAATTATTCCATTTTCAAATTTTTCAATTGATCATCCCCAATAAGGCAATAAACTAAAAAAGGGTTATCTTACTTGTAAAACTAGGGATGCTGCCAAAAGACGGTCACAAGATTGCTTCTACTGAATGACTAACCACACCTGTCTTTTTATTTGTTTATATTTCAATCTCTGTATGTAGTCCAGATTTTACAAACACTTGACTGATGACAATGAAAAAAAGTACCTTAATCCAATTTAGGAAGCTGGACCTAAACTAAACTCAGTACCCTATTCTAATCTTTGACCTCTGAATTATGCTTTCAAGCATGAAATGGATGAAGCGGACCAGAAATTTCTTGATATATTATCAAAGAATATCTGAAGAAACTGTTTTTGTGTTCGTTTATTTACTGAAAGTATTTTTAAAGTGATTTTTCTTGTAGTAACTAAATTGCAATTTTTTTTTCTTCATTGAAACTCTGTTTTGGGAATGCAGGATGATTGAGTGGATAACTACTTATAACATTTTTTGTTCACTTTGCAATCATTTCCTTGACAGAGGCATGAATCTATATTTCCCCGCAACTGCCAAATTAAGATCAAAATAAGCCCTATGTCACTTAAAGTTTGGGGCCAACCATACTAAAGTTATATGAGATATAAACAGTAAGCTGATATTGAAACATAAAAGATAGAACAAAAAAATATTTTAAATGTCTTAGAAGTTCATAATTAGACAATGAAAAATGTTTGACATCTGTAATGAATTATGAAGACAGTCATAATAGTTATTTACAAATGTTGAAATAAGGCATCTCATAGTATATACTAGAAAAAAGGTATTTTACCAATAAAATGATGTTTATTCTCAGACTAAATATATTAAGTAAACATTTTATCTATGATTGATTTTTTTCCCTCAATGAATAGAGATCTATATTGCTATTGTATTGTGCCCCCTGTCAATCTCTTGGGGCCCTATGCTGTGACATAGTTTTTGTATAGGCAAATCGGGTACCTACTCCCAGCTATGGGTTAGATAGTACAGGGTGTCGCGTATTTTGTCACTTCTAAGTCTATTTTACATGTCGTAAAACGTCTGAGTAAGTTGTAATGTGGAGCCTGTGCAGGCACTGCAGAAGCCATAGCCAGCATAAGGGAACTGCTCACTTGACTCTGTTTTGTATTGTTGCATGATTCCCTATTGTCATCTGATCTCTGCGAATCCAAATCTTATACTAACGTCCTGCATGTGTAATTACAGTATGTGAATTATACAAAACAAAACTTGGATGGTAGGCCAATTCTTTTATTACATTAGCATTGTCTATGAAGCTATAAATGTTTACATTTTTACTACAACACAGTAATTCTAGAGAGAATCATGTTTGACTTATGGTTGTATGTGATCATCATCAGCCTTTTATCATCTGTCAGTGGACATAGATCTTCACAAGACCTTTCCATCATGGGCATAGCAGACCCAATATTTTCTGAACTTTTCTAGTTTGTCAAGCCATCGAATTTTTTGCTAGCTACAGTTTTGCATATGATCTCTGGGGATGTTGTGAGCCCTGGTGTCCAGCAGTTGCCTGATATACTCGCATCATAACCATCCCATTTCTATTTTAGATTTGCATTTACCCTTTTTGATTTTTTTATGATAAGGGTGGTAACTTTTTGAGTTATAAGTAAATACGAAATAGCATTTAATGTGACACAACAACACATGGTATACAAGACAAATCTCAATTTGAAATGAGTTCATGGTTAAGGAAAAATTTAGATAATATGCATGGATAATTTTTAAAAAAAGTTTAGATGTATTTGACAATATGATAAAAAGAAGTAGCTGAGGCGACCATTTTAAAATGTTATAGAGTGGGCCAGTCAATGTTCAGGAATTTTTTCTTCATCTTTGATAATTTGATAGTTGACAAAAGTACACCATGTAATAAACTTAGATATAACTCGCCATCACTATCAATAACTGAATAACTGTAGCGTCAAAATTTAAAGTCATGCAAAAAAATTCAATAGAAGAATAAATATGGGCCAAATGAATTTTAATTATGACATCACTGGCGTTTTATACAGGAAAACATCATAAATAGACTAGAAAAACACCTAGAAACATCCAGATTTGGGAGGATTTAGATGTTAATGATAAATCCGTCAAAATAAGGCCCTAAAAAGGTTAAAAACACTTTTTTTCCATTATACATACATACATATATATATATATATATATATATATATATATATATATATATATATATATATACATATTTTATTGTGTCATCCACAGACAGCTGTTTCGATGTAATACATCTCTTCAGCGTGGCTATAGACTTTGCATTATCCCATCCAGTACCACGAGGCAGGATCGAAACCTTCGCTTCAGACCCATTCTGAGCTATGGAACTGGACGGTCAGTAAGGCTGAATGTAAGCGATCTATTTATTTACACATAAATTCCCCATCCACCAGAATGCTCTATTCTTATGGAGGAGCATTATATATATATATACATATATATATATATATATATATATAAAAAAAACATTTTTAGAAAGGGTCTAGTTGAGTACTGTTGCCGATTCTCAAGTCTGTTGATAGAATGGTATGTCCAGGAGCATTGGAACACACAAACACTCGTATATGTAAAATGAGATAGAACTCTTCGTCAACTTACGTTCTTACGGTCGTTCAGTTGAGCATGTTACGAAAGGAAGAATTTTATCATCTAAGGGAGGTAATTCAAGATAATTCTCACCGGAGTTATGTAACTTAGCAAAAAAAAAAAAAATTGAATATGTGAGTACAAAAATACCTGATGAATCTGCATTTTTATCTCGCTTTCTTTTACTGTGACGGAAAACCAACGAAATCTGTTGGTATTATGAGATACTGCCGAGGACTCTGGGTTAATGATAATGACTGTTTGCGGTAATGATCGATCGTAATTCACGGTTTTTCAATGGCTGGCGTTCTGTTAACATCATAGTCAAATTTTAGCAAAATCGGTCAAGATCTGAGACATTTTCCCTTACAAAAACTGCATTTCTGCTTGTAAAATATAAACAAACAATCGAATCGGTCAGGACTAGCCATCCCTAAGGTAGAAATCTCTCTACGAGCCTGCATAAAATGTTTAATTGAAATATATCTGGGTAAAACGAAGTTATCCCATTGAGAAGAAGGAGATGAGTTAATAAATTCTAAAAAAAAAAGGGGTATTAATTGGTGAAAATTTCATGTTTATATTTTCACTTGGATCCAAATTATTCAGTTTCAAAGAGCATGATGAACAGGTCAGATAGGGCTGGCTCAGATTATTTCTATAAATCTAATGAATCTCCAAGATATGTCATTGAATGGTAATAACTATATGTTTCTATTTTCAATAATTTCTGCAATATTAGGTGGTTCTGTTACACTTTCTAAAAAATCTAAATGAATCTTTGAAACACATGTTAGCAAATCATGAAAACCACATGCTTCTATCTTTAATAATTTCTGAGATATTGGGCAGTTCTATGTACAATACATTTGATATAAATGACCAACAATTTTGCCAATAACAATAGATTTCAGATTATTCTGTGAAAAACACCAAAACTTCTGTGTGAAAGATTCATAAAGGAAATTAGGTTTGTTGAAAAATGATGAAATGAACCAGAGACTATTATTGTACAATTTATGGGTAGATAGACAAAGAGACAAATAAAATAATGATAAGTGGGAAGAGAAGTTAAAATAAAACACCCTTGCATTTAATTGAAAATATGAGTCAAACTGACATTTTCTTTTTCCTCATGATTTTTGTTGATATGATTTCAAAATCATTTCCATTGTTGCCTATCGGCTTTATTATGTATGAGTCAATCATTCTGTTTACGTTGGTATAAAAATTTATATTTGTCACTGTGTGATTTATAGTGTCTGTGATTCTCACGATTCTGCAATGGTCTCTGCTCGCATTATCTTCCCCAGACTGTTAACACAAGAGATCGAGATTGCATTATTCAACACAATAACAATGTGGCTCAGAATTATTCTAAATTACAGTTTTTGGAAGAAGGGAAAAAAAAGAAGATGTTTTGGTCTTCATTGCATAATTTGTAAGTAAATGAATCTCATTTCATTGTGTCGCCTTTTTGATATTCATAATTCAAAAGTTTTATTCCATTTTTATCTACATAAGATTATGTATGTATGTATGCATGTATGAACGTTATTCACTTACAAGGTTTGCGGAGGTTAGGTACACTTCGGCAAATGTTAGCAAGTCCCATTTCTGGTCGCCAGGCCTATCAAAGCTTCCTTCTGCCGACGGCACCTGGTATTCTCTAAAGCAGTGATAGCTAAGAAGTGACAAGCCGCAGGTCTTTAATGACACATAATTGACTTGCAAACAGACTTTTTTAATTCAATTCTATTATATAAGTTTATCAACATATTCTTGACATTTCAACCAATACTTTATCAAACACCTGATTTTATAAATATATTGAGAAATTAGGCCACTTATCAATGAGCATTTGTCTAAAACTTAATCCTGATCACAGGATTGATGAAGAATTTAAAATTTCGATAGATGTGTTAAGAACGTACGCCATCACTTCTCTATGGTCACCTATCAAGGTACTGACCGGGCTTAATGTTGCTCAACTTTAGTGATATTACGAGAATTGGTGTATCCAGTATGATTTAGCCAATACCTCTTAGTCTTCTTTTATTTTCTTTGTAAAATGAAAATAAATTCGTTTCCTTGGATCCTAAAAATGATATTTAATAAAATATCTGAATTTAACTAAAAAAAAAAAGCGCATGATTTGGGCTTTATTGATCCCAAAATGACCATAGAGAACCAGAAAAGCACTTTCTTGAAAAAACAAAGAGAAACGTTTCTAGAGGGTATGTAGTGGTGTGTACTCATGTAGATTTTCAAGGTTGTAGCCCTAGAAATGTGACCTGGAGCAGACATACACAAACGCACAGGAACAGGTGAGCAAAGAGAATAGAATCTGTAGCCCCTTTGGCAGGTTGGTCGGGCAGGCCATTTGTGGGGCTACAGTGATTTGAAATTTGTTGAGTAAACCTTTTTAGAAATGAAATTGTGTGTATTAGTCACTTATAAGTGACATAGTTATTGAGTTATTGTAGTTGTGATTACCACTCAAACCCTGTCAGCCAGCCTGCAAGAATATTGTCAATATTAAAGTGCAAGAAAGGTTGGGGACTGCTACTCTAATACTTTGTAACCTTTAAGTGCATTTGGAAGATCAGCTGCGTGGACATATCCCTGGGGTCCTCGTGCCAAAATGATTTATCATTTGACTCTCACCCAAGGGTTAAAGTTCATGGAGCCTGGCGCTGACCAAACCAGAAGATTTTATTTTTTTCCCATGGGATGAAGAGTTCGATTCAGGGATTTTCTTTTGTTTTAAAAAAAAATTTCTTTATAGATATGGTCACTTAAAAAATGCCTAAAGCACCTCTATATAAACTGTAAATACCAGGTAATGTCCTTAATCTTCTTTATTAGAGCAAATGGAAGGCGCTATTTAGACCTGGGTGGGGCCAGGGGCTCTTCAGGTTCAGTGGGCCCCTCAAATACAGGAATTTAAACACAAATCACAAAATTTATGTATCAAAGTGCATTCAGCGCATGTAATTGGAATTGACAAGTTATATGTACATAGGAAGATCAAATGAGTTGTATATCAACAGTAAATATGTACATACATGTAAAGGCATGCCAGTAAAACTCCATGTAGATTTTTAGGTAAGACAGAAATCCCATAATACAATTATTGTTGACCTGAATTACAAGCAGCAGTTTTATCTATTTATTCAAAACAATTGAAAGTGTTATGAGGAAATGAATTTCAAAGTAAATTCCAAGAAGTAAAGAGGAGGTTCCTATATAAATCCAGCACTGGTGCTGCCGAGGAGACCAATTTCCAAAGTGAAAGTAAATCACTTTGTGACTCTAATCTGGGTGTGAATCAATGTAAACTTGTATTGAGGGAGACAAGAGTGATAACAAAAGTGAACTATTGATAAAGGCATCCTTCAATAAAATGCAGTTGTTGGGGTCCAAGAAAGCCAACCACATTAAAACTGAGCCTGGATAACTGTGGGGTGGGTACAGGCAATATTCAAGGGTGGGCAATGATGATAATAAGTGGAAGATGGCTAACACTATCTATCCCAAGGCATAACAAGAAGGGGGGGGTGAGAAGGGGGCAGTC
Organism: Thysanoteuthis rhombus; assembly: GCA_963457665.1. Taxonomy (NCBI): domain Eukaryota; kingdom Metazoa; phylum Mollusca; class Cephalopoda; order Oegopsida; family Thysanoteuthidae; genus Thysanoteuthis; species Thysanoteuthis major. The sequence continues at coordinate 65,864,315 of OY735205.1, read as the reverse complement.
TTCTGGCCTATAATGCCTGTTAGATAATAATTATGCCCTCCTGTAAGATATTGTACAATTGCCCCCCCCCTCAATTGCTGTCTTTGCCCCCAGGTACTGTTTTTGCCCCTGGGTGCTGACAACCCTTACTATGCCACTGCATCCATCATATGAAAACTAGATGAGATTTAAGCAAATAATAAAAGGCATTCTTCAACATTTGTTTTTTTTTATCAAATAATATCACCAAAATGACTGCAATCTATCACAAACTATACCAAATATCAATATCTAAAAACAAAATATTTACATATTTGCATGAATAACTTAATCCTTTGAACTCTGGGCCTCTGCATCTTCAGAGGGGAAAATGGAAAAAATATGAATTGTAACAAAAAAGTCTTGTTTATTGACTACTGAAATATTTTTTCTAATGCATTTCATTTCTACAGTTGGTTTATCGTGTGTGTCAAATATATTTTTTAGTGGGGAAAATGGCGCTTAGTCACCACTGCCATCAAAGTAGTTCGTGGCATCTTCTAAAATGGCACTCAGCCTGAAGAATCAGGATTACAGGTTCAAAGGGAATTATTGTTTTTATTTGCGCTTTTCGGGAAGTGTGGGCAATAATATAGATAAAGATATTGGGGTCCATCACCCACCAACCTTACATCGTGGAGCGGAATATAAGGAACTGCGTTATATTGAGGGATGCCTGTAAAGCTAGAATTTAAATTTTACAGTATGTGGTCACA
>OY735205.1:65296081-65858581 GCA_963457665.1 Thysanoteuthis rhombus | reverse complement strand
AGGGAATTGAACCATAGCCTACCAAACCAGAGTTGAGCACTCTACAACTGGCCCATGGTGATTTTGATATCACAGTATATTTGGGTTTGATATATAGCTGATCAGTGGGTCTGGGGAAAAAACACACAAGATTAAAAGAAACTAGTTGGACTCATAAAAATTTATGCACTCAATATAATGTAGTGACTTTGTTGTATCACCATTCTTAACTTATGACTACATCAAAGGTGTTGCAGGCTTAGATACTTGCAGACAATCGTTAGCAAGACCCACTTACAGCTTGTCTGGCTTGTCAATGCTTCATACTGTTTACAGCACCTGGTATTTCTCAATGGTCACCTATCTAGGTACTGACCAGGCTCAGCATTACCTGACTTTGGTGATCATATGAGAACTGGCATATCCAGCGTGATTTAGCTGTAACTCCTCAGTCCCTGGTGGAGGTTATTCAATCCTAGTCCTTGTGCTGACTGGATAGGCACTGAATGCCATTTTAAAAACCTTTGGTATTACTCAGTAATGGATTGAACCACACCCTACTGAACCAGAGACAAGCATTTTACCACTGGACCATAGTGATTGGTCAAGAAAATTTGCTAGGGGTCAATAATGTACTGAGTTTGTGAATGTATGGAGCTCTGTAGACCTAATACAATTGATAAGAGTATCACACTTTTGATATTGAAGTAGAAACCTTGCCAAATCCTCTCCAAGGGTCATTCATCAATGAGACTTGTACATGGAGCATATACAACACAAATCAAATGATAACATTGCCTTTACAATAGCAATTGCTATCACAGGAAATGGTACCGGAAATTCTGCTTGGGAAGTTTTCCCTTTGGACTGATTGTGAAGGTGCAACTGGGTGTGGCCAGATATGATCATTACTTGCTGAGTAAATTCTTACCAATGCCAACCCAACTTCCTTTTGCCCGTTTTATACAAGTTTCATTTCCTTTTGTGCAAGCTATTGAGCATAATTTTATGGGCACTGTTTATTGTGCTGCATATTAACCAGAAACTCTTTACAATCATTTGTTCTGTATTGCATAGATTTATTCAAAATATTATAGCTTGTTCTATTCATGGGTCTTTATTGTATCAGAGGAATAGTTTTTTGGTTTTTGAAGTATGGAGCTTGACCTTGATAATTTGTACAGGATAGTGTAATGGTTAACATGTCTGCCTCACATGGAGAAGGTCTTGGGTTCAATTCCTACTATGAGTGCAGTGTGAGTAAAACTCTTCATTAGGATGATTTTTCCTCTGCACTCAGCAGCTAATTGAGTACACTGTAAGTTGTCTGATTAGGGTGGAGCTGTCCTTTCAGGGGACTTGCATCATAAAACTTGTAGGAATAAAGTCTTAGACTCAACCAGGCTTGAAACTTGCAAGGAACACTAAGCTGACATATACAACAGAAATTGTGATTTTGTCACCAGCCATCATACACCATTGGGGGTTGTCTCTCTCTACCAATCTTTTTACCTTACTGGTAAGGTAGAACTTATCTAGGAGATAATGTTTTCTGGCATATTACCTGAAACAAATAAGTATTTACACACCTGTGATATTGAAGATTTCTAAAGCAATAGAATGACTTCTTTGGGTTTTTTCCTGCGATACATATAATTACTTACAGTCTAAACCAGTATTTCTTGATAGTTTTCCTCTGTACCCCACCTCGACAGCTCTAAAATTTCTTCTCTTTACTATAAAAAAACAAATTTGATGTTGAAATGGTAAAATGATAAATTGAGAAATTTACTAAAATTTAGAGTATTGAGTCAAGGAAAATATCTGTAAAGAAACAAATTCTTTGTAAAAATAAGAAAATACTGACGTATAAACATGTGAGCTAATTATTAATTTTTTTGTAATTTATTCATTGCGTGAAATTTAATAACAAGAACGCAATTACCTCATCGCTTTCATATCTCATAAAATTAATGAGTAAAGCATAAGTCACTATGGAATTGACGGTCAAATTAGTAATTATTGTATAATTAGGAATTAATAAGTTAAACCTAAAGATGACTCAGTTTTGAGGCATGAAACACTTTTTGGTCTCCACACCCAAATTCCTAATTGCTCTCCCCATCCTTGTGGAGCATGCACCTCTACATTCAGAATTCTTGGCCTGGATACTTACTGTTAGTTTTGAAACAGAAGCAACAAATTAAGAATATATGATTTGATGGTCTTTTATTTGTTACTTCACTGAAAATATGTTATTTTTCACAGGCTCACTGTATCATTTTCACTAAATAAATCACAAATAAATATTTTTATAATGATCTAAGTTTAGTATCTGAGAAATAGTTCAGTCAGGAGTTAAAAATGAGTCAGAGTGCAAAAATTGTCAGAGTATTTTGTTACTGTATGATATACATATTGAACATATTTGATAAATGTATGTAAATCTTAAATGCTATGATACCACTGCTAGATCATGCCTGTTTAAAAGGTATCTGTTTAAACTTTATGATGTGGAGCAGCCTGCCATAATTGTCATGTGTAAGATAATTTTCCATCCTTTGTATGAAACTATAGCTTCAAAGTACTTTGGTTAACTCTCTTCAGTGTTGTCAATTTAGATACTTTATATTTAAATTTAGATCTATAAATAAAAAATGAAAAAAATACACTCTTATTTATTCCACTATGATGAAAAAATTATTTTTCGTACCTTATTTTCTAATAGAAAAAACAGTTGAATAAGTGGCAGAAAAAGAGAATATAATTCCTCAAATTGGGTTTGAGGAAATAAGAGAGATAAAAGAATTTGTTTATGATTTCGTCAATAGCAACAATCAAAACAGAAATTAAAAAAAAATCCATTATGTCATCTAACTATGATTTGATTTAATCTAGTTCTACAGAAAGCTTTGTCAAAAAAAAATCCCTGATTCCTCTCTCTCTCTCTCTCTCTCCCTCTCACTCTCTCTCTCTATCAACATTTTAAATCAATAAACACACACAGTTGCCATAGTTTACATTATCTTGTTCTACAGGAAATTTTGGTGGAAAAAAACCTTCTGATTCTCTTTCTTGTGAATGCTGGTTACTATTTGGGCAAAAAACTATATTCATGTGAATTTTTATTGTAAATGTAGCACCCCCAAAAGAACTGCAGACCCAAATGACTTCAAACTTGACACTGCAATGTCTGATGCTCGGACCAATATATCTAGTGGATATCAACTTTGTACAATGACTAGTAGTCAAGTTATCTTGGTGCAGGAATACAAACACACATATACAAATTTTTAGCTCGATACAAACACAGGTACATCCTATGACAAATGAAAAAGTTTGGAATCTCAAAATATAATCTTTAGTCGATTAAATTTTTATAGATCATTATCATTGATTTTTGCTATTATTTACTTTTATCTAAAGGTTGTTGCTTTTTATTGCAACTAAACTCTGGCTGGGTACTCCTCAGCAGTTAGTAAATAAATTTACAGCATGGATCAGAATAAAGAATGTGCTCCAGTTTAGAATTGAACTCACAACCCTATATAGTGATTCATACATATGTTGATATTTATCAAGATTAGTTTTGTTTGGCACAGAGCCAATGCAAATGTATGTATATATCGATGAATATCATTGAATATTTTAGAATTACCAGGCTGTAATAACTGTTGTAGACTCTCGCTCAATTAACTTTTTTTCCCCAATGTGTCTATGATCTTCTTAAAGCTAGGGTCAGCAAACTTTTTCCTTACGTAGGCTAGGTTACGTTTCTATGAGTGGACTGCTAGATAATACTATGAAGAAGCTTGATACATAGTTCTGCTTCGTCCCAAATCAATCCATGCTACAAAATCCTTTGTACGTATCCAAGGATACCAAACAGTACGAAATCAAAGAACTCAATTTAGTCACAATCATTTCAGTCAAGGCATCTTTTGAGTTTATAATATTAAAAGTAAGCATAGTATCCCAATATTTGCTCACGGGCCTCTAAAAATCCTTTTGTGGACCAGATCCAACACACTGGTTGTAGGTTGCCTACCACTACTTTAAAGCATAAACAATATCAAGATTAACGTTAATGTTGCAAAATCAGTGTCTTCTCTCCTTTCTTCATTTTTGTTCTCTCACCTCCTTCCAGCTTTTTTGCCTTTCTCTTACCACTACTTGGCTATTATCTCAAGCATAGACACACATAGATAAAGAAGGACCACACAGAGATGAGAATGCGCATACTTCTAATTATTCTTATGCATTTGATATGTAGGTAACAGACTCTGGATACGTGTCTTTGAATCTCTCTTCGCGCTGTTGCATTTGTATGATCAATTCTACGATTCTACTTATATTCAGATATATAAGTTGCAGCAATGAAATCGATCACATTTTACATGATATCATCTGGATGTTCATGCTTCAGTTCAAACACATGACTTGAAATTCTTATCTATGTGAATTATGCACCATTTCAACATTGGTAACTTTGGCTCATTAACTCTTGCACCTGTCAAACAGAAATTTTATCTTCTGCTCTTGGCCAGATAACAATACTCGTGAAAATTGAATCAGGAGAATAATCATTTTCATTCTTATCATTATATAATATCGAAGCTCGGCCATTTGGCCGGCCAAATTTCCAGTTTTATTTCATTTAATTGTAAAGTTTTAATGAAACAAAGATTTTCTTTTAACCTATCGTGTTCAAAGCAAATCAATTTTCTTCTTTTACAGCATGAAATTTAAAATGAGGTTGATAAAGGTTTAAGAATGAAGGATGTCGGTGTGGCTGAGACGGGGGTGGGGGAGGGTGCGAAAACAACCTTAGGCCCCTCCATTGGAGGTCATGGGAAAACGAAAGGAAATGAAGAAATATCATTTCAATATCACCAAATCATATAGTTTCTGTGTGGTCTAGTAGCATATACTTTGTGGCCTTGCACAGGTCCACAGCTCAGTATTAGGGGACCACTGATGTAAAGGATAGTAAATTGATAGATAAGCTCAAAATATAGATCAACAAATGATTTATGGCTTAACAGAAAGAAATTTTTCTGTTTATTTGCCGAAGATGTTTGAACAAATTTGGATTATTTCAAGGCTATTAAATCTAAAAATGATATTAAATGCTGAGGTGGCTCTTGTTTTTGAGATAATGGATGCTGATCAAATGATGGTTTTACCCCAATATGACCTTTAGCAGTTGACATATGCGGCAAGGTCTATCTTTTCATTTTATTACATTGATTTTATCAAATCTAATCTTTAATCTGATTTCTTCTATAACATTGCTTTACAGATTTGTCCATTTCATATAATATCAAATCGTTTAATCTTTTTTTCCCCACAGAAATATGAGTTCATCATAAAGAAATTGCTAAAACAATTCTAATGCATTCTGCTACATTTGTGAGGAATGCACTCTTCAAGAACCAAGGAAAAATATCACTGACCTTTTGTAAAACAAGCATAACTTAGAGACCAAGATAAGTCTGGAACCCCCTGGAAGATTTGCAAAATCCTGTATAGAGTGCCTATGACTGTAAAAATGCAGAAAAAATAAATTGAAACTTTAGTGCGTCTATGGTGTAGAATAAGCCATGAAATCACTAAGATGATTTTTATTTCTGTAAATGTAAAAAACTCCAATCACTCCAAGAAACATATGGGAGTATTCAGATTCGGAACAGCAAAGCAGCCTATGCCATACAGTGGATACATTTCCATATTGAGAACAAGGTGAGAGATTCCATGAGAATATATAAGTGACAGAGGGAAGATATCAAGGCGTATTGGACAGACATATTGTGGTAGACTTCTACTGGTGTCTCCATCATGGTTCTCTCGCTGATTCATGCAAATGAAAATTGTACAAACAACATTTTTCTAAGCATTAATTGTGATTACCTGATTCAGCTAAAGTCTGACCATTCATTTTTTTAATATGTTTTTTTATAAGGTTTTGAAACTTATCAGATTATGATAAAAATGAACAGAAAATGAAGTCCAGTATCGAATCTGAAATAAGTTTCAGGATCAAGGATCAAATGCAGGAAGATCATCAAAATTTTATCATTTTTCATTCGATATAGATCTCCCCCAAGTTTCACCAGATCTCTCTATCACGAGCATTGTGACACCAATATCTTCTGAACCTGTCTAAATTGTCACACTGTCTTATTCTCTCCTGGCCATAGTTCCCCATATGGTCTCTTGGGATCCATGTAGTGAGTTGTGATGACCAGCAGTTGTCTGACATTCTTGCAACATGGTCTGCCCATTACCATTTTAGCTTTCCGATGGATTTTGTGATACCTCTGACTTTTTCCTCCAATATACTGTGCTGTCTTGTGGGACACAATGATCAAAATTCAAAATGCAGAACTAAAGGAAGCAGATCACTGCATTTACCTGGGATTATGAATCTCCATAAAATCCTATAAAGTTCTCAAATTAAGAAACATGAAACCAGGAGAGGATCATGTTTGGTTTCACATGAAAGACCAAAACAATAGCAAATGTATATGTGTGAAAATGACAACCACTGTGAAGGCTTCAGGAGCTGCAACTCAAACATGAAAACATCCATTATCTTAAACATTAGAGCCAATCTAGGAAAACCAGTCGTATTTGAAATCATTGCTCCCAAATAACCCTAAAATGGGTCTTATATTGGCAATAAAATTGGTGTTGATGAGTGTTATATAACAATTGCCTTTCATAGAAGTACAATAGTCAAACCAATGTTGTCTGGTTATTTCATTGTACTATTACAGACAAATCATGGGTGCACGTTAAGAGATATTGATGAAAGAAGAAGTTCAATTGTCTGAAAAATTCTTTGAATGTTTCTGACCCTTTTCAAAAATATAGACTGTATATTAATGAACCTATTTGGTACATTAAGTAGTCTCTGCTGAAGCCACAAATCTAAACTCTGGGAAACATCATCATGTATTGTTCATGTATTATTAGAGATCCTCATCAAAAACTGTCAATATAGGTTTCTTCAGTTTTTAAGTTGGTCTGGCTGACAGGCTATGGATGTGTGTATGTACAGGCCTCATCGATGCTGCTAGAGGACTGAAAATTTAAACATTTACTCCCTATTATGAATAGAGAGGATTTCGGAAATCTCCACAACCCCCCAGGTTTTTAGTTAACGGTCAAATTAGTATTGTAAGTTCATGCTAGATTGGTCCCTTAGTTTGTGTCTGGAAGCACTCATGCTTGTTTTTTGAAAATTCAGACTTTTTTTTAGTAATCACTTCCCAACAAAAGGTAAGAGAAGTAACTTATTCATTTATCATTCCCATTTCCAATTTTTTAATTGATCATCCCAATGTGGTATACTACCAAAAGACAGTTTCTATTGAGTGACTAACCAAACCTGTTTTTTTTTCTTCAAAATTCAAGAACAAAATTCTGTCTTACAAAGAAAGTTCCTAGGAATTGATTTCAAGTTGCATAAGACTAACTTATTTTCTTCAAACAAAAGACTTGCCCAAGGTCTGCTTCTTATTCTCCTCTTTCTTCTTCCTTTTCTCCAATAGTTTTAAAGTCTCTTTTCCATGTCCAATAGCAAAATTAATTTTGTCAATGTCATAATCTGTTTCAGCAATCTTTATACACTAGTAGATAAAAATATGATAGGAAGTCAAAAAATGAAAAGAGAAACAAAAATATACGAGAATTTAATAAATCAACAAAGTTACTTGAAAAGGAAGAAAATATCTTCATCAAAATCAATTTGGAGGTGGGGGCCAAGGGCTGTTTTAAAGTGTGCAAAGATGCATGTTCCCTTTATTCAATAAGAAAAAAACCGAAAATGACAATTTAGTGTGAATGTGAGAATGGTTCTGGAATGTTCCGTTAACCAAGAATTACATTATGGTTCCTTTGAATTCCATTGTTATTTATTGATCAAAGACACCCCAAAGGCGGAATGTAAGACTGAGAATAGTTTTGAAAAATGTACTTTGACAAAGGAAAAATGGATCAATTGATAAACATTATTTCATGTCGACTGCAACAAATAAGTTTGGAAAATACAAAGTTTGATTTTTTCTTGTCAGAAGTATACTTCAATGTAAAAAGGAAACAAGTTTCTAATAAGTTTGTGACAGACTGATAGTCTGAATAGGTTGAGACGCAATTCTGACTTGTTTGCTAAATTTAAGCTGCAGTCAATTTTAAATGAATGACCATTTGAAATAAGGTTTTCATATTATACCTGCCTGTGTTTTTAACTTACAGATATTTCTAGAAAAACCTTGTCAAACCGGCAATTTTGAAGTATGAGCAGGAAATAACTCCAAAAAACATGTACCTGATCTTTTGCGAATTCGATAAGTCTTTTTTATATTTTTTCCATTTCACCTTTAATAAGAGAAAAGTAAAGATTTCTCACTTGGGGTTCAAAGGTAGAAAAAATTCTCAGGGCCCTTTGAAAAATGTAGGCTAGCAAAGAAAATTTCAAGCCAACTATTTCTTGTTTCTCATCCTGTTTCTGGTTTCAACCTCCTAATCTGATCAACGTCTGCTGGTAGCCATATTTAGAGTTTCTCTTTCTATTTTATCCTTTACTGTTGGTACCATTTTTTTAAATAATAGATTAGTAATGACTTTCAATTCAGATTCAACATATTATTAACAACCTTTGGTTAAAAAATCATCAGATTCATCACAACTTTCAATCAAAACAAAAATAAGAGAAACAAACTGACTGTTCCAGAGTTTAGCTCCACCCTGAACACAACTATTTCAGTCACTAAGCTGAAATTTCAAGAAACAGAAAAACAGTTTCCCCCACTTGTTGAGGGGAGTATGTGAAAAATTTTGATATGGACAGTCAGGGCTGAGATGAGTACAGAAGAAAGAAAAAATATGGACAGTCAGGGCTGAGAAGAGTACAGAAGAAAGAAAAATAAATATAGTAAAGACAGAAAAGTGAAGAAAAAATGATAAATGCAAATTAAAAGAATCTGTTTAGTGACACCAAATGATTCAATCTAGCATCCATAGCTTTCCATTTTTCCTTTCACTCTTTCTTTTTCTATCTTTCTGAATTTCCCTCTTTCTTTCGTTCTTTTGATGGTTGATAACATAGGAATTCAATCTGTCTCTCTCTTTTTCCTTTTTTCTCACTATCCATCATTTAAATTTTAAAATTTTCTCAATTTTTAATCTCAAACTGAAGTCTGAATTTATCATTGTTGTTAGGTTAGGAAAATAAAGTCATCTCAGTAAGAGTTTGACAAAATCATCATGATAGAAATAATAGATTTCAAATTTGACATATATTGCTTGTGGCCAAGAGTCTGTGAAAGTTGCCAATATAGACAGTACACTGATATATCATAACTATAAACAAGATATATATTTTATGAAATTATTCAACTTATAATGAGGTTAATTAGTTCAAGTCTAATTAATTGATATTTGGTTTCTCTGGAAACCCCCAAACTGTTATGTTTGTTTACTTCTAAATGTGGAGAGGCAATTGTTGTAGTAATTTTGTAGTGGTTCAGTTATGATACTATGTTATGAATGATCTGTCTGGTCACTCTCTCAACTCCGATATCCAGCTTAACGGGGTCTGTGTTAATGAGGGTTTACTATTCTTTATGTACTGATCCCCTCTTGAAAATTACAATGCACTGAATGTCCTATGAATTATTTTTTTAAGAAAAAAGTAAATTTTGATTCAGTCATGGTTATCTCCCCTTCTGTCTGGTTCTTAAGAATAACAAGTTGTTATTGTGATCGGTAGTACAGCATTATTGCCCTTAGAGTAAAGTGGTGTCCTGTTAAAGAAATAGAATTGAAAGCCTCTTGTACCCTTTTATGGGTTCTTTTGTTCTAATTCTTTATGGTTATTTGTTCTGACTGGTAATAATTAGCAAAACAACCATTTCTCTTATCTCATTCTTTCATCCTGTACTCTGTCTAAACTTCGGGGTGTGGTTCTCACTCAGACAATTCACAATTTCTTTCATGTCTCTTTTTGCAGACAAATTTGTCATTTGCCCAGACATTCATAGCCATTAACCCCAAAGAGCTGAGGTTCTAGAGTAAAAGTCCAGGGGTTAAAGTATTGGGTATGAAGCCAACAAGTTCAATCCATGGCATCAAACTGTTGAAGCCCAACAATAGTTTTGGCACAATAATAGTTTAAGAGTTCCCAAATTTCATCCTTGCGAAAGACTCGTTTTGGGCTCTTTACCTTCATTGTAAAAGTTGTGGGAGGAATAATGTTTACAATAGAAGTTGTAATAGTCTTTTTTCTGCACGTATATTGCAAAATAAAAACTAAATATTTTATCTGTGCATAAATGAATCACCATAGGCCGCATATGTACCATAATTATTTATCAAAAATGATCTAAAAAATAGATCTTTCATCTAAAATAGATAAAAGATATAGATAAAATAGAAAAAATATACCAGCACAAGATCTGAGCATTGTTAGTCCCAAATGATCATAGAGACCCTCAAAAGCACTTTTTTGAAAAACCCAAAGATTTTAGATGGTGCTCAATGGTGTATTCATGCAAATTTGCAAAGTTGTAGCCTTAAAAATTTGACCTGGACTGCCTGGAGACATACACAGATGAGCAAAGAGAGAAGAATCTGTGGCCCAATTGGCTTGTTGGTTAGGTAGGCTATTTGTGGGTGTTTGGCGATTCAGTCAAAATTCATACATGTAAGCAATGAAAGGTCAGTTAAAAAGTAAAGAAATGAAATTGCATGGTGTTGAGACGTATTGGAAACAGTTTGTGCCTTTCCAAAAACAAACAGAAATTTTATGCTGTTCTTTTACCACAAATTTAATCAAATATAATCAAAACAAGGATGAAATGTAGAATTCAGACCCTTTTAATTACAGAAATCTAATATCATGAAAAAATAGTATCACAAAATTTAAAAAGATTTAATCAAAACTACGATTGGTTAATTGAATAAATGAAAACAGTGGAGACTGAAAAATGAATCTTTCTTAGGATAAGATTTGGGTCCTCAAAAACATTAAAGAATGGTAGTTTTGATTTCCAAATCAGAGCAATAATCATCTTTTCTTCATGAGCAGGGCTGGTCCTAGATTTCTTGGTGCCCCGGGGAAGCTGAACCAAGAAATTATTGAAGTCAGGTATTCCTGAAAAATCTGACTTCAAATCAGAGAATGGTCTTATTTTGAGTATTTTATTCTCTGCTTGATTTATTCATTTTCCTATTTTTCCATTAGTATTTAAAAAGTCCAACAGTCTCAGACTCATGAAAGACACTCTCTAGAACTTGGAACCCTGGGAAATTATCTATGTTGCTGGTACCAAGGGCTGGCTCTGCTCATCAGCCAATCAGATACTTGTAAAATGTACAATACATAAGTAGTACTAATTTCAATGACAGCCCTAGTAATCCTTTGTGATAGCTCAGGTGTTTGACCATTGGACTACAAAATCAACAAATCTTATTTGCAAAATTTGACCTTAAAATGGATGCTGTGGTAAACTGAGATGGGCTGATTCCAAATGTACCTTTAGTTTTGCTCTTGGATGTATAGTTCTCCGATTATAAGACTACACAGACTTTTTCCAATACAAACCGATGAATATTTTTTGCAATATTTAACTTGTGTGCTGTAGGTAAATTAAGTATTGCTGATTCAAATATACCTTTACTTTTGCTTTGGGATATGCAGTTCTCAAATGGAAAGAGTACAAACATACAGGCAAACACAACTACTTTATTATATAGATATATGATGATGATTATTATGATTATTACATGCAAATAGTATAACTATCAAAACTTGAGGGAAATCAATATTTTTTACGGTGAGCTATGATTAATATTCATCATTTAAAAAAAAAACTGATTCATCTTTTTCACAATGTTTTGGCTGATCCAAAGAAAAGAGTGAAACAAGCTGGAAAGTCAGGCCATAGATGCACTAGTTCTTTTCTTGTGTGAAGATCTAGCAAGGGCAGTGTTTCCAGCTTTGCTTTCTAGTTTACATCTTAAATTGAGCCAAAAAACATTTCAAAACACCTGGTAACATTAATATTCTCTGGATAAATATCTAAAATCTTGAAAAGATATATTACATTTTATTTATGAATTAAATGTGACATTAATCTTCAACATTTATTTTATCAAAATATTGCAAGATTTATCTAATATCTGAAAGTGTAAAGTAAAAAGAGAAGAGTAAAAAAAAGAGGAAAGCGCAAAATTCTATGATAAAGGTTCAGAAACCAAAAGAATAGAAAGTGCGGAGAGGTCAATAAAACCGTGCAACACAAATTTTTTTCCTGTACAGTGAATGTCATTTTTTAATTGCTTCATGAGAAAAGTAGAGAAAATGGCTATAATTCCCTTCAAACTTTTTTTTTTATGATGAGGACATTCATACGTCATTTTTTTTTCTTACTTTATATGATTAAAAATGGGCAAATTTTTCTGTTATCAAATTGAAAATAAGCAGATTTCAAATTATCACTGTCCTAGTCACAAAAGCAAAGTTTGAAAGGGATAATATACATTTTCTGTAATTTTCAGACATAACCAATCAAAAAATATTGCTTATTACCAAGGAACAAAAAAAAAACGTAGAAAAAGTTGCATGAAAGAGAAAGAAAATCCTTAATTTGGGTAGTGCAAATCCTTTGATGTTTCAAGGATTGACCAAAAATAAAACAGAACAGGTCAGGTGAGTCACTAAATAGAAACAGTCACCTGACTAATGTATTTTGGCAGCATGCTATGTTGGGGGCAATTAATTAGAAAATTTGTAAAGGGCCAGTTACTTCTCTCACTTTTTGTTGGACGGTGATAAAGAAAAAAATCTGAATTGACAAAAAACAAGGTTGAATGCTTCCAGACACTAAGTAAGGGATCAATTTAGCTTAAACTCACATTGCAAATTGAACCCCCCATAAAACCTCATTTTTGAAGGAAAAACAAAAAAAACAGAACGTTTTTTTTTTCTTGACATAGTAAGGAGTTCAGGTTGAAATTTCAGCTCTCTAGCTCTATTGGTGCAGCCTGTATGCATGATATATACATGCCCAGCCAGACCTGCTTGAAAATCGAAGAAACCTATGTTGACAGTTTTGGTTGACGATTTCTATTTGCTTCCCGAATGGCAAACATTTCTCATCAAAAATACAGTAACCTTAAAGATTTTTTCCCGTCAGTTGATTATCCTTTTATCAGCATGAAAAACTTGCACCAACCCTCATCAACCAGAATCAACTGGTATATATCCTAACAGCTGCTCTATGTTTCCCAATTAGCCTTTTTATCAGAGCAGCAAAGGTTGTTTCTCTTCTTATGTGGTCCATATAGCAAAAAAAAACCCTTGAATTATTGTGCAATTACCGATTCTGCAGACCTGGAATAATCCAAAAACAGCAATTGAAAAAAATGCAAAGAATATAATCTTATGGCTAGATCAGGTCGCTCTAGCCAATAAGGATATGAACACAACTGATATCTTATCAACTAGATTAGTTGTTCATTATTGAGTATTTTACAAATATCATATAACTTGATAAGGTTATAAAAATAGCTGAGAGAAAAAAAATCATGAATTTATAATCAGCTCATATCTTTTCTCTTTACAACTGACTTATCTTTATTAATACACAAACAGTTGCTTTACCTCTTCCTGTTTGCTTTAGCATGACAGAAACCAATAATCAAACAGATAATCGACTTTTATATCATAAGATACTGATTGCTGTAAAGTAAACATCACCTTCGGTTTCAGATAACAGTAGATTCAAAGTCATAAGAGTTAGCTTTGTTCTATCAAGCCAATAAATGAATGAACAAGGCTTTCAAAGTTCTGTATTTAAATTTGCAACCAAATTATATAATGTTTTTTTTCTCTGTCTTTATTGTTTGAAGAACATTTTGTTCGATATTTATGTTTCATGTTTTTCAAAATACTGTATCATTTCCAGATGATCACTGAAATATAATAAGGAAGTTGAAATAGATTGATTTCAAATGATGTGGAAAAACGTTCAAAGTAATCTATTAGTACGTGAATAATACATATTAATACATAATAATGGCTGAAAAAATGGCTTCCATTTTTTTTCAGTTTATGTAAATAAGTTTAATACCACAAGGGTTATGCTCCTACAAAAAGGAACAAAATCAAAATATTTAAAGGTTTTTATATATATTCAGAAAAATTTGGAACCGTTTTACAGAGACATAAAATCTTTGGAATAAAAAAGTGTCTAATAATAATTTTCAGCTGTTATGGCCAAATTGCATTGAATGATCACCTGAGTTAATTAATGTCAAGCCTGCTCAGTACTTAGATATCTGTGCTATGCTCAATAGCGCAAACCAAAGCCCCAGAGCTCTCTGACGAGCCAGGCTGCGATCAACGTAAAATGAATGAACAAATGAGTTTTAGCTCTTCTGAAATTTATAGATTGTGAAACAAAATGGTGGTTTCATCATCGCAACAAATACTGTAAGTTACAAGAATGGCAATGACACAATGGACCTTTGTTAGAAACTGTCAGCCCAAAATGTCCACAAGTTTCTTCAGTTTTCAAGTTAGTCTAGTTGGCTGACTATGAACATACGTATTACACAAACAGGCTGCACCAGCTCAGCTAGTGGGCTGAACATTTCTGTTTTCTCCCTTAATAGATCTTCAAACTACAAAAATTAATCTACAAATGAATTTTTTTTTTTTTATAGTCCCCTGCCAAAAATTTGTATCTGACTGAGAGTTCAATTTCCAATGTAAGTTTATGCTAAAGTTATGCTAGATCCGTTAGTTTGTGTCCACTTGTTTTGAAAAAAAAATTCCATTTTTTTAGTGATCATTGCCTTAAAAGAGGAGGGAGAAGTATCTTACTTGCTGATCACCCCATTTTTCCAATTTTCCAATTGATCACCTCCAACATGGTGTGCTGCCAAAAGATGTTGGTAAGATGACAGTTTCTAAGAGTGACTAACCAGACCTGGCTTATATTCAATCAAAATCATTTCTTATCTTCCTCCACACTTGTGTATCAGTGAATGCAATGGTGATGTATCACACAGTTGAGTATAATGTGTTGACAAAAGGAGTTATTCTGGTCAGTAATAAGAAAAAATATGGTTTCATGTTACATTGGTCTCCCTTCACTCTAGATTATTATCAATGTTGTATAGTAGTGACTTCATAAGACTGAACTTCTCTTACTTTTTTCACTGATGTATAACAATGAAAAGATTCCTGCTTTTTTTTTTAATGGTGCTTTTCAATATAAAGTATCACATTGGGTCAACAGTGGAATTAAGCTTGTGTGGGGCCTGTAGCCATAGTTATAAAGGGAGCCCACACTGAGAAAATATGTATAGATATTAAAACATGCCCTTTTTGCTTGCTAAGTAATCAAATCTCTTTATTTGTTCTACAGTCAGATAATACGACAAATAGGTCTGACATTTTAGTAATAGTATTACTTTCTTTTCATTTTGATTTTTGTGCACTGGCTACGACTTCGGTTTAAAATACTTTCCTATTCATGTGTTGTAAATGAATCACATAGATACCACCTTTCTATAAATTACTGTTTCAAAATATTAACACTAATTAAAGATGATAATTGGTTGAAATCTATAAGTCCTATGATAATAGAGCTAGTGCAGAATCAGTTAATCAGAATTGATTGGTTGCAAGCATTTACTGCAAGACCCCTTGAAATTGCGGGATCCATAGAATATGCTACTTTTACAACATAGTTAATTCAGCATTGAGTTCAGTGATTTCATCAATAATCATCATATTACAGAGGAAGCTGCTTATTGTGATTACTTTGGGATAGGGTCTTTTAGATAATAATAACCAGCTGATAACATTAAGCAAAGGATATATCATCATCATCATCATTATCATGTCCACTGCTATACAAAGGCCTTTCCCATCTTTCCCATTGAAAGAAACAAATAAAACAGGTATAGACCATGAATAAGCAAAATGATAATCTGGAAGTGAAACAGTTATTTGGGCCTTTGCATTACCAGTGGCTGTTTAGCTCAATGGTAAGAGCAATGCTACGTTGAAGCGGTCCCCCTATCAGCTGTAGGTTCGACTCCTAGAGCAGCCCCATTTTCTCTAATTATTTATTCTACTTACACTGTCTAGGCCAAGTGATAGATTCACCATGTAATGATGGGAGATCATTTCAAAAGAGAGTTTCAATATAATATAATGTAATTTATAATCATTCTGTCGAATCATAGATGCATTTTTCAATAGCATATGTATATTTATATTGGATGGTATTTGATCCATACTGATGGGGAGCCATGGGAGAACAGTGATGTTTCTTTTATCTCCTGGAACCGTGCTGTGCTAAACAACTGATGATCCTCTCAAGATAAATTCATTTATGATTTTTGTGTAAATGCATAACCAATTAAATGAATTTTGGTTGACATAGATCATTAGATCTTACAGCAGTAAAGCTTTATAGGCTATATATCTATTTTTACACACACACACACACACACACACACATATATATATATATATATATATATATATATATATATATATATGGAACAGCTTATGATCACTTTAGTTCTCAAAGTCTTTACTACTTTACTTTTACCTAATTGATAGTGGAACTCTTCAGAGAGGGGAATTGAGATAGTTAAAATCATTATGACAAAATAATTAGAAGCTAGGATGGAAGTAATCTTAGTTAGTGATTATTCCCCTTGACATTTACAATGAAATTTTATCATATGAATTTGAGAGTTAAATAAAGTGTTTTGGATGGACTGATTGTGATCACAATGACTGCTGATAACATTATCCATGATTACAATGAGTATCTTTTTCTATTTGATATATACATATATATATGTGTGTGTGCATATGTATGTATACATATATGTATCCCTATATGTCCATAATGATATAGATATTACAACTATAATGTAGTCTGCTGATACATAATCATTTTATCTTGATAAAGTCTACTCACTGCTAAGCCCAATATTCAGTTTATGATACATTGGTTCCAATATATCCATGTGTATGGGGGGTATGTTTATATACTACAAGATCTATTTCAAAGAATTTTCTATCTAAGTAAATATATATATATAAACTAAAAAATTGTCCACTAATGTTGATTCATCTACGCTTTCTTTTAAAAAGCAAAATGTTTACCTTTATTTATCCATTTACTTCTATTTATTTATACAACCAATGCATTTTCCTACTGAGCTGAAACATGATACTTAACTAAAAGATTGACCCTCATACTGAGAACCATGCAACATGCACAGGAGAGAATCATACTCAACATGAAGAGATCACAAAACAGCACAGTATAAAAGAGGAAAAATAGAAGTCTGATGTATCATAGAATCCATTAAAAAACTCAAATGGCCATGGGCTGGTCACGTTGCAAGAATTCTAGGCAATGTGGATCCCAAAAGATCATATGCTGAACTGCAGCCAGCAAAAAATATGATGTTGCGACAATCAAGTTCAGAAAGAATTGGTTCTGAGAGGCCAATGATATATAGGTCTGGCGAATCTTGGGGAAGATCTATGCCCAACAAAGGTCAAGAAATGGATGATGATGATGATGATAAAGATTGTGAAATCCCTAAACATTTCGGTATTCTCATGAAATCCCTTGTTTCACGATCAGTGTAGTAACGGTTAACAAGCTTGTGATTCTAACCATTACTACTGAATTGATTTCGATCCTCAAAGGGTACCTCACTATCATGGCCTTGAGTCAAACCAAGCCAAATTTAGTAAATATCAAGTATATTCAGCTTCAACATTTGCATTATGTATACGTATATAACATAGTCTGATATTACTCGACGGATTTCACAGAATCTTGTTTTTCAGTCGTCTTTCGGTAGTTTTATATTTATGAATACATTTCACAAAACCATAATTTTATAACACGAGTAGACTTTATTTCCTTTGTTCTCAAAATTTTTGCCACCCCATGGTAGCTTTGTCAGGGAGATAAAATTTCATTTTACTCTTCACCCTCACTGACAAAGCTACCATGAGGTGTGAAAATTTTTAGAACAGAGGAAATGAAGTGTACGTGTATTATGAAATTATGGTTTTGTGAAAATTATTCATAATAGAAAAAATACCAAAATACAACGAAGCATACAAGAAAGGAAATAAAGTCTATGTGTGTTTCAGAATAATGGTTTTGTGAAAATGATTCATAATTATGGAACTTGTGGGATCTAATTAAATCATAGGTTGAAAAGACTGATGTGACCGAAAACCTGAATATTTCACAAAATCACTAGTTTTGGTACATTTCTGTAACATTTTGACATATGCTTTTGTCAATGATAATTTCATCTGTCAATATTCATGTTTTTCTGTTTACCACAATGGTTAATGATCGTGTTAGCAATGGAGAATTCCATCTGGGGGTTAGAGACTGAATGACGGATAAATTTAACAATGTCCTCTCTGTTGATTTTTCCCCTTCTTTGTAACTGGGACAAAATTCAACACTTCTTAGAATGGGGAAATTTCATGTTAAGAGTAATTTTCAAATTGGTTAAGTGTTTGTAAGGAATTAAGTAAGGGAGTGGTTGACGAGATATAGACAGCATTGTTTTTTTTTCTATCGGTTCATTTGTGGGTAGAGATAGGAAGATACATAGAGAGTGGGCAAAGAGAGACGAATATCTATTTCATTTACCACACTGCATCTCACTTTTTTTTTAGATTAATTCTTGAGATAAAAATAAAAGTACAAGAAAAAAAACAAAAAAGAGAAGAGAGAGAGAGAGAGAGAGAGAGAGAGAGAGAGAGAGAGAGAGAAATAAATGAATAAAAAAAGCAAACTATACAGTGTTTATAACTAATGTATACCCTCCATATATTTTTATGACTTTTCCATTCGCCAGTGAATTATATTGCATTTTGGATATTTTTTTCTTTTTATGCAAACATTATTTTTGCTTCTGATGTTTCAGAGGTGATTAGCTTGAAAACTCAATCGGAAACAAATAGTTTTACAACAGACACAAATGTAGACAAATGCTGTCGAAAATTGTACATAATATATCTCAGTTTTTGAACAAAGTCTGTTCTTTTTCTTGTTTTCTCTTCAATCATTTGAAAGTACTGGGCCAGAGTAGACAAATAAGTAACTGAATAAATAAACAAATAAATAGAAGCAAAGAGGGAAGTTATTTTTTGGACTTATCATTCTACACTGGTTGCCGACGATTTGCATTGCTACGAGGTTATTTGCAAGTTACTACAATTTTTGAGTGGCAATGAATTGTGTGACCGTTGCAGGTACTTGAAAATGTTGAGGGATGTCATAAAAATTCTAATTTTACTTGCTCTCTAGCCTTGTTCAGCGTTAGACGGAGGGGGTAAAGGGTCAGATGCTTGTGAGTAAGAGATCATAGTTCGTCTAAGCTTTTTAAACAAAAAAACAAAAAAAGACAAGTAAGAAAATAAAGTAAAAAAATTAGTAATAACATATCAAACATATAAAATTTCAATTTCTAGGCAACAATATCTCTTCTGTGAGTTTTTCTCTATTTAACTGTTTGAAAGTCCTGGGCCAGAGTAAATTGACTCTGAAATACCCATGATAGAGATCTGGTGAATCTTGAAGAAGGTCTTGGTCCAACAGCGGATGAAAATCATGATGAAGTCAGTAAATGAACACATTTTAATAAATAAACATCATATTAGAATGGAAGTGAGTCAGCGAGGTTCCACTGATAATTCTTTATTTTTGGTAGGCAGCAACTTTCTTTCTGGGGTCATTTGATTATCTTATTGATAAACAGACCTTTGTGGCAGAGCACATTAATATAATATTTAGGAGCATTTTTCAATTAAAAAATATGAAGTCTATATTTTAATCTATATAAGAATCTAGCAGCACAATGTGTTACTTAATTAGCGAAAAGAATACATTTGGTTTCTTTGAACCATTTTCAGAAGATTACCACAAAACACTTTCCTTTTCTTCATAGTTTATACATAGTCTTACGATAATTTCGAAAGATATTTAAAATTTTTTTTCCAAGTATATTCTTGGATGAAATTTTGCAAATTTATTATTCATTTTCTTCATTCAGCTTTTGCCTTTATCCCAACTTTCACTAGCTTTTTATCAAAACTTTGAATAAGGCATAATTTTACAGCAACAATAAAACAGTGCAATCAGAAAATAAAGAGCAAACTCAAGGTGAGAATCAAACTCACACTTTCTAGTCAGAGGGGGCCCAGTATATATGCCTGGCTGTTCCAACCATTCAGACATAGGGACTTTTTAGTTGAGCAGAAGCTGATTTTACACCTTAAACCTAATTCCTTACAACCATGCTTGATGATGTTTACAATTGAGACCTGAAATCTACAAAAGAAGAAGAAATCAAGTGGAGAATCACCCTAGGAAGGCAAGCCTTTGGCAAAGCAAGCTCAACCTTCAAAAACAAGACAATACCAATAATCCTTAAAAGAAAAGTATACAACCAATGCATTCTTCCGATAGTCACTTATGGGGTTGAAACATGGAACTTGACCATGAGACAAACCCGAAAACTGAGAAGCATGCAACGTACACATGAGAGAATCATGCTCAACCTCACATTAAGAGATCACAAGACAGCACAATATATCAGAAAGAAAACGGGGGTCAGAGATATCATAGAATCCATTAGAAAACTCAAATGGCAATGGGCTGGTCATGTTGCGAGAATGAAAGACAACCAATGGACGTCATGACTCACAGAGACCACATGTGAAACTGCGGCCAACAAAAAACAAGATGGAGAGATGAACTAGACAAATTCAGAAAATACTGGCTCTGCGACGCCCACAATTGAGAGGTGTGGCAAATCCTGGGGAAGGTCTATGTCTAACGATAGATGATAAAAGACTGATGATGATGATAATGTGTTAAAAAGCAAGTGAAAGTTAGGATGAAGGTAAAAGCTAGTGAAAAACTAATAATATAATTTCTACGTCTCAAACAAGGACAGTTTTCTGTTTTTATTTTAGATACTCATACTTGTATAATAAAGAAGTACTTTCATATCTCAATTTCCCTCAAGCTGACACACAAAAAAAAAATTACTGGTGGTTTAAACTGGATGAGACAGACCTCTTATACTGGGATATATGGTGAGCCAATTTATATAATATATATATATATATATATATATATATATATATATATATATATATATATATATTCTAGAAAATCACAGCTTCAAACACAAAACATATTAAAAAAAAAAATGTTGTGTCACTTCAGTCACTTATTGCCTAAAATCTGCTAGTATGATTTATGTAATTTTCTTCAGAGTTTTTTCAATGTTTTACACGTACTTTGTTATGTGTAAATTTTCTCGTTTTGGGATGTATACATACACTCAAAAGAAGCCACTTATTGTAATCATGGATAATGTTATCAAACAGTTATTGTTATCAAAATCAGTTTGTCCCAAACATTTCATTTGAAGTGATAGGCACAGTTAGCAGCTTCCTTAATGTATCCTTTGCTTAATATTAGCTGGTTATTGTCATCTAAAAGATCCTTTTCTGAAGTGATCACAATAAGCCATTTGCTCTGTATATGCAAACATGCAAGTCAACGGAGCTGATATTTCCAAAATTGGTTATTTAGAACCAGAAGGCAGATAATAACTCTCCGAATAAATCATTAATTTTGGACTCCCTTTATTTCTCACTCTTCTCTCTTCTCTCACTCTGTCTTTGTCTTATGTTCTCCGGCCCCTATTCCTCTATCTCATTTTTTTCTTTCTCTCTCTGTTTCTCTCTATTTTTTCTCTCACCCTTTTCACTTCTCTTCTCTTTCAATCCTCTCTCTTTCTTACAGTTCACACTCATCTATCTCAAATTATTATTATTATTATTATTATTATCATTATTATTATCATCATCATTTCTGAAATGACAATTTGTAACCCGTTATCTGTTTTTCGGCCTTTCCACATCTGTCTGCTCTTGAGATTCATCAGAAAACTTTATTGAATAAAGCAACATCTGCATAAGAATCATTGCTAGATTAGAACCTTATTGATTTCTTGGGACAATGTCTTGTGGCACATGTTGAAGAAGAGCAGCTTGAATGGCAAATGGAAAACAGACAGCCAGCAATATAGATATATTAATATAAATGCTGAATCCCGCTTCAACCCAGTTTTGTCAGTGCTTCAGACAAACTTTATGAACTGAGTGGACTTACAATTGATTATAGGTTGGATAATGAGCATTCTTGTTGACTAAACTGGTGATAAAGAGATAGTTTATTTCCAAATCAACTACCGACCATTGTTATTGCAATATACTGATTCCCTGCACCAACTCTCAAATAACTTATATATTTCCGCCCTTCGGGTATCACTTCCGCCATCATATTGCAGAGTGATGAATGAAATAGAAAATGAGTAACAGGTTAGTAACGCAATAGAAACCATCACATGACCAATATCTTCTGGCAGCATGCTGTGTTTGGGGTGATCAATTAAAAAATTTGAAAAAAGTGATGAATGAATAAATTACTTATCTCGCCTTTTGTTGGGTAGTAATCACGGAAAAAGTCTGAATTTTCAAAAAACAAGCCTGAATGCTAACTAAAAACAAACCAGACAATCAATCTAGTGTAGTTCCCCCCCCCCCAACTCAAAACCTATTAGGAGGAGGAATTCGAGGAAAAAATAGATCCTTTTAGTCTAGACATGATAAGTAAATGTTTAAATTTTCAGCCCTCTAGCTCTATTGATGCAGTCTGAATGCACAATACATTCATAGCCTGCTAGACCAGATGGTGACAGTATTGGCTAATGATTGCTAAAGTGGGAATCAATGTTATCATTTGTGCGGATATTCAGCTTTTCATTCCCCTACTGAGATTGATTATGAATTATATATTATGACTTCAGTCTGTAGATCTTCCCCCTACGTTTGAGCCAGCAAAAGCCAACCACCCAGTTTATCTACCTGGCTGCCACTGCTACCCCTGCACCCCTGATGAGCTGCAGTGCTACCTCGCTCAAAATTCAAGAAAGAATTATTGGAAAAGTTTTATATCTTGAATAGTCTAATAATTTGTGGCACATCTATATCTTAATGATTATCTTCAATGTAACAATATGCCATAATCAAAAACATCCAGAAAATTATCTGAATAAACTTCAAATAGGTCTGGTTAGCCAATCAATAGAACTGTCATTTGACCAATGTCTTTTGGCAGCATGCTGTGTTGGGATTGATCAATTAAAATATAACTTACTGGTCTGAGTGAAACAAAACTTTTGATTTGAATCCTTATTTATTTATTACTTATTAAATGATTCAATTCGTCAACTATGACCATTGCTGCTGATCTCAAGCTAAATCGTTTTTTGTGCAAAAATTCAAATCATCCACTACAACAGCTGCTGAGGATCTCAAGCTCAAAAAAGTGTATAGTTTCCAATCATAGTCGTGATATCCTAGATGGCAGATGTTGAAATCATCTGTCGTAAAGTCAACAGTAAACCTGAGCCAATGCTTGCAAAAAAGGTGATTGATGAATAAGTTATTTTTCTCACCTTTTGTTAGGCAGAGTTCAGATTTTCAAAAACCCAACACGGATATCAATAGCCAGCCAGAGCCACTCTAAAAATAAAGAAACCTATGTCGATTTTGACAGTTTTGGTTGATGGTTTCTTTTAAATATTTCACTGCATCCAATGTGCTGGGGGCTAACAACCAAAGCTTGATATGGACTGTTATGGGGATTAGGTGAGATGCAGTGAGCAGTAGTCCTCCAAATATTTTTGCAAATCATTTGTCTTATAGTCTGACATATATGGTATTCAACAAACCTAATGATCATGGCAAATATTGGAAACTGTCAACAAAGGTTTCCTTAGTTTCTTCAGTTTTCAAGCTGCTTTGGATGGCTGAATGTCTATGTATGAATGTATCCCACGTACAGTTTGCACCAATAGAGATTTATTATGTCAACAAAAAATGCACTTTTTATTTTTGTTTTTCCAAAATTCCTCCCCAAAATAAGTTATTAGTTGGTGAAATTCAATTTGCAATGCAACTTTTTGCTAAATTGTTCCCTATTTTGTTTTTTGTTTTCATTCGAGGATGTTTTTCAGAAATTCACATTTTTCAGTGTCCAACAAAAGGCAAGAGAAGTAACTTATTCATTGATCATTTCTTCTTTCAAAATTTATTTGATCACCAACAACACAGCATGCTGCCAAAGAACGTTGGTGATGAGACCATTTTTACTGAGTGACTAACCAGACATGTTATTATATTCCCAATGTTTCCAACAAATACCACTTATTGTGAAAGCGAAAGTACGATGTAAAAAACCTTTGAAAGGTGACCAAAGATAAGGAGGCACAAGGAGAAATGATGCAAGAAAACTTATGAGATTCAACAAACCTTAAAATCATAGCAAATGTTGGAAACTGCTGAGCAAAATTATCAATTGTAGGTTTCCTCAGACAAATGTTCGAGAGTGGCATTTGAATTGTGAGTTGGCAAAATTGTGTTTTATTCTTTAAACATTTACTCGTACATCAATATTAACACCTGATACAGGTCAAAGAAGCAGATCCCTGTTTTAAAAATGATACACAAATTTGTCTTTCCGCAATTCAAGTTCCATTTATAAACAGTTGTCTCCTTATTTCATCCCTTATTTGTCTTTTGAAGAAGTCCAGGAAATGGATGAAACGATTTTGTGAAATCCCTGAACATATCAGTATTTTTATAAATCTCTAGCTTCACAATCAGTGGAGTAATGGCTAACGAGCCCAGTAATACTAACCATTATTACTGTAATGAGTTAAATCCTCACTCAGAACCCTCCTTATGTCAAACTAAGCTATACGTACACTGTAAATACAAAAACAGAATATACTTGATATTTACAGTTTAGATTAGTTTGACACAAAGCTACAAAAGTGAGGCACCCAGTGAGGATTAAACTCAGTACTAATGGTCAGCATCATAACCATCGTTACTCTATTTATGAAATTACCAAAATAATGTGAGATTTCATGAAATCACTAGTTTCATAATCTTACTGTGACATATATAATATCGATGACTGACTAATTATATGAAAGCAATACCATTGTGAGTGAAATGAACATAACAAAAATGGTTTTTTATCATCTTTTAGAGTCTTATTGGAAAGCCAACAGTCAAAGTCGGCATTTTGCTTTTGGTTGTTATATAGTGTTAAAATATTCCTATAAAAAGAATAACAAAACGAGACTGATGACATAGCAGTAATTAGGCATTATTAGGAAAATGCATTTCCTTTGTTTACATACGCAAAGTTGGAGAGGTATATGTATTCTTCTGTCATTCTGTCTGTCTGTCTGTCTGTTTATCAAAATGATATCTCCAAAAGTTCTCACTGAATTTGAATGACATTTTGTGGAAGGGTGGGGAATGAGCAATGGAAGTAGTGATTAAATTTTGGAGAGGATCAAGGGATTCGATTTTGGGAAATATTTCTTTTATTCTGCATGAAAAAAGGTTGAAAATGAACGATTAATTGGATTTGAATTACAAGTGAAGTAACTCAATATATGTACATATTGCGAGAATTGCATTCTCTCCCTTGTTTTTTCAATATTCTAATTTCATTCAGTTTCTAGTCAGTGTATTATGTTTGCAGTTCTATACACTCCGTGAGTGCTTTCTAGTTTGTATTAGGTTTTCCAGAAAGTAATGGCTTTTTTTTTCTTCTTCTCTTTCTTTGACATTCCTCTAATAAACAAAACAATTTGCATGATATAAAGTATAATGTCATTTTTTGTAGTTACCAGCATGGACAAGGACTTTCGTATGATCTTTTTTTCGTCATGAATACAGACATAAGAGAGCATCTGAAACTGCATGAAGAATCAAGCAGGCATTTGGCCAAGGATCAGTTCCCTGGTTCAGGACTGGTTTCAGTGAGAAGATAAGTCTTGATGATCTTGTATGTCAAGGAAGAAATGATCTGATGACTACATTCTTGTAGAGGCTGACACTTGATCATCTGTCCGTAAGATTGTAGGGATAGTGAGAACAAGCGAATCGAGCGTTTCTATCTATTTCCATCCAATGGGAAGAAAGATAAAAGGTGGATAAATGGTCTCCGCATAAACTGACGGGGGACCAGACAAATCAGCATTATGAGATCTGTTCAACCTTGTGTCGAAACACTTACTAAATGATTTGGAATCATAGTTCTGCCATGTCTACCAAATTCTCTTGACCTTTAGTTTTTAGCTAGTGTGCAGTGTTGGCAGGAGTATGCACTCTCTGAATGCTTTCTAGTTATTTGAAAGCTATACCACGGTGTATTTGTTTTTCAACTTTCACAGTCACATTAGGGGAACAAACAGTCAAAGTGATCATCTTGAAAAATCATTATTTCTTTATGTACACATCTGGTCACTCAATGGAAATCATCACGTGACTAATGTCTCTTCTTAGATCACTAAAAACGCAGCTGGGCACAAAGTAGGGACTATTTTTGCATAAACGTAAGTTGTAAATTGTATCACTCACTAAAAAGCTATTTTGAGGTGGAATTTGGGGAAAACAAAAAAAAAACAAATGTTTTTGTCTAGACATGATAAGGAGTTAATGCTTGAATTTTCACTAAGAAATCAAGAATCACTCTGGGATGAAATGCTTTTGGTAGAGCAAAGTCAACCTTTGAGAACAAGAAAATCCTATTAGTTTTAAAAAGAAGGGTCTACAACCAATGCATCCTCCTAATAGTCACCTATGGAGCTGAAACATGAAACTTACCAAAAGCTTGACCTTCAAACTAAGAACCATGCGATGTGCACATGAAATGATCATGCTTAACCTTACATGGAGAGATAAGAAGACAGTACAATATATACCAGGGAAGAAGGAGTCAGGGATATCATAGAATCCATTAAAGAACTCAAATGGCAATGGGCTGGTCATGTTGCAAGAATGTTAGACAATAGCTGAACATCAGGACTCACAGTTTACGTGACAGTTTTGGTCAACAGTTTCTAATAATATCTGAACATTTATAGAAAAAAAGCATGAAAATGATTCTTATGATGTAACACTTGTCGGGCATTATCGGGGGAAATGCACTTCTTATATTCTCTCTTGGCTCTTGAGTGTTTTCTTCTTCATAATTAGAAACCCTCAACTGAAACTGTCGATAGAGGTTTCTCCAGTATCCAAGTAGGTCCGGCTTGTTGGCTGGCTATGTATCATGCATACAATGGAGCTAGAGGGGTGAAATGTAAAGAATTCATTCTTTATAGCATGTACAAAAAAAAGTTTAAAAAAAAAAATCCTCCCCCTACATTGTTTGTTAAGTGGGTTGTTCAATTTGCAGTTAATTTATGCTAAATTAATTTCCTAGTTTGTGTCCAAATGCAGATATGTTTGTGCTTTTTGAAAATTCAGACATTTTCCAGTGATCACAGCCCAATAACAAGAAAGAGGAGTAACTTATCCATTGATCATGACTTTTACAAATTTTTCAATTGATCACCCCCAACACAGCATGCTGCCAAGAGATGTTGATCATATGACAGTTTCTCTGGAGTGACTAACCAGACCTTGTTTTTCATATAATCCAGCAGAACAGAATCTTCCGACACTTGAAATTATGTCACGAGCATTTGAAAATTTCATGGCTCTCCTCGAGGTTATTTCTCATTCTTTACTTCCGATCGGCACTGTTTACTCATTGCCGTAGACTGGCTGTCTGCGTAAGTTGCGTCAGAAAGATACTAAAAGATTAAAAATAAAAGAGAATACTAATCAAAAATTGATAACGGTTGATAATGATTCAGCAAATTAAAAACAGGTCTGGTTGTTCACTCGACAGAAACTGTCATATGACCAATGTCTTTTGGCAGTATGCTGTGTTCAAGGTGATCAATTAAAAAAAAACTGTTGGGCAGAGACCACAACATAATGTCTGAATTCCAAAATTTTAAAGTAAGCGAGAATGTTCCCGCACAGAAATTGAAGGATTGCTTTAGCAGAAACCCATATTGTAAATTGAACCCTCCCTCCCCCTAAAAAATATTTAGAGAGAATTCAAGAAAAACAAAAAAACATTTTCTCTGGACATAATGAAGAGTAAATATTTAAATTTTCAGCCCTCTAGCTCCATTGGTGCTTCCTGATATGTACATAGTCAGAATCACTTAAAAACTGAAGAGATCTATTTTGCCAGTTTTGGTTGATGGTTTTTGATAAATTAGAAAAATACCTCAACGGCCATGACTAGTGCATGCATAAACATTAATATGGCGTTAGATGAGTGGGGAAGGATGAAGGATGAGTTTAAGGTTTTGAAATGACTTTCTGCCGCCTAGAAGAGCCTAATACTTGTGGCTGAGACAAAATTTCAACTATAAACGTTACCATGATGTTATTGTTAAAACACAAGTATTACCATCCTGAGCTATAGTTACCTCCAAGCTGTGCTTGAGTGTGCATGCACTTACATTCTGCAACCAGCTCACAAAGCAAATGAATGTGCGCACTAAAGATTAGTTACCTAAGATGAATCATCAGTATCCGTCATTGGACATAGACCTTCCCCAAGATTTGCCAGACCTCTCTATCGTGGGCGTCATGTAGCCAGTACTTTCTAGTGTTCATCTTATCTGTAAAGCCATCTTATATTTTGTGGGCCCAAGTTTTGCATTTGATCTCTGAGGATCCACATTGAGTCCAGTGGTTGTCTTCCATTTTGTAACATGACCAGCTCATTGCCATTCAAGTTTTCTTATGGATTCTATGATATCTCAGACTCCTGTTTTTCTTCTTATACACTGTACTATTTTGTGATCTCTTCATGTTGTTTTGAACATGATTCTCTCTTGGGCATGTTGCATGGTTCTCAGTTTGAGGATTAATCTTTTGGTTAGTTTCTATGTTTTAGCTCCATAGGTGACTATTGGGAGGAATCATTGGTTGTAGATCCTTTCCAGCACTTGCGGAGATATATTGTAATTATATTTACGGAAAATAAACTCTTTGCAAACTGTCTCTAGTAATCAGTTTGTCAATTTTTTAAATAATGTGTTTGTACATCATTAATTTCCTGTTCTTGTTGGTACAGCACAGCTGTAACCATGTTTGGCAAACAGTGTTCATATCCTGAAGTTTACAAAAATTTGTTTGAAATTCTGTTGATTGCTTACTGAGTTTATGTTGGAAGAATATTGATTCATTATGTCGAATTCAAAAGAAGCAAAGGGAATAAAGCTGATAACTGATTGTATTGTCGTGATGCAAAAGTTATGGAAAAATGAACCCATAGACTTGAAACAAAGGTAATAAAAAAAAATGTTAAAATAATTTCATGTCGGTAAAAAGCAAAGTACAGTAAAGTCTTTTTGGTGCAATGTAGGGAAATTAATAGAATTGCCACGGGAGGACCTCTATATAATCCCCGGCACTTGGTATTCTCAGATGGTCACCCATATAGGTACTGACCAGAATTGATGTTACTTAACTTTGGTGATTGTACTAGAACTGGTACGTTCAATGTGTTTTGGCTGAAACCATTTGTCTTAGGTATTGTTTCAATTTAATGCTGTGTTGTCTTAAGCAATAGTTTCATAACAATGGTTGAAAGTAATTATTTCTCAATTTGAAATAAGTAAAAATAAAAGACATAGGGGAAAAGATCATTGTAATTCACTGAACCAATAATTTCTGTCTGGATTAATTCTTACAGTCTGAGAAAATGAAGATGAGAGCAAATGTAACGGACTGAACAATAATCAATTACTCTTTAAAATAAAAGATCTAAAAAAGAAATTGGAAGAGATAGATAAGTAATTATTACGTAAATATCCAGACAATTACAGTGCTGGTCAGGATTATTAGCATTTTTGAATTTTTTTGTATAACCTGTACATTATCTTCAGAAATGAATGGAAATCTACCAATTTTTTATCATCAGAGTATTTTAATAAGATGTTCGAAATTATAAAACAAATAAACATTATTTTTCAACTTATATGCAGTGATTTCAAAGGTGAAATAGAAAAATATAACCTGTACTGTAATAAAGGTAAACTTCTTTGATTGCATACCATTTTGGCATGACGACTTCCTCCAAACATTTCTTGTAGCCATCTATAAGCTTCTTGCATCTCTCTGTTGGTTGTTTCTCTTACTCTTCCTTTGCAATTTGTTCAAGTTCTTGAATGTTTACACGATTCCCACAGTTAAAGGTATCCATTGAAACCATAACTCCAGATTTCTGCTTTCCCCAAAGATTTTCAATAGGGTTGAGATTAGGATGCATTGCTGATCAGTTTAAAAACAATCCATTCATTTCCTTGTCAATCATTCTAGTGTGTTTTAGGTTTTCATCGTGCTGGAGCATCCTTGATCTTTGGACCTAATCCAGTTTTCTCACATTGGACAGCACATTTTGCTCTAAAATCCCTTGGCAATCCTTTCATTTCATGATTCCTATTTTTACAGCTGAAACCTTCTATACCAGGGGCAGCAAAGCAGTCCTTCAACCTTATGGATTTTCCACCATCCTTAATTGGAAGAAGGATGTTCCTTTCCTTATAAGTTTCATTTTGTCGTCAATAAACAAATCACTGATATGCATTGCCAAAAAGCTCTATTTTAGCAGCATCTGTCAACTGAACATTTGCCTAGAAGTATTGTGATTTATCCAGATACTCTTTGACAAAGGTAAGTCACTTCTTTTTATGTTTTTTCAGCAGTTACCCACAACCTTGAAAAACTGAAATAAGGACATAAAAATACTAGTTGAAAAATAATAATTGACAATGCTTCATCAAATATCCCCCTCCTTGCTCCATGATATTACAATTTTATCAATATCTCATGAGGGTATGGAAAATAAACTTTATAAGATAAACATTCAATTATTTTTTAGGTCACTGTAAAACACCACAGATTGTGAATGATTAATTATTGTATTATTTTGGATAACTGATCAGCGTGGCCCAGTGGTAGTGAGGTCGCCTCTAGTTGAATACGCGGAGGTCCAGCTGAGACATTGCGAAGATTTTAAAAATGGTATTCAGTGCCTCTCCACCTATTACTCAGCACAAGGGAGCCTCTTCCTGAGGATAAAGGGTTAGTGCCAAATCAGGTTAGATACACTAGTTCTCATAAAATCATTGTGATGAAGCAACATTGAGCATAGTCTGTATCTATATGAGTGACCATTAAGGAATACAAGTTGCTGTGAACAGAACAAAGCTTGGACAAGCCTGGCAAGCAGGAAGTGGGTCTTACTAACAATTGTCTGTGTGCACCTGACCTTACGACACTTTTGATAAGGTTTTTTGGAGATCAATGATACGTAGATAAATCATTTCTGGTAATTGGAGTCGAAACCAATTTTTTCTGGAACCGGTTTTATTTTCATAGTATCATTTTCTATCTGGCAAAGCTGCGCCATGAAGCCATAATAATTTTATTTGTAAATTGATTCATTTTATGATTTGTGTTCATGAAGATACAGATTTATAATAAATGATTATCAAATTACCACCAACAGAGACACCAAAAAGTCAAGGACAAAAACAGGAAACTTCTATTAAAAACATCAACTGAAACTATTACCAAAACTGTCGACATAGATTTCTTCTGTTTTCAAGTTGGTCTGGCTGGCTATGTATATCATGATGCAACAATAGAATTAGTGGGCTGAAATTTTTCAAGATTTACTCCCTATTATGTCTGAGAAAAATTTTTTTTTTCTTTTCAAAATCACATCCCAAAATAGGTTTTCAATGTGGTGTTCGATTTGCAATGGAAAGTCATGCTGAATTGGTTCCCAGTTTGAGTCCAGTTGCATTCTTGCTTGTTTTTTTGAATACTAAGACTTTTTGGTGTCCAAGAAGAGGTAAGAGAAGTAACATATTCCTTGATCACCCTTTTTCCAATATTTTAATTGATCATGCTGCCAAAAGTATGAAGGTTTCTATTGAGTGACTAACCATGCCTGTTTATCTTCTTTTTACAGAAGTAAGTTTAGTAAGGCTTATGAATTATATTAGCAGTTGAACAGAAGAGATAAATCTAGTATTGACTGTCTAAATGAATAAAGGCTGAACTTTACTTATTATAAATTTATCTGGAGAAAACAATCCATGGTACAATATCTGTTTACAGTTACAAGCTCAAGTATATGACTTTGTCTACTGAAGGGAAAATTATACAAGTTTATT
Source organism: Thysanoteuthis rhombus (assembly GCA_963457665.1). Classification (NCBI taxonomy): domain Eukaryota; kingdom Metazoa; phylum Mollusca; class Cephalopoda; order Oegopsida; family Thysanoteuthidae; genus Thysanoteuthis; species Thysanoteuthis major. The sequence goes on along the minus strand of OY735205.1, from coordinate 65,826,319 downwards.
AAGCCAAATCTTTACCAATGGAACTAGTGCTTGCATAAAGACCAGTTTTCTACAATAGTATTTGTAGGGATAATTGAATAATTTGAATGTTGGAATTGAATATGTGTAAGGGAAAAATTGAATTTTCATTTCAAACAATTTAAACAACTTATAATAATTTAGTATGGGAAACTGTGAGAAACCTGTGGAGCCTCATTCTTTTTTTTATGCTCTGAGCATGTGCTTATTTTGCTAAAGGGTTGATCTGGGGCTGGCTATCAGGATTGACTTTGTGGCCTAGTTTTCATTTATCATTCCCTAGAAATAAAACGAGTTTGATAAAACACTCAATCCTATTTACCTTGGCTGACAAAGTACGTATTTCGTTGTATTTGTCTTTCCATCATCCTATCTTCCCCTCTAATTACTCGTATGATATCTGCAAAATTACTCAATGAATTTCAATGGTAAGATGGACAATGAGGGTAAGATAGAATTGATTAAAATTTTGAATGGATCCAGGAATCCTTTTTGATTGAGAGATACTTGTGTGATTTTTCCAATAAATTTTTGTATATGCTCATGACTGCCCATAGGATACCACCAAAACTTCTCAATGAATTTCAATGAAATATGTCTGCACCACATCATTATTGTCATCAGTTTTTTATCATCCGTCATTGGACATAGACCTTCCCCATGAATTGCCACACCTATCATGGGTGTCGTGGAGCCAATACTATCTAAATTTGTCTAGCTTGTCTCTTCATCTTGTATTTAGCCAGTCTCAGTTGCATATGTGATCTCTATGGATCCATGTTGTAAGTTGTGATGTCTATCGGTTGTCTACTATTTTGCTACATGACCAGCCCATTGCCATCATACTGTGCTGTCTTGTGATCTCACCATGTGAAGTTGAGCATACCACATAATTATCATCAAAACTTCATGTTTGCCTACACAATATCTCCAAAAGTCCTTGATGAGATTTTATGAATGGGTGATAATAGATCATAGAAGAAATGATAAAATTTTTAGGCAGATTCATGCATAATTACCTCCCCTGACAACGGCGTTGATAGATGTATGCCCTCTTCGAGTGCTTTCTAGTTTGCGAAAGAGTTAAAGATCCGAGAACCTTTTTCTGTTGCCAATAAGAACAAGTGTATAACACGGTAAACGATTCAAAATGTGCCAGTCTTTTCATTGGCCACCACAAACATACAGTGTAGACGTCTGTTTAGATTTGTTTAGTTAGCATTCTGGCCACCAATATTCGACTGCTGTTCTTGCTTTCTTTTAATTCAAATGTAATTACCCAAAACATTGGCTTGCCAGAGTAAGTGATTTCATTTGCAAGTCATAAATACTTGATGTGAATGAGAGTGCTCCCCCAATGTGTCAGAAAAGTAAATAGGATTACCTCGGTGCTAGACACCATGAATAATACAACATATATCAATGCAAGACATTTTTTTTCCCTTTCTTGGTGTAACTGAGAAAATATTTATCTTAAAGAAACAAGCAGTTGATTATTTCCAACAGTCGCTGTTTGTTCTGGTATCAGGCAGAAGCTGCTAGTTTGCCTGTTTATCATATTTTCATCATTATTTCTTAACTCTCGAATCCATTCTAGGGAATTCAAAAAGCGATTCAAGGGGGGTAACTTCCGATTAATGTTACTTCCCTTGCACTTCTCGGTAAATTTAAATTCCTTCATTCAATTCATAAAAGAGTTTAATTTTTCAAAGCCCTCTTCACTGAAAAGATCCATAGTGGTTACAAACAGTCTATGAATCTAAGAGTTAAATGGTTCCTCCTTATATCATCTAATCAATGTTGCTTCATAATTGATACTGGTACATGCACAGGTGACGGTGATTCATTTCTGTAAGGTATGTATATCAATTACTGTTCTGTTATGGTTATCTTACTATACCAGGTGTAATAGAAGCTTAACTGATAAATTAGTTACTTATATCTAAGGAAGCTATAACTGGATCAATTACCTCGGTCAATCAAGTTGGAGAGCTGTGTGTATTTGGTTGCATCTTTCTGCCTGACTGTCTCTCCATACAATGCTTCCAAGAGTACTGAATAGATTTCAATGAAATGTGGTTAGAAAGCGGTGGTTAAATTTGGGGCGGATCCAGAAATATCTTTTTGATTGAGAGACGTTTTCCCATTTTTTTCCCATACATTCAAGTATAGGCTCCTGACTGTTCACATGATATCTCCAAAAGTTCTCAATGAATTTAAGCAAAATTTTGGAGGCTGACTGATTGAATTTAGGGGCAGATCCATACACAATTTCTCCCCCTACATGGAAGTTATATGTCTTAACCATATATTAGAGCCAAAATTTCAAATCTGTCCACCCAATATTTCTGGAGGATCTATATGAATTTCAGTGAAATTTAGTTGAAGGATGGCTAGTAAGCCACAGAAAAACTGACTAAATTTTTGGGGCAGATCCATGCACCTTTAGTTCCGCTAACAATGGTGCTGATAGAGTTATTCACTTTTATAGTGCTTTCTTGTTTTATGATATCTTCAGATACTTTTTCATTATCTGTACACCACTCATTGCACCTCAATCCTCTATTTCTTTGATCCCGCCATCAGTTCTACTCCAGGATGTACTGGATCCACCAATAATTTATGACCCTGGAATATTGCAGTGAATCCAATTTTCATCCCCTGTGACAATCATCAACAAAAAAAGATTATATTTCCATGTTTGGTTGGAAGTGAAATGCTCCCCTCTGACAATGCTTGCCCTCCCATTTTTCTGGCCTTTCCTTTGGGGTCAAAGTGTAATATCTGTTCCACGGCATAGCCCGAGGAGTCGGTACTGATACTTGCCCGTCGAATGGGCTGGAGATTGTGTATGGGTTGACATCAAAGCCCGAGTGCGCCGGTGCAAGCGTTAGCCAATGAGGTTTTACTGAGGCTGCGTTTGCTTAGCGCATCGGGGACTCGTCCTTGGGCTCTCCCATTATTACTCGGCCCAGCTGTGGGGAATCCGTTACCTTGGAGCAGCACTGCTCCATTGCAGCTAAAGGAGCACGTCCCCTGGGTGGACGCTTTCGTGGTGGAGGTTGTCTTGCCATTACAATGCGCTTTTCAACCATAGCCGCGTCGGCTGGAGCCATTTTTGGAAGGGTTGCTCCTATTTCTTCCAACGTTGAGCCCGATCTTGTGTCAAATATTGCTATGGAGGGACAGTGATTAAATGGATGCTCTCCTCTGACAATCCATGAAGAACTCACTTTCCGATATTTTTGAACCTCCCCGATTCTGTACAACCATCTTCGAACTGTTGAGTGATTGACACTAGGTTTGTCAGCCAATTCCATTCTCGATTGAGTTGGATCATTATCCAGAAATGCCTGAGAGACATCACTTCTAGATTCTTGTGTGACTTGTCCTCTGTCATATTCATCTTTCATGAAATTTGCAAACTATCTATAACACATACTGCTTCCAACTGAAGCATCTTCATAGGCTCCATCAATCATCTTCTGCTATTGTCCAGCCAAATTTGGAAAGGGACAATGCACAGTATCAGAGGCATAGCTGAAGAGGTGGGAGGGAAGTTATTTGAAAGTGCCCTCCCCAGACCCTAATGTAAGGGGATCCTTATCTTCTGCATTTCCACAGACAAATCTCACTGAATGTTAGAGGGGGTTGCTCAAAAAGCCAAGTCCCTTGAGCTCTCAAATCTTCCTAAAGCTCAAACCAAACCTCTGTGTATCTTGCTGGCCACCATTTTTCTTTTTTTTTCTCCACAAAGGATCAATGAAAACTGAATACAGAACACTCAAAAGACAAAAAGTGTATTCAGCATCTTTTTTTAAATAAAAATGGCGCTAACATTACATGACATCAATTATGTATATCAAAGAGGGCCTCAGTCAGAATTATTGCTTTGGTTCCAATTACTGAAAGCTATTGTATTAATAATTATGGACAGACCATTCTACAAATCTCAGGTCCACCAACCACATTTGCAGTACTATAAGTCAATAAAGTAACAAAGAAAATAAAAAAGCGTGAAAAAGAATACAAAAAAAATTGAAAAAAATATATTAGATATTGATTCACAATAACTTTTGATTCAAAAGATTTAGTTAATTTTATGAATATCACATTTCGATTTAAATAAGCCAATCAAAACAAACAAAACAAATATCAAAACCAGATTATAATTATTATATTGTTGTTGTGAATATTTCTTAGACACTAAAATTTTGATCATAAGATTCAGTGCCAAAGAAACTGTCTCCAGATTCTAATTTTGTATAAATAGTGTTTATTTTTATTTCTACGAGAGTGCTTGATTTGGATTAAGTTTTTTTGGGCTGAAAATTTGTCTATTTTGTTTTCTTTTACCAGATAGATTTGACATATATTTGTTATATTATCTGTAAGAATTAAAATACGGAGTCATAATTGAGAATACAATGCATATATATACATATATATATATATATATATATATATATATATATATATATATACTGTGGAATTTACACGCATTGAGTCGATTCTCTGTAGAAGGTTATTAAAATTCATATGAAGATGATCATTTCAAATATAGCAATATTGAAATGGCCACCTCATTTGTTGTGGCATGATAATGCCTTTCTTAACTTTTGTTCTGATCTCAATGCAATTTCCATTGTCATAAAATTTATCATCACTTCGAATGATATGATATTGATTTTTTAATCTCTAATCATTTAATATTTATGTTTAGCAAATCGAAGAGAACAAAATTGATGCAAAAAATGAGGTAACAAAAATACAGACTGCCGAAGTATGAAAAAAGAATTGCATTGAATGAAAATTAAGATTTCAATGTTGTTAAAAGCCATAAAAATATTTCTGAATCAATTATCTGATTAATTGAAACTTTTTTCTGATGAATTGGTTTTTCCCTCTAAAAATCTGGTATTTTTTCTTTTGTTTTAGCTTAGAATTATGAAAAATTTCTTTTTAAGGCAGTTTAAGCTCCTAAACAGATTTAAACCACATTTAAAAAAACAACAACAAATACTTTAATGGGTGTGGATCTGTTTCTCATTTACAGTTAGATATCGATTATCTGAATGAGACGGGCAAAGAATATTTTGTTTGGATAAATTGATTGTTTGAATAACTGATCCAATCAAAAAAAGGAAGCCATACTGAACAGTATTATATAAAAACAGGTTTAAAAGTTTTGATTTCATTCAATCGATAAAATGTGCGCTAACAGACTATTGCTAAAAATCATGATATTTTACAAATAAATATGAATTGAATATCAAGAATATGGAGCTGAAAATCGAAGGAAATGATATAATTAGTATCAAGATAATTATGAAGTTCTTACAAGGGGTTACAAAAGCCAAAATGGTAGCAACAATATTATTCTTGAGTGTTGTATTAAATACAGTATGTCTAATTTTGTTTGATACATCTTCTAGATGTGTTGGGATAAGTCCTCAGTGATTTTATCTGCCTGGGTTCATCGATGGTTTCAGGTCTTACAATATTTAATGAATAAATTTAATGCAATTAGATATTCATAGAACCTTGAAATCTTGTTCTGATAATCTGAAATTCAGATGACTGATGTTCGACTGTTTATACACTACCAAGATTTGTAAGTTTTGCCTGAGGGGAAATATCATTATAAAATCATTATTAACCACATCTAGTGAATTTTTTGTCTGACCTCATGCTGTACACTTAATAAAATTGGGAAAAGTAGAGAAAAAAGCCTGGCTGCTGCAGGGCTTCTCCACCACAATTTCTATTCTGGTTGAAGATGATTTCTGCAACTTTTGTATTGTATATATGATAAATAAAAAAATATCAAAATTATATATTTTTTGTAAAAATTTACCTATCTATTAGAATGAAATAAGCCTGTGCATTTCTGCACAATAGATACCTGTCAAAAAAGACTTCTCAACTTGGCTCAGTCAGTTATATAGTCTCCTGGTTATTAGTTGGTCGTGAATTCAAATCACGATAGAGGAATGTGAATTTTAGATATTGGTTTACACCCCTCATTTTGGTAAGGATTGTTCTTGTAGTTATAGGAAAACAAAGTTAACTCCAGACTTGTACTGGAGTTTGACAAAAATTGAGGCAATGAATATAAAAGGAATGAAATCTTGTTTGTTGGAATCTGTTATCTTTTTTCTAGTCTCAATATTTTGGCTAAAATGAAAGTGTAACTTACCATCTCCGTCAATAATAGAACAACTGTAGCATCAAAATTTGAAATCATGTAAAAAATTCCATTGGAGAATAAATATGGCCATTTTGATAAATTGTATTAATGACATTGCTGGAGTTGAAACAGATAAAAACATATTTATTGTTGTTTGTTGGGCAGTGATCCCTAAAATTGACCCTCCCCCAACAAAAAACTGTTCAGGGGGGTAATTTTCCAAAAACAAAAAAATTGTTTTTTTGAAAATTACCCGTCTGAACTTTTTGTCATTGTGTTTTGGAGTAACTTGGATCAACTTGGATCTTAGTTTAGGGACATGAAGTATTTGATTTCTTTCCAACATCCTCTTTGAGTTGACTGCCAACTTCTTTTGACTATCAGAATTGTTTAAAGCTGTGAGAGGATTAAGGTCAATCATTAGATTTTTGTTTTCTCTCTCTGCATGCACTCTGGAATACCCGTAGAAAGGTGATCATGGGCTAAGGTGAATTATTTTGTTTCTTCCTTTGCCCTTTACCTGTTCAAACCACGATTTCAGAGAAAAAACAATGGGCCCATTTCTTCTTTAATAATTTTTTTGAATATCTTAAAATTCTGAGCAACAGTTAATCTCAATGGAATTATTGAAAGAGTTCGGTTTGAAATTAAAGCAAAAACAGGTCTGGTTAGTTACTCAATAGGAACCATCTGGAAACCAACATCTTTTGGCAGCATCCTGTGTTTTGGGTGATCAATTCAAAACTTGGAAAAAAAAATGGATGACCAATGAACCATCTGGGAAATGATCACTAAAGAAAAGTCTGACTTTCTAAAAAAACAAGTAGGCACAAAGTAAGGGATCAATTCAGCATAAACTTAAATTGCAAATTGAACCTCACCACTAAAAAAATATTCAGGAGTGGGATTTTGGAAAAAACAAAAGATATTTTTCCCCAGATATAATAAGGAGTAAATGTTTAAATTTTCTGCCCTCTAGCTCCATTGGTGCGGCCTGTACGTGCGACATATACACACATAACCAGACCAGATTATTAACTGAAGAAACTTATGTTGACAGTTTTTGAAAAAGTTTTGGTTGGCATTTCCTAAAACTAAGCAAATATTGCATTGCATCAAATGTGCTGGTACTATGACTTGGGGGCCATCTACCAAAACTTGATAAGGACAGTTATAGGGATTGGATGAGACGCAGTGAGCTGTAGTCCTGTAGATATCCGTATAAATCATTTTTATTGTCTGGCATGTACGATAAAACGAATCAAATTTTCTCTTCAGGGCTTGTCTGTCCATTGAGCATAACTTACAGCCTTTTATTTTTATCAGTGAAAAAAACAAAACAAAACTCTTCCTATCCAGTTAGAACAAGTTAAAATCTTTAATGCTATTCGTAAAATCCAAGATATTCAGCTAAATGTAAATTTATGTCTGTAATTTTCATATCAAGAGATTGTCACCATTCAAGAAAACCATTAAATTCAGTTAATGGTTTATCATATTTATATTAACTTCTTTACTTTCAGAAATAGTTCACATCCAACCAGGGCTGGCACAAAAGTTTCATGCGCTCTAAGTGTGACTTGAAATTTGCAAAAAGGTTTCATGCACCCAAGGCGAGACTTGAAATTTGTGCCTCTGGTTGTATTCTAATGACCATTTATTTCTACAGTTTAGAGTATGCTCATAAGACCTTTGAGCCTTATAAGTTTGCATAATACACCTATGAATCACAAAATATATCTATTTGCATGTAATTTTATCTGGTGTGTTTTACCACGATTTAAGTATAATGTATTAAAACCACTTCAAATAGTCATTAAAGTTACAAATAGAAGGATATTGTATACTCCCCAGCATTCACAAATTGAATTCTCCCTTTAGGATATCATAGGCTGTATAAAAGTAGGTAAAAAAACTTCAGGGACCCCTGACCATTTTTTTGGAATAAATCTCTCATGAACTGATTGATTGATTTAATTATTTTCATGTGATGCTAAGAAGCACAAGGTACAATCCACCATGTATAGTGAAATCGAGTTAAGTATACCCCAATAATCTTCAAAGCCTGCTCTATGTGGGGAGTAAGTCAGTTGGATTGGGTGATATCCTCAAAGGGATCAAAATTCTCATTTTTGCAGTTATAGTTAAACAGGTTTGAAGTTTTTTGTCACCAAAATATCAGTTTTTCTGATGGAAGTGTGTGTATCTTTAAGTAGATACTTTTAGCTGCATAACAAACAAATTAATCGAATATGTTTAGTCGTTTCAAAGTTATGCCATTTTGAAAATTAAGTTAAGAAACTTTGGATGCGTTTTTATCCGTTTAAAAAAATTATTGGTGGACTGTATCTTTTGGTTCAAAGCACCTCATTTATTCCCGTTCTCTATTCCCTTATCATACTGAACCGCCTCACTTTTATACACACTTTTGTAGGTATATGTGAACAATTTATTTCTCTCTTTATATGTCTATAGACTGTTTCTTTTTACTCTTTCCCTTTATTCGGGTCCTTTTTTTCTCTTCTTTCTCCTTGTCTCTTCTTTTATTCCATTCCTTGCACGTCCTCATCCTTTCTTTTATTCTCAGAAGCATAGCTAGAGATTAGGGGGATTTTTGGGCCCCAGGCTTGACTCCTCGGGAGCTCCCCTCCAACATCTAGTGAGATTTGCTAGTAGAAATGCGGTAGGTGAGTGACGATTCATAAAGCTGTTGTCACCCACCCACCCATGGGACTCTGGGGGGACATTTTTAAACAGCACCTTCTCCCTCACCTCCAGCTATGCCTCTGTTTATTCTATTTCTTCTTCCTCTTTTCCCTCTTGGTCTTTTCTTTTATTCCATTCAGATGATTGAGAAATATGTCATCCTGTGTGACCAGAAGCCAATTTTTCCCTCCCAACCCAATATTTTTCTGGATAGCCAATCTTGTTTCTGGATCATTTACTGATTCATCCCTTAGCATAAATCATATATTAAATTCATTTTCGCTGCTTCCTCAGCATCAACGAAAGCAAGGTCAGATCTAAACAAGAAGCTCTCAGTTCATTAACAAGATCTCACAGACAGGTCAACTCCAACTGATGATTCATAACTGAAAAATGTCTCCAACATGTCTCTTCAGTAACTCTTATTATAGCTTTACTCCAATAAACTCTCTCTATTCTGCTGTCATTTTCCCATTAACTAAAACACATCATCATCATCATTATCAGCCTTTTAAGATCTGTTGTTAGACATAGACTTTCCCCAAGTCTTGCCAGGGCTCTTGATCATGAGCGTTATGGAGCCAATACCTTTTGAACTAGTCTGAATTATTCCATCATCTTATTTTTTGCTGGTTACAATTTTGCATATGATCTTAGGGGATCCACGTTGTGAGTCATGATGTCCAGCAGTTGTCTGATATTCTTGCAACATGACCAACCTATCATCATCTGAGCTTTCTATTGTTTTTTCATGATATCTCTAACCTCTGTTTTTCAATATAATGTGCTATCTTGTGATATCTCCATGTGATATTAAGCTTGATTCTCTTTAGTGTATATAGTGTAGTTCACAGTTTGAGAGTCAATCTTTTGGTTAGGCTCCATGTTTCAGCTCTGTAGGTGACTATTGGGATGCTTTGGTTGTAGACCGTTCCTTCCGAAACAATTGGGCTTTTCTAGTTCTTGAAGGTTTAGTTTGCTTTGTTGAAAGCTTACTAACTTGGAGTGATTCCTTGTTTGATTTCTTTATTTTGAGGATTCTATAGTGATTCTTTGTCCCATGTATATGTTGTGGTCTACTTTCATTAGCCCCTGAGTTTACAATGGTTTGCTTGTCTAAAACACACAATTTTAAACATTGTCAATGAAAAACTTACTCAAGCAAGTTGGCAAATTAATAGGTAACCAGATCTGTCAGCTTATGGTGATCTGGTGTATGATACAGTATGAACATATGCCTCTTCTTTCTTTTACTTTGAGTGTTACAACATAGGTAAATGGAGCTAGAAGGCTTTTAATTTAACCATTTACTCTCAAAGTCTAAAAAAGACGATAAATGGTTTTTAAAAAATTATCTCTCAAATAGATTTTTAGTGAGGGAGGGTTCAATTTAAAATGTAAGTTTATGTTAAAATCAGTTTATGTCTTGCAGTGATAATGCTCTTTTTTTGAAAATTCAGACTTTTCTTGTGATCACCCCCCCCCAATAGAAGGGGAGAGATGTAACTTATTCATTGATAACCTTTTTTTCCAATTTTTTAATTGATCACCCCAACATGGCGGGTTGCCGAAAGATATTAGTCATTTGACCATTTCCATTGATTGACTAACCAGACCTGTTTATCTTTCCTCTTCTCATCATAATAGAAATCAACTTATATAATCTTAATTTTCTCAAGCACAATTACTATGACAACTAATGCAAATTTACCTTGAATTGGATGGTTAATTGGTTCCAAAATTTTCTGTATTGTTCAAAACCGCACTGTTTAAGGTCTCATTATAATATGTTCATTTTTTAGCTTATACTCAGTTATATCAACTTGTACAGAAATACCTTAACGGTACCTCAATTAAACCTCATCCAAACCCGCACAAATCAAAATAGAATTGCTGTATAAAGCCCTTAAATATTTTGATAATGATAATTGTTATTTAGATGTAATGACTTGTCCAATAAATAACCATCAATCATTATGATAGTAACAAAGTTTTATCTCAGAATAATAGAAATATTTGATACAATTGCTTAAATGATAGAGTCATCTGGATTCAAAACATAAACAATACACACGTAGATCAATTGAATTTTTTTCAAATGGAATTGAAAGAATTACAAGCAAATCAGACATTTATAAAAAAAATGGAGACTTGCAGCAATAGAGAACGACTCAGGCAACTCTTTGCAAAATTACAAACTCCAAACAATGGTTGAGAATTTAATTCTACCTGCCGGCAAGATTGTAGTTAAGTGAATGGTGGAGCATAAAACGACAAAAGACTTACATTTAATTTTATCCTCAGACACTACAATTAGAGATCGAATCAGTGAGTCATCTAACAATATTGTCAATCAATTGATTGAATATGTAGGAATAGTGTTTTTTGCAACAACTCAAAGAGAGCACAGATAATTTTGAAAAAAAAGGTAATTTACTTTCTTTCCTTCAATACAAGTAGTTCAGAAATTCTTTTCCAAATTTTAGAAATTCTTTAGAAAAAGGTGAGAAAATATTATGGAAGAAAATTGAAATTTCTGGAAAAGGCTGAAAAATTTAAAAAAATTTCAAAAGATTTTGTGAAAGTTCAAAAATTCCTGAAACAAAATTGAAAAATTAGGAAAATTTCAAAAATTTCTAAAAAATTTCCAAGAATTCACGAAAATTTTGAAAGTTTGAAATTCTGAAAAAGTTAGATAGATTGTGTGATTGTTCCTTAAAATTTTTTAAACAATTGATTCTTCTTGAGTTTTAGTAATCGGTGAGAAACACTTATCTAGAGATGTCAAAATGCCATTTAAAAACTATTTCCTCTTTTGTAACTTACGTTTGCAACTAGGCATTCTCTATGTTGCTATGAACAATAAAACTGACTGATTGCAGAACATGACTTGAGAACTACCATATCAAATGTTGAACCTGAGTTTTGAATCTTGTGGCTGATAAATGATATAATTGATTATACAGCTATCAAAAAATTTCGTACACAGACAGCTACCATATATAAAAAAGTTTGAATAAATGTTACCCATTCAAAATAAAGATGGATTTTAAAAGTCAAATGTTACTTATTATCATAGCTTATTATTCACTATTTAAAGACTCAATGCTAAAAGTAGGGGTCTACTAAAACATTTCCTCTATAGAAATTTTTGTGAAATACAGTTTTCAAAGTTTTGAAACCATTGCCTTAGGCAATAGCTTATTGTACCTGGGATTGACTTCTAGCATGGAATATAACATTTTCCCTTTTTGAATACAACTGTTTCTCTCTACAACTTGAAGAGAGAAAAGATATTTATGTTTCCACCGAAGGATATCAAAAGCTTTACTTCCCCAGACCCCAACCAAAGTTCTCTGAACATGGGTCCATTACAGTACAGGTCTCACAGGATGCCAATTAGGGTATTTGCCAGAGATGAACACTTTTGAGACTAGTCAGTAAATATTCAAATAACTTGGTAACTTTAGTAAGAATATCAGAAAGAGAACAAGTATTTTCTTTATATAAAGAATATAAATCAGGAAAAGTTATCAAATGTTTGTATTGTCTTGAGCAGTATTCTAAGAATGGAAAAGAGGCTTAAGTGAAAAATCACCAGAGTTTCAAAAGTTTTACTCTGGAACTCCCACAAAGAATTGACAGGCTTTTCTTAAATCTACAAAATCATTTCAAGATGTTACAAATGAATAAATTTTGCTTACATACATATTCAAAAATATATACATATGCATTAAAACAATGTATACTTGCGAATCCATTTCATTAGCTGATCTTACCCTGAATGCAGAACAATTGTAGGGGAGGGGGTTATTCATAAAAAATGCTCATACCACGCAAAGATAAAAATATTAAGAAAGGAGAACTTTTCTATCATAGCTATGAATTTTCATGTTGGGAAAATTTCAGATTAAAAATCAGCTAATAACTATGTGTCAGGCTATGAATTTATTGATCCATCTTCATACATACTCAGATACTTACAGCACTATATCATGCTGTATAGATTGATTTTGTAAGAAAAATACCTAGACATTGGTAAAAAGGACAGATGTTCCAGTTGTTTGATTTTCTATTATTTCTTTCTGAATAGCCCAAACTTCTACAAGGAAAAGATAACTCTTGAGAGCTTGGACTATAGATATTTAAGGGTTGCTGCACTCTTCTCACTGTGTACAAAAGAAAAAGAAAGAAAATTGATTCTGACTCAGTCTAGTGTTTATATAGAAGATAAACAAAGATCAGAAATTGTTAGGTTGCATTCCTGTTAGCCAGAGACAAGGGGAAAATCAATAGAAACTATTTGTCAGCAATGAGATTAATTGCAGGATCAGTTGGAAAGGCCGAGTTCCATGTTTTATATTTTGCTACAGATCATGTATGAGAGATGTTGTCTTACATCTTCTTCCCTTTTCTATTCTAATCATTTTGAATCATAAAAATAAATTTATATTCAGTTGCCTGCTGCAGGTACAAGGAGCTAAAGTACTTTTATATAGGAACATTGTCTGCATAGGCCCCTTTAAGGTGTGTGTGTGTGTGTGTGTGTAGAGCCGTCTTAACTCTCAAACTCATAGATCAATGAATTGCATAAAAATCATAGAACTCTCGTGAATTGAATAAAAACAAACGTTATTTCCCTTCAAACTGACATTTCATTTTCCTTGTATGAATCTAAGAGTTAAGAAAATTCAGGCTTAGAGATAAGAAATAAAATTGCTAGGTCTTTGGGCAACTGCTGAGTGTGCCCATGCAATTAGATAGCACTATGTGTACATGCACACTTAGGTTTTGCAATCAGCATAAAAAAGAAATTCAATTTGCACACAAAAGGTTAGTTATCTAAAATAATGTACTAATCAGTAAATATAATTATAATTATAAGCATGAAAATAATCTATTATATATCTATTCAATAATGGTGAATTGTATATTTTTTAATTTTCATTTAATGGAGCTATCAACTGAAAAAAGTAGTTCAAATAACATCTTAACTAAATACCCTACTTTGTAAAATGGAATCATATGTGGATTATATTGATATATGCCTACATATTTCTTTTAGCCATAAGAGATAAATTATCATCGAAGAATTTAAAGTTTACATTTGCACATGCATTTAATGCACACATTCATTTGTCAAAGGGAAAGAAATGCATAATATAAGATTTTTTCACTCAGAACCTTGGTTTTCTGTATGGTTGAATTTCTAAAGGTATTATAGGCACTGAGGGTAAAATGGTGTCGTTCATATCTAGGGGTTTACTCCATGGTTGCTTTGAAGATTGAAGTTGAGACTTATGCAGCATCACTCTCACTTTTTTTTTTTAGCTTATAATATTTGGTGGCCTAATGGTAGAATGTTCACCTCTGGTTCAATATGCCATGGCTCAATCCACCATCGAGTCATACCAAAGACTTCAAAAATGGTACTTAATGCCTCTCTACAAATCATTCAGCACAAGGACGATGACTGAGAAACATCATCCTGAGGCTAAAGGGTTACTGTTGAATCATTTTAGATCTATTGGTGTTCATATGATCACCAAAGTTGAGCAATGTCGAGTCTGGTCAGTACCTAGATGAGTGACCATTGGGAAATACCAGGTGCCATGAGTAGACTGAAACTTTGACACCCCTGGTAAGCCAGAGGTAAATCTTACTAACAATTGCCTGAGTTTACCTAATCCCTCTAATGAGGATATAAGCAGATAATGATGATACATTATGTGCACTGAGGGCATAATGGAATAGGAAGGTTTACTTCAAGTGCAGTATCAGCCTAAATCCAAATTGAAAACGCAGACCTGAAAAAAGTAGGCCACTGCATTGACCTAGGACATCAAATCTCCATGAAACCCTCAAAATCAGAAGAAATCAAGCAATAGTCTCAAAAAGAAGGGTCTACAACCTATGCAACTTCTCGATAGTCCCCTATGGAGCTGAAGATGGAATCTAGCCAAAAGATTTTCCCTCAAACTAAAAAACCATGCAATGTGCACGTGGGAGACATCATATAGAGAGATCACAAAACATACATTGCATTAGAAGAAGAAAAAAGTTGTCCAAATCCATTACAAAACTCAAATAGCAATAGGCTGGTCATAACTAACAACATGGATCCCCAGAGATCATATGCAAAACTGTGGCCTGGCAGAATATAAGATGGTGTGACAAATTAGACAAGTTTAGAAAGTATTGGCTCCATGACGCCCATGATAGAGAGGTCTGGCAAATCTTGGGGTAGGTTTAACTAAAAGGTTGATGATGTTAATGATGATATATGTCAAAAACCTCAGGATGTTTAGATAATAAGCGGACTGTAGATTAATTAATGACTACTTCCAGTCTTCTCCCTGCTCATATCTATAGGATCTAATCTTGAATTTGGTGAGTTTGTGTGTATATATGAAAGGCAGGACTGGATTAAGCTAGTGCAGGACCTGTAGCATATGTTATAGAGGGGCCCTAAAATGAATATACACAAATATCAAAACCTAAATTTTTTAGTTGTATATTAAAATAATTATTCTTTTTTCAATTTCTTTGCAGACAGATAATATAAATACATCTGACATTTCTATAATAGTATTACTTCATTTTTGCTTTGATCTTTGTGCAGTGGCTATGATTTCAGTTTTACATATCTTTATATCTATATGTTGTAAATATGTCATATAGTTACCATACCACCTTTAATTATTATGTTAGAGTAGTTACTCAAATTAAAGGTGATAATTGGCTAAAATTGCTGACTTGGTCATTCATAAAATTTGAAGGCAATATCATACTATATTAATAGAACTAGTGAAGAAACATTGAATGGGAACAGATAGCTTGCAAGTATTTAGTACGAGGCCCTTGGAAACGTGGGGTCAATAGCATTGCTGCTTTTGCAACTTGGACAATCTAGCACTGCTGAAAATTTTTGGACCCTTAATTTGTCCTTTGAAGATTAGCATTATATTAGTCTTCTGCTTGTTTGTGTGTCTGACAGTTACACTTTCTGATTATTATTCAATCTCCCTATGTCTTTCAGCTTCTCTCTTCTCCTTACCCACACTATCACCATTGCAATGGATTGAAAAAGTGCAAGAATGGGAGTATATATATGTGTGAATAAGAACTAAATGAACTCAACTCGTGCAATGACTGACATTCATTCATTTATTACTCCTTACTGAAAAGTCCATTCATTCATTACTCCTCACTGAAACGTCCCATTCGCCTTTGCTTATTATTTCAGTCAATAAAAATACATTCCATAAGTAATAAATTAATAAAACAAAATCATACTCGGTAATTGCAGGAATATATACGCGAATGTAATGATGATGTCATAGCTCTCAACACCAATGAAATTTCCATGGGTCTTGCTCGTGAAATACCACTTGTTACTTCATTGAAAACTTTTGGAGATATTGCGTAGATAGTGATGAGCATATACATGAATTTATGAAATTCTCTTGACCAAAAGAATATTCTTTGTTCAGCCCTAAAATTTAATTATCTTTTCCTTACCCCATTGTCCAACCCTCCACAAAATTTCCTTGACATTCATTTATAACCTTCTGAGAGATCGTGTTGACAGAATAAATGATACATATATACCTATCCAACATTCTTAGCAGAAGTAATAAATCATCTATGGAGCTAAAACATGGAACTGAACCAAAAGATTGACCCTAAAACTGAGAACCATGCAAGGTGCACATGAGAGGATCATGCTCAATATCACAGGGAGAGATCACAAAAATACACTATATCAGAAAGAAAAACAGGTGTCAAGGATATCATAGAATTCATTAGAAAACTCAAATGGCAATGGACAGGTTATAACACACAATGTGGATCCCCAGAGATCATATCTCTTTCTTACCGCATTGTCCAGCCCTTCACAAAATTTCCTTGACATTCATTGATATCTTTTTGAGATATCGTGTGGACAGGCTAAATGATATATATATATACCTCTCCAACATTCTTAGCAGAAGTAATAAGCAACAATGATTGAAATCTTAACAATTAATCTCTTTTCTGAAATTTGATTCTTTTGTCTGTAAGATTGTTTTCGAATGTAAACCTGAAAATTGTTGTGAAATAATAGTTTTTACCATTATAATTTTTGACTAGAATTTCTTTCATCTTGATTTTAGCTGCTTTACATTGCAATTACTTAGACTTTTTGTCTGTGACTGAGGGTAAATTGTGCAGATAGGAAATAATTAACTCAATGCTATAGACTGAAAGTCTGAGTTGTTACAATGTATTATGTTGGTGCAAAAAGAATTATGGTTCTTGTCATTTTGAACTTTGATATTTATTTTGGAATAAACTTTTATTCAACTATATTCATGCAATATACCATTTTGAAGTGCTAATTTCGCTCTAGTGATTCATGCTGAAGGATTTGTTTTCACTGTTTATTCTTGTTTATTTCAGACCTTGAAATTAAAGATGGAAAAAAATTCAAGCAATTTTTTGTATGAGTTTAATATAGGATGTAAGGAAATGAAAACTGCTTGTAATATCAACCAAGCATTTGTTCACAGGACTGTCAATGAATGTATAGCTCAACATGGGTTCAAAAAATTAATAAATGAGAACTAGCAGACATCTTTCTGTGATTGAGGGACATTATTGATGCAGATCCATGCAAAATAATTCAAGATATTTCCTCTAAACTATAACCACTCAACAGTTGTTTGACATACGCACCAAACTGGAAAATCCAGAGAGCTTGATAGATGGTATACTGCTTCAAGATTGATGATGAAAAACCATAATTATTTTTGTGCCAACCTGATACAACAATTAAAATTGAGATGAAAGATATGCTAGTTAAAAATTAATAATAGTTGACAATGCTTCATTGAATAAAAAAATTCAAATTGATCTAGCAATATTATAATGATACAATTCCTGCTTGAGGGTATGTGTGTTTGTATCTTACCGTAACAATAAAAACAGTACATCATAGCCAGAGTTTCGTCAGCGATATACGATTAAAATGCGCTAACTCAAAGAATAAAGCAAATCTGGGTAATTTACAATTGAAACATTATATTTTAGGAAGGCTGTTCTATCTATGATGTGACTATAACGCTGAACTGGACCTTTATTTTCTATCTCTTACATAACTGAAAAACCTTTTTTAAAAACATGATATTTGGTGTGAAGGGTTCTATTTATGATGTGACTATACAGCTGAGGTTTCTGTCATTCATACGGAACAATGGCTTTGAAGTGTTTTGGTTACTCCCCTTTCACTTAATTGGGAAATAATTTCTCTTTAAAACATGAAATCTGGAAGTGGGGTCTATTCACGATGTAACCATGATATTGTACTGGATCCTAACTTTCTGCCCATCATACAGAACTATGGCTTTGTTGTATTTCGATAATTTTGAGAAATCATTTTTCCAAAATAAAATTTTTGAAATGGGAAGGGATGTTCATTTATGATGTGACTATACTGCTTAACTGGATCTTTTGTTTTCATATGAATTGGAAGTTACTTTACACCTCAACAGCAACCAAAGGTGGCTTTTAAGTGAGTATCACTAATAATTGTATTTCTTTTCCATAATGATTAATAGGATCTGTGAAAGTTAGAACATGGAATTTATATATTTTAGTCGTATAGAAAAATAATCATGTTATTTGAACTACAAATCTTGGTTTATCTATTCATGAATTCATAGTCGCTTGGTGAAAAAATATTCTTAGACACTATTAGTAAAACTGTCAACATATGTTTATTCTGTTTTTAAGTTAGTCTGGTTGATTGGTTATGTGTTCCATGTACAGGCCATACCAATGGAGCTAGAGGTGTTAAAATTTCAACTTTTACTCCTTATTATGCATAGAAGAAAATTGGAAAAAAGATTCTCCCTCACCCTTGTTAGGTTTTTAGTTGGAGATTCAATTTTCAATTTAAGTTTATGCTAAATTGGTTCCTCAGTTTGTATCTGGCAGCATTCTGTCTTGTTTTTTTATGAATTCAGACTTTTTTTTTTATTCAACTTAATTGTTGATCACTCCCATTTCCAATTTTTTAATTGATCATCCTCAACATGGTATACTGCCAAAAGATGTTTTGATGGTTTCTTTTGAGTGACTAACCAGATTTGCTGCTATTAATCTAAAGCATTTCATGGAATACAGTATTACTTGTGTCTTGTTATTATTCTCTATTCATTAGTAAGTTTCTGTTCATGCATGCACAATAAGGTCCCCCTTTGATTTCTTGCCAAGTTATATCAATGCAACAAGACAGGTCTGGTAGAAAACGATCTCATTGACATTTTGCAATAGGCTGGCTGAAGAAAAAATGATCTTATACAAGATCTGCCCAGAACATATCCAGCTATTTTGAATATTTGAAACTGTCAGCATAGGTTTCTTCAGTTTTTAAACTACTCTGGCTGGATGGTCATATATGTATGTATAATGTATACAGTCTGTACCAATTGAGTTACACGGATGACCATTTAAGTAAGCATTTACTCATTTTCATGTTGATGAAAAAAAAAAAAAAATGGGATTTTTTAGGGCTGTTATGAGAGCAATTTGAAATGAAAGTTTATGCTAAATTAATCTCTAAGTCTGTGTCCAGCAATCTTCACACTTGTTTTTTTTTGAAAATATGCACATTTTTTAGAGAAGGCTACCCAACAAAATGTGAGAAAAGTAACTTATTCATTGATCATCCTTTTTTCCATCTTTTTGATTGATCCTCAACACAGCATGCTGCCAAATGATGATGATCAATTAAAAAATTAGAAAAAGGGATGATCAGTGAATAAGTTACTTCTCTCATGTGATGATTTCTTGATGTAACTTGGCAAGAGAACAAATAGGACCTAATTGCTCATGCATGAACAGAAGCTCTTCCATAAGAATGATCAGCTGGCAGATGAGACACCTTTGAGTGAGTTTGTGTACTGTGTGCCCATTGCATTCCCAGTAAGAGAGCTTGCCCATTCTTCATATATTGTGTGCAGATTCTTTCAGCAAGACATCACATTACCCAGGTCTTGGCTCCCCCCATCATGGTCCAGTTTTGGTCCCCAACAAGAGTAGGCTTTTTCGAAAGAGATAAAGGAAGATATAAAGGAGGCAGCTGATGGTGATCCTGAAATGGACCTTTTCTAAAATGTGGAAGGGATTCTGGTTCAACTATATGAAGTCTAAGGGGGAAAATTTTGAAGTGAACTAAGATACTATTGTTCTTGGTTGGCAATTTATTCAGGAAGGTAACAAAAACTCAATGATTTTGAGCCTCTCTCTCTATCTCTCTCTCTCTCATTCCATGCCTACTCTCTTCTGCCTCCCCTCTGTTTCTCTCCATCTCTCTCTCCTCCCTTTTATTCTTTCACTCAACTTATATACATCTTTTATATTCCGTTTAATGTTTTTTGTGCTTCTTCATTCTCTCTCTCTCTCTCTACCCTCTTATTAAACTACCAAAAATTCTTTTCTGTCCCCCACTCTCTCTTCCCACTTATCAAACTACCAAACTTTCCCATTTGTTAGAGCATCACCAACACAGTCACACTATAGCACAATAATTGTAAGAGATTATCATTGTTTACTCTCGTAATTTCTTGAGGATTATAAGGAAGCTGTAAAAATGTACTTGAATATCTAAATGTAGAAACCCACGTCTGGATTGTAAAGTACAGTTCATACTTTAAAAGTGGTAAAATAGAAAAAAAAAAAAAAAATTAGAACAATGAGACCAACAAATTAAAATAGCAAATACAATACTCAGTTATTGCCCATAAATTATAATGTTTTTTTAAAAAATTTTCTCTATTTGTTTTGCCGCAGAAAATAAAATTAGAAAATAAATTAGAAGCACAAGTTTTTTTGAGTCTAGTTTTTTTTATTAGAAACCGTCAAACAAAACTCTCAACATAGGTTTCTTCAATTTTTGAATGATTCTGCCTGGCTGAATATATATATATATATATATGTATATATATATATACGTATAAATGATCATTTCAGATAATTTTCTATACAACACAATTTATTATTCATTTTGTCAGACCAGATATGTCCATTTCTCAATACATAACTGTTGTGTTGAAAGAAGTGAATAGACCAAGAGTAAGCAAAATGAAAAATTAGGTTTAAAAGCAGTTATTTGAGTCTTTGCATTATTGGCAGCTGTTTAGTTCAATGGTAAGAGCATCACAATTTTGAATAGGCTACCCTATTGGTGGCAGGTTTGATTCCTGTAGCAGCCCCATTTTCTTTAATTGTTTATTCAATTTACTTTGTCTAGGGGATGTGATACATCAACTGTGTAATGAGGGGAGATCATTTAAAAAAAGTTCCATATGATATAACGCGATTCATGATTCATTCAGTCGGATTATATATATTCATTTCTTGCCATATATATATATATATATATATATATACATATATTGTGTATTTTGGCAGCATCCCTTCTTTTGAACATGTATTATTAAAAAGTATAGACATTTTTTGTCTGTTCATATTTCGAATTTTCTGTTTTTTCTCATAGACAGTTGAATGAGTGTAAGAATTTCCCAAAGTTCATGTCTTATTATCTTCATTTATCCCAAGTACATTTGAACATCTCTGGTCTTTTTCATCATCATCAGTCTTCCAATGTCTGTTTCTATGATATCACGGATTTCCGTTTTCTTCCTTATATATTGTGCTGTCTTGTGATCTCTCCATGTAAGGTTGAGCATAATTCTCTCGTGTGCACATTGCATACTTCTCAGTTTGTAGGTCTGTCTCTTGGTTAGGTTCCATGTTTCAGCTCCATTAGTGACTATCATGAGAATGCATTGGTTGTATACTCTTCATTTTAGGATTATTGGGATAATCTGGTTTTTGAAAGTTCAAGGCTGTTTTTAATATTGGTACGTTTGTATCAATTTTTCGATATATAACAGTATTAATGATATTTTGGGTTAGTTATGTCATTTCAGTTTGTATTAAGTTGTTCTGTTTGATTTTTCATGTTAATGGAAGTTATGTTATTGTTTCATAGGCTGTTGGCACCTATTTCATGAGATTTTGTTTATCTGATGTTATTTTGTTTCAATTAGAATTGTTTCTAACATTTGAAGTCTTGTGAGATATATATATATATATATATATATATTTTATATAGGTATATATATTGATGAAAATGACAATTGAAAGGTGAAGAGAAAAACTCGAGAGATAAGTGTTACATACCACCTCTCCATCCCATAACAAAAAACCCCAAACAAACAAAAGAAGAAAACCACACTCTTCCTGAGAAATGACCATTTTAGCCCATCTCTTCTCCTTTCACTGTCCTTCTTATCTAAGACAAACCAAACACCCACAGAGACAGGAAACAAACACCCTCTGACCCTGCCTCTCCCAGACTCATCTCATTTAAACCCAAATGTTACTCTCATGTGTACAGATACAAACACCTTCCGTTTCACTGACTAAACGACCAAACAACACAGAAATTTTCCGATTTCTTTCTCCGCCATCGAAATATGTGAACAGCTAAATTTTTCTGCGAACCACTGCAAATATTTTCTGTGAAAAAGATGGCTGGGTCCCGTTGGAATGCATTGAAACATGCCCATGGAATAATAGAAAATTTTGAGATGTAAAACCTATCTCTTCAGTTTTTCTCTTCACCATCCAATTGTCATTTTCATTAACATTTTTTCACATCGCGTGACCTCCACAATTTTTATATATATATATGTTGTGGCTACAGGTCACATCAATGGAGCTAGAGGGCTAAAATTTTAACCATTTACTACTTATCATGTATGATAAAACAAAAAAGTTTTTAGTTGGGGATTCAATTTACAAAGTAAATTTTGTGTTTTTTTTGAAAATTTGGAGTTTCTTTTAGTAACTTTTTTCAATTTGATTTTTAAGTTTTAAATTGATCCACCCCCAACACAGTATACTGCCAAAAGATATTGGTCATTTGACTATTTCTATTGAATGACTAACCAGACCTGTTTTACATTTCTTTCGAACTAATTCTACCATCACATTTTCTGAATTTAGTGTTTGGTGTTGTTAAATTGATATTCTTGTTTTCCCAATATAGTGTGCTTAATTTTTGTTTGTTCCTATGTTCCCGGTCACTTGACTGACAGATGTTTGGCAGAAGGACATCCCACTGACCAACTGATGCTCAGCCAAATGGACACTTAGTAAAGTGGACAAATGACCTAATAGAACAAATTTGTCGTTTTGATCTATTTCCATCGTAAAGAGTTTTAGAAAAAAAAAGAGGACATTGTTATTGTTAGTTATAGTGTGATTATGAAACAGTTTAATTGTTTTGTTTCAGCTATTACCAAAACAATATGATAAAACATGTCTGGTTAATCACACAAAAAAAACATCACAGAACTAATATCTTTTGGCAGCATGCCATTTTGAGAGTAATTAATTAAAAAGTTGGAAAAAAAGGGTGATTAGTAGACAAAGTGCATCTCTTTCTTTTGTTGCATCACAAAAAAAAATTTAAAAAAAAGCATGAACACTGTCAGATACATTTTAAGGGACTTATATTATAGATTGAATCCTCAATTAAAAACTCTCTAAGGGAATTTCCTAACAACAAAACAATTCCTCTTTCTAGGTATCATTAGCCTTTTAGCCTCCTGTAGTGGGACGTAGACCTTTCCTCAGGATTTGCCAGACCTCCATGTCATGGAACCAGTCTTAAATTTTGTTGGCCATGTTTCGCATGTGATCTCTGCAGATCCACGTAGTGAGTCGTGATGTCCAGGGGTTGTCTAATATTCTTGCTACATGACCAGCCCATTATCATTTGAGTTTTCTAATCAATCATTAATATCCCTGACTCCATGTGAGGTAGAGCATGATTCTTTCATGTGCATGTTGCATGGTTCCCAGTTTGAGGGTCAATCTTTTGGTTAGGTTTCACGTTTCAGCTCCATAGGTGACTCTCGGGAGGATACATGGGTTGTAGACCCTTATTCTCAAGATAAATATTGTTCTTAAAGGTTTAACTAACTCTATCAAAATCTTGCCACCCTAAATTGAGTCTTCAGTTGATTTCTTAGGTATTTGCCACAAGATGATCTTCCAAAATCTAGACTAGGAAAATTAAGGAATGAAAATAGATAGCAGTCTGTAAAGAGTTTGGGTGAGCTGTTATTACCTTGTCTTACTTTCTTTTCAAGCTGAAAGGTTCAGAGTCTTCAGGTAACCTTATAAATGAGCTGATGTGTTGGTTTATATGTTGAAAAACTCTGGTATGTACAGGATCTACACCTTGTTGCATGATAGTATCAATGACCTTAGGATTTCCACTGAGTCAAAGGCCTTCTCAAAGTTGACATGCTACAGTGAGTGGCATTTAATATTCTGCTGCTTTCTGTTATTGTTGATTTACTGAATGGAAATGGTCAATGGTTGAGTAGCTTGTGTCTAAATTACCAGCCCTTTAGCTCCATTAAGGTGGCCTGACACATTCATAGACAGATTGATAGCAAACCAGCCAGAATTAATTAAAAACAAAAGAAACCTATATTTACTTTGATGATGCTTTCTAATAAATGATAAAAATTGCATAATTCTATTGTTGTTTCAGCCAAAAAAGAATAATGTACTTTAAAAATATGCTGCTTTTTGTACTTTAGACAATTTTTCATCATTCTTTCTTTTTAATGTTTCACAACATTATGATATTAGGAAGAGACATTATCAAATTATTTTAGTTATATAACTTAATTGCCATCAGTTATTTCCTAATTGATATTTGATGCTTTCATCAAATTTATTTGGAGAGCAACAAAGAAACATGATCGTCTTTGTAAATTGTGTGCATACACACACACACACACACACACACATATATATATGTATATATATATATATATATACACGCACACACACATATATATGCATGTGAAGAGAAAAGATGTAGAAGTTGTGGAAAAGTTGACAATGTGGGAAAGGAAAAAAACTAGAGACTACTTAGTACATCACAATTTTTTTCTTACAGAACGTAATTGCTTACATATATTTCAACTGTTCTGGGTTATGTCAGAGCTCTTAAAAGATCACATGAGGCAGAGTGGTTTATAAGCGTATTGTTTTTATTGGGTCATAAGAGTGGGGTGGAGCATTAATGTTACCATAGACTAGAAGAATTGAGAAGGATCTTTGGTGGTTGTGGTATCTAGGTTTCCATTGGTCTTTTGAGATTCCGATGTAATATTTTTTTGTTTTCTCTATTGGCATTTGTCCCCATCTGGATAAGGTCTTGTAACCAAGAGCGAGGAGATTTGAAAGTTGGAAAATAAAGTGACAATCATCATTGTCATCATCATCATTATTATCAGTCTTTTAGTGTCTGTCATTGGATATAGACCTTGTCAAAGATTTGCCAGACCTCTCTATCATAGGTGTGGCAGAGCCAATACATTTTGAACTAATCAAATGAACTTTTTGTCTAGTTTTTTATGCTATCTTATATTTTGTTGGCCATGTTTTGCATGTGATCTCTGCAGATCCATGTTGTGAGTTGTGGTAATTCAATGTTAGAAAAAGTCATTTTTGGTCATTCTAAAACAATTGTCCAGTTTTTGGCCGCAATTTAACACCTATGAAACTGAAATCGGCTTAGAAGTAATTTTTTCTGTGACAAAGATCATATGCCATAAGGAGTTGACTCTGAGTTACGTTATTTCTGGTCATTTCTAGCAAATATTCTAAATTGTTGGTCATGATATTCCATCTGAGATGCAGAAATTTTGTATGGCGATACATCTTTGCATAGTAAAACTTAAAGGCAATTTGAGGTTGATGCTGAAGATCACCTGGGGTCATTTCTGGATTGTAACAAGGATAATCTCTCAAGATGCCTGGGATCTTCATGATTTTCCAATGGACAGCTCTATATTGGTTGTCATAGGGTTGGATCCCCTTCCACTAACCCTTCGATAGTGGCACCAAATGAGATGAACACGCATCATTTTCAGAAACCCCGTCAAACTAAGTGAAGACATCATTTGTTCTTTTTTGAGCGTCAGAATATCTTTTCCGTTAGATCTACTTTTTCATGTGTACACAATTGTTAAATGCGCAAATAGTAGTTTTCTCATTTACAGTGTTATGAGAGAAAAAAAATACATAAAAAAACATATATCCCTGTTTGGTTATATTTCAAGTTATTTTTCCTCTGGGCAGAGCCAGGTATCCTTGCTAGTTATCAAATAAATATCAAAACACAGCAATATCTTGTATAGTATAGTTTTTATTAGTGTGGGTTTTGATGTAGTATTTTTATGGTATTCCTTTTCAGATTAATGTAATTAAGAACAGCAATATCTTGAATAATACAGTTTTGACTAGTGTGGGTTTTAATGTAATAGGGTAATGGCATTATTATACACATTAATGTAACTAAGTATGAGCTGATAAAAAACACATTAAGATATATTAAAACTTTGAACTGCACAGTTTTGAACAGTACGGAAAATTTTGGAATGAATTAACCACACTAATCAAGGTATACCTGAAGACAAAAGGTGTGCAAAATCAGTGAATGCTGGAAAGACATACATACTGAGGCTCTGGCTGATACTTGGGCAAGATATATTGCTTGTCAACTTCTGACTTTCGAACCTGTTGTTATAAAACTTTTTATCTAATTTCAAAGTTTCATTATCAAGAAGAATATCTTCACAATATAGGACTTAATCAAATTATGCATAACAAAGATGGACTGATTTGTGATTTGGGAATTAGTTCTAAAATTATATTCATGAGAATAATTAGTATGAAATTTTTAATTAACTTCTTCAGCGTGGGTTGTCATCAAAAGTCAACTTTGGGCCAGTTTTATATAACCTGATAGAAACAAAATCTTCCAGCTCACATTTTTTTGGCATTAAATTTAATTATCTCTGAAATACTTTTGTTCTTTAAACATTTTCATGATTCACAGGGAGAACTATAAAAATGCTCCTTTATTCATTGAGACAAAAGCCCAATCATCATCATCAGCTTCTTTTGCATATGGCATTGGACACAGATCTTCTCCAAGATTTGCAAGACCTCTCTATTGGGGGTGCGACAGGGATAATACTCTCTGAATTTATTTAGTTTGTCACGCCATCTTATATTTTGTTAGCCCTACTTTTGCATGTGATCTATGGACATCCACATTGTGAATCATGACGTCCAGCAGCAGTCTGACATTCTCGCAATATTCTCTAATATACTATGCTGTCTTGTGATCTCTCCATGTGAGGTTGAGCATGTTGCATGGTTCTCAGTTTAAGGGTTGATCTTTTGGTTTGGTTCACTTAATTTCTTCTTTTGAGGATTTCATGGTAGATGTTGTGTGCTACATTTTCCTGTTCTGCATCTTTCAATAGGAAAATTATCATTACAAAAAATTGAATGTTATCTAGATGTTCTAATGCTACTATTATCGCCCATGTGTACTAATATTTGTTAAAATCACTTTATTTCTTTATCTTCATTCTGCATAAAACCCTGTAAATGTATCTTAGTCCAACAGATGTGCGATTTGTGATTAATAGCATCCATGAAGAAGTGGGCAAATGTTTGTGAAAAAACTTCATTACTTCGTCTTTATATTCTGCAACAACCCATGAACAATTGAACAGCCATAGCCACCAAAGATGGCAAAATGTTCTATCCTGTATTTTACATGTATGTGTTTTGTGTGTTCCAGTACTCTTGGCCATACCTTTTTGTCCATAAACTTAAAAATTCGCATCAGGACTCTACTAGACCCCTACCAAAAATTCTAATTTTTGCAAAAAAAAATTTCTTGTCTTTTTTCATGCCTCATTTTGATGGGTTTATTAATGTAGATTCTCCAGAATCTAAATGTTCCTTGAGTGTTTCATAGAGAAGCATTGAGTACCATTTTAAAAAAAGTCTTTGAAATGTCAGAGTGCTAGATATGGCCATGGCTTACTGAAATGAAGACGGGCACTCTACCATTGGGACACGGTGATTAGTAATGAATAAAAATGCACTATATAGAATTTACTTTCATCCAGAGATTTTCATCGCAGGTCATGACTTCCATTCATAGATTTCCAATATGTTATTTGTCTGTAAATCTCAACTCATTATATGAAGTGCAGTTCAGTCTATGACATACAAATCAATGTTCAAGTTTCTTATGGCTTGTTGCACTATAATCTGACACCAGGGACATTTTAGTCTTACTGTCAGTGCCAAAAAGAGTTTAGTTCATGTACAGCCAAGTACTAACTTGAGACTCAGGATTATGATGATGTCTCTCATACAAATATATATATATATATATGTGTGTGTACGAAATACATATACATTTGATGCACACAGATACATTATGTATGTTACTGTAAGATTTTGAAACTTGTAATTCTGTGAAATTCTTGAACATTTCAGTAATTTTGTGAAATTCCTAGTTTTACAACCAATGTAATTATGGTTGACATGCTTGTAATGCTGACTATTGCTTCTATAATAAGTAATAAGATTCTTATTATTGTGGCCTTGTGCCTAACTAAACTGTATATATATTGTAAATACTGTAGCAAAATATACTTGATATTTACCAAGTTTAGCTTAGTTTGACACAAGGCCACAGTAGAAGGGCAGCCAGTGAGGACCAAACTCATTACAATAACATTTACCCCTTACTGTAATATATATATCTCATGTCTATTTTACTTATTTGAGAAGGAAACAGCTAAGACATTGCAGAATGAATCGTATTATAGGGTTCTTATAATGTACCCAATTCTACTTCAAACATAGAAATAAAAAGTTGAAACGAATCATATCAAGATAAAGAAGTATTCCTCTGTGGCCATTTCACAGTCTTTCTCTTTTGAATACTCATACGTTTACTGAACATCTGTAGGTTTTCTGACTATTTTAAATCAACTGCCTCTGATGCCTGATCAGCTATTTACATGAATATTTAATAAAGCAACTAATCATCGGAATACAAGGTGAAAAGTTTTTCAACATACGCTTAGAAACAGTTACATGAGCACTGTATGATTTTCTCATGATGAAATTTTAAATATCTAGCACCATTATCAAATCTATGCAAAATTTGGGGGTGCAGTCAGTTCTCTTGCTTGTAAAGTACAGTCTTATACAGCAGTATGTCTAATATATTTGAATGCAAATGTATTAGACATAATATGCCATCAAGGCAGGTATCCAGATGTGTGAAAAGAGGAGAGGGCAGTGTCGGCAGGAACTAAAGCTGCAAAAGCTGCAACAGAGCTTGTTGCTTGAGAATTGACTGTTCTGTCACAGCAGGTGCTGCAGCTCAATCATAGGCTAATCCTTGTTGCATGCTCTGTTGTCATCTGAGAAAGTGAGAGGTCAAAGATGATAACAAAAGTGAAGTAAAATGCATTGGAAAATCATTGATAAACAGCTAGTCATAAAGTTCCTTGTATCTATGAAATTGAATCCTAAGAAATTTATGATTGATTTTTTCACGTTTTTTTCTACTTGCAAGTGGATTGCAGCAATTCTAAATACTAAAGTTTCATCATTCCCAACTTGGTGGAATACTGGCAAATTAAAATGGTACAAAAGTAGAAATGAAAATTTTTGCTTAAAAATCAATAATATCAGATACTCTTATAATTGATGAACACCACCAAAGATTGCAAAGGGTTCTATCCTTTTTTCATTTATGCATCTGTGTTTGTTTTTGTGTTCCAGTGCTCGTGGCCATACTGTTTTGTCTACAGACTTGAAAATTGGCTTCAGTATTCCTCTAGACCCCTTCTAAAATGTATTTTTTAATTTTGGGAGAAAAAGCTTTTTTGGTCCTTATTTCGGGTTTATAAATAACATTTAGATTCTCCAGAATTGACATGTTTCTAGGAGTTTTTCTCTACAATATTTTTGATGTTTCCCAGGGGAAAACGCCTGTGATGTCATAAAGAGAATTAATTCTCACCATATTTATTCTTTGATGGAATTTTTTTCATGTGACTTCACATTTTGACGCAAAAGTTGTTCAATTATTGACTGTGATGGCAAGTTTTTTTTAAAAATTCATGCAACATTTAGAAACTAAGATTTCCTTATACCAAGAAATATCATAAAATTCCATTTGCGTGTTTTAGGATTTATGTGACTGAAAGATCACTAAATGTATGGTCAAGTGCTGAGTATGTTGATTCTTGTAAGATCACTGGTTAAGCAACATCGAACCTAGTCGTTACCAAGATAGGTGACAGCTTGAAGGATAACAGATGTTGTGAACAACTGGGGATCAATCCCCGAGTTATACTTAAAAAATGGTACTCAATGCCTTTGTGCTAAAAAGTAAGATTGGGGGCAAATGGTTGTTGAATCAGGGATAGTAATTGTTTCCACTCCTATTCAAAAGGATAGTAGCAAAGAGAAAGGAGAACCTCCCAGCCTTCTTTTAATGCCCACATTATATAAAATAACATCAGAATTGAGTTCAAGAGTCTTGCATTTTTCAAAATCTAAACATGGAACCTAATCAAAAGATTGATCTTCAAACTGAGCACCATGCAATGTGCACCTGAATCAGGCTTGACATCACATAGAGAGATAAGAAAACAGCATTATATGTTACAGAAAAAACTGGAGTCAGAGATATATATCATAGAAACCATCAAAAAATTCAAATGGCAATGGGCTGGTCATGTTACAAGAATGCCAGAATGCCACTGGACATCACAATTCACGATGTATATCCCAAGAGTCATATGTGAAATTGCTGCCGACAGAAAATAACCTGATGATTTAGACAGGTTTGAGAGATATTGACAACATGACACTTTTCATAGAAGAACTGTGGCCGGCAGAAAAAAAAAAAGATGGTGTGACATATTAGATAAGTTCAGAAAAGCAATGTCCATGATAGAGAATGTCTATGTCCAATAATGGACACTAAAAGGCTAATGATGATTAGGATGGAAGTTTTATTGCTGAAAGTCAGTTTTTGAATTTTGTTATGCGGAAAAAAATAAAAAAATTGACACAAATCATTTATTCGTAGATGAAAAAGATGAGAAAAAATAATCTTTCTGAATCAAATTTGGGAACACAGTTGACCTTTATAGACATGATAAACAGTCAAAATCAATCATTGAGGAACCAGATCACATTTTATGATGATTTGTACATTTCTAAAGATAACGGTAGACATGTCTGGTTAGCAATTCAATAGAAAGTGTCACGTGACCAACGTCTTTTGGTAGGATACCATGTTGGGGTGATCGCTTCGAAAATTGATCAATGAATAAATTACTTATTCGGCATTTCTTTGGGCAGTGATCACTAAGAAATTTTGAATTTTTTTGAAAAGCAAACATCAATGATGTCAGATACAAACTAAGGGATTGATTTAGCATAAACTTACATTGCAAATTGAACCTCCACTAAAAACTTATTTAGGGGGGATTTTTTAAAAAAGGGAAAAAACTTCTTATTTTTCAGCACCCAAACTTTATTGGTATGGCCTATACACGAGATACGTACATATGTAAATATTGATGAATAGCGAGCCACCTAAAATCACTTAAAAACTGAAGAAATCTATATCGAGAGTTTAGGCTGACAGTATCTAATCATATTTTTTCAAAACTGTACGTAAGCTTGATGGATGCCATTAAGATACACCGTGAGATTTGGAATGGCATTGATGTCTTGAAAAGATGAGAAGTGCCAAAAATGAGTGGAAAAAGAATGAAAAAATAAAAATACACTGGTCTGGTTAGTCAGTCAATAGAAACTGTCATGTGACATAGGTCTTTTGGCCAGCATGCCTTGTTAGGGGATGATCAATTAATGTTACTTCTCTTGCCTTTTATTGGATCACTAAAAAGTCTGAATTTTTTAAAGAACAATCAGGCACAAATTAACAGATAAATCTAACATGAACTTACATTATAAATTGAACCGTTCACTAAGCATATATTTTGGGGGTAAAATATAACCCCCCCCCAAGTTTTTCTAGATATAGTAGGGAGTAAATGTTTACGTTGGTGCAGCTTGTACAAATGACATATTTATACTTAGCCAGCCAGATAGACCCACTCAAAAACTAAACTAAGCCATGTTGAAAGTTTTGGTTGAGGGTTTCTAATAGAAAAACAATAGTGTGCTTGCAAATGCATAATCACACTAACTATAGATATGAGAGAAAATGTCCAGCTGATTGGAAAGGCAACTTTCATGCCTCAACAGAAAGTTTTTGTTCCTGCCTGGCCATTGTTATGACTTCTTTCATGATGTTGTTGATGAACCTGAGATTGAATGATACATTGTAATGGAGAGTGATGCGATAATAATCGGGGATGAAAGATTGATACCCTAATGCCAAAAGAGTTCACTTAAGATGGGGATACCTAATGAAACTAAACAGTTTTCTCTCTGACATACTCTGCTGTCTTCTGATCACTCCATGTGAGGTTGAGCATGATTCTTTCATAAGCATGTTACATGCTTCTCAGTTTGGTCAGTCTCTTGGTCAATTTCCATGTTTCAGCTCCAAAGGTGACTATTGGGAGAATGCATTGGTTGTATACCCTTCTTTTTAGGATTATTGGGATCTTGTTTTTGTCAGAATGGGACAATTGCACATTGCAAATTATTATTTGTGTGGATAGTTATAGCCAAATCATACTGGACACACCGTTTTTTGTATGAACCTGTTCAATACCTAGATGGGTAACTGTCTAGGATTACCAGGTGCTGTAAGAAGCTGGGGATCATGCAGAGAGCTTCCCATGGCAATCACGTTGATCCCTTTCTGCAGAAGACTGATCTCTGCACTATGCTCAATAACTTAAATCAAAGGTCCCTCTCCCTTTACCCTCCTCCCCAAACCCTCTGACTGTCCTGGTTGCGAGTAACAAGAAATGAATGAATTAGTGAATTGAGATATGGAGTTAGTGGCAATGTATATTGTTGTGGTTGAGACATGTGAATAAAGTCTGTCTCGGGAAGCTGCCCTCTGTATGTGGCAAGATATTGTCTATTCACTATTTTTCTCCTTTATGCCCCAGGCCAATGAATTATAGAAGAATTAGTTCATGGCTCATTCTCAAAGTTTCAATGGCCAACCATTGTCAGCACAGTTGGCTACATTTGACCTGAAAGCAGGGCCGGCTGGGAGTACCGGCAACACAGGCAGTTGCCCAAGGCACCAAGCGTAAGCAGTGCCTGTCATGTGTTCAAGACAGTAGGACTTTCCAAATATAAATGGGGAAATAGGGAAATGAATAAATTAAGCAGAATAAAAACAGTCAAAGGAAGAAAATCCCCTGACCTGAAGTCAGATTTTTCAGGAATATCTGACAGTGGAAATTACCATGGATTCTCATTCTGATGTATTTATTTTCCTCCCTTTGAAACAAACAAATAAATAAATAGGGTAATAATATGCTTTAAAGGTTGCCAAAATTCATCCTGCCAGGGGTACCAGCATGGGAATCTGCTAGGGGTGGGATAAAATGGGGCATTCGTCTCCCCCAGATCTGTCCTTCTCACCTTGAATGAGGTGGTTGGAACCTTTCTGTGAATAAAGGGATTGATCGTGCTGTAGATTAGTTATCTGTGATCCCAACTTATCTATTCCTGTATAAAAAGAAGATTTTATTTTTTGCAGGTAACAGAGTTGTCACTAAGCTATACTTGGAATGTATCCTCTGCACCTCCCCAGCCTAAAAGTCTTGTTATTGTTAATCCAACTCCTGATTGAATGATCGTTCCACACAATGATCTGTCCACCAATCTAGTGATTTTAGCCTGAGTATAGCTTTTCTGCCCGTTAGGGTCCATAATTCCTTCTTTCCATAAGAGAGATAACCCTTTTCTCTTTTACAGCAAAAGCCCTCCCCCCTGAAAGTGCTATTAAACTTATTCAGATTTTACTGATCATACAAACTAGAAAGCCTTCAGAAAGCACATACCTCTGCCGATGTTGCACTCAATCGAAAAAATTCTTGTATCCATCCCCAAATTTGGTCACTCATTCTTTAGCCCATAGCCCAGCCTTCTACAAAATTTAATTGAAATTCGTTGAGAACCTTAAGTGATATTGTGTGGACTGATATGAGCAAATACATAAATGTATGGGAGAAAAATAAAAATATCTCTCAATCAAAAATAAATTCCTGGATCTGCCCCAAATTTAATCATTAGTACCTTATACAATGGCACAACCTTTGACACAATTTAATTGGAATTCATTCAGAACTTTTGGTGATATAGTGTGGACAGTCGTAAGCAATAAGATAATAGGTGTGTTGAGTGGAATCGATGAAAATCAAAAAAGCAAAAAAAGGCTGGTCAATGAATATGTTACTTCTCCCACCTTTGTTGGGCAGTAATCACAGAAAAATCTGAATCATCAAAAAACAAAGAAAAAATGAAATAACATGAAAAGACGTAATAAGGAGTAAATGTTTAACCTTTCAGCTCCCTAGCTCCATGGGTGTGGCTTGTATAATGGATACATACATACATACATACATACATAGCCAGCCAGACTAACTTAAAAACTGGAAAAAAAATGTATGTTGACAGTTTTGGTTGACGGTCTCTATTCAGCTCCAAAGAATGGAGTCATAGCATTATAGATAATATCATACATAGTAAGAATTATAAGATTTTGAAATTGCAATAATGAAGAGTTGAAATTTTTTTTTATTGTATGTTTCATTAAAACTGATGATAATCTCATTCCAACATTGTGCAATGAATCAATTAATGTGATGTATTTAGAAGTTATCTCAAGATTATCTCAATGGAAAAAAAAGAACAAACTGCGATTAATTTGATTTTATTACTGACAATTTTCAATTTTATCATAGGAAAATTATCTACATCCTTCACATTTAATTTAATCTATGTCTTAACGGTTGAAATATATCAATATCTAATTTCTATTATTGGGAAAAAAAAAAATGAGATTTATTAGAAACCATCAACCAAAACTGTCACCAAAAATATCAATATAGGTTTCTTTCAGTTTTTAAGCTTGTCTTTGTTGCTGGCTATATATGTATTGTTTGTACAGGCCATACAGAGCTACAGGGTTGAAATCTTAAAGATTTATTCATAATGTCTGAAAAAAACCCAGCTCTTTGTTTTTTTTTTTTTTCTGAAATTACTCCTTTTTGCAAAGTAAGTTTATGCTAAATTGATCCTTCAGTTTGTGTCTGCTCATTTTTTGAGAATCCAGACTTTCCGGTGATCACTGCCCAACAAAATGTGAGAGAAGTAACTTATTTATTGATCACCCTCTTTTTTCAACTTTTTCAATTGATCAACCCCAACACAGCATACTACCAATCGACATAGGTCACATGACGGTTTTTGCTGAGTGACTAACCAGGCCTGTTTATTTTTGTCATGAAGAATTTTATTCTTGGCTCAGAAGATTAGCCAGAAGAAAAAAGCTGGAAACCATCCCTAATGGGATTTTCTGGAAAGACTCGAGGCATATTTATTTTGTATTCTCTGTTTGATTTTAATTTCATCGTAATTATTCACTTAGAGATAATGATATTCTGTTGATCTATCAATGATGATCATTGTCAGCCCTATTAAGATAAATGGAAGAAACACTTGGATTCAAAAATCTGTTCCCTCATTGAAGGATCTTCAGATTAATATCTTTAAAGGTTCTGGAAAGAATTATTTCTCAAAGATTGGATTTTCCAGAGTATTGTTTGCTCCAAGTTGATCAAGTGTGCACACACACACAATTCATATCCTATGCGCAAAGAAAATCTGAGCATGCACAAAAGATTAGATACCCCAAATAATGTAGTAATGAATAATAATTCTTATACTTATAACTATAAGCATATTAGTTGAACAACCATGGCCACCACAAGTTGCTAAGGGTTTTATCCCTTTTTATATGTGTATGTGTATGTGTTGAGTTGGATGAATAGGCAGGCATTGGAGAATATCACAAAACAATGAGGAAATGAATAAATAAATTCAGAAAATTCAACAATACTCATCTAAATTTGCAGCAGTTTTAGTTGGTCTGGGGACTTCATTTTAGCAGTTGAAAAAGTTTGAATTTTTCATTGTGTTTGTGTGCTTGTGTATACCAGCAGTCCTGACCATATTGTTTTGTCTACAGATTTGAAAATTGGCATCAGTACCTTCTGAAAACGATTTTTTGATTTTTGGAAAGAAAAGCTTCTTTGACCTTTTTCAGGTCTTATTCTAATAGATTTATTTGTTTGAGTATTCCAGCACTCCTGGCCATACAGCCTTATCTACAGACTTAAAAATTAGCATCAGTACTCTAAAAATGTTTTTTTTTAATCTTTGGAAAAAAAAGCTTTTTTGATGTTTTCGGGTCCTTATACTGATTGGCTTTCAAATTCTGATGCTATGGTGGTCCTGTTATTGACTGTGATGGTGACTATTTTTAATTATGATTTTTATCATCAAATCAGTGTAACCCCTCTAAAAGCCCTCCTGACCAAAGAGCCAAGTAGGCAACAGAATCTTTTTATTTTGTTTGTGTGTGTTTGTCTCTGGATGCTCCTGGTCACTCCTTGAAAATTTACATGAGTACACCACTAGGCATCGTTTAAAAAAAAATGGTATTTTTGCGATGAAAGATCAGGTTTTTAGATACTTTTTGAATAATTAGTTCTGGTATGTGTGCTGTCTATGGTAATTCATTTATGCAAGGTATGGATGTATATTTTATTGTCCACTAGCATTTGAGTTGTTTTGAGGTGGTGGAACCAACGGACAGTAGTCCATCCATTTCCACTCTTCCTCATTCTCTTATTTTACAAGAGCAGTTTGCCACAGTCCTCACCTGGCTTGCCAGGCCAGTCAAAGGGACTTAAACCTCTATTCCTCAATGTATGTGTGTATATGTGGGCGATGGGCATTCTCCTATAATGCTTGCTCATGTCATTATGGAAATGGAAAAGAGATGGATACAGGCTTTTTCATAAGGACATATTTTTTTCTTTTAGAACCTTGAAAGTTATATGCTGTCTCTTTTGATCCTCTGATGGCAAGCAAATCAATTACATGTATTTTACCTGTTATTTCTTTTTTAAGAACCTTAAAAGCTACGTGATGTCACATTTGATCTCCTAAAGGTTTAGGAAAGAA
Source organism: Thysanoteuthis rhombus (assembly GCA_963457665.1). Classification (NCBI taxonomy): domain Eukaryota; kingdom Metazoa; phylum Mollusca; class Cephalopoda; order Oegopsida; family Thysanoteuthidae; genus Thysanoteuthis; species Thysanoteuthis major. Next base: position 65,789,232 of record OY735205.1, on the reverse strand, counting down.
TTATTTCTTTGAGATTGAATTGCTCAGATGAATTAAAAGCTTAAAATATTATTTAGATATTCATACCTCATATAAATGAACCACTGTAGCCTGTGCAAGTACCAGAATTTTTTATCAAAAAAATTATCTAAAGAAATAGATCTTTTATCACAAATCATCTAAAAAAATACACCAGTACCAAATTTCAGCATTGTTAGTCCAAAATGACCATAGAGACTCCCCAAAATCATTATTTTCGAAAAACAAAAATACATTTATTAGATGATGCTTAGTAGTGTATTCATGCAAATTCTTAAGATTGTAGACCCCAAAATGTCTCCAGGTACTCCTGGAGACATACACACACCACACGCAAGGCACATAGACAAGCAAAGAGAAAAGGAATCAGTAGCACACTTGGCTAGTTGTTGGGTGGGCCATTTGTGAGATTACAATGATTTGATATAACAATAAATTACAATCTAATAGATTTACTAGTGAAACAAGATCAGTGCTTCAAACCTGTATACGTAATTTTTGATATCCAATACCAACTTACTTGGCATTTAAGCACCTTTTTATCATTAGGTTGATGCAAAAATTTCCCAGGGAAATCCATGTAAAAGGTCAGGGAAATCTTAGAAATATCTTTGATGTTTATTAGCTCTTTATTTATGTATATATTTTGAGAATTGACTCCAGGAAAGTGATAAATATTTTTACTTCATTTTAGTGAAAATCATGGCTGAATATAAAATGGCCATCCAACACAGTTTACTCTCCATTTTGAATTTGGGGCAAAATGCAGAAGAAGATGAATCACTGCAATTTACAGTAATGATGCAGTAAGTGCATGCATGAATTTGGAATGGTTTTTTGGCAGCATGCAATATTGGGGGTGATCAATAAATAAAATACTGCCCTGTTCTTTTGTAGGGCTGTGATCGCCAAAAAACTTTGAATTTTCAAAAAACAAGCAGACACAAACAAAAGGATGAATTTAGCATTAACCTTTTTAGATGGAAATTAATGAAAAAAATCAAAAAAACACTTTTCCGAGACATAATAAATAATGAATGCTGAAAATTTTGCACCCTCCAGCTCCATTGGTGTGACCTGTACGCCAAATACATACATACATTGCCAGCTAGACAAGCTGAAAAACTGAAAAAACCTATGTTGATAGTTTTGGTTAATGGTTTCTAATAAAAAAAATTCTTTTTTTTTTCCTATGGCAACAAATCTCTATGGAATCTTCATAAGAAGAAATCAAATGAAAAATCACTCTAGGATGGCAAAGATTCGGTAGAGCAAGTTCAACTTTCAAGAATAAGAAAATCCCATTAGTCCTAAAAAAAAAGGTGCACAACAAATGCATCCTCCTGAAAGTCACCTATAGAGCTGAAACATAGAACCTACCAATAGAGGTGCCCCTTAAACTGATAAACATGCAATGTGCTTATGAAATTATGCTCAACATCACATGGAGAGATCACAAGAAAGCACGATATATTAGGGTAAAAACAGGAGTCCGAGACATCATTTGGAAACTCAAATGGCAATGGGCAGGTTATGTTGCAAGAATGGCAGACAACGGATGGACATCGCAACTCACACCATAGATCCCCAGAGATTGAATGCGGAACCGAGGCTGGCAGAATAGGAGATAATGAGACAAAGTAGACAGATTCAGAAAATATTGGCGTGAGAGGTGTGGTGAATCTTAGGGAAGGTCTATGTCCAACGACGAACAATAAAAGACTGATAATGATGATGAAATTTATCCAAAATATTTTGTTTTTGAAGCAACATAAAAGTGTTCTCCTGCTTGATAACTTTTCAAGCAGAATATAATCATATATATATATTTCTTTTTTATGTAAATTCTTCTTTGGTTTCTTCAAAGTATAATATCTAGTGATGGAAATTGGTTTGGAGAATTAGGTATACACTAAGGGTAGGTTTTGGGAACTAGGTATACGGCAATGTTTCCATCAGTAGATACTGAACATGTAAAAATCTAGAAATTGAAAAGAAGGTATTCACCATACCTCTGTGTTTCTCAGCCGCCCCAATTTCACCACTGATTATATCTAAATTACTGGAAAAGAAAGTTTACAATATTTAACATGAACTCGGAAAGAAAAGACGCTATAACATTGCTGTAATAACTCAATAAAAGAGGTTTCTTGTAAATCTCTCATCTGAAGTGAAAATGTGCAAGAAGAAGCTAATACTTTTTCCCCGTTCCTTTCAAGTGCAGTTTGAGTAGTCTGAGTCTGGCTACTAAATGACTATCTTGTAAGTACATCTAACTGCATCCTGTGGACATATCCTGAAATATTGACTAATCCTTTTCATATAAGTATTTTTTCAAAGCCAAGATCAGAAGAAAGATATGTTTGTGATTTTCTCTTCCAAGTCCTACCTTCTTCCAAAGCCGCTTTTAATATTAGTTCATTAATGCCCTCCATTGCTACTTACTTCAAATTATCACTTTCATCTGGTTTTTCGGAGTTATTTCCCCTTGTTGTCTACTTAGACAGTTTGAAAAGCTCTACTTTCTGCCCCCCCTTCTCTTCTTATTGCTTCTTTTTTCTGTCATACCAAGAATTATATGAAGCAATTGCGTAACGCTAATATTTTTTTTTTTTCATATTTTTTAAGGAATGGCCAGGAGGATACTGGGAATAATTTGTTAGGAATGAAAAAGCAAGAAAAAATCATCCTATTAGACTGTGACTTCAAACGAGACGTGAAAGTAAGAGCAGAAACTTCTTCAACAGTAGGGAATCGAAGCCAATCCCCAAATATTTCAATGAAATGAAAAATAAGATAGTTGTCATTGGTGGTACATTATCTATCAAAAGCAAATAACTGAGGACTTTGACAAATGCCAAGAAGTATACATTCAATTTGTTGAAAAAAATAACTTGTTTCTGGTTTCTTTTGTCAAAATTTTTTTTATAGCCATTTACCTACAATGGTTACTAGACTAAATACTCACCCTAAATTGCTGTCAAAATGAGACAAAGAACAGACTCTGTTCCAAAACTGCAATGTTATCTAAAATTGTTTCCGTAATAAAACTATTTGTTTCCACTTGGGTTTTCAAGTTAATCCCTGTTAAAATATCTGAAACAAAAATAATGATTGCATCAAAAATAAAAGGATAAATATCGTCCAAAATGCAATTGGCAGATGAAAAAGTTATTCATATATATGGAGTTGATGCATTGGTTATAAACACTGAATAGTCTGCTTTCTTCATTTATTTCTCTCTCTCCACTTCTCTCTCTTTCTTTTACTTTTCTTTTTCTAATCTCCAGAATGGATCTAAAAGCAGGAATAATATGAAATCATGTGAAGCAAAAAAAGAAGTACTTTCTGTATTGTATCGTTCCATTTTTACCAATACTATAAACCGATTGACAGAAAAAAAAAGCTGTCTATCTCTTTTAAACCACTCTCTCTTTGGGTTGCTTCATTCTTTACAAATGCTGTAAACAGATTTTCAAATCGGTCTTAGTATGAAATTTTTCCCTGTTCTTTGAAGTGTCGACTTTTGTCACAGTTGGAAAAGAATCGATAAGATAGATCGATAGATAGATTGATTGAAATCAGATAGTGCTTCATTTAAATCTTATATGTACATACACACGGCTTAAAATAAACAAAACAGTCATTGTTCCTCTTACTCTCGGCCCCTCTCCCAGCAACCAATAAATAATCACCCTCCCTCATACTTTCTATGAACAATAAAAAGTCCCCACTCCAATCAGCAGCCAATAAACAGTCATTCTTCCTCTTACTCTCTTCTCTATGACCACTGCTTATTTTCATTAGCACCTGAGTAATTTGTTGGGGACAAAAAATGTGTCTATTTTAGCATGAATTTCCATTGTACTCGACTCTAACCCCCCCCCCCTCCCAACAACATATTTTTGGGAGAATGAATTTAAAAAACTAATTTACTAAAAAAAATTCCTGGGGTCTAATTGGTACTCACTGAAAATTTCATGGGGTTATGTCGTGTGGTTTTTTCAGTAGGCTGTCACATACAGATAGACTGATAGACAGACAGATCATACTAGAATAACATATAACAGGTCTGATTAGTTCCTCAGTAGAAACTGTCACATAAACAACATTCTCTGGCAGCATGCTGTGTTGGGGTGATCAATTAAAACTTAAAAAAAGTGTGATCAATAGATAAGTTACATCTCTCACCTTTTGTTAGGCAGTAAAAAGTCAGAATTTCCAATAGAGAAGCTTGAAAGCAGCCAGACACAAACTGATTTAACATAAACATACATTTGTGCAAGACATACAGATCAGCTTAAAAAGTGAAGAGAGCTATGGAGACAGTTTTGGTTGAAGGTTTCTATTTGAACTGCAAAGGTACTGAATGAAAACCCGGTGAGGCTGTCTTTCAAAAATATCTTTATATGTCCAGGTTTACTTGGAAGAAAGAAGAAATGACTGTAAACAAGAACCATAAGTTCAATGATGTATCCACCATCTGTGTTAGTTGCAGTGGATGGATGGTAGAGAAGAGCAAGTAAGCCTTCTTTATGTCAAATGATTGCAAATACTATTTTGAATAAAGATTGTAAATGGTCATTTTCAGCGTTTTTTTTACCATTTTTGGCTTTTTTGTTTTACAAAAATTGTATCATTACATCATTAACAGCTTCAAAAATTGATAAGAAAAGTGTTCTTTTAATGATGTCATATATTGTAATGACTTCATTCCTATTTCAGTTGTTCAACATATCTGGGACTGACCGACAGACCAGCAGATTGACAAAAAGCATCCAATAGAGATGTGTGAACACATCTAAGGATTGAAAATTCTGTTGTTGTACTTATAAAATCTGTAATACCCTCATGATGCGAAAATCAACTCTATACAAGGTCCACCCTCAGATTTCTGGCATGATGGGCAAGCTTAACTTCAATGCCCTTTTGAGAATTAGGAACTGTTCACTAAAGCTGTCACACTGAGTTACTTCAATTTTTAAACTAGTCTGGCTGGCTTGCCTGCTGGCAACATATATATATGTATCACACCGTTGGCAGCACCATTAGAATAAGATGGCTTAAAATTTAAACATTTACTGCTCATTATTTCTGAAAAAAAAAACATTTGAAAAAAAAATCTCACTCTTAATTAGTTTTTAGCTGGCTGTTCAATTAGCAATGTAAGATTACGCCAAATTAGACCCTTAAGCAGCGTTCATGCTCATTTAGTGTCACTGCTCGACAAAATGTGAGAGAAGTAACTTATTCATTGATCACGCATTTTTCAAATTTTCAATGATCATTCCCAACATGGCATGCTGCCAAGAGATGTCAGTCATTCAACGGTTTCTATCGAGTGACCGTTTTTTCCCTTTATATACTGTACAAGTACAGAGACATCATAGAATCTATTTGAAAACTTAAATGGCAATGGACAGGCCATGTTACAAGAATTGCAAACAACTGATGGACATCATGACTCACAACATGGATCCCCAGATACCACTCGCACAACCGAGGCTGACAGAATACAAGATGAAGTGATGAACTGGACAAATTTAGAAAATACTGGCTCCACAAAAAATATGACAAATCCTGGGGAAGGTTTATTTTCAACGATGGACAATAAAAGACTGATGATGTTGATGATGATGATTGAGTGACCAACCGGGCTTGTTTATTTTTTATGCTTTGCAGTGGGAAAAATAAATATACAGGAATAAAATTCTATCGAAGTAATTGATTAAAAGTAAACAGTTTGAACCACCACAGCAGAAAGTATCCAACTATCAGATATTCCTGAAAAATGTCTTGGACATATGATAGATGCCCCCTAACATTTAGCACCCTGGGCGACTGATCATGTTGTCCATACCTTGGGTCAGCCCTGTCCCGAGATATGAATCATAGTTGTAAGAGAATGCTAATTTGCAAGATGGGTAGGACGAGTATGGGAAAAGGTGGTCGGAGGAACTTGGAGAGATACAGAAAAAATGACAATTGTTTGTATTGAGACAAAATTATTTGCTATTTTTGATACATCAATTACTCCCAAGTAACCTCATCTTTGATTGTGGCATTTTTATAGCCAACCATTAGATTAAGAAACAACGGAATGAAATTTCTGAGCCAATTATGACATTTTAAGTGAAGATATCATCTAAGGCAATCATTTCTTCTGAGGGAAAACAAAACACACTCAATGCTTATCAAAAATATTTAATGTCTTCCAGAGAGTTTTTTTCAGATTCTATACATATATTTTTTTCAAAGAAGACAAAGTTTGATATTTGATAGCTGATACTAATGTTTCATTTCTAGGTTAATTTCTCATTTCCCTTTTTATGGTAACCCAATGATATTGGTTGACATAAAATAATTATTTTGAAGAATAGGTATAAATCAGAGTTTCTCAAGCTTTTCTCCTAATTACTCCCTTTTGGTCATTTCTCAAAGTGGTTATTATCCGAGAATTCTGAATTAAAGTAAAATGATATTTTACTTACATTGTTTATTTGATATGACCCTTATGCCAGATGCTTTGCTGCTCGATTCTAAATATTTGAAATTGGTGAATTTAAGTCTCATGTCTATTTGTAGACATACATATATGAATATACACTCACACATATATATATATGTATATATAATTAATAATTGTGTCATCCACAGACAGCTGTTTTGTTGTCTTACAACTCTTCAGTATGGCTATAGACTATCCAATATCCCATCCAGTACCACGAGGTAAGATCGAAACCTTCACATCAGACCCAGAGGCTGGCAATATATATATATATATATATATATGTATATATATATCTTGTATGTGACAATCAATAGCACCCTACCAGCTCTACTTCTGCTCCTTTGGGAATGGTATCGCCCCCATTAAGAATGATTGTTATAAACAAAAGATAGATCACATTTTTGCTTACATAGAATCATTTACAGCTTGATTCTTTGAGAAGTTGTTTCATTATGAAGTGTAAATTCATTTGTAGTTTTGCTTCATCTTTGATTAACACCATTGTTTGTACCTATATGAATCACATAAATAATAATTCAGTCTTTGGGATTGTTTTTCACCAATTTTTCCTCTTTCATCAAATCTCACTAAATGTTGGAGGGACCCCTTAAGGAGCCAAGCCTCCATGGCCCCCAAATTTATACCTACCTCCAGCTAAGCCACTGACTCGTTTTAAAGGGTTAATTATTTTCCTGGAGACTCAATGTCTTGGCTTGGAACTTTCAAAGTTAAGATTATGCTTAATCCACAAAAAACATTGGCAAGGAAGTGGATGTTGTTATAAATTGCCGTTATCTGATGTTTAGTCTTGTCTGAACATATGAAGAGGACAAAGTAGTTCTTGGAGGGTAAATGCTGACATTTTCTTACTATTTTTGGCAGGCAGTGTTCTTCTTGAAGCACTAGCCTCTTTGAGAAGAGAAAGCATCTTGGAAGAAGAGAGGAAGAACAGAAAATGTACTTGTCTCCCAAATAGAGAATGTCTTGGAAAATTCCATTGTAAAATGTATGGAGCTTTTAACAAATATTTTGGTTTCTTGGAATCTCCAAAGACACAGTGTTCATAATTTTGACAAAATTAGTGCCAAGTTTCTACAATATTTTTCCAAATTCTTTGCCTTCTTTGAGATTAGCATAATTACAAAAATTGAAGTGTCTCTCTCTTTCTCACACCCAGACCAACACACACATTCTCATCTCAACATGAACCACAAGACACTCAGTATGAACACAATATATAAAAAATTTACATTCATATAAACCAAGGGTCCCTCACCACACTCTTGTATGAATATGTAATTTTCAAATTTATATAAACAAACAAATCAATATCATGCTAAAACTCAGCAAACATTTGTCTGTCTATGTTTGCAAAACTCAAGAATGGTCACCAAATTTTCTCTGGTCACATATGAGACACTGAAGCAGTTTTTATTCATCAATTTTTGATTATGTGAAAAGATAATTTTTTTAGTTATGTACTCGATTTACTATTGTGTCTGGCTGCATTCCTGATTAGCTGAAAATTTTCTATATTACTATAATTTTTGAAATGTAACCCTGTCTTTCTACCATCACGTAACTCAAGAAAGGCCAGAGCTGTGGTCACCAGTGGAACCCAGTGGAAGGTTTTAAGCAAGTTAGTTCCTGACAATTTCAATGTAAGTATTACGCTAAATTGGTCCCTTATTTTGTGTTCCTGACAAGTCAATTCAAATTTTCAGCAGGGGTTTGATTAACAATGTAAGTATTATGCTAAATCAATCCCTTGTTTTGTGTCCGGCTGCATTTACTGTATTATCTGAAGTCTGTCTGTGTTAACAAAACTCAAGAACAGCCTGAGCTATGGCTGCCAAATTTTGTGTGGTCTCTAATGTGACACTGGAACAGGTTTTTTTGTATATTAATCTTTGAACCCTCCTTCCCTAACAAAGATGTGAAGTTTGTGTTGCACTCTCACTGATCATCATCATCATTTTTTTATTGTCCGTCGTTGAACACAAGCCAGTATTTTCGGAATTTGTCTAGTTTGTCTTTCCATTTTGTATTCTACTGGCCTTGGTTTTGCATGTGATCTCTGGGGATCCATGATGTGAGTCGTGATGTTCATTAGTTGTCTGCCATCCTTGCAACATGACCGGCCTATTGCCATTTAAGTTTTCTTGTAGTTTCTCTGATGTCCTGCACTCGAGTTTTCTTCCTGATATAATAAGCTATCTTGTGATCTCTCTATGTGAGGTTGAGCATAATTGTTTTATGTGTGCATTGCATGCTTCTCAGTTTACTGGTCTATCTCTTGGTTAAGTTCTATGTTCCAGCTCCATAAGTGACTATCGGGAGGATGCTTTGGTTGAATGGAAACATCTTATTTTAAAAGGTTGAGCTTGCTCCGACGATGGCTTGCCATCCTAGAGTGATTTTTCACCTGATTTCTTCTTCTTTTGTGGGTTTCATAGAGATTTGTTGTCCAAGGTAGTGGTCAACTTTCTCCAGTTCTGCATCTTTGATTTTGATCATTGTGTTCTTATTCTTGATGTGGTTGTTGCACATGACCTTCGTTTTTTCTTAAGTTCATGTGTCGACCGAATTTCTTACTTTCTTCATTTGGATCATTTATCATTAGTTGGAATTCATGTTAGTTCTCTGCAAAAAGGAGGATGTTGTCTACAAATCAAAGGTTGTTCAGGTATTTGCCATCTATTTTGATTCTTCTATTTTCCCAGTCCATGTTTCGGAAGATCATCTCAAGGCAGGCTGTAAAGATTTTGGGTGCTCTGGTATCACCTTGTCTTCCTCCTTTTTGGAGCTGAAACGGTTCAGAGTCCTTATGTAGCCTAATGAAGGAGTTGCTGTGGTTGTAGATGTGTTGCAGTACTTTAACGCATACAGGGTCTACACCTTGTGGGCTGATGACCTTCATAACCATGGGAATTTCTACAGAGTCGAGTGCCTTCTTGAAGTCTATAAATGCTACAGCGAGTGACATTTTGTATTCTGCTGCTTTCTCTTTCAGTTGATTTATTGAATGGAGATGGTTCATGGTCAAGTAACTTCTAAATCCAGCCTGCTTGTGCAGTTAGTTTTCATCTAATGTCTTAATAATCTGGTTGGTGATGATTTTTGTGAAAAGATTGTAGATGCAGTTAAGTAGGCTTACAGATCTGAAGTTGTTGAAGTCTTCGGGTTTCCTTTTTTATGTAGAAGCATTATGATGGCCATGTTCTAGTCTTTTGGGACTTTACTCTGTTTTAGACATAAGTTGAATAGAATAGCTAGTCTTTTTATTGACGATCTTATCAGATTTTTTGTGTTGAGTGATGGTGATATTATCTGATCCAAGGGTTTTTCCATTTTTTTGTTTGTTTCATGGCTTGTTTAACCTCCTATGGTGTAACTGTTGGGGCGTCCTTGAACTGATTGTCTGTGTCTTGTGCATACTGTTCATTATTGTCGATGTCTTGAAGAGTTGAGTTCTTGGTTGAATTCTTGGGCGCGTTTGACAATTCTGTCTCTGTCTGTTGTTAAGTCTCCATTTTTTCTAAATATGGTAGTTATTTGTTTCTGTCCTATACTGAAAAAAACTCTTATGATACATTGTAGCCACATTAGTAAACATAAGGTGTCTCTGAAAAAACAATTTTGATGTCTTGTGAGGGCCAAAGTCCTTATTCAGGAACCTGCTGGAAATCCAGCCCTATGATTAGATTTTCAGCTAGTATAAGTGAATAGGGGAATTTTATAGAATAATTGACAGAGAAACACATGCATGTACTCACATGTGTGATATATACAACTTGAAGGATCTTTACATGGAAAAAATTCCAGAAACCACTGAGTTAACCATTCAGATCTGTTTTTCATCTCTTGTCACTTGATGTATGCTTCACTGACCATGTTCATTTGTTCATGAAAACATTTGGTGGATTTTGGAATGGTTAACAAGGATCAAAATCATGATGAATACATTATTACTGATAATATCATCTTGAATTCTTATTAGATAAAGCATGAATTATTATTAGAAAAAATCGTCTAGTACTCCTTTCATTTCATTTTTGTTACATTTTATCAAAACTCTCCGATCATCATTCTATGATCATTAGTGAGCAGTGTGAATCAGAAATGAAGAAAAAGCCTGCCTATCCAGGACAGCGGCTTTACTTACTAGGTCACAAAGACCAATAGGTACAGAAGCTTAAATCTAACCATACAAATCTTATTTGGAATAGATTTAAAAAAAAAAAATATAGAATAACTAATTTTTGATAAAATTTCTTTATAAAAAAAGTAAAGTAAAACTGCTAAATTGGTTGCTCACTTTGGGTTATGCTTGGTTTGGGAAATCCAGACTTTCTTAGTGTTCACAGCCCATAAAAAAGAGTGAGAAGTGACTTATTCACTGATCACCCCTTCTTCGATTTTTTCTTATTGATCAACCTCAACATGGCACGCTGCCAATAAACATAGGTCATTTGACGGTTTCTATTGAATGACTTAGAAGACCTTTCTTTATCCAAGCAAATGAAACAAAGGAAACCTTTGGTATTTTTTGGAGTTGTGGGCCATTCTTTCAAACTAAGGATGCTGAAATTGAGTACTTTGGTTCATTTTTGAACATCAAAGAAAAAGAGCAAGGTTGAGCTTGGAGGTCACTCAAGGTCACCAATTCTTTTAAAAATATTTTCCCAAGTTTCTGGCCACAATTTGGTACCTATGGAACTGAAATGGGCATAGAGGTTTATTTTTCAATGGCAAAAGTCATATGCAATGTGGAGTTGACCTCTGATGTCATTTTTGGCAACAATTTTGCAAAAATGTGTTCAAAAACTTCAGAACTTCTTCTCAGTTTACATGCAGAGTATTAAGTTGAGAGGCCTCATAGTTTAAGTGGAGAAGAGGCACAAATGAAATGCTCAAACATTTGTATCAATGAGAAGAGGGATCGTAGGAATTAGGACTTGTTTCCAATCGTGAACCAGTGAGAAAGCTGGTCCAAGTACATAACTAAGAAATATAGTCTTACCTATGGAGCTTGTATTTATCATCATCATCATAAGTTTGTTTGGATTGTTTACACTGAACAAGGTATGTATGACACATATCTACACATATACGTAGCTAGCCAGATCCACCTAAAAACCAGTGTTGACAGTTATGACGACAGTTTTGGAGTATGATTTCTAACTGAGATGAGAAAAATATGTGTAAAATATAATGATTGACAAAGATATTTATATAGACAGCCAGATCAGCTTAAGAACTGAAGAAACCTATGGTGACAGTTTTGGTTGACAGTTTCTAAGATGCCGGCATAAAATTGTAAATCGACTCTCCCCCCCTTATACTCCAGCATATTTGTGGGGCTGAAACTAATTTGTAGAAAAGTTTTCCCATTGTCATATTCGTAGATACAGAGGATTTTATTGTGTTATGTTAGGTGGTTTTTGTGAAAAATACATGAATTTTTCTTATGATCTCAGAGAAAAACATTGCATTGCATTTCAAGTCCCTTTCAAAACTAATCACTGTCTACTCTCCCTTACTGTCCCTTACTCTCCCATCCTCTCTAAAAATGATACTAAGTACCGGCTTGCTCTGGAAATCGGCTAACTTTCAGCGACAGTCAAGTGGCAGCTGAAAGAAACCAGACCCCAAAAATGTGTCAAATTTGGCATGAATTTAAATTGACGACCTCCCAAAAACATCAGTAAGAGGAGCTGTTTTAAAAAAAACTAACTTGTTAAAAACCAGCCCCAGGGTTCCAGTAATAAACTCCCATGAGTTCATGTAGTGTAATTTTTGCAACTATACATATATTTGGATAGACAGATATCTGATTAATCATGAAATAACAGACACCTGATTTTAGTGATTGGTCGTTAGCAATCAATTCTGTTCCCTTTTGTGCATCCATAGTCAATTTCGACAAAGGTTAAAATTATGTTATGTAGACACCAAACGAAATAATGCCTTTTCTTAGTGAATGATATTTATTCATAATGAAGTTCTACAACAATTGGGAGAGTGTTTTATGTCAGGTTTTTGGAGGGGGGGGGATAAGAATCAAATAAGAGGATAAAGCTGAAAATTGAATTAAAAGTTTTTGTGCCCCCCCCTCTCTGAATCTCAATCATTTCTCCTTTTATTTATAGCAAATAATGTTTAGCTAATGATGACCAAACCAAATAGGAATCAGTCAGTTTATCATGTAATTTGGCTGTGAAGATAGAAACAAATTGTTCAAGTTTTAGTTTCCAACAAATATGATTGATATCAACTTTTGTTTTGGACAATTCGAACTAATCTTCTCACAGTAGTCATCTTCTGGGCGATTTATTCTACATCATAGTTATAAAGTTATGGACAAAATATGATTGAGTTAGGGTATGAGCAAGCCATTTGCTACCTCATGGAATACATGTTTAGGGATGATCCCAACAGTCTTGGCTTCAAGGCACTCTGAAAGGCAGATGTATCAAATGCTCCGGAGGAAGGATCTGTCAGAGAATATTTTGTAAGCTGAGTGATGCTTGAGGTATGCAGTTGCTCAACTGCACGTCTGTTTAATTAATAGCCTTGATAATGAGAATATTCAAAATGTAAAAAAGAAAAAAAAATGATGTTTTCACAGCTACATATCTAAATATGTAAATCTATTAGATATATCACTGACAAGCACTTAACTAATTGCAATGAGAAACATTTTTAGGGTTGGCATTAAGCTTCCTGTGTATTAAGTGCAAATTGATTTACATTAATTTAGTTAATTGCTAATCTAAGACACATTTTTACATTTGCTTTTATTTTACCGATATTGAGTCTCAGCAGTGGCATGAGCAATTGATTGCTGGTCACCAAGTGTATAGCTCGATCAACAACTGAGTAAAGGAGGCTCTTACCCACATGAAGCAAGTCTCTGGCTTTTAGCTCTCATATTCATATCTAATAAAAAAATCAAAATCTCAAATCAAGGGGAATAACTTTTAATCAGTATCATTTCTATCGTACTTTCAGGTGATTTTTGGAATTTTTGTCGTTCAATTCTCAAAACAGTTCTATTTAAAAAAAAAATTATATTCATTGAAAAGTTCCGTCATGTTTAGGAGTTGTTTCAAGTGGTTCATGAACATTTAGGACATTTGTTTTAGTATGAAAAAAAGTATACAAATTGTATACTTGAGTACATATCAAAACATACATTCAGTTGAATTGAACAGAGTAATGAACAACCATGTTATCTATCAAATATATAAGAGTAAAAGTGACTGTAAGAAAACTTTGGCATTTTTAGCTTAAAAAAATTAGTTTGAAACTTTACAGCCAGAAAATAAAACTAAACCATTTCATATATATATATATATATATATATATATATATATATATATATATATATATATATATATATATATAGGTATATTCATATTCATGCATATATATGTGTGTGTGTACATATATATGTATGTGTGAACTTACATATATCATTATCATCATTAAGATGAAGGTAAATACAAACAAAATAAATAATGATAAATGTGCATATATATATATACATATGCACACTCATATACCTTGGTGACAAAACTGTAAGTGTTCATATTTGAGAGCGTCTAAATTTCTTAAGAAAAACAATATAGAAAAAAAAGCCGATAACCTCATGGAAACTTGAGACAATGTTCAAAATTCAAAGAACTATGTAGACTTAAATAGAATAAAACATAAAGATTTCTTCTTTCTATTTTCGTTCTTGATTTTTTCTTCCATCTTTATGTATCATGTTACTTACTTTTTAAAAACAATTCTTAACATGGATGTTTAGCGCTGGAATGTTTTGTGTTTTATGATTTTTCAGTTTTAGAATTTCTTTCTTCATTCATCAAAATTTTTCCTCAAATCTGCTCCAATCTAGATTTTTTTTCTCCGTTTGTTTATAAAAAAAGATCTCTCCAAATATTTTTAGTACTGTAGAAGTTGATTTCATTATGTCCGTGATACAGACACAGCAGTGAATAATGTTCTGTATAAGATGTCATGTATTCATTATACAAAAAGTAGGGAGAGATTTTGTTTCCCAATTTTTGTGTGTGTGTGTATTTTTCCCATCAAATGGGCCATCAATTTTTTTATTTTGACTTTACTTTAAATATACTGCTTGATGATTTAGATGGTTATGTATTTACTACTGTCACTAGGGATCAGAATTCAAGTCCATGAGATAGGTTGGATTTCAAATGCTGATTTTCAAGGCAGGTAGTCCCTGCTCATTTGGGAGTCTGGCACAGCACAATCTTCCAATCACTCCACTTTCCTGATCTGATCCTGTGTTACACTGACTGAACTGAAATTAGTATCTATCAATCTGTGTGTGTGTATGTTTATAGCGACTGTTTTAATGTGATTTACTTAAAATGTTAATGAGAAGATGTTAAGTGTTGAGGTCAACAATATCCTAAAAATTAAAATCACTTGATATTTTCTTTAAACAAAAGATCTCCATTTTTAACTCTTAGATTAATGAACTGCTTGACAACACCAAAGAATAGGATAAAAAAGATGGAACTCTTTTGTAAATTGTATCAAAGAAGAATAAAAAAAATTACCAAAAAGTGCTAAGGAAGTACCATATTTTTTCATGTATAATATGATTTCTTACATAATTAGAGTACTGCATATGGTGGAAAATTGGTATAAAATTGTGGCCTCTTTTATAACATGGGTTATTTAATTTGGCATATCAGTTTAGCAGTCTCACATGTTTTCTGCTTTGATATCCAAATTTTGTGTATAAGTATATTTATACATTTCTCTGTCATCAAAATGAGCTTAATTTTAGCAATATTCAAACTTTTTCCCTGCATACATTCGAGTATTGTACAACCTACCCTCTATATTTTTGCTCAGATTTGAGTACAGAATTTTTGATTACTACTATTAATTTTTGCAACTATTTATCTTCATCTTAATCATGATTGCTTTTTATCATAGCTAAACTCAGGTTGAGTATCCTTCAGCAGTGAATAAATTAATTGAGAGCACGGATCAGAATAAAGAATAAGTTCCAGGTCAGAATCGACCACATGACCCTTTATGATATGTGACCATTCTTATCACGAAACTACTCGAACTTGGGGGCAAAATTTTCTGTGTTATACATGAAGAAATATGGTAACTTTAATCTGAAGTTACTCCCTCAGATTTAACTTTTAAATTCCTCAAAATGAATTTAAGCGTTAAAAGAAATTGAATTGCAATTGCTCCTCTGGATTACAATATACTACCCATAAAGCAAGAAGAAAAAACAACTGTGAAGCCTGATTTATTCTATAAAAATTCCTCATTTCTGAGATAACTGCTTCCACTTAAGCATCAGCGAAGGATTTCAGAATTGTCAATTTCTTTGCGAGGAATGCAATTATCAAGAATTATTATTCAATCTGAAAGCTGGTCACAGAATCTCTCCAGAATTTGCAGTGGCCGTGAGCAATGAAACAAGAACCAATCATGCAATTGGGACGTCAAGAGTGGAATAATCAGTTCGTGATATCCTGAAGTCTGTTAATAAAGAGAGACAAGTGTTACCACCATACTTGTGTAGCAGAGTTTCTGAAGGAAAGCTCAAGAAAAAGTGGGTGGAGGCAGAGAGAGGTTGAAAGCTAGACAGAAAAGAAACGGTGGGAAGATAGCTGAATCTGTTGGTTTTGTGAATAAATATTATTCAAGGCCCAATTGATGAAATGAAATCCTTTGATTTGGGACAATGACTACCATTTCAATATATGATGATATTGCTTATTTGACCTTGCTCTTGGGCAACAGTGGTAACATTGGAAGTAAATGAATATGTAACATATGCTCTGTTAGAGTTTAGTGATTAGTATGCTTGCGCTCGGCAGAAATAAAGACTTGAATGAATTGATAGATACATCAGTGGTGGTTGGTAGGCGTATGGTGTAAATATTCTATTTCAAGGATTTTTTTTTATGTCTAGTGTCTACTAGTAGGGACAATCCCATCTACCTAATTCCCAAATCCCAGCATCAATGTATGTCTACATCCCAAGACCAATTTCCATCACTGAGGTACATTCAATGACTTTCAGGTAAGTGATAGTAGGATGACTTTCATCAACGTAAGCTAAAAATATAGTCTTGGAATAAATATGATCACCATAGAAAATCGTGTAGGTGAATGGTGTGTGTGACTCACAACATGCTGCATTTCTTTAAAGAACAGGCAAGCATGCATCTAACTCACCAGTGAGCAAAAGAATTGGAGCTTGGAACAGCTGTCTAGAGAGATATGTTTGAGACAAATTGAAATTTTGGGTTTGATAGACAAAAGTTCCTTTGGAGAAGACTAGGAATAGGCATAGGGGTGCCACCCACATTACATTTCAACAATGGTAAAACATGGAGGAGGGAGTATTTTGATGTAGGGCTGTATGTCTGGGAATAGTATCGGTTCTCTGTATAAAATCAACTCTTAAACTGATGAATTGCATGATACAACTCTTATTGACAGTGGAACTCCTCTGTGAATATCAACTAAAATGGATGGAGCTCTTCTGTGAGTAGAATTGAGAAAATAAACAAACCCTAAAGGTCAAAGGGAGGTAAGTTTATTCAATAGTTATTTATTTTGATATTAAAGCTATATTCCAATTACTCTACTTGGTATTTTTGCCTGATCTTTCAGTCATTAAAGATGACCGCAGTATTTCTGACAAATTGACTTCATATTGATGTGCTTAAAATTTAGGCCTCAAAACATTCATATTAAGATACATCAATAAGAAGAGAAGAAATGAACTTTGATCTGTGTATGGTTCAGTGATGGAGGAGACGGGTACGTGGGGGAACAATGTATACCTACGTCTCAAATTCAATGTCTACTATTGGCGAAATTACCATATTACTAGTTCTCAAAACCCATTCCAATCACTGTTTTGAAGGTATATGAATTCAATAAGATTATTTCAATTTTCAATCAATTATACTTTACATATGTCTCTAAATTAAGTGACATCACTGTGTAAATATATATATATATATATGTGTGTATATGTATGTGTCAATTCAAAACATATTTTACACCAATTAAAAGTTAGTAACCTTGTGAGCAGATTTCAATGTTTTTATTCTTCCAGATCTGCTAATTTCTCTTGTGACGTACCTGACTATGGTGCATGAAAAACAAACCGTCTTTTATAGAAAGTTTTCTAGAATTTTTTGATCTTTTGATACAAAATAGGCCAGATATGTTCGACAGCATTTCGAGACTCAGAGATGAGTTTTACTTGATATCGGTTCTTCTGTATGGGATAATAGATATGAAAGAGAAACCATGCTGCTTAGAAGCTATGAATGACCAGTGATTTAAATTATTCCCTAAACCATAACAAAAATTCTGCCATTTATGACAGTAGCAGTTAAAACAAAATTCATAGTTTGGTAATCTCAAGGCCCATTTGTCTGTTGTTCAAAAATTGAGCAACTGAAGTGTCACGTAAAAAATTGACTGTGTAGTGAAGTCAGAATTATTCAAAGTGACCTGATCAGTACATGAAATATAAGCAAATTCAATATATAAAAAGGAGCATATAAAATTACTATGCCAATTATTAGCCTCTGAAAATATGGCACTTCCTCAGCAGCCTAAAAATAGTGCCCAGCACTTCCTGTAAACATTGGACCTATAAAAGTAACTGCTCTTTTTCACATGTTCTTTCTTTCTTACTACTTTTCACTTGAGTTTTCGAACCGCGTGAGGTCATTATCCAATCCAGTGACTACATTATTTGATTATACTTTGCGCCAACTCCTGTAACTTTTACTGTCCGAAACATGGACAAAACATACAAGCATTCATGAAGAGACAATTCATTAAAATATGTATTTCCTGTTTGTTGTAAATAAATTGAGTATTAATTTTCCATAGCAAACAGAAAAGATTGTGTTTTCATTTCATTATCACTCTCCCACAGTCAACCACATGGGAACCAAAATACAGTCAAAAATGCGGCCAACCTTTTTAGTACAATATAACGTATCCAAATTTTACTTCGACAGCATACCAAATCTCCAAGGGTGTGTCAACCATTTTAATTGTCTATTGTTTTCTCTGCTGAATATTGACTGGTTTGAGAAGTGGCTTCATTTCAACCACTCTGTCATAATAGTGAAAGCATCAGACTGTCATTCCTGATTTTGACACAGTGCCAAATCTCTTTCTATTGACCAACTCATTGTATGAATGCACATACAGAGTTGGTTTAAGGTCCAAGCAAGATGCGAAGTGTAGTCTCTACTTCAAACGGTTCATTAAATATTTTTGTAATCAATGCTAAACAGATTTGATAAGTATATATGAGTACAAGTAGTGCATATGATGTACTTACAAGTGACAGAAAAGAATATAAGAACTAGAATGATTGAAAAAAAAAAAAAGGTATGACAATTACCCCTATCACTCCTGGTTACACCTCTGAAGTAGACCACCGCAAAAACATTGGCAGGTGCCAACTAGTCTACCTCAATTACGCCCATCTGTTTGAGCCTGAACACACATTTCTGATAGCCCAGGTCAACCTTTGAATGAGATAACCCTAAAAATGCTAACCCTAACATAAAGAGCATCCATTTTAAAACAGGGAAGGTAACAACTGCCAATATTGATTTATTCCACTTTCAGATCAACCCACAATACATACATACAGGTTGTTATGAAGAGATTGTATACACATTTTGAATCACTTCACTGGGCCTCCATTAGAGCCTCCCACCCAGCTTTGTGAACAGTTCACCAACTGCATTTCTACTAGCATTATACAATAACAAATCTAAAAGAGCCAAGCCCTCATTTTCCTTGCTCCCAAATCTCTAGCTATACCCCTCTGTGATGAGACTACTGCCCCTTGCTTCCGCATGCCTTCTTAAATCTCCTTGCTTTCCAATGCCCCTTCAAGTCTTCCAGTGCACCCAAATGAGGGGGGGGCACTGACTTTTGGAATCACTGATTCAGATAAAGCGGAGAACCTCATGTTTCAAGCACCTATGATGGATCAAACTTATTGTCAGCAACTTACAGGACCAAGATCACCACACTTCTACTAGATATAAGTGGATGTTCTGATAAAAGGGTGGGAGAAAAATTGAGCGTGTGGAGAAAACAAAATCTTTCTTGTAAACTCAAACAGAATTTCATTTCCAGGAAGTGAAAACTCCATTAGCTTCTGCCTCGCCCTTTTTTCCCCCCTCCTCTCCCATGTTTCTGTCATGTCGTTGACAAACAGAGGCGCGATGTGGGTAATAAGAGAAAACAGGAGCAAATCGTTCTGACAGTAATAATGATGTAATAACCACGAGAAAATAGATGCAGTGTTACGTTTGCCTTTAATGTCTACTCACTGCGTCACTTATTTGTCAGGCCTCGTGTAACCACTTTACCAGGGTTGCCAGATATGTTGGAGATATTCCTGGCCAAAACTATGCAAAGAAAAAAAAAAGGCCAAAAATGGCCAGATGTCAAAATTGTTTATTTAAGCAATTATTTTCTTATTTATTCTAGTTAGATGAAGTTTGGTAAATCATTATTGGTTATTTAAAAAAAAAAAGTGTTCATACTACTATTTACCTTCATCTTTCAGTTGATTTTTATGACAACTTTATGATGACGGCCTGACTTAAGTTATGATAAAAAGCAACGGTAGGGTGAATAAACTTAGCATTCCAGGGAAAATTATGAATCAGCATCACCTATGTATGCTGTGTTGGGGGTGATCATTTAAAAAGTTAGAAAAAGTAGTGATCAATGAATAAGTTACTTCTTTCACCCTATGTTAGGCTGTGATCATTAAAAATGTCTGAATTTTCAAAAAACAAGTGGGCACAAACAAAGTGACCAATTAGGCATAAACTTACATTGCATATTGAATTCCTTGCAATAAACCTATTTTTGAGGGGATTTAAAAAAAAAAAAGAAAAGATGTCCTCCCTAAGAGTGTGTGCACAAAATTTCAAGCTTCTAAAATGAACGGTAAGGGCTGGGCAAGTCCAGATTGATAGATACAAACATACATGTAAATGTCAAAAAAAAGTCTGGCTACTGCAGGGTCAAACTTTACTCCAACTTCTATTCTGATGTTAGATTATTACTGTAACTTTTTTATTGTATAATTAAGGACAAAAAATTATGAAAAAATATTCTTTTTCTATATGAATGTATTTATTCATTAGAATGAAATAAGCAGGTGCATGTCTGTATGATCAATAATTTTCATTAACATACATAAATTATCAATCTAGCTCAATCAGTTAGACAGATAGCCTCCTGGCAATCAGTTCATCATGTGTTCAAATTACGATAAGGAAATGTGGATTTTACATATTGGTTTACATTTCTCATTTTGATGAGGATTGTTTTTGTTGCTCTTATCACGGTAGGAAAACAAAGTCAAGTCTAGACTTTGTATTCAAGTTTCATGGCAAATAATGATTGTTTATAAAGCATTGCAGTTTTGATATACATGTAAAAAATAAAGATTATTTGAAATACCACTGCAACAAAGTTAAAATAGCCAGAAATTTAGATATGGTCAAACTGAAAAGTTCATAGATGAATGCTCTTGAGAGCGGCCAAATTCATGGAATCTAGCCATAAGATGGCCAAAGTGTCAACCGTGTTACTCACAGCCGTGCTCAATTTATTCATTCACGCTTCCATTATTACTTACCCTCCCTCCAATAATATCTACCCTTCATTTATCTGAAGACTCGGCGTCTCCGTCTGCCCAGTTCAATGTTTTTCTGTCTTCTCCCCGTTACTTTCGTGTCCACCCGACTTCCTGCCCTGTTTTGGGCGTTGGTGAAACGCCCGGGCTAAAAATCAAATTACTTCCTCCAAAGTATACGAATATAGATAAGTAACTGGATTACATGCAATGCTACACTTGCTTTCAAAATGGTGGCGGGGGTTCAAAGATTGAGATTTATTTTGCAGAAGATTTTCACAATTTTCCCCCCATTTTTTTCATTACACTATCATTAACTGTACTTGTTGGGTTTTTGCACTAGCAGTGACTGGTGGTTTTCACTGTTGGTCAAGTTACAGCAAGTCTCTTCAATATTCTCAGACTCTCCTTAGTATTCTAGCAGTTGTCTGGATAGTCTGAGCTCTTCTGTGGGATTCTCAGTTCCTCCAATGCGTTGGTTTGATTCTGCAGGACCGTTCCAGTGCTCTGATACTATTGGCACTACTGCCACCCTCATATATGGGCAACACAGCAGACAACATAGGTCTGGTTGGCTAGCTATATATATATATATATATATATATATATATATATATATATATATCATGTGCATAGACTGCACAAATGGAGCTAGAGGGTTTTATTTGTTTTGTGTTCATTTGCAATATAAGTTAATATTAAATTTGTCCCTTACTTTATGTCTTGCAGCATTCATACCTATTTTTTTTTTTTTATTTCAAATCTTCCTTAGTGATTACTGTCCAACAAAAGGCGAGAGAAGTAACTTATTTGTTGATCACTACTTTTTTCCAATTTTCTAATTGATCACCCCAACACGACATGCTGACAAAAGATATTAGTCATATGTCGGTCTCTATCGGTTGCCTAATGAGACCTGTTTGATTTTTAGTTGAAGCTAGCTTGGTTGTCTAGAGCTGAAAAGTATTTGAGTTTTAATAAATTTATTGCTTTTTTTTGTTTTTGTAATTTTGGAGACAGCAACTTCTGGTTGTCTCACCAAAGGGCTGTTGTGTTGCATAGCTTCAACATACAGATATATACTTCAAGTAGGATTATGTCTATGAATTCATTTGGAAAACCCAAGAACATACATACACTTACATTATTTGTATGTATATATATATATATATACTCATATATGGCATGAAGTTCATTTAGATTTATACACTTACATATGTGAATTATAAATTGTGTTATATTATATAGAAGCTTTTTTGAAATAATCTCCTCTCGTTATTTGATAAATATATCACTCAATTCCCAGATCAAGAATGAACAAGATGACTTTTTGGGTTGAAAGCAGTTATTTGGCTTTTGTATTACCAGTGGGCTGTTTAGCCCAATGGTTAGTGTATTGCTACGTTGAAGTGGCTACCTATCAGTGGCAGGTCGATTCTAGCAGCAACCTCATTTTCTTTGATTGTTCAATTTATTTACGTTGTCTAAATTGAGTGATATATTGACCATGTAATGACTGGAGATCATTTCAAATAAGTTTTTGTATAATATAATGCAATTTATAATTCATTCTATCTGACTAAAATAAATACACGTATGTATGTATATTCTATAGTATGCTTAAATACATGTGGATGAAAAATATACACAGGCATATTCAACATCTGTACGTTACTTTATATGTGTACATATATATTCAGGGTGTGTGTTTGTTTGTAACAATGGACATATAAGCTTATTTACTGTTTAAATAGCAATTGTATATACATTCAGAGTTTTAAACCTTACCATGTGCATAGAAAATCATGCTAGGTATCATATAGAGGGATCACAAGACAGCACAGTATATTAAAGCAAGTATTTCTATCTCATCCCTACATCCTGTGTCTGGTCTTTTCTTACTGTATTTACTGTCCAATGGGCACCAATCAGTTAGTCTTTAGACATGTATGTGGATACTTTGTCGGTATCTGATATCTTTGTATATAACTCTTGATACACTTAAATGCATGTGCATATTTTTTCCATTGCAAAATTTTAACTTCTATGAATAGAAATGATCACTTGACTAAAATGTATGAACTCAAATTTTGGGGTTTGTAAAAGGTTGATTGCATCTGTAGTTTCAACTGTTGAAATTTCAGTTCCAAATTTCAATGCGATAAAAAGTTATTCAAAATTTTCATTGTTTGTATTTTCTTGCAACATCCATTAATCATTAATTCTCTTTTTCATGTCCACATAGAAGAAAGACATCAATTCGCCCTAAATTACTCAACTTTATCAGATAGGAAATTACATGAACCTACCTCGATACCCTGGATACCTTATATTAAACAACCAGGTTTGTTTATTTCTGAAATTTTTTTATAATAACCTACTATTATGCTGTTTGTTGATAAATAAATGATTTTAAAGTTTTTTTGTTTTCAAGAAATATATAATTTCTGGTTACACTTGTTTGAAAAATAATACATTCGGTTTTCCAACTATCTTTCTATCTTCTTTCAAACAATAATTGAAAAAGTCCAATTATCTGTGGTCATGAATTAAGGCACATGTTACTTCCTAAGTATAAAAAGTTGAATGATTTAACGATAAATCTTTATTTTTAGTCAAATATTGAAATCTTAATGAAACAGATGTCAAAAATTATGTGAACAATGTTGCAGGTTTCGAATAAAGTCTGTTATTGTTTTTCTTTCCTTTTACAAAATCTGATGTGTTTTGTAATTCCAGAGAAGTATAATGCAATGCATCGTTTCAAGAATTTAAATTTGGACGAGAGTCATGTCATTTTATCTGAATTTTGGTTTTTACCTACAATAGAATTTGTTTGCTTTTTCATGGGCACCAAATTATGAAAAAATCTTATTATATACATTATAAACTTTTGTTTTGATACAATTTTTTGTATGAATTATTTGGTGTTATTTAGTAAATTCAGATATGTCACTAATGTGGATATCTTGAGGATAATTCTAGACTGGAAAAAAATTTGTGCATAAATTGGATTTTGGTTTGTTTTTTGTCTTATGTTAACGGTTAGTGAAAATATTTATATCAGAGACAAAACAAAAAAACAAAGAGAGGAAAGCCATATTAGCCCTTCCCCCACCCTATGCCTGGACCAGGGCTAGACTGGGTATAAAAACAAACATTAGATTAGATTCAAAGACAGACACATCCAAGTAGTAAATTCTTGCTGCCCTCAGCCAAGAGTCGGGCATGAACTTTTTAGCAGAGTGAAAAAAAAAATTCAACTTTTTTCAACTGCTGAAAGAAATTCCGAAAACCCAAATGCTGCAGTAAGAACTGGATGAGTACAACTGAATTTGCTGTACTTTTTTTTTCTATCTATCAATGTATTTCAATCATTTCTTCAGCTTTGTTTCAAATTTCACCGTCTGTGGACTTTAACTAAGTTAAAAACTTAATATATAAGAGAGAGGTATGCTCAAGTCTAAACTACTCATTTTGCTGATGAGCAAGGTGTAAATCCACCAGACTTGTTAGTAATAAAGCAGCACAAAGCAAGGCCCTGTTGCAGATGAAAATAGGCTAAGATAGGATGTTAGCTGGGCTGGTTTATCCAGAAGGACCACATAGACAACATGAGATGAAATGAAATGGAAAAAAACCTTAAAACTCTCAAAACTTCACTCTTAATCCTTTATCTTTCACCCTCCACAGCACTGCATACACCCTGACCTGTCTGCTACTCACTAAGAGCAGATAACCACAGGCACAGGCTGGACTTAGAAGAAGCTACTCGATTATGACCATCTCCATCCAATAAATCAGCTGAAAGAGAAAGCAGCAGAATTCAAAATGCCACTTGCTGTGGCTTTTATAGACTTCAAGAAGGCATTTGACTCTGTAGAAACCGCCATGGTCATGAAGTCTATCACTCTACATGGTGTAGAGCCTGTATACCTCAAAGTACTACAACGTATATACAATAACAGCAACTCCTTTATCAGGCTACATAAAGACGCTGAACCCTTCCAGCTACTAAAAGGAGTAAGAAAAGGTGATACCAACTCACCCAAACTCTTCAAAGTCTGCCTTGAGATGATCTTCCAAAAAATGAACTGGGAAAATAGCAGAATAAAAATAGATGGTGAATATCTGAGCAACCTCTGATTTGCAGACGACATATTCCTTTTTGCTACCTACACAACCTCTAACTAATGTTAGATGAACTAAATGAAGAATGCAAAAGAGTTGGCTTACATATGAACTCACGTAAAACAAGTCATGTGCAACAATCACATTGAGAATAAGGACATAACTGTCAAAATCAAAGATGCAAAACTGGGGAAAGTAGACCACTACATCTAACTAGGACAACGGATCTCTATGAAACCCACAAAAGAAGAAGAAATCAAGCAAAGAATCTCTCTAGAATGGCAAGACTTTGGCAGAGCAAGCTCAACCTTCAAAAACGAGAAGATCCCAACAATCCTTAAAAGAAGAGTATACAATGCATTCTCCCGATGGTCATTTATGGAGCTGAAACATGGAACCTAACCAAGACACAAATCTGCAAACTCAGAAGCATGCAGCTTGTGCATGAGAAAATCATGCTAAATCTCACATGCAAAGATCACAAAGCATCACAATATATCAGGAAGAAAACAGGGGTCCAAGAAATCATAGTCTATTAGAAAACTCAAATGGCAATGGGCTGGTCATATTGTGAGAATGAAAAATAACTGATGGATATCATGTCTCACAACATGGATCCCCAGATATCACATGCACAACTGAGGCTGACAAAATACAAGATGGAGAGATGAACTAGACAAATTTAGAAAATACTGGCTCTGCGATACCCATAATAGAGAAATGTGGCAGATCCTGGGGAAGGTCTATGTCCAATGACGGATGTTAAAAGACTGATGATGATGATGATATCAGAGACACGCACAGACTGTCAGAAAGGCAGGGGCTCAGTTGGGAAAAAAAAGGCATCCGAACATTTAGTGCAGCAGCTCCGATCCAGTTTGGTTTCCTAAGGTTCACACCTTTCTAAAGCCTTGGATCTGAGCTCGCTTGGTGAGAAGTACTTTTAAATGCAGTGTTGTTGTTGGAGGTTTAATGAAATTTATTTTTGCATTATGTTAGTCGAAATGTAGTAGGTGAACTACTATCAATAGAGGTTTGGGGTCCCCACTCCTTTGAGGGTCTAAGGAACAATGTAAAAAAAATAATTTGAGGAAGAAAAGGGCTGGGGCCTTGAGTATCTCAAGCCCCATCTCTGTGCATGCACATGACAACTGAACACTAAGTTAGATATCTAAGGAGTGGAAAAAAAGAATTGGAATTTTCAGACTTGTAATAAAAAATTTCTCCCTCACTTTGACCCCTTAGTGGAGAAGAAAATTTCCCTCAACTTTTGATCCCTTGAAATAGCAAAAGTGAGAATGATTGTATAATATAATCTTTAGTTACTCAATAAAAACTGTCACAAGACCAATGTCTTTTGGCAACATGCCATGTTGAGGGTGATCAATTACAAAATTGGAAAAAAGGTGATCAATGAATTAGTTTTTTCTTGTACCTTTTGTTGGGCAGTCATTACTAAAAAGAATATAAAGACAAACAATTGTGAATGTTGCTGATCACAAACTAAGGGACCGATTAATTATAAACTTACATTGCAAATTGACCCACTGCCCCTATTTGGGGGGGGGGATTTTTTTTCTAGATATATTATGGAATAAATGTTTGAATTTCCAGCCCTCTATCTTCGTTGGTGCAGCCTATATGCATGATACATACATACATAGCCAGCCAGACCATTTTAAAAACGAGAGAGACCTATGATGACACTTTTGGTTGGCCTTTTTTTAAAAAAAAGTCAATATTACATTTACTTCTGTTACACAACTGTTGGGGTACATTCTCTTGTTACCTTATTAGGTGAACATGTTTTTTTGTTTCTCTCTCCAGAAGCAGACATTGTCAGGTGGTACACAATCTTCATTGGGTATTTTGACCCTTAATTATAATATCCTCTGATTGGCAGGTTAGCAGCAGTGGCTAGATCATTGCCCCATTTACTCCTGGTTTCCAGTGTTTCTCCTCATCTCTGCTCCAAATCCAGCAAAAGGCGTATTCTGCTTCTTCCCCTCATCGTACGAGTTGCTTGCTTTTGTCTCTTATGGTCCCGTCCCAGGGCTGATAACAGCTGCCACTCTGATTTGGCTGGGAAGCCTCAACTGCTACCCTCCACAGGGAACAACCATGCTTTCCACCATTTGTCCCCACACTCCTGAGTCAAAGGCTGGTAGGTCAGGGCTTTCTCTCCTGGGCCCCCTCACAACCCATCTCCCAAGGCAGGGTCAGCTCAACTAGAATAATCCTTTGATCTTCGGTTGACCACAGTATGATGTCTGGGAACTGCAGTTGGCTGAGCACATTATTGTCTACATTATTTAAAGAATACCCCAGAGACAATTCTACATATATAGAGTCTTTGATAAAACACCAGTTTATCCTTTGTAGTTGATATTAGAAACAGTCAATGAAAATTGTCAACATCATCATCCTCATCAGTCTTTTAAAGTCCGTCTTTGGATATAGACCTTCCCCAGGATTTGGTGCACTTCTCTATCATGGACGTTGCGGAGCCAGTACTTTCTGAACTTTTCTAGCTCGTCTCTCTATCTAATATTCTGCCGGCCTCGGTTGTACATGTGATCTCGGGAGATCCATGTTGTGAGTCGCGATGTCCATCGGTTGTCCGCCATTCTTGCAAACATGGGCTTGTGGAATTCTTTGAGCTGATTTGGCTGGCTACGTATCTATGTATTGTGCATACAGATTGTAACAATGAAGCTAAAGGGTTGAAAATTTAAACATTTTTCCCTCATCATGTCAAAAAAAAAAATGTATTTTTGTTCTTTAGAAAATTCCTCCTCTAAAACGGCTTTTAGTGGGGTAAACTTGCAATGTAAGTTTATTCTTAATTAGTCCTTTAGTTTGTGTCTGGCAACATTCACACTTGTTTTTTGAAAATTTGGACTTTTTTTAAAGTGATCATTGTCCAACACAAGATGAGAGAAGTAACTAATTCTTTGATCATCACCTTTTCCAATTTTTGAATTGATCACCTCCAACACAGTATGCTGTGAAGAGAGATTGGTCAATTGACAATTTCTATTGAGCGACTAACCAGACACATTTACTGATGCCTTTTGACAGTTTCAATTGGAAGTAAAGACTATCAAGAAAACATTGGTGATCAGCATAATTGACCAATGACAGCTAGTGGAGATAATGGTTCTTTTAGAATCATGAATTTTAATGGTGCTAATCGGTCAATGGTATCTCAATGAGACTGGAGTGAAGCAAGTGTGGCTGAAGTGACAAAATGTCATAGGATATGAGTATTTTATGTTATTTGTCATGAATAACATTGGTTAACTATGGGAGCTGTATTTTAGTATGTAACTCCTATAGAGCATCATAGGGGATCTAAATCTCAATGCTTTTAAATTTGCCCCTCTGTATAGTATCTCTTTTGTATACCTTATAGATAGTAATTTTGGCTCCCTGAATTGAGAAGTTCTGACCGATACTAATTTTTTCATTTAACCCACAAGCAATCACAAATTCATCACCTGCTACTTGGCAGTTTAGTATACCTCTGACATCTGGTATCCTTAATCATTACCCAGTCTTCTAAATACCAAGCCTTTATGGATTCAAAGCATTTCACTCATCTCTGCTTCATTAACACATGACTTCTATGACAACTTTGCACAGAGCTCCTACCTTTTGCTGAAATGTTATTTTCTATCTTCCCCTTCAAATTAGCTGCAAGTTTTCACTATACATCCATTTCATTATGGATCCAATCACCACCATTAATAACCTAATAAACAACTCTTTCATTTTCTCTAAAGATTCTACATAGTAATCTATTCTAAACAGGCTTCTCCTATCACAATTGATCTTATTAATGTTTCTATGTATTTCTTTCTAGCCTTGTATGTATTATTATAAATGTCTCATCATTAAATGAACATCCTATTTGTTCATCAAAATATTAGTATGTGCCTTTATTACAATCATGAACTCCGCATCCATACACATAGTTGGCATGTCCAAATTCTCCTTTCTGCCACGGCGATCATCTACTAGCTTTCTCTTTCAATATTTGTAGTAACATTGGCACGTGGTGGTAATAACTGAGCACATGGAGACAAGTTCCTTTGTCTTCAATAACTACACTATTTTGTTGCTATATAGAACCAACTACCATTACTACTCTCCTTCATATAATATAGAGATCATTAAACCTACAACTGATGACCTTTCAACATGAATAGATTAAACAGAACCTATACTAGAATGAAACGGATTTTAGATACATAATCTGCATTAAAAATTGGTCTAAAAATGTTGTACTGCAACCTTGATGAGAAATAGAGGTTTAATTTTGTTGACCAGTGTAATTAACATGGCTCTTTTTGACTTGGCAGAAGGTTTTAGTGACTTCAGGACTTGAGCTGCTATACTTGGTTGCTTACTAAAGAGGGAGTGTTGCACTAAGCTCCACTCCCTACATCTTGACCATACTGAAGGCCTCTGAAAGAATGAAGTGTTTGTTTGGAGATGCATATGGCTGCAGGGGATGGTTTCTTGGCTGGGTACTTGGTATTACCAGACAGTCACCAATTCAGGCACTGATCAGGCTTAAATTCTTTGAGAACTGGTGTACATAACATGAATAATTAGGCATCAATACAAACTGACACATTACTCATAGTGGGACTTCTTGAAAGTCTCAATAAACAAGTCTACTTCGTCAGTCAATAGAAACTGTACCATAGTCTAACTCTACAAATTGAACCCCCAATGAATAACTTATTTGAGGGGGGGGTATTTAAAAAAATAGATAAAAACATTTTTTATCATCTAATAAGGAAGGTATGTTTAGATTTTCGATATTATTAGAGTTCTAGAAGTGAGAATCAGAGCCTGAAGAACCTTCCATAGTTCTGGGTAGGTTCTTACCCAGCAGTGAACCCTGCCCCTTTTGTGATTTTTATCTTTGAGTCATCGTCTGACATCCCTCCTTTCCCAGTATTGTGATCTATGATTCCTGATATTCATCTACATGAGTGGTTGGTCTGCTTGTAGGAACTTGACAACTACAGATCAGTCCTGAGTCTGATCTACGAGTACTTAGGTAGGTGATAATGCATTATTCATAACTCTCCCTTATTTCCATCAAGTTTCAACTTAACATCCTGGGATTTTATGTGACTACTTGATTTTTTAACGAGACATTTACAAGGAAAGTAGCTTAAAAGAACTCAAGCATTGGCAAGTTGTCAGAATCAACTTTTCAAACAAGTGTAGTTTGTAAGAAAAACTTTTTTGTTGAATGTTGAGGCTGGTTGATTCCGACCAACTGACTCTAAAGTAGTTCTTGATTTAGTCTCATGTGTATGTATGTTATCTCGGCCCCACTGCTTACTGTCTACTTCAAGTGTCGGGCAAGGACTGTCCTTAGTTTAAAATTACATTTTTCTCTAGCCGTGGAACATGGTGATACCAGCTCGACCAAACTCTTCACAGCCTGCCTTGAGATGATCTCCTTAGAATGGGAACACAAAAGAATTCGGATAGATGGCAAACATGTAAGTAACCTCAGATTTGCTGATGCCATTGTTCCCTTCCTTAAGAACCTTCAAGATCTCCAAATAATGTTAGACAAACTAAATGAAGCAAGCAAAAAAGTTAGCCTCCACATAAACTTAAGCATAACAAATGTCATGTACAATAAACATGTTGGGGATAAAGACACAACGATCAAAATTGAAAATGTAGAGCTGGGTGAAGTAGACCAGTACATCTACCAAGGACATAAAGACTCCATGAGGCCCTCAAAAGAACAAGAAATGAAACAAAGAATTACACCAGGTTTAGCAAGCTTTTGGTAGAGCAAGCCTTGACCTTCAAACTGAGAACCATGCAACAGGCACAGGAGAGAATCATGCTCAACTTCACATGGCGAGATCATAAGGCAGCATAGTATATCGGAGAAAAGATGAGAATCCATTGAAAAACTTGAATACCAATGGACTGGACATGTTGCAAGAATGTCAAATAATGGCTGGACATCATGATGCACAACATGAATCCCCAGAGATTGTATGCAAAACTGTGGCTGGCAGAAAGTAAGATGGCTTGACAAGCAAGACAAATTCAGAAAGCTTTATCTCCGTGATGCCAATGATGAAGGGGTCTGGCAAATCTTGGGGAAAGTTTAAGTCCAAAGACACTAAGAAGCTGATGATGATCATCATCATCGGGAGGTGCAATTGCAGTTACCTACATGGGGAATGAATTCAACAAATTCAAATTTGGTTTGTGTTCACTTCATTTCACTTTTTACTGATGTCCGTAGGAAAGGCAATCATTCATCTTTCCTCCTTGCCAATACCATCATGAGCCAGCATGGCAATGACCCTTGACCCTTTATATCCTAATTCTCAAATTCTTGAATTTTTGTCATTATATTTTTTCTAATCTAAATTCAAAGGCCATATTGAGATAACTGACATTGAATTATAAAGAAACATTTAGGTAAACAGATATTTCTTTTGAAAGACACGCAGATCTTAAATTGATCGATGAAACATATGATACTTAAATGTACCATTAGCACTTGGAGGGTTAAAAAGCTGATACAAAAAAAAATTAAATCTAGGTCAGTGATCAAGCCAATATGAATTTAGGCCTGTCAGTTCATACCACAGAAAAAGAAAAACTCCTGTCGACAAATTAGTGCATGGCAGAATGGAAAAAGAAAAGAATTAAAGAACCCTGGCTCCCTTTCGTGAATAATCTCTCCTGATCGAAAAATCACAAGGGGATATAACTCATATACTTGATTACTGAAAAGAACTTGAGCCTTTACAATGCTTCATCATTGGGAGAAAAGAAATTTTGAGACCGTGGCAGGTCAGGTTGGATACCTGGAAAAAAACTGAATTTCAATCTACCTGAAAATTACCAATTAGGTTGCTGTAAGTGAATCATAAGAAGTTCTTCAGCTATTTCGTAGAGGACCCTTTGTTATTAACTCAAGAAAATTGTGATTTTTTTTTTCTTTCCAAGAATTAGAAACCGATGACCAAAACTCACACCCAAATTGTCAAAAACAGTTTCTTCAGTTTCTAAAATTCTTGGCTGATTATGTATATATCACACATATAGACCATACCAGTAGAGGTAAAGGGCTAAAAATTCAAATATTCACTCCTTGCAAGCCTTTGGAAGAGCAAACTCAACCTTCAAAAATAAGAAGACCCCATTAATCCTAAAAAGAAGGGTGTATAAACAATGTGTCCTCCCAATAGTCACTCATGGAGCTGAAACATGGAACCTAACCAAGGGACAGATCCGCAAATTGAGAACTATGCAACGTGCACATAAGAATATTATGCTAGGCCTCACATTGAGAGACCACATGACAGCACAGTACATTCGAGAAAAGACAAAAGTCAGGGACATCATAGAATCGATTAAAAAGCTCAAATGGCAGTGGGCTGGCCATGTTGCATGAATAGCGGACAACTGATGGACATCATGACTCACAAGGCCGGCAGAATATTAGATGGAGAGACGAGCTAGACAAATTCAGAAAGTACTGGCTCCGCAATGCCCATGATAGAGAGATGTAGCAAATCCTGGGGAAGATCTATGTCCAACAATGGACGTTGAAAGACTGATGATGATGATGATGATGACGATGCCTAGAAAAACATTTTTCTTTTTGACTCCTCCCAGGTTGGGGGTTCAACTTGCAATGTAAGTTTATACTCATTTGGACCCTTAGTTTATGCATTTATGCTTGTTTTTTAGAAAATTCAGATTTTGTTTAGTTTTCACTGTCCAACAAAAGCGGAAGAAGTGATTTATCCATAGATCACCCTTTTTTCCAATAATTCTATTGATCATCTCAATCACAGCCTGCTGCCAAAATATGTTTGTCTCATTATGGCTTCTTTTGAGGGAATAACCAGACTTGCTATGTAATGTTTAAGAGAGATAAAAGAAATTCTTCATTCCGACTGATATTTGTCTTCCAGGGATTTCTTCATTTCTGGATAATTGATCATTTCATTTTAACCTAGTAAGTTATCTGCTGTCTATGATTTAAGGTTCATTTTTATGCATTAAAAAGTTATCTTGATCCTTTTTTGGATTGTTAGATTTACTAACTTTATCGAATGTGTATGCTAAGAGCAAAAGATGTAAGTAATTAATGAAAACACGTGCATATAGAGCACAGACCTCTCCAACCTAGAGATGGAATTACATGCCCAAAATACTGAAGATGTCACACTTTAGATTTTGGTCTCTGAAGTCACCAAAGGAGCCATAGAAGCAGCAGCAGCAACAACAAAAAAATATATTGCCATCATCATCAGTCTTTTATCGTCCGTCGTTAGACATAGATTCTCCCCAGGATTTGCCACACCTCTCTATCTTGGGTATTACGGTGTCAATATTTTCTACTTCATGTTACCATCTCATATTCTTCTACCCTTAGATCCACATTTAATCTTTGAGGATCCATGTTGTGAATTGTGATGTCAATCAGTTATCGGTCATTCTTGCAACATGACCAGTCCATTGCCATTTTAGTTATCTTTACTGTGCTGTCTTTCGTATTTATATTGCTGGTTAGATCAATGTCTATAACCATACATAATTATTAGCTGAATTTTGACGGCAAATTTCCATTCTATAATGTTTAATCTATCTGATCTATGGAGATGTGTTGGGTTAAGTGCAATAATAAGGAAGGACATTACATAGAAAAATAAGTATTTTTTATGTAAGATAATTGCTTATTTCATCATAAGGCCATGAACTTATTGGCTTACCTATATAGTTTGTTAGATAAAAGCATTGGTTCTTTGAGAGTTTCCTGTATTTTGTGCAAAACCAAGATTTTTCAATTTTCTACTTCTAAGATATGCAATGTTTACAAATCATGAACATCAGTGTTGTCAAACTCTCAGAGTTGACTTTATTACCGCAATTAATCAGACCTGGAATTTAAGAGATGGATAAGAGAAGCTAAGAGAAAGAGTGGAAATAAAAGAGTGATTCCGTAATGTCACGTCATGTCAATGAGTATCTTTTTTTTTTGTAAACGTTGAATTTCTGCTCGGAAAAATATTGTTTTTTTATAATAACAGGTATATATATTTTATTTCTTTCTTTCAGTGAAAATTACCTTGCTACTGAAGATATCATTAAAACAGTTAATATAATAATACAACCATTACACAGTATAAAAAAACAAGAATTTTAAAAAGGAAGTCGATATTCGTCTATGATTTTGTATTATTCATCTGACTGTATTATCTGTAATTATGAATAGATTACAATTTTAAATGGTGTGTCCATGGTACAGTGGTTTATGGTGTTCTGCTAGATATCAGTATATCTTGGGATTGAATCTTAGTGTGAGCAAAACATTTTTTCCTATGCTTTTAAGGTAAGTGGCAGATTAACCATTAAGCTGAGTAGGCTTTTCCCAGTCTTTCTTCTGTCAAACTCTTGCTATTCAATTTCATTTATTTTTGTATGTAACAATGGTGGATGACAATGACCAGAAGAAAAACAAGTGGTGTCAGGCCCAAATAACAATGACACACTGATATATGCAAAAACTAATGACAAGTTAACTACCACTTGAAGCCTAATTCTGGTGGACTTGTTCTGTTGAACTTAGCAAATCCTGTCCACAGGAACTATAAATAAAGGAGTTGAAATGAGATGTGCAGTTTTGGAATAATATTGAAGGGAGAAATGAATTCTGTTTTGTTTATATTTTTAGATTTTAATGCAAGGGAGTTTGACCCTAGTGCAGCCAAACTTGTTATTTTTTGGGGGGGGGTATTTACAATTCTAAAATAGAAAAGGATACTTTCAGAGAAAAATCAAAGAAAATAAATACTTGCCATCACAGTCCATAACTGAACAACTGTAAGATCAAAATTTAAAGTCTTGTAAAAAAAAAATTCCATCAAAGAAAAATTATGGCCAGAATAAATTCTACTTATGACTTCATTGGTGCTTTTCAGTTTAAAATGGGGCAAAATAGCATTTAAAAACATTTACATTCTGGAAAATCTTGGTATTATTCATACATCCGTCAAAATAAGGCCTAAAACGTCAAAAAAGCATTTTTTTCCAAAAATCAAAAAAACATTTTTAGAAAGTCTAGTGGAGTACTGATGCCAATTTGCAAGTCTGTAGATAGAATTGTAAGGCCAGGAGCACTGGAACATACAAATGCATGCACATATAAAAAAGGATAAAGCCCATCGCCATGTTAGGTGTCTCCAGTAGTTTAATATAGGGTATCTATAAAGTCCTGCACTGGTTTTAGAATCTATTAACTCAAATCATACAGAAGATAGAACTATTGAGTATATGTTATTTGAAAGGTCAACACTTAAATTTTTTTTTGATAATAATACTTCTGATAAGATGGCCATTTTGATTCAGGTGATGAAGAGACAAAGATGATATAATTGGAAGAAGAAGGAAACTGTAATTACTCCTGTTGAATAAATGTTGTCAGTTATTATTTTACACAACAATTGAAGAAAACGTTAACTGTGTTCTTTGGAAGTTTGAATCAATAGCAGCTGTGAGACAACTTCATAACCCATTATTTGCAGATGCATCTCACAGAAAATCAATGAGAAGATGGATGAAAAATTTGAAATAAACTGGATTTTTGGAAGACAAACCACAATCTAGGAGGTCTGAGGATAGGCTCCAAAAATGTATCAACAATAATGGCAGCCATGTTGCATTGTGATAAATGAATAATGCATCAAGAATAACACTACAGCAATATTTGTCTGAATTTTGTTAAACTGTGTGTATTACTCATTGTGTATGATATAGTCAGACTATTTTCTCAAATACATGTACATTTGTTCATATCGTTTCGGCCGTGTATCCTCTAGCCTTCATCTAATGTTCTTAGTCCTAAAATGTGGAATCACTTTCTAGAGTCTAGTCTAGTTCAAAATAAGTGTGTGCTCTGCAATTACTCAACAATTAGCCATTGTATGAAGTTGATATTTGATTGATATATTAGTTAGGATACAGGGCTGTACAGTGTCAAAGTTTAAATCACTGGGACAAGCATTCTCAAAAAATCTAATATAAATAAAGTAAAAATTTCAGGTTATAAATCTTTTATCTAAAATCATTGATTTAAATTTAGTTATAAAATACCTACAGTGGCAAGACTGAGGGGAAATAACTGAGATACTTGCTCCACATACAGTTCCAGGCATCATCAAATCTGTCTCCTTCCAAACATGCACTTTTGGAACGGGTACTGCCTTACTTTGGACAAAATGAAATTAAACCAGTAGATAAAGCACATTTTCACCACCAATTTTCGTAACTCATCACAAGAAGTAAATTTGCAATGAATTTATGTAGGCCCAATATGATCAAAAACAAGCTTTGCAAACTGTTACAATCATCTGATAATCATATAAAAATAAAATGTTTCTGTTGAAATATCTCTTATTTGATTGGCACTCTGAAGCCTTTAAATAAACATTATAACCCACAAGTGAGCCATATATCTTGTGTAGATCAATTAGATTCCTATTAACATCCCTGTTTATGAGATTTTCAATGTTTCTCTTGGGATTACGCAAGCCTACATGATTGCAAAATTAATTCCCAACAATTTTCTCGCAAAATACTGCTGGATTGAAAAATTTCAGTCATTTTTCCAACGTACAGTACCTGTCATATGTATTCAAACAGACAGAAATTCCACTTTTATTTCTTGTTATTCTTCAAACAGGAACTTTAAACTAAAAGAACCAAATTTTTGCAATCAGTACAACAAGGCATGCATTCAGGCATATTTTGTGGTTCTAGATGAGGCATGGGCAAGCTTGTGGGTCAAGTAGGTCACTTAAAAGATTTTTGATCTTTATTTGGGTTGCACATTCACCTAAAAGATATTGATCGTATTACATAAATTATACTTAATTTCTATTTTAAATAAACACATGAATTACATTTGTTATTCTATTGATTTGTAAAGTCAAAAAGTTGGTAATTTTACAACATAAATTATAAAATTGACTTTCTGAGAAAAATTACATTTACTGTAGGCAAAATCTAGTTGCAGGCCAATAGTTGCCTATATGTGTTCTAAATGCTATATTTCAGGAAAATTCAAAAAAGATTTGAATGACATTGTTGAATAAATTAAACAGTGTTTTTCCATCCAGCTAGAATTCTGTTCAGAATCTATCAGGGAGATTGAAAAGGTGGGTTAACATTGTTACTCGGAAGAATTTGCAAATTAATTAGTTATATAGCCTTAAACTACACCAACGCATGCATGGAAACAATTCAATTGTAGGTAAGAACACCAAGTTCATGCTTGTTCAAATACTTATGAGCATATTTTGTTGTTATTGTTGCGGCATTGTATTTTTATTATCTGACTCCATTGATATAGTAATTAGACCTGATGCCACAAACAATTATTTGGGCCACTACAATTAAGCTGGCCTGTGTTATCAGTATTAGTAAGAGTCACAATATTTTCCTTACCCAAAATTGGTGAATGGTTCTATCCCTTTTTATATGTGCATGTCTTTGTGTGCTCCAGCTCTTGGCCATACTGTTTTGTCTACAGACTTGAAAATTAGCATCAGTACTCTACTAGATCCCTTCTAAAAATGTTATTTTGGATCTTCAGGCATTTTTCTGACAGGTTAATCCATACAATCTAGATTCTGGAGAATTTAGTAACTAATGAATTAAGACAAAGATAAAAAGTAGTCTAGAAATTAAAAAATAATAACTTCTATCTTTGTTTAACTCTTGATCCCTCAACCATTTCATACCATTCCTAAACAGTGATACTCTTCAATGAATAGAATAAAAAAGGGAATTCTCTTGGAGTGAATGAAAACAATTTGAAAAATTTCCTATTTGTGCAAGGAGATGACTTTTATCAGAAGTTATTCCACCTGATTTGAAATTTAAATTCAAATAAATTTTCTTATATGATTTTAAGAGTTAGAGAAACTGTTACTTTAAAAAGGTCATTTTCTTTTAATTATCTGTCTCTGTTTATCATCTTTTTGAGGTTACAACTCTGTAAACTGTTCCTTTCAAACTCATAAAAAGTCAGAACAAGTCTGCTACTTTAGATAAGAAGGAGGCTGAATACTTCTTCACTATTCTGCGATAAGATGCCTTCATTCAAAAGAAAAGCCATAAATCTTCTATGATGACATGACAGATGTTTGTTTTTATCAATTTAACCATCTGTATTCTATTGTATATAAAATAGATTGAAAGTTCATCTGAAAATAAATAAGGAATTAAAGTTTGATGCCCTTCACCAAAATTGAGGAAAAGCTGAATAAAAAAATATAATGGGAAAAAAGTGATAAGACTAAATTAAACAAAATATAAAGAAGGAAAACAAAACAGTTAAAAAAAAAACAACTAAAATCCCCTAAAATTGAAAAGAAATTGAGAAAATAAGTCAAGATAAAATAAAATTCAGTAATGTTGCATTTTATATAGGATGATAAACACACTCTGCTCAAACCCGCATCACTTTAAGAATGCAGAAGTAAAAAAAATCTGTTTGATCTAATAAATTATGTATGATTGAAAACATTTTATAAAAATATCTGTAGATCAGCTTCTGTTGGATAAAATGGAAAGTTCTTTACAAGACATGGTCTTTACAAACCAATTCTGTATGTTCAACTCTTATTTTCATATCAAGCAATTTAAATATTAAATCAGGTGGAGTAACTTTTGATTAACGTTACTTCCTTTGCACTTTTTTGTTATTTAGTTTAATTCAATTCCTTCAAGAGCTCAATTGTTAAAGATTCCATCCATTGAAGCGGTTCCAAGTGGTACATGATTCTAAGAGTCATTAAAAAGAACAGAGGCATAGCCCTGATTTGGGATGGGTGGGTAGGAATATTTGAAAATACCCCCGGACCCAAATGGAGTTGGTGGCCCCAAATTGATGGGGCAGGGTTCTAAAGCTTTATGTTTAAGTTCATGTACAGCATTTTTACTGACATTATACAATTACAAGGATATATTTGTGCATATATGAATTGCATAAACAATTATTCAGCCATTGGAGTTATTTTTTGCCTATTAAGTGATAATGTATGCATATTTATTGCAAATTTTCTTTTTTGATCAAATCTCTAAATGTTGGAGGCACTTCTCAAGAAACCAAGCCACCTGGGTCCCCACAATCTCTAGCTATCCCTAGTTATGTCATTGATGTGCAAAAAAGGTGAAGTTGAAATGAAAATCTTTCAAGGAATTTCCTCCAAGTTATGATGCTGAAGTCAAGTTCATGATATTCTAACCAAATCTGACAGATTATGAAATGCCTCTGGGTAGATCATTCAGAAATAAAAGTATGCAACCAGCCAGAAATTAAAATAAAATATACATCATTTCTGATCTTTTTTAACCTAAAATGCTTTCACATGGAACGTAACAACAAGATTGACCCTCAAGCTTAGAACCATGCCATGTGTACAGGAGAGAATCATGCTCAACATCACATGGAGAGATCATAAGACATCATAGTAGAGAATAGACAGGAGTCAGAGTTGTAGAATCAAGTAAAAAAACTCAAACATCAGATATCACCACTTGTCATATGCAAAATTTCAATTCATTCTAATTATAAGGTTATGAAGGGAATTAAGATTATAGGGTTCTGAAGGGAATGAAGATTATAACGTTTTGAAGAGAATGAGGTTTTTATGGTTCTGAAGGGAATAAGGATTATAAGGTTCTGAAAGGAATAAGGATTATAAGGTTCTGAAAGGAACAAGGATTATAAGGTTCTGAAAGGAATAAGGATTATATGGTTCTGAAAGGAATAAGGATTATAAGGTTCTGAAAGGAACAAGGATTATAAGGTTCTGAAAGGAATAAGGATTATATGGTTCTGAAAGGAATAAGGATTATAAGGTTCTGAAAGGAATAAGGATTATAAGGTTCTGAAAGGAACAAGGATTATAAGGTTCTGAAAGGAATAAGGATTATATGGTTCTGAAAGGAATAAGGATTATAAGGTTCTGAAGGGAATAAGGATTATAAAGTTCTGAAGGGAATGAGGATCATAAGGTTTTGAAAGGAATGAAGATTATAACGTTTTGAAGGGAATGAGGATTTTAAGGTTCTGAAGGGAATGAGGAGCAGATGAAGTTAAGGAAACTATGAAGACAGCACAAAACTATTTTTTCAATAAGGTTCAATTTACACTTTTAAAATTTCACATTTTATGAATGATGATGATGAATCAATGAATATTTTTTCCAAATGCCATAATTAAGCTTATGTCAAATTGAATAAACGCTCACGCCAGAAGGCCCACGCCAATTAAATCACATTCTGAGAAGGAGCGTTGAGCCCAAATTCTGCTCCTCGCTTCTTGACCATGCTGAAGGTATCTAAAAGAAAGAAATGTCCAATATGTAGGAGATTCCTTCCTTGCTGGCTACAGTACCTGATATTCCCAGACGGTCACCCATCTACGTACCAATCAGTCTTGATGCTTCTCAACTTGAGTGATCTGACAAGAATCAGCATATCTAACACAATTTGGCTGTAACAAATAGTAATAATAATGATACTAGCAACAATGTTAAGGAATGTGGCGTAGTAGCAGTAAAGTCAGTGGGTCTTGAGAAGAAAAGCTGGGTTGCTACTGATTTGCTCTGGTTTCAAATACGTCAGTGCTAACACATATTTAATTTCATTTCAGGTACTTCACCATAGAGTTGTAAGCTTATCTCGTAGACCATTAGCATTGTATCAAATTGTCATCACTGGCTTTCCTATGCATTTAGCCTCGTGCTATGCTAAGGTGAACCGAGAATATCAGTAAATCGCAGGTGCAACAATAAGACCCCCAATGCTGTAGCATAGCTGGGTAGCTGGAAGACAATCACTCGATTTGCGGAAAGAGAAATCTACAATACAACAAGAACAATAGAATTTCTGCTGAGAAACCTTACAATGATAATAATCATCATATATATAATAAGAATATGTCTGTCACGCATATAGTGTTGATAATACCATCAGTCCTTCTCCATTTCTACACTTCTATCCAACTATCCTTCTTTTCCTCCCTTTCTCTTCCTACCCTTTTATCAAATAACATTTCTTTTCTCCCCTGTCTGTGTCTGTCACACGTAGTATCAGTAGCAGCAATCAGCTGAGCTCATTGTACGTCCTTGATAAACGTCAGTGAAGCGTCGGGTCATGGACAAGTTTTATAGTATAAAAGCCAATGTCACTTTTTGTTTGATGGTTTTGTAATGGGGAAAAGGGACAATGACATTTACAGCAGCAGTGCTGGTGTTAGCTTGTGAACATTCGGTAGGTTAGGGGTAACCATACTGATGGAAAGGAGGGAGAGACAGACAGAATAGAAGCTAAAAAATGGGTACACTTGAAGATATGACTATGTTTGTAAAATAGATTTAGTTATTGCTTAATCTGGTCAAAACTATAAATGAAAAAGAACTTTTTGTTGGGTGTAAAAATCTAATCACAAACTACTTGGAATTATTGAGTAAAAAGATACATAAGATCATTCATGTAAGAACAACTTATACAAATATGAATATATATTTGTGTAGTTAGTTCTGGGTCAAACAATGGACTAACTAAAAATGTACTGATAGATGAAGTTCAGGTTAAACTCTTGGAACCAAATCTCTTTATAAAGAATGTCATCTTCAAAGATTGAGACGATGAATACATCTATCCTAAAATATATACTTGTTCAATTTATCCATACTTGGATATTCTCATGATTTTTTATGGGTACTATGCTAGTAATAACATAATATTCATAGTAGCGATCTCTCGCAGAAAATAAGTACACTGCATGGTACAAGGAATTAGCAACATGAACACTGATTTTTATTTTGCTGTTAACACCATTTTCAAACTTTAATTCAATGCCAAAGTAGAGACCAGGATTTCTCTGTGTAGTCAAGATTGATTGAAATATTGTATTAATCATGCTCGTCATTCTGTGCATAATTGAATAATGAAATTCCATGGAGGATGCATTCAACACTGGCTGACGACTGGATGCCTGGAGAATCTGCATCAAACCACAATCTCTTGGGTCTCTTATGATCAAGTTAAAACCTTGCAGTATTGCTTCAGATGCAGTCAATGACTGATATAAGGATTTTCATTCTCATCTGATCAATACAAAGATTCATTTCATAAGACAATCTACAATTACCATGGAGGAAGAATGATATAGTGAGCTGTCTGGATGGAAAAAAATACATAAATATCTACATTGTCTAGGCCAAGTGATATATTCATCGTGTAATGATGGGATTAATTTCAAATAAAAGTTTCAATATAACATAACGCAATTTACAATCATTCTGTCAGAACATATATCTATTTCTCAATAACATAATTGTTGCGTTGGAAGAAACAAATTGAGCAGATACAGACCATGAATAAACAAAAATGGGAATTTGGAGTAGAGACAGTTATTTGGGCCTTTGCAATACTGACGGCTATCTAGCTCAATGGTAACAGCAACATTATGTTGAAGCAGCTACCCTATTGGTCATAAGTTTGATTTCTGCAGCAGCATTGTATTCTTTAATTGTTGATTCTAGGGCAAGTGATACATTAACTGTGTTATGATGGGAGATCATTTCAAATAAGAGTTTCAATGTATTATAACACAAATTAGAATCATATATATACATATATATATATATATATATATATATATAAATGCGTAGTCTACAAAGCTTTACAGCTTTAAACATTCAATATATAAAGAAAACTTTTTTCAAAAAATTTATGTCATTTCAGTCACCTATTCTCCAATATCTGTTAATTTAATTTGTATCATTTTATTCAGTATTTTTTATGTTTTACATTTGATATTATGGTACTATGCGTGAATTTTTTTTGTTGAGATCATCACTTGTTTACCATGTAACAGTTTTGGGGATCTATAAATATACAATACTTGTCAAATTTTGCTTGTACGGCTTGGCTTTTATAGTTAAAGACAGGAACGCAAAGAGAAAATTTTTTTTATTGCAATCAGCACCACAAAATGTGCATTTAAGCATGTTTTTGGGTTCTGGATGATATATTTCAGGAAAAATTTTAGAAATTGAATTAAATTGGTAAATGAATAGAACCGAGTATTGTTTTTCCATCCTGCTAAAATTACACATATGCACACATACACACACGTATATATATATATATATATATATATATATATATATATATATATATATATGTGACCAGTGTATTGGTGTGGATTATGGTTAATGAGAGTGAAATGATGATATCAGAAAGCCATGACAGGCAAGACTTCTTGAAAGAGATTATTGTTTGTTGAAAAGTAAAAATATTCATGATTAATCGTCTGTAATAAAAAAAACAGTCATCATTTTTGATGGCACGGGTACGAGTAAAGACACAAATGAGTTCAATGTAAACTCTTTTGATAGCAAGAAGAAGTATTTGCTTTGAAGAGCAGTAATAATAGATACTCAAATATTGTGGCTTATTTGCTCAGTAAAGTAAGTAAAAAATATTGATGCCATATTAATGCCTGCCACAGAGGAACTGAAGAAGTTCTCTATTTAATTTGGCAACACTTTGGCCACATAAAAGGAAGGGAAGAAATGTTTAAAGCGTCCCCAAGAAAGTATCTTTGATATATGCGTGAGTATATATATATATATATATATATATATTTGTTTGTTTGGACACATAGATATCTTTGGCTAATCTTGTTTTCAAATATTTTGCTTCTTCTTGAGATAAGGAAAGATCAGCAAGACGAAGTGTCCAGGGCATGGATTTGTTTAAGGTAAATGCCAACTTGCCAGGGAGTGACCCATGCATCTCAGGTTCATCCTCTGCAGCACTTGTCTTATGAGACATACAGGATCAAGTGATGACCACATGGTGCATTGCCGCTGACTCAAGTGTAGACATATAGATATATACATAGATCATTAGATTTCTATGCTCAAAGCAGATGGTCATGTTTTTCCTAGACTTTCTTTCAGTTTACTTTCATAATGTGTTTGTCTGGATAGGATACAAAAGAAAACATTGAATTAATAGAAAGATTTCAATGAGTTGAGTGCCTGGAATAGCAAATCTAGCTTATGAAGAGCAACCAACTCTTAGCTATAGATGAG
Source organism: Thysanoteuthis rhombus (assembly GCA_963457665.1). Lineage (NCBI taxonomy): Eukaryota > Metazoa > Mollusca > Cephalopoda > Oegopsida > Thysanoteuthidae > Thysanoteuthis > Thysanoteuthis major. Next base: position 65,744,654 of record OY735205.1, on the reverse strand, counting down.
TAAGAGAAGACATGATAGAGGTGTATAAGATCATGACTGGGAAGTATGACAAGAAGTTTGGTACCTTCATCAAGGAGTGGGAAGAAAATACCCAAAGAGCAGGAAACAAGGGGGAACAACCAGAAAATGTACCAAAAAAGAACCAGGTTGGATACACAAAAATATAATTTCAATGTCTACATAGATACACTATTCCATATCTGCACTAACAAAATAATGTTTTCAAAAAATTGAATTCTTTTAAAAAACGAACTTGATATATATTGAGATGAACAGGAGATTCTTTACAACTTCAAGTCTGTAATAAACATTTGGAAGTCATGAGAAAATCTAAAATGATTACAAGAGTCAAGAGGAGAGGATTTACCATAAGACGTGTTCCAGGAAATATTGTTGAGCTAAGCTAACATATAACCCAAAAATGTGGCTGAAATTGGAATAGAAAGATGAAATTTTAACAAAGATTGGGAGTCTCTGAAATATTCCAGTACAAACAGACAAGTTTTAGTCAGAAGTTAAAACCAAAAACATCTTTTTACCTTCTGTTTTATGTTAGTAAAATGATAAACAACTCCCTCTTTGTGAAATGATTGCCTAAGAATAATTATGGAAGATTGGAAACATACAATGGGCTACAAAATTATGCTGTAGAAAATCATAATATCAACTTTGTTGGTACAAATTATGTCACTGGGCTTATGAACATCATTGAAGGCAAATGGTCCCACATGTAAACTAAATACCAAATAACACCTTGAATGGCTTTTGGAACATATATATCGAAAGGGGTTAGTTTTTGTCAAGTTTTTGCAAACCATTTCATCTACTGAATTAAAGACTATTATCTCCTGGAAACAATTCATCATCAATCAATCAATGGATTTTCATCATTTGTTTTGGTACTTAGTTTAAATGTTGAACCAAGCCCCTTCAATGGTTTTCATATGAACAGTGGCATATTTTGAATCAATGAAGCTAATATTATGATTAGTTACATCATATGCATTCTATACATTTGTAATTATTCTTGGGACATTAATTCACTAGGAGAGTGTACCCTTTTAGTATAAGTAGTTGTTGAAAATTGAAGGGGATATAGTTTATATATGTAAGCTGTATCATGTGATAATACTGTACCTTCTGTTTAAGGCATTTCAAACTTTATAAGCTTTTACAGTTGGGCTGTCTGGCTTTGATGAAGATAACCCCCAGAATTTGTAATCTTTCTCATTATTAGAATTGTACATGTATATATTGCAGTGAACAGTAAATGAAAAAATGCACTTGTAAAAAATGCATTTATAGACTGGCAAATACATCTCTCTCTTTCTCTCTTAACATTTGGTATGATAACTTTTTAGAGTCATTACTGGCTGTGCAGTAATTCTAAAAAAATGGTCACTCTCATTTTCTTCTCCATCAACCATTGTGACATGCCAAGGACAAGAGATTATTTGTCAAGATATCTGGTGACTGAATACCGCGCAAGGATGTTGATTCTCCCAAAGACTTTACTGGTAAGTCAATTATAGTTGTCTGGTATGAGAATAGGTGAGTGAGCATTTAGGCAAAATATTCCAACATAATGACTGTTCACGCTATCCTTCAAGCTTGAACAGAAAAACAGGTACAAAATTCTTTTGGAGACCAACACCAACATCAATGAATTCAACAACAAAATAACAGTGCCTCTAATAGAAGTCATCACTATGTTTAAACCAAGGAGCACATAAACCATTAGTTAAAACTCAGATAAAACAGGGAATCTCAAGAAAAAACACAAAAAAACTTCAAGCCACCAACAACAACAAGAGAGAAAATTGAAGAGACCAAACTAAATAAAACAAGCAAAAAGAAATGAAGACAGAAGATCATACATAACAAGAATCATCAAAACAACTCATGAAAAAGGTCAGGGCTTCAAAGCTATGAACAAAGTTCAGAATGGAAACAAATAACTAACACACTCAAAGAAAATTGAGACCTAGCAACTGACAGAGACAGGATTGTCAAACATGCCCATGAATTCTACCAAAAACTCTATTCCTCTAGACAAGGACTACAAAGTAAGATGTGAGCAATCAGTTTGAGGATTTTCCAGACAGCCCTTGGGAGATGAAGCAAGCCATCAAACAAAAAGGAAGGCCCCAGACCAGATAGCATCATCATCAATCTACTCAAAAAAGCTGGTAAGATCATCACTAGGAAACTAGCAATTCAATTCAACCTATGCATAAAACAAAGTAAAGTCTCGGAAGATTAGAACACTGTCATCATAATGCTTTCATTTGAAAGAGGAAATCCAAAAGGAAATAAGAACACAATGATCAAAAAGAAGATGCAGAACTGGACAAAGTAGACAATTACATCTATCTAGGACGACCAATCTCCATGAGAACCTCAAAACAAGAAGAAATCAAGCAAAGAATCATTATAGGCTGGTATGCCTTTGGCAGAGCAAGCTCAACCTTCAAAAACAAAAAGGTCCCATTAGTCCTAAAAAAAAGGGTGTACAACCAATGCATCTCCCTGATAGTCACTTCTGGAGCTGAAACATGGAACCTAATCAAGAGATAGACCTGCAAATTGAGAACCATACAACATGCACATGAAAGAATTATGCTTAACCCCACATGGAGATACCACGGAACAGCACAATATATCAGGAAGAAAACAGGAGTTCGAGACATCATAGAATCCATTAGAAAACTAAAATGGCAATGGGCTGGTTATATTGCAAGAATGGCAGACTATCGATGGATGTCACGACTCACAACATGGATCCCCACGGATCACATTTGCAACCGGGGGTGGCAGAATACATGGTAGAAAGACAAAGTAGACAAATTCAGGAACTATTGGCTCCACAATGCCTATGATAGAGAGGTGTAGCAAATTGTGGGAAAGGTCTATGTCCAACAATGGATATTAAAAGACTAACTGAAAAATTAACACCCACATTGCTAAGTTTGATTTCAAACTTTGCAATGTAAATTATTACTAATTATATATTCTTTTACATACAATGAGTACAAAAAGGATCTGATTTATTGAATCAAATTTTACGTCATTATACACCTTCAAAATCGTCAGAGTTAGGAGGAAAGTTTGGAAAATACAGAAATAGAAAAAATGGTAAAACAAGATTTAACGTTGAAAATTTATGTGCAAAAATCAGAAATTGTCAGTTCAAATGAAGGATGTAAAAATGAACTTTCTGAAGGGTAATTTTTGCACCCTCTGTAAATGCATATAGGGATAAAGTGATGTAGATGAAGAAGGACAAACAGCCACAGGCATGATGAGAGACCAATATAAGAGTAGATAGAAAGGTATATCAGTAAGGCAATATTTGTTTAAGCAGTTTTAGGTTACATGACTTTATCAAGTGAATTACAACAACTGACACAAATGATTGGCAACTTATAATTGAATTGTGCTGCAGTTACATTTTCTGAAAGCATTTTACTCGCCTTTCAGAATTAACATCAGTATTTATACTTGAGCATTCTAGTCAATATTCAAATCTAAGAGGCCAACAGGTCTGGGTAAGTCACTCAGCAGAAACTGTCATGTTACCAATGTCTTTTGGCCACAAGCCATATTAGGGATGATCAATTAAATATTGGAAAAATGGGTGATCAATGAATGAGTTACTTTTCTTCCCTTTCATTGGGTAGGGATCACTAAAATGTCTGAATTTCCAAAAATAAGCATGAACGCTGCCTGACAGAAACTGACAGAGAAATCAGATTGAAGCCTCAAGAAATTTTCAGAAAACAAAAAAAACATTTTTCAGGGATAATAAGGGGTAAATGTCTGAATATGCTTTATTGATGCAGCCTGTACGCATGATATATATATATATATGTATATATATATATATAGATAGATAGATAGCCAGCCAGAACCACTTAAAAACTGGAGAAACCTATTGTGACAATATTGGTTGATAGTCTCCAATACAGTTTAATTGGTAGTTGACTACTTCTTGGATTGCCTTGATATTGAAATATTTAACAAAAGAATTTGCAAGAAAATAGAAAGACAACAAGCCTAGCTGCTGCAAGATCAAACTCAACTCTTGCTTCTTTTCTGGGGAATTGAAATGTTATCAGAAACCAACCAGATTAAGGTCACAAAAAGGTCAAAAAATCCTTTTTTCAAGAAAAAAAAAAATTTTTAGAAGGGATCTTGTAGAGTTCTGATAGCAGTTTCTTAGTCTTTAGACAAAACAATAAGGCCAGAAGTGCTGGAACACATAAACGCATGCAAATATAAAATGGGATAGAACCCTTGATGGCTATGCTGGTTTAATATAACTATTTCTAGTATAAATGTAATTATTAATCAAAATGAGATAAGCCCCTGTGTATGAGTAAGATAAATTTCATAGACATGTATGACTTTTCACTCAAGCTCAATCGATAAGACACTAGCCTACCAATCAGTTGGTTGTAATTTCAAGTCACAGTGATAGAATGGTAATTTTTCTCCCACTCACCCAAATTTGGTGAGGTACATTTTTGTTACTGAAGAATAACAAAATCAAATCCAGATTTGGACAAGAGCTTATTGAGAAAAATGATCTGTAAAAGACAGTGAGAGCTAGAGTCTGTGAAATGAGGTGGGGTCAAATGTTGTATTGCACAGTGGTCCCTTGTGGCAAAAGGGACCTAAGAGTTGCTTGGGTAAAGTTGTGCATGTAACTCAATACGATACGTCCATTAATATAATAGACTGACACTATCATTTATCAATGAGCGAATATAGTATGTGTGCTAAAAGGGTTATAGCAGATAAAAACAGGATCACTAAAGGACGAGGGTGTTTCTGCAGTGTGGGGGGGTTGTGGGTGGATGAAAAATGCTTTGCACTGCCTTATAAAATTCCTCTCAGAGGCCCTGGTGAAAACCTCTAAGTGTGAACTTAGAACAGAGTAGCTATTTTAGTAAAACTTACCAAAAATAAATCTACGAATAGTAATTCCATTTTCCCCCACCTTTAAATGCTTTTCAATATCCTAGCAATGTTAAAATGCATTAGACAAATTTATCGTTCTTGGTTTTCAGACAACAAAAAGATTTTTTCAATTGATTTGAAATAATGCACAAAAATAATTTTATCGAAAGAAGATATATTTTCTCCAAAGATTTTTGTAAATAAGATATGATCCTGGTTCTGTCTTGTTAATATTAGAATAAGTAAAAGTATTTATTCGTATGCATATATGTTGGTTCTTCAATTTTTTTTCTGTTATTGGGAAAAATATATTAACAGAGAAATTTCCTATATCTATAATAGATTTTTCTTTCTTTTTCTTACCTATGTTCTTTGAAAAGGTCAGTGTTATTGATTGGGGAAAAATGTGACTAAGTTTCAATATATTTCTAAAAGGCATCACAGAGGAGAAGTAATATAGAGTGATGTCAAGACATCGGTTTTCATTACTGGCTTTCATAGTTGGTTGGTTTAAATCTTACCTGAAGCATCTAATATCAAGTTTGTAGATTATGCTCAAGTCTAAGATGTAACCAAATCTTTCATTACAGAGCACATTCACTCATTTTTGTCTATAGTTTTGAAATGGGTCTTTAGTATCCGAAGAGTTTCTTGGACAATCCATTGTATGGCCTTGTTTAGATGCTTTATTAATATTAGTAAATAGAAAGGAAGAGGAAATCAAGCAAAGAATCACCCTCGGAGGCAAGCCTTTGGCAGAGCAAGCTCAACCTTCAAAAACTAGACGATCCTGAAAAGAAGATTATACAGCCAATGCATCTTCCCCATAGTCAGTTATGGAGCTGAAACAAGAAACCTCACAAAGAGACAAACCTGCAAACTGAGAAGTATGCAGTGTGAGCATGAGAGAATCATACTCAACCTCACATGGAGAGATCACAAGACAGCACAGTATATAAGGAAGAAAACGGGGGTCCAAGACATCATAGAATCTATTAGAAAGCTCAAATGGCAATGGGCTGGTCATGTTGCAAGAATGGCAAACAACTGCTGGAGATCACAACTCACAACATGGATCCCTAGAGATCCCATGAGAAACCGAGGCTGACAAAATACAAGATGGAGCGATGAACTAGACAAATTCAGAAAATACTGGCTCCGCAATGGCCGTGATAGAGAAATGTTGCAGATCCTGGAGAAGGTATATGTCCAATGATGGACGTTAAAAGACTGATAATGATGATACTTGGAGAAGGCTGTAGAAATCTTTTGCCAAAATGTTGCAGAAACAACATGCAAAAAAAGAAGGGGTTAAATCGTCTGAAAAATTCTTTGAATGTCACTCATTTTAATTTTAAGAACCTAATTTATGTTCAATTGTTTTTGAAGATTTGATATCTTCTTTAAGGAGTACCAAATTGCAGTTATGAAGTGGTTTGTAACACAGGTTTTATTACCGACTATGATATACCTGTCAAATATAACGGGGTTATCTATGCATGAATCGGCACTAGGGAACCTAAAGCTATCTTGTTAGGCAATCTATCTTTAACTAGAAGATACCCATCCTAAATGACAGGGTTATTTATGTATGAATTGGCACTAAGGAGTTCAAAGTTTTGTTATTAGGTCATATGAGTAAATAATTCAAGTATCCTAATTTTGATTAAAAAAAATCTCAACAATACTTGGGCTGTTTTAATGAGTGATTGCACATAAAGTTTTGAGAGTTTCTATGACACTTTTCATTGTTATGTCATAATAGGAAGGTAAAATTAATGAACGTGATATGTGAATGCAAGCGAACATAATCTAAATATACATTAAGCATATATACTGATTTTCTTCTATCAGCTTCCTATCAATCATGCTATAATTGAAGAATCTTTCTTACATGCTGCATTGTATGCTATCATAGATTGGTCTGTTGCATAGTATCTTGATTCCTGGTATGTAATAAATATCTGTCTGCCCAGACAGATTCTGACCATCTTGGTTAAATTTTTTTTCCCCAGTCTCTGTAAGTTTTCTGACAAATCTCTTTTCAGATGTTTACCTCACACCAATAAAATTCAATTAAAAGTGATTACTGATGATTATTACTAACTTTTGAATTTATATAAAGAAATTGAACATTTTTATAAAGGGGAATAATTATTACTTAGAGTTATCTCCCTTGCACGTATTGGTAATTTTATTATTTTATTTCTATTCTTTTCAGAGAGGTATCCCATCATTTTTTATTCTATTCATAGACGAGTTTCAATGTCGAATAGTGGATCACCTATTATATTTCTACTGACAAATCTCATTGAATGTTGGATGTAGACCCTCAAGGAGCCAAGCCTCCCTGGTTCACAAACCCCCTAAATCTCTAGCAATGCCTCTGAATATGACATTATAATAGGTGTTTTGTTTTTAAACTATTCTTTATGTTTATTCAATTCTATGATTTCTTTCTTTTCGTGATATTGTTTTTGACTAACTTTTTAACTTTTTTACAATTCCATTTACCATTGAAATCCATCCAAGAATAAAATGCAATGATTTTCACTGTTTTCCTTGAATAGATTTCAAAAAGGAAAGTCTATATTCACTGGACCACCAGCCTCTTTGACTTCAGAGATTACTGGATGGAACATTGAGTTCGGGTAAAAAAAAAAAAAAGCAACCTATTACAGATGACGAGGACATTTAAGCACAAACTCTGGATTGTTTGACTGTTTTGGTAGGCTGTCCAGAAATAAAACTGCCATTGTTAATTTTAGTTATATAGCTCGCATGGCTTTGAGTTTTGGCGGCCATGTTAGGATAGGACTTTTTTCTTGGTCAATGTTATAAAAATGACCAGAGTTGATGGATAGATACAAAGAGATAAGTTACATACTGTATTTACTTGAGTACAATGTGATCTCGAATGTAGTACAACCTCTACTTTTGTAGCTAGAAAATCAGAAATCATGATTTGGTGTAATGCTACCTGCTAACTTTGACCCTGATTTTCTATAGTAAATTTCTAGCATTGAAAATGAGTAAATATAGTGAGTACATTCAGACCTTGAAACACAGGGGAAACTGTCAGAAATAATGAAAAAAAGATTCTTGTTAACATTAGAAACTGCAAGGAAAGGGGTAGAATCAATATTTCTGCTTGAAGGAAACTGGGAAGAAATTAAAGAACCTCAAGTAAAAACTTTATGTTGGAGGAAAGATCCTCCAACATATTTACTCAAATTACTCAAGTCTTCCAAGAATAGGTGCGATTGGCATTGTTACAGGGAACATTAGACTTAATAAATTCAATATTGTCAACCACCAACCAAAACAGTCCTCAGGTCAACAAAGGTTTCTTTGGGTTTTAAGCAGCTCTGCCTGGCTATCTATATGTGTCATGTGTACAATGGACTGAAAATGCAAAACATTTACTCTTTATTATTTATAAAGAACATATTTTTTTTCAAAAATCTCCCTAATTAGTTTTTAGTTGGGGGTAAATTTACAATGTAATTTTATACTAGATGGGTAATTTAGTTTGTGTTTGGCAGCTTGTTTTTTTTTGAAAATTTAGACTTTTTTTTTAGTGATATCTGCCCAACAAATAGTGAGAAAAGCAAATTATGAATTGATTACTCCTTTTCCTATTTTCTAATCAATCATCCCCAACATAGTATGCTGCCAGGGGATGTTGTTCATGTGACGGTTTCTATTGAGTGACTAACCAGATCTGTAATATAAATTGCATTATGGTGGTCTAAAGGAAAAATAAAATCGATGTTCATCACACATCTCTAAAGGTTTATCATGCTTGGAAAAGTCCTAGCTTTTGAAGCCATTTTCCCCGATTTGTTTTTCCGCAATTGTGCAACTATATGATGTTAAGTTCAAAGAGCTGCAAATACTTTACAAAACTTTCTATTTGGTGAAAAAAACAAAAGAAAAAGAAGAAAATATTTTCAGAAGATATATATAAAACTCGTCTCAATAGAAACCACAACATCACCCATGTCTTTTGGCAGCATGCCTTGTTGGCAGTGATCAATTAAAAAATTGGGAAAAAATTTATATTTGGTTTAAAAAAAAACAAAAGAAAATGAAAAAAAATATTTTCAAATAATATATAAAACTGGTCTCTTTAGAAACCGTAATGTGATCAACATCTTTTGGCAGCATACCTTGTTGGGGATGATCAATTAAGAAATTTGATTTGGAAAAAAGATGATCAATGAATACATTACTGCTCCAGCATTTTGTTCGCCAGTGATCACTAAAAAGTTTGAATTCTCAAAAAATTCTCAAAAAACGAATATGACACAAACTAAGGGATCAATTTAGCATAAACTCTCATTGCAAACTGAACCCTTCACTAAAAACCTATCTAGTAGGGAGAGGGAGATATTCAGCTCACTAGCCCCATTGGTGCTGTCTGTATGTAGAATAATTACATAGCAAGCCAGCCAGCCAGCCAGACCAGCTAAAAAATTGAAGAAACCTATGGTTACAACTTTAGTTGATGGTTTCTAACGTAAGGTAGAACTATTCTGAAACTCAAACTTACAGTATCTGTCTGTCTGAAACAATTAAAGCTTTATCTTTCCAATTACTTTGAAACCTAATCCTCTCAAAGGGTTTCTTTTCTCCCTGTTGACTTCTAAAGAGTTTGGGGGTTTATCTAATGTTACCTTTCTTGTATTTCTCTTTGACGTTCTAAAATGGTCCGGAATTAATTTCAAGAAATTTGCATACAGTTATGGAATTGATATGTTATTGCCCACCAGAGATTCCTTTTCATTTCTGAAGGCTTCTGTTCAACAAATTCATGGTAAGAGTTTCAGCACTCTACTTTCTTAATCTTACAGAAGTGAATTCAATGACCATCTGTAGTCAAAAGCTATATTCTTATCACGCTATTATAAATTACACTATGCATCTTTTAAAAAAACTTTTTTTGCACCTGGGTAATAAGTGTTGTTTTCTGATTGATTATGTCTAAAAAGTATCGAAAAAGTCCACAATTCCAATGATATTTTGAAAGGTATTTATTTCATTTGGACAATGGGCAATGAACAATTCTTATCACATATATTAACAAAAAACAGTTACTTATGAATATCACTATACTGGCCACAAAAGCAAAGTTTTAAAGTTGCTGTAGCATTTATAGACTTTAAGAAAGTTTTCAACCCTGTAGAAATTCCCATGGTCATGAAAGCCATCTACAAAGTGTACACCCCGTATATGTCAAAGTAATGCAACATATATACAGTCACATCAACTCCTTTATCAGGCTACATAAAGACCCAGAGCCCTTTCAGCTCAAAAAAGGGGTAAGACAAGGTGATATCAACTCACCCAAACTCTTCACAGCCTGCCTCAACTTGATTTTTCAAAAGCTAGACTAGGAGAAAAGAGGAATCAAAATTGATGGCAAATATCTGAGCAACCTCAGATTTGGAGACAACATTACCTTTTTCATTGAAAACCTACATGACCTACAACTAATACAAGATGAACTAAACAAAGAAAGCAAAATAGTCAGCCTACCCATGAATTTAAGCAAAATAAAGGTCATGCACAACAACCACGTCAGAAATAAGAACACAACAATCGAAATCAAAGACGCAGAACTGGAGAAAGTAGCACACTACATCTACTTAGGACAAGAAACCTACAAAAAGAATCCTGGAGAGATCACAGGACAGCATAGTATATCAGGGTGAAAACAGGAGTCTGAGACATCATAGAATCTATTAGAAAACTCAAATGGCAATGGACTGGTCATGTTGCAAGAATGAAAGACAACAAATGGACATCACGACTCATAACATAGATCCCCAGAGATCAAATGCACAATTGAGGCCGGTAGAATACAAGATGAAGAGATGAACTAGACAAATTCAAAAAGTAATGGCTCCGCGATGCCCATGATAGAGAGGTTTGGTGAATCCTACGGGAAGTTCTATGTCCAATGACGGACAATAAAAGACTAATGATGAGGTTGAAGATATTCACAGTGTTATTGGTACAGTATTTATTCATATAAAACACATTTTTATAGTTGTCTATATCTTTGAGCTCACTTACTGGTTTCTGTAGTTGGGGAAAAACATGGATGTATGAAACAGAGGGCAGCAAGAGCAACTACCCACCCAAATTCGGGCAAAACAGTAAGGGAATATTTGTGATAATTAGTACCAGTGTTTTTATCTGTGTAACATTTCGGATAAATCAAACCCCCTGCTCCCCCCACTGTTAACTGAAGAGTTCCCAAACACCCATTGGGAAAAGAGCTTCTATTTTGACCTGGTCCCCAAGTAAGTATTTTTCTTTCAAGGTAAAAAAGGACAGACAACATGGAAACACTTGGTGGTGGTGGTGGTGGGGGGGGAGGCTTGACTTGCCCACTTTTTATACATTTTTGTCTGAATTACACTGATATGCCGGAAATATAACACTGTTTTGCTTGAACTTGGGGAGTGGGCAGCTGAAATCCCTAAATTTAGAATCAGCTTGTGATGCAGACCATTCCAACTGTAATGAGGTAAATCCTCACTATGTGACTCGCCACAGTGGCCTTGTGTCAAACTAATCTGTAAATACTGAAGCAGTAAATACTTGATATTTTCTTAGTTTGGCTTAGGATCAAATTCATCGTAGTAGTAATGGCCAGTATGATAATCTTGTTCACCATTACTATACTGATAGTTGAATGAGGGAGTGAAAGGTTCAGGAATTTCCTAAAATCTCTAGTGATGTCATGAAATCACTAGTTTCACAATCCTACACAACCCGTCCCCATATGTGTTTATATATGTATGCTGAGAGTGTTTAATCATTCAGATGAAAGTTTGATGACATTATGAGAGATTATGTTGTATAATTCTGAGAATCATCATTAATTAACAAAAAAAAAAGAAATCTAAAAATTGGCAAATTTAAAAATTGGCAAATTGAATTATTTTGTTCTATGATAATCAAAGATAAGCGAGCCCGGGGTTTTTCCTCTGGTGTTATGGAAGGTTCACGATGATAGACTAATTTCCAAAGACCTAAGAAGACAATTATAGCAACTCATAACATTGTTTTCACTTTGTTGCCAAGAAGGACAAAGATCATCAGAAGATATATAAGATAAGACATCAGGACAAGATTAACCAATCAAATATACTCGGAAATCAAATATTCATCTTTTGGTGAGATGAAAAGATGAAAAGTTGGTGGTCGTTGTTGTGGGGAAACAAGCAAGGAATTTTTCTGTGAAGTAGTATAGAGAAGCTGCTGAATTCACTCAGCGAGAGATGGATTAATAGATTGGCTTTAGTAACAATGGATTAGTCCATTAAGATGAGAATCTGTAAATCAGGATATTTGGTAAATAATTGAAATAATCTGTTGGAAAAAGCTGTTATTTTAGAATCTGATTGTAAATTGAGATGAAAACCTTCACTTTTTAGTTGTTGGCATTTTGACAAGATCTGCTGATGATATATATATATATATATATAGTTTAGAGAGCTTTACAGCTTTAAACACAGAACATTGAAAAAAATTTTTTTGTTTCACTTCAGTCACTTATTTACCAATATCTGTTTATGTAATTTACATAATTTTCTTCAATGATTTTCTTTGCTTTACTTATACTTTGTTATTATGGTTCTATGTGTGAATTTTCTTTGTTTCATATATATATATATATATATATATATATATATATATATATATATATATAGTGTAGAAAGCTTTACAGCTTTATAAAAAATATATCATCTCAGTCTATTACAGTTATTATTTTCAAATATCTCTGAATGTTATTAATGTGCCATTTTCAGATAGTTTAACTTTTTACATAGAATTTAATATTGTATTATGTGTGAATTCTTCTTGTTGAGATAATCTGTTGCTTACTATGTAATGATTTTCGGGATTTAAAAATAAATTAGTTACATTAACATGGATCCCCAGTGGAGTTGATTAAATAATGCCTCCCCTTAAACTATGATGTAATTATTTAGCTTGCTATGTTATTTTTCAAGCTATATCATAATATATGTACTTTGTTACTTTATACAGGGCATTACCATAATGTAATATATATGGATGTTATTTTATACTACACATCATTTTTTTTTTAAACAAAAGGCTCACTTATTAAGGCTACCCAGCAAAAAGATTTGATGATGAGAGCTCAGTGAGTATAACAATGAATGTAACTTGTTGTGGTCATGTCATTTTTGTTGAGTGTTTACCCATGTGAATATTACATTTGTCATGTTGGATTTTAGTCTCAGACTGCAGCAAACCAACTAATGATATCACTTTTTTGAATACAAGAAAATCAAATGAAGTTCTTTAAATATTTGTGTCAAATTCATTCGTTAAATTTGATTCAAAGATCAGTAACTGGATTATGCACATCTTACACCAATTCCATCAATATTTTCTATTACTTTTAACTAAATTAGCTTTTTATAGATAGCTAAATTGAGAACCATGCAACGTACACATGAAAGAATCAAGCTGGGCCTCACATGGAGAGACCACAAGACAGCACAGTACATCTGGGAAAAGACAAGAGTCAGGGACATCATAGAATCCATTAAAAATCTCAAATGGCGGTGGACTGGCCATGTTGCAAGAATGGCAGACAACCAATGGACATCACGACTCACGACATGGATCCCCTGAGATCACATGTGCAACCGAGGCCGGCAAAATATTAAATGGAGAGATGAGCTAGAAGTACTGGCTCTGCAACACCCACAATAGAGAAGTGTGGCAAATCCTGGGAAAGGTCTATGTCCAACGATGGATGTTAAAAGACAGATGATGATGAAGATGGAACCAAGTAGCACTCCAGTAGTTTGTAATACCAAATTGACTTTTTTTATCCATATACTGCAGACATTTGTTATTTAGCATTATTTGTTCAAACTGCCATCTCGCCCATTTATCAGTTAGGACCAGAGCCAAATGTTTTCCCCCTTCCTTGGTTTTAGCTAATTCAAAGATAAGGCTTATATCCATCAGTTTTGGTTTCTTAACCAAATAGAAATACAAGTTTGTTTTGTCAAAAGCTACATCATCCAAGTTATTTATTTGATATACATTTTTCATTTCTTCTATTTTACTATACTCTCATAAACATATTCTTTAATCTTCATTATTATTTCATCATGGTCAACCTGAAAAGTTTCAAAAGGACTAAGATGTTTAGTCATGACTATTAAATTGTCTAAAAATCTTTGGTGTCTTGATTGACTATTCTTATCACCAAAGAAACAATCCTGGGCATGAAGTCAATAAATCTAAGTGTGGCATGTGCGATCCTTACATATTCTGATAGTATAGTTCCATAAAGAATATATGATGAAATATTTTTTGTTCTAAAAGACATGAGTACAATATGGAATGAAAATGAATCAAACATTTTATAGACAAACATTCAATTTTCGATTTTAATATCCAAATCTAGGAATGTTGTGTGCATTCTGTTATGTTCACATTTCAGCTCCAGATCTTCAGGGTAAATAGAACTATATATGTGAAGTGTTATGTGAACTAAAATGAAAGTACCATAATATCCATATTCCCTTTTTAAAGTAGTCAATTAGTAGGTGCAATCAAGTGCAATGATGATTACCTTCAAGGATAGAAGTGTGAATAATGTCACTTGTACAATTGTTGTGAACATAAAACCTTTCAGAATATAAGTAAGATTACTGCAACCAAGCCACAAGGGAGATTGCTCTTGTCAAATGTATTGGACTCAAAACTGCTCCATAACTTGGGAACTATTTCTATTGATATTTGGACCATCCTCATCTTGGTTATTTTTTGTATGGAAAACAACCAAGATGAGGATGGTCCGAATATCAATAGAAATAATAATAATACCTCATCTCAAAAATTCAGAGATATACTAACTTGGGAACTATCAAAGATAGAAGCCTGCGTTTTTCATCATTTAATAACATGTCTCTAACATTAAGATTTATTCTGAATGAAACAAGTTTGATGGTTTTCAGTACTCTGAGAATTATGGTGTTTTTTCTGAAGCAAGTAATTTTGGTAATCCTTGCTTATACAGATATAAAATATGGTAATTAATCACAGCATATAAGCGCCATTATTCTACATCCATATAAGCAAGAATCATCCCATATTCAGTGTATTGCAGGAACAAATGAAGATTTTCTAAATATGTTTCGCTAAACAAGGGAACACCAAGAAGGGAGTTAAAACCATTTTTGCAAGTATTTACTAAGTACTAAAACTTGTCCACGTGATAGTAAATATTTCTTGTTTACTTTCATTGTGTAAGCGAGGGAGCATTATATGATCACTTTTCGTGAGAATTTGTAGGAAAAATGAAATTGGAAAAGAAAAATTTCTGAGAACATTACCTGGGACAGCCATTGATTGTATAGCCAATTTGACAGAGGGATCATCAAGGTCTTACCTGTGGCCCTTTAGCAGGAGAGAGAGGAAGAGAGGGAATTATAAAAAGTCAATGCTTCTTTAGATTTCTCTGTATGATAAGTGAAACATTTGGCAAAATCCCAAACAATATTATCAAATAGATTGGCCGAACATTCCCTGAATGGAACCCCTCCAAATTCCTCACCCTCAGTATTATACTTATCTTTATTTTATATCTAGGTTTTATGATCCTTGGTCTCCTCTTCCCCCACCCATGGATTACATCCAAGATTTGCTGGTCTGATATCAGCTTTATTCTAAGACCTCATTTGCATCACACTACTCTGTCGGAGCTTTCTGATTAGATTGCTCATTCATAACTAAGATTTAATCCTTAAATTCATTCAAAAAATTTTAAAATGTCAATTCAAGGGGTGTTACTTCGGATCAAAGTTAGTTCCCTCGCACCTTCAGGTAAATTTTTTATATTTACGAAAAATTAAATTCATGAAACAGTTCAATTTTTTTCCCAATTCTATGGAGCAGTTGATGAGTTAAAGGGGTGATTCTTTTCTTATTTGAGGATGCTGGAACAAGCACTTAATGCCTTATGAGATCTTGAAGGATTTATTTTTGTTGGTGAATGGAAAGGCAAGGGTAAATGAAAAGCAAATGGAGAATGAAGAGGTGAAAGAAAGTTGAATGAAGCATGAAGGGTGAATGGAGCATGGAGGGAGTGAATGAAAGGTGAATGACATTTGAAAAGGGTGGGGGATTGGTAAAGAAAAATTCAAGGGGTAGAAGAAGGGTGGATGAAACATAAAAGGTTTAAAGGAGGGTGAATGAAAAATGAAATGGTAGAAGATTGGTGAATAAAACATGAACCGGTGAAAAAAAAGTGAAGGAAAGATAAAGGGGTGAATGAAGTATAAAGGGTGAATGATTCATGAAAGAGTGGGAGAAAGAAAGGTGAATGAAACATAAAGGTTGAATGAAATATAAAAGGGTGAATGAATCATGAAAGTGTGAATGAATCTTAAAGGGGTGAAAGAAATGTGAATAAAACATGAAAGGGTAAATAAGAGATAGAAGGGTGAATGAAATCATAAAGTGAATAGAGAGTTAGTGAAAGTGTGATTGGAGCATGAAGGGGTGGAGGAGTGGTGAATAAAACATGAATGGATGAATAAAGGGTGAATGAAATATGAGTGAATGAAGGATGAATGAAACATGGAGGGGTGAATAAAGGGTGAATGAAACATAAAAAGTAAATGAACATGAAGCGGTGGGGGAGGGTGAATGAAATATGAAATGGAGTAAGAAGGATGAATAAAACATGGGTGAGTGGAGGGTGAATGAAATATGAAAGTGTAAATGAAGGGTGAATGGAGCCTAGCATTGAGAGAAAGAGAGAATGAAACATTGAAGGGTGAATGAAACATGGAAAAGTGAATAAAGGGTGAATGACACATGAAAGGTAAAAGAAACATGAAGAGGTGAAGGAAGGGTGGATGAAACATGAAGAAGTCAAACAAGGGTGAATGGAAGTGAATGAAACGTGAATGGAGCATTACCGTGAAAAAAAAGTGAGAATGAAACATGAGTGTGAATGAAGAGCAGATGAAACATAGGAGGGTGAATGAAGGGTGATTGGAGCATGAAAAGGTGGAGGATTGGTGAATAAAACATGAAGGGATGGATAAAGGGTGAATGAAATATGCAGGGGTGAAGAAAGAGTGAATAAAATATGAAAGGTGGATGAGACATGAATGAAACATGAAGAGGTGAAAGAAGGATAAAAGAAACATGTATAAATGGAGGTTGAATGAAGCATGAGGATGAGGAGGAAGGGAGAATGAAACAAGAAAGGATGTATGAAGAGTGAATGATACATCAAGGGTGAATGCAACTTAACGGGTGAATAAGACATGAAGGATGAAAGAATCATTTCATCCAAATATTCATATTTTTTTCTTTTCTTAAGAAAAGTTATTTTTGTGATAAACATTTACAATAAGAAAACATTATTTCTTGAATTCTTATTCTGAATTTTAAGATCATTGTTTGCTGAGTTGGAGATGATCAGAAGAAAACTTAAAAACGGGATGATCAATGATATATTTACTTCTCGTCTCTTGCCTTCTGTTGGGCAGTGATCTCTAAAAATGTCTGAATTATTCAGAAAACAAGCAAAAATACTCCCAGATACTAATTAAAAGATCAATTTATCATAGAATTACACTGTGAATTCAACTCCCCAGCTTGAAACTAACTGGGATGTTGGGATTAGAAAAAAACAAGAATAAGTTTTTATAGATATAACAAAGAATAAATGTTTGAATTTCCTGTCTTCTAGCTCCAATATTGCTGCCTGTACATATGATTACATATACACAGCCAGGCAGACCAGCTTAAAACCTGCAAATGCTTTTAGTGATCTTAAATCTTTATACAAATATACATATATATATATATATATATATATATATATATATACATATATATGTATATATATATATGTGTGTGTATATATATATGTGTGTATATATATATATATATATATATATATATACATATATATATATGTATATATATATGTATATATATATATGTGTGAATATATATATATATAATTATATATATATATGTGTGTATATATATATATATGTGTGTATATATATATATATATATGTGTGTATATATATATATATATATATATGTGTGTGTATATATATATATATGTGTGTGTATATATATATATATATATGTGTGTGTATATATATATATATGTGTGTGTATATATATATATATATATATGTGTGTGTATATATATATATATGTGTGTGTGTATATATATATATATATATATATATATATATATATATATATATATATGAATTTCGATGCTTGTTTCTGTATTTGTTTGCATGTGCATGCCGACAGCAAAAAATTAGATAAATTTCACCCCTTTGATCTGTTCCGACAAAGACAATTCATGTAGTGAATCTTACTCTGTTTCTTGTGACTTCAATTTCAAAGAAGTATTTTCCAAACATGTCTATAACATAAATAATACATCTATAATATATAGCTTCATGCAGTATTTTACAAGCTAAAAGAAAAGGTAAGAAAGAAAGAAGACTAAGAACCAACATGACTGCTGCTTCCCTTGATACTGTTTTGTGTGCTTATCTCTCTGTCATCGTAGACTTTACTACCCCACCTACACTCTTTGGGCAGTGATACAAAGTTACATAGACCACTGCATTAGATGGGCAAGATTAAAGGTACTGACATGGGTCATGTATGAAGGCTACACCAATGGAGGTAAAGGGCTGAAAATTTCAACAATTACTCCACATTATATTCAGAAAAAACACTCTTTTTAAAATTATTTTGAAATTACCCCCGAAATAAGTTTTTTAGTAATGGGTCAATTTACAATGTAAGATTTTGCAAATTTTTTTCCTTCATTTGTATTTGACAGTATTCATGCTTGTTTTTAAAAAAGATTCATACTTTTTAATGATCCAAGAAAAGGCAAGAGAAGAAACTTATTCATTGATTGTCTTTTTTGGATTTTTTTTTTATTGCTTTCCAAAAAAGTTGGTTGCAAGACATTTTCTACCAACTAACAAACCGGTTCAGTTTTTTGATTGACCTGTTAGGTAAAATGAGTGAAGATATTGTTGATTATGATTTATATCTAATAGACTTGGAACGTTAAGATCATTTGGCCAAAACACTATTGCTAGTAAGCTTTATGAGAATTGACAGTCATATTTTTTGTGTTATTAAGCTGGTATAAACAAACAGACAATTTCTTTACTGACAGAAAGATTAAGTCTGGCTTTAAATCAAAGCATTATAGTTTTCTTCAAAAATGTTTGCATATTACTGAGGTTTAAGAATGGCTCTGTCTTTTTTTAAAAATTATTTGAATCCTGAATCAAATCTCAAGAACCATATAAAAATTTTGGATTTCGGAATCAAGGGAAATAAGTTTTGATAAAGATTACTTCCTGTTGAACTTTCTTTTTCTACTCGATTCACAGAAAAGTTCTACTATTTTTTTCTTGTCCGCTGAAGAGTTTCAGCATAAATTTCAAGTGGTATTCAGTGGTCCATGAATTTAAGGGTCAAAATCCTCATGCATGCAAATGCTAAACTGTTGTAAATCTTAGAAAATATACTTTCATTAAGAAGGGAAGATTTGGTTTAAACCAGTGGGAAGCCCCCTCCCCTCTCTCAACATGACCCCCCCTCCTCTCTCTCAACATGACCCCCCTCCTCTCAAATAGATTTGATTAGTAGCCCGATGGAAACCATCACATTATCAACATCTTTTGGCCGCATACAGCCGTGTGGGTGATCAATGAAAATTAGAAAAAAAAGGTGATCAATGATTCAATTACTCCTCTCACCTTTTGTTTGGCAGTTATCCCTGAAAAGTCTGAATTTTCCAAAAACAAGTATGAATGCTGCTGGATCCAGACTACAGGACCAATTTAGCACAAAATTGCATTGTAAATTGCACTCCCTCAAGTTATTTCTGACTGGAATTTTCCAATTTTTTTCTTTCTAGACATAAGGAGTGAATATTTAAATTTCTAGCCTTCTAGTTACATTGGTGTGACCTATGCACATGATACATACATACATAGTCAGGGGGAAAGAATTACTAAAAAAAACAAAGAAACCTATCTTGACTATGTTGACATTTTTAGTATATGGTTTCAAATTCCTACTGCAATTTAGTGCCTAGTAACAATGAGTAGCAATAAACAGGACACCAGTATATTCAAATTACAAGATGCTGGTCAGACTGCATGAAGGATATGCAAGCAATATCTGGTCTCCACTCACCAAAAAATACTGAGAAATACTAGAGAGGTTACTGAGAAGTGCTATTGAACTTGTACTACAAATTACAAAGATGTGCCATATGAAGACAGACTGAAGACTGTAGCTTCCCACTGTACAATACATAAGGTTGAGAAGTGACCTGATACACATTTACAAAATGACATACAGAATGGTTGAAAAGGACACAGATAAGATATACAAACAGAATAAACCCAGGCTATAAAAAGCACTAAGAACAACAAACAGAGTTCACGGTCACAAATATCAAATACATCACCATCCTGGAAGTACAGACAGATTTATGACATTGAGACCCCATTCATACAGGAATTCTCTATCAGACAAAACAGTAAACTCTATTTCTATTTACATATCCAAAAACAACCTATCAAAAGAGACGAGCTTACCACACAAGTATAAAAATTCCAAAGATACACACACCTTAAATGCCAACCCCTATGACATCCGTTCGATGAATCTTCAGTTGGTACTCTTTATGATAACTTTATTGCTTAAGCACTGGGAACAAATATTGATAATTAAGGCTGCAGACAATCTATTGATAATTGGGCAATCATTTCATTCTTGATTAGTCCATTTATTATATTTAACAAAGAAGAACTTGTGAGACGTGGAAATTCTATGGTGTATTTTTATGATTAATAAATAGAACAGAAACTAGGATGATTTGTGTTCTTGGTAATTCTTTTAGAGTCTTTCAAAGCAAATAAAATCTTTCTTTCTTTCTTTGTAGTGGATAGAGTTCATGTATATTATCATCCATTATCTATTGGAAAGCAATACCATCGATGATAAATGTTCTTTTATTGAATAGGAAGGTATTATTGAGTAGGTTGTATGTTAGACATTGGAGGAGTGTTCCAAAAGTTGAACTTGACTATGATCCCTTTGATAGTGATTCTAAATCATTGTTTCATTTCATTGCTTTACTATGATACATTACGAATTTATACGTATATATATATATATATATATATATATATGTGTGTGTGTGTGTGTGTTTTCACAAGATTGGAATAATTAGATTGCTCTCAATATTTTCTTATGATTTACAACAATGCACCGGTTCACTTAGCTTGGATGTCAAAGACTTTGAAGAACCTCATACAGTCTATTCATCAGACCTTGCTGTGTGTGATTTTCACCTGTTTCCAAATTTGAGGCACCATTTCAAGGGTAGACATTTCTCTTGCAATGAAGAGCCTGGGTCAGCTACAGAATGGTGGTTAGTTTGGCAGGACAAACAGTTCTAATTAAATGGTATAAATTAGTTGTGTGAGTGATGAAAAAATGTATTGAATTTAAGAATGACTTTGTTGACAAATAAATATATTTGTAAAAAATGAAATAAAAATATTCTTTTCCTATCGTCATGACATTAAGTATATTGGACCCAAATCTTTTGGAACACACCTAATAGCAATGTTTGTAAAAGTAAAAAATGTATGTTTGTCTTGATTGACTTGGATTCCTATTGGATCTTGGTGTACACCTTTCAAAGCAAATCTGGAGGCTCCAAACAGCTCCTAGTGAATTGATTACGGTATATTTTGATTGGTATTAAAATATACTGTGGTACTTTCGTATTGGTTGATTTAGTTTGAATTTGAATTAGTGCCTGGCAAATTTTTGCCAAGCTGCTGGAATCTCCTTCTTGTATTTATAAGTGTTTTTAAAGTTTTTTTTTATCATTTGCAATTTTGGCTTTCTAGCAATGATTTCTAGCTGCATCAAATACCTGGGCTTTGATATATTTTGCCCGCTCAAGGATGTTCTGAAAAAGTATCTACAAGCTTTAAATGTCTGATGACTGGTTATGGGAAGTATAATAACCCTATAAATTCAAGGAGTTATTTGGACTATTGAACTCCTTCTTTATGTATGTGCTTCTAACAAGACATTTAGGCTGATCTATTCTATGGCCTTCTTCAGGTGAAATATCTGAAAGTGATGGTGGTGAACAGAATATTCTAATGCTGGCTGCACTACAACACAGGATTTGGGTAATGTTGGTTATTCTTTTTTCCCTTGTTAGGCCTGGATTGCTATACCTTGTTTGTGTTGAATAGCGGAAATCACATTAAGTTGAACTCTGCACTTGTCTGACATATCATTGCAATATTCTGTCAACTGCCATCATTGGAATATTTCATTCACAACTGTCACATTTGGATAGTATACCTGAGGAAGGCCATTGAATGGATTGGCCGAAACTTTGTGTTAAGAACGCAAACAACAAAGAGATCATGTGGTCAAAAAACTCTTTGACTGATAACAACCCCCCTCAAAACTATAGACAACACTATAAGTAGTTCTAGATAAGTAAAATTAGTCGTGTACCTAGGTTAGCCAAATAAGAATGAGATTACTGCACTTAGATAATGATAAAAGTAAACAAAACTCTGTAGATTATACACTTCTCAATTTTGACTTTTAAAACTGCAACAACACTTTTTGTATTATACATGCATAAATATAATGGTTTATATGTTCAAATGAAAGAGAAAACTATCTGTATTGGAATTTCAAATAGTAATTTTCTACTCACAAACTTATGCTTCCAGGGTCAACCAAGGGTGTCAAGTGTTAGGTGGGGCCTGTCATGCATCTTAGAAATTCTTATTGAAATGGGAAAACTGGAGAATGAATAAAACTAGTCAAAATGTAAAGGCTGATTTTTTAAGGATATTTTTACCTGATTATTGTGATGAACTTTTTATTCCTGAATATTTTTTTTCACTTTGAAATATAAATAAATAAATTGATAAATAAGATAATACTATATTTATATGGGTACCAAAAGTCAGCCTGCCCAGGGTGAGAGGAATTCTTGGGATGACCCTATATGTTAAATGCAATAACACCATATTCTTAATTTCAAAGAACTTTACAAAAGCAATACTCCTCGTGAAAAAATATCTTTCTTCTGGCTCCACATTCCCGTCTATGTTGGATTCAATAACTTTAACTGTTACATTTTTAAATGTCAATAAAAAAGGCAACATAATTCTGCTGCCAAATATTCGTTGCAACGAATTGCCTCTCTTGCATTGTGGGGGAAGTACAACAGCAAAAACACCAAATCGTTAAAGTGGAGTTTTCTTTATGTTTTACTGGAGAATATTTTATTTGCTTTTACAGAAAAATAAAAAAGTTTGTACATTTAATATTGTCAGCATTTCTTTAGGTTGGAAAATGCATCAACTGAATGAAAGCATTTTGAGTTTGGAAAGGTTAGGAAAAAATATGCAGAAGAAAAAGTTTTATGATGTAACTATCTTACTCATTCTAGATATTGTTATGAACAGGGATGTAGTGCTGCCAGCACCTCTGAAAAAAAAGCCAAAATGGAAGAAAAAGACCAAACACATTTCCAAACATTGCTAATGGTTGCTGTCCTCCCCTGTTACATTTTGTCTCTTCCATAGTATGATATATATATATATATATATATATATATATATATATATATATAGTGAAAAGATATATAAAATGGCAAAAATCTTGTTAGTTCAGATACCAAAAAGTTAGCACTGATCGATCCTCTGGTTACACATCTTCTTCAAATAATATTGAGTGGAGTTTTCCCAGAAAAGCACCTAACCTTGACTGTGTGATTTAGGAATTTTCTGTTATTAAATTCAGGAGGTTAAATCTTTCAATTCTGATTTTATCATTGTTAACATTTAATTTTTTCTCTATTTTTTCTAAAAAAAATTGAAGTAAAAAAAAAAAATAACCCTTACAACTGGGGAAAATCTATTTTTCACTTTGGATTGAGGTGCACAGTGGCTGTGCAGGTAACTTGCATGGAGTATGGACTCAGTGAGATGACTTCAAAATGGTTTGGACAGCTTGTATTCACTGAGCACTGATATCCTTAGGAAAAGCATGAATCCAACTATGGTTAAAATAGCACTGGGAGAAGTGAGTGACTCCCCATCTGCCTCTATATCTATTTTACATATTGAATGACCCGACTTAGTGGTAATGCTATATATGGGCCTGAAGCTGTAGTCAGCATGAGGACACTACTTACTTACTATCAATGTAATACTATAGTTACATTTGCATTTTCAAAAGAAATTGGGAATAATCACTTTTTTGTTTAGGATTGAAAGAAACAAAAAATTATGATTCAACCCTTTTATTTGAAATAAGGTAGAAATTGGAAAACATGTCTTTGGAGTTATCTGGATTATTAACTGCATACATATTTTTCCTTTTATGAAAATAATCTATAAAATGGTAGAAAAAGATAATCAGCACAAAGAATGATTTAGTTTGAAGCAGGAAGATAATCCCCTGAATTGGTTCAAGAAGCTCAGACTATAATGGGATAGACATTGGAAAAAATGTTAGATGATACAGAAAATACTACTTTATTTGAAAATAATTTGGATAAAAATTTTGAAAGCAATCAAATTTTTAAATTTAATTATTTCCATTAAAGTAGAATAAATAGTGCTTAATATACATGTGTCAGGTGATTCATTTCCCAAATTTTTAGTATATATATGTGCAGTAATTTTCCATTCAAACATATATTATTGAAAACAACAGACTAACTAAAAAAAACTTGTTTGCAAACAAGAAAAACTGACTAACAAACAAATTAAATAGATAAGCGTTGTCTATATATATATATATATTTATATATATATGATTTTTGTCTTCTAAGAATGACTCTTGTTTATTCTGAAAGTTCAAAATAAAACAAAAAAAAGATTTATTTATAAGATTTCATATTCATGAGTAATGATGTTTTTGTTTCTTTGAGGGCAATGTTTATTAATATTTGAAACAAGGGGGGAAAAAAAAAGAGTAAAAAAAATAGATGGAAAAGTGATAACAATCATTTTGGATTCTTCCAGCGAGACATATTTTTTTATTCTCTATGATTTTTCATTCCGTATTCTTTTCTTATTCCCACATTTAAACTTATTCATTGTTTAATAAATGGAATAATGTTCCGTGTTTCCTTTGCGTGTTTTTACATAAAAGTCTATTATGCTTAAAATAAAATTTCATTCAGATACAAAATTGCTCTGAGTGCACAACAAAGGCAAACAATGAGCATTTATCAAAAAATACGTTTTTGTATTTTCAAACTTGTATCGATATCTGCGTAAAAGAAATCTCAGTTTCGTAGAAGAATATTCCGAGATACTGTTACATAAAGATAAACACACAGAAACTCACAGTACACTAGACAGACTCACACACACACATATACATGGGGTCTTGTGAAGTCCATATGCAGTTTGAGATTTTCATGACTTTGTACACATGATAGATTCAAACTGTAAATAGGGTGAGGTAAAGATAAAGTGTCTATCTCTGAAGTGACAGCTCCCAATGGAGTATGGATCTGGTGACGAATTCCTAGTTTCTGTTGAATGAATCAGCTCAGTGATTCTTGCAAGTCTCAAGTCTAGTCAAGACCTGGATTTATTTATCTAGCGTTCTTATTCTTTTTTATTTAAGATAGATTTGGTAGCTGGAGAACAAAATTTCAGACTAAATTTGTTCAATTGTTGGGTTACTGTAGAGTGGCACACCTCATTGCTGAGATCAGCTTTGATTTGCCTTGAACTTCAAAAAAGTTTTGTTCTATCATGCTATTTCAGAACTCTCAAAGTTAAACACTGCAGTGAGGGACATGATATCAGTTTTCATTGTGACAATTTGTTGATAAAGGGCTGCAGTCATTTAGTGAAGTTAATATTGCCACACGACTGGGAGAAATTTCTAGAACGTGATAAAAAACAAAATCTTTCTCTTATTTTATCCATCGTATTTCTTTTCAAAAGAATATATTTTTAAAAATATATTATCTTCCTCAACCACTTTTGATAAGAGCTTTTTTGTACATGAAGTATATACCGAGAGCTATGGTTTCTATAAATTTAAAAATCCTGTGCTAACAACTATCAATAAGAACTACATTTATATAAATTTTCTTGTTTTGGACGGTACTTTTAATGGTACAAGTTTAGCTTCAGGTATCCAATATTTTGCATGTACTTTTGAATGCTCACCAAGAACGCAACAGTTGTTTTTCTGTATCAGCCATCATGATCGCTTCCTTTTGATTTCAAAAATAATTCTTTGATCTTTTCTTTATTGAGGCTTTTCCAATTGTTTCTCTTCCTCCGTTTTCTCACCTCAAAATAGTGTTCGTGATTAATGGTTCTATAAATTAATCACGTCTCTTCTTTTGCTTTATGAGTAAAAAAGCAAGAATAGATATTTTTGGAAACTGTACAATAAGTTTAGTAATTGGTAAATCGTCTTTTAGTTCATACCCTAAGCCAAAGTAATCATTTAAATTTCATTGATATTCTACTATTAATCTTTTTTTTCACCCAGTAAAAATATCATAAACATGAAAAATATTTTGTGCTGAATTGAGAATGTGAGCTTGAAATCTTCAGTATTGAAATCATGAGACAACAGGAGATGATCATTCTTAATATCAAATGGAGAGATTACAAGATAGCACATTATATTGAGGAACGAATAGAAGTCAGATTTATCATGAAAAAACATTAGAAAATTCAAATCACAATGGGCAGGTATTGTTGCTAGAATGTCAGACAACCACTGGACAGCAAGACTCACAACATGGATACCGAGAGATCACATGCAAAAGTGTGGCCAGCAAAAAAAAAGATGGCTGGACAATTTAGATAAGTTTAGAAAGTATAGGGTTCTGTTTCTTTTATATATATATATATATATATATATATATATATATATTGTTATCAGTTATTGGAATGATGGTTGGTATATGTAGTTCTGGTTGAAGGATGGGTGTCCAATGTGTTTAAGGCTCACAGGTGGATGTCAGTGGAAGGTTGAAGGAAGAAAGGTGAATGGAAAAAATGCGTACCAAGTATGAATCAAAATAAAAAGGACACATACAAGATGGACAAAAAAGATGTACATTTAATACATCAACATTTATGATGATACAAGACTGAAATGGAAATAGATATGATGAAAATATATATATGACTGTGCTAAGAGAAGATGAGAGATAGCTTCTGAGCAAAAGGTGGGAGCTTTGTTGCCATGATTTTTGCTATTGTCAGAGTCAGAGTGGAGGTGCCTGAACTGATTTGAATCCATAAAGCTTGGAGCGTATCAAGGGATAGTAATGGAGACGGAGTATGGTATATATGCCTAGCAGCCAAGTTGTGAGCAATGTATTTGGGATTGTGTATGAGCCATTCTTTGACTCAGGAAAACACACAATGGACAGACTCAGTAAGACAGAAAACATATTTGCTTTAATCCATGTGCACTTTTCAAAATAAGGAGAATTAGGAGACAGATCATTGTGACTATCGGGTAGTAAAAAGCATTGCCATTTCATTCATGAGAGTTGGAGCTGTATATGCATTTGGAGCTAATAGTGAGGACATGGTTGAGGAGCTGTGCATACGTGAAATGTTTCTAGATTGGTGAAGTGAAATGGGCAACGTTAGTACAGAGATTGGTCATGGTGAAAAAATGGTGAAGTCCAGATTGGCCAAGAGGCTGGTGAAATGAAAATCATTTTAAAGATGAGGAAAGAGAGAGAGAGAATGACTGGCTAGAAGCGCTGGGGCAAAAGGGTGTTCTCAGCTAGAATTGCAGAGGCCAATAAGCATCTGAACATTTGTTCTAGGCTTTTATAGAGAGATATCTTAAAAGGATTTTGTACCTAATTCTCAACTAAAAGTATAGGGGTGGCCTCAAAACCATTGACACTATTACAATGAGATATCTTTGGGAAGGTCAATATCTAAGCTATGGATGTTAAAAGGCCATTACTGCTGCTGATGTCAGGTGACCTTTAATGTTGGTATGGTATTTGATATTTTATCAGCTTTAAAAATTTTTCAAAGTCTATAAGCATTTTCAGCAACATAAAACCTACCCATATCCTTTGATAAGAGCTAATCTTCAAGAGAGTATACATGTTGGGTGCCTCACTACTGTGACCTTGTGTCAAACTAGGCTGAACTTAGTAGATATCAAATATATCCTGCTTCAGTATATAATGTATATACACTTTAGTTGGACATAAGGCTACAGTAGTGAGGCACCTGGTGAAGACCAAACCCATTACCATAGTAATAGTTAGCATCACAGGCTTGTTAACTAATATTACATTGATTGTGAAAGTTGGGATTTTGTGAAATTACTAAAATATTAACATGTATACAGTAGTAACAAGAGAAATCAATATGCAGTCTCCAAAAGCTGACTGTATGAATTGAAATTTCAAACAAAAGCAGTTGAAGTATTCTGTTGAATATAGACAGCATTTGGTAAAGTTAATGACTATACTGCTTTAAAATGTTTCAGGAGGTTTTCAATTGGAAATGAGTTACTCAAAGATGCACCTTATAAAATGATGGCAAGTAAATATTGAAGATGAGGAACGGAATATTTGAGTTGAAAGTGTTTAGAATGCTATGTAATATTTCAACCATTTTCTTTGGCCTATGAAGATGAATTCTCTGAGGAATACTCCTTTGTAGAATTAAGCAGTTTTGGTTCAAACTGAAATGATGTGTTGTTTGTTGAGAAATGTAAGCGTATATTTTTAGTACTGTTGGTATATAAACTTCTGTCAAATATAACCATGGAATACATGCAAAAGAAATGCAAACAAAAACAGATATTTTTCTATGAAAATATAAACATTTAATTATAATCAAAAGAGAGTATTTGAAGAATAAAAGAAATATGCACGTTACAGAACATCAAAATGATTGATGCAGTAAACACAATAATGAACATATGTAATCAAAACATGAAAAATGTAAAGAGAAGATAAAAATGTGCACAATGAGAATTTAGCTTTGAAGCAGATTGAAAGGATATTAAGACTGGAGTTTTACATCAGCTTAATGCAGATTGGTGAATGCTCAACAGGATATTCACAGGTTTGCTTTTATAAACAATTCATGGACAGTACAAAGCATAGCAACAGCAAAAAGCTATCAGCTAAAATGGCTAGCTATTCGTGGTAGTTTTATCTTTTATATTTTTCCTTTGGAGCTTATTTTGAGAGCTATCTTGTTCTAACTTTGTGAGAAGGTGTGTCTACGTTTATACTAAATTTATTGCAAATTTAGTACTTTTATGTGTAATGAGAAATATATAAAATCTTATTTTTGTCCAACTTGGACTCAGTAAAAAGTTGATCACAAGTGAATATCACTGTTACAAATGTAATCCAGTTCAAACTTGTCAGATACTAACATTAAAGTTCAACATAAGAAATAAAACTATACGTCTGTATCTGCACTGTGTCAGAAAGAGATACACAGTATGAAAATAAGTACCTTATCCACCCAATAGAAAGAACAAATGGAAACATATATATATATATATATATATATATATATATATATAGACTGTTTTCTAACAGACATCTTAAGGATATTTGCTTGAGTATTTATTTTTCTTAAGTGGAATATTTCAAAGGTTGAAAACCAAAGTTTAAATATATTCCCTTCAGTTTTTATTTTGATGATGATGATGATGATGATTCATTTAACTGTTCAAACTTGATTGATTCATGTGTGTATACATTCTCTCTACGCAAATGAAAATTTAATTATCCCTTTAACTGAGAAAAAAAACCAAAAAACAAGAAACAACTTTGATTTTCGTTAGAAGGAAAAATATTGGCTTGAAAAGAGAATTTTCCCTCGACTCAAAACATTCCTCTTTCAAAACATCCAAGTCTTTCACTCTTGAGACAACAGTTTGCTTCAAATGAGTTTGAAAAATAAAAATCTTTACCTTTCCTCATTATCAACTGCATATCATCAAACAGTTCTAATTCAATTGTTTATTTTGTGTTGGTAAGAGAATACTTGAAGATTTTATCAAAATCAGCTACAAAGATTAATAGAAAGCAAGTCTGGTTATTCACTTAATAGAAACTATCAAATGATCAACCTCTTCTGGCAGCATGCCGTGTTGGAGATGATCAATGTAAAAATTTGAAAACATTCAAAGAATAAGTTGTTAGAATCGATAAAGTTTGACAGATCTTACTGGTGGACTACTCTTCAGAGAACTTGACTTTCTGATAGATCAGTAACAGACGAAACACAAATTTCTAGATAAAAGTGACCACATTTTTCTTTATTTCACACATATACATGATATGAGAAAAAACGTTTTTGATTACGCTCAACCCAACCTTGCGAGAGCGGCAACTCTCTTCACTGTCCAAGGGTGATAACTCAAATATATGCAAATATATAAATAGATTGTTAATACCTGCATGAGTTACTTTCTGATCTTTTGTTGACCAAAGATCACCAAAAAAACCTAAATTTTCTAAGAATACTTTAGAACATAAACTAAAAGACCAATATAGCATATTCTGACATTGTAAATTGAACCCTTCCTTACTAAAAACCTATATAGATTAGGAAATTCTCAATAAAAGTCTTCACTGGAAATTATAAAGGGGTAAATGTTTAAATTTTAAGTCCGCTAGCTTTGTTGGTGTGGCCTGTATGCATGAAACATACATTCTTACAAAGTCAGCCAAACCACCTTAAAAGCTGAAGAAACATTTTTATATTAACTATAAAGCTCTCAAGGAGAGATATGAAATATACAACTACCACGAATAGCTAGCCATTTTAACTGACAGCTTTTTGCTGTCACTATGCTTTGTACTGTCCATGAATTGTTTATAAAAGCAAACCAGTAAATATCCTGTTGAGCATTCACTAATCTGCATTAAGCTGATATAAAACTCCAGTCTTAATATCCTTTCAATCTGCTTCAAAGCTAAATTCTCATTGTGCACATTTTTATCTTCTCTTTACATTTTTCATGTTTTGATTACGTATGTTCATTATTGTGTTTACTGCATCAATCATTTTGATGTTCTGTAACATGCATATTTCTTTTATTCCTCAAATACTCTCTTTTGATTATAATTAAATGTTTATATTTTCATAGAAAAATATCTGTTTTTGTTTGCATTTCTTTTGCATGTATTCCATGGTTATATTTGCCAGAAGTTTATATACCAACAGTACTAAAAATATACGCTTACATTTCTCAACAAACAACACATCATTTCAGTTTGAACCAAAACTGCTTAATTCTACAAAGAAATATTCCTCAGAGAATTCATCTTCAGAGGCCAAACAAAATGGTTGAAATATTACATAGCATTCTTAAAACATTCAACTCAAATATTCCGTTCCTCATCATCAATGTTTACTTGCCATCATTTTATAAGGTGTATCTTTGAGTAACTAATTTCCAATTGAAAACCTATTGAACCATATATAAACAGATTGTTAACACTAATATAGTGGCCTGTATGCATGAAACATACATACAAACAAAGTCAGCCAGACTGAGTTGAAAGCTAAAGAAACATGTTTATATTAACTATGTTGATATGAACAGTTTTGGTTGACAGTTTCTAATAAAGAAAAGTCAAATGTTTTTTTTTAATTGATCTGATTGACTGAACTTAATTAATTTTGGAAAGTTTACAAATAACTCCTCCATTATTGTTGTGGTTAGGTTTCAGAAAATCATGACTTCAACTGAATCAACATTAAGTGAAACTGATTTTTTTCTACATGGTAACAAGTAGTTGTGAAATTTGATTCTTATTGAATAAGAAAAATCACTTAAGTCTTAAATTCATTGAAAAAAATTGAATGTCAGAATCAAAGGTAATGACTACTGATTAAAGTTATCTCATTTCGACCATTGGGTAGATTTTAAAAATTTTTTCGATCCAGAAGAGTCACATTATCCTTATTCTATCCATTGAAGAGTTCCACTGTCAATCAAAAGAGGTTTCAGGACATTCATGAACTTAAGTTTTAATTTGCAATTTTTACCCCCAATATTTTTTATCATCGTACATTTATATATATTTTTTTCTCAACAATGATAATGGAAAGACGTTCTGCCCCTTGCATCGAGTGTACTGGAAGTACATATTAGTATCCAATATAGATGGTGATATAGAGGAAATACCAGAATATGTACCTGAGAAATATGGTAGAAGACACAAGAAGATGTCTTTATAGGAAAAAGACAACAACATTTGTTAACTTCCAGAGGATCTACTTCAATACATGAGCATCGTCAGCCTTTTTATTAATTGTATATTAATATATACCTCTGGGACTTCTGGTTCAAAGTGCACAATTCCCATTTAACAAGGTTGACATCTTTATTTATAAAGCAAATTTAAATTCATAAACACCACATCTAGCATCACAATTATACAGGTATAGTAGTATATATATATGTATATATCTATATGTGCATGTGTAGCATATCTACATATATAAAACACAATGTTTATATATATATATATATATATATATATATATATATATATATATATATATAGCACTTTGGTACATGGGGAATTATGCATAAAGTAAATATACATCACTTAGTTCAGTCCTGCTGACTGTCCAGTTCTGCGTTGGGCAGGGGTAAAATGTCTGCCTATGAGGTGAAGGTTTCAATCCTACCTTGTGGTACTGGATGTTAGATAGTCTATAGCCACACTAAAGAGTTGTAATACAACAAAATAGCTGTCTGTGGATGACACAATAATTAATTATCATTATATGTAAATATATATATATATATATATATATATATATATATTATGTATGAAACACTTTCTAATGAATACACAGATACTATATTCTGATCTTAGGCAGATGCGCTAGGGAGCAACACTTTGATGCTAAGCAGAGTGCACAGATACTATGCTCTGATTTTAGACAGAGTGCACAGATACTTCACTCTGACCAAAGAAAGAGGGCCGGATACCAAAAACATGGTATACTGAATCCAAACTAACTTGTCATTTTTATAAAAATATTTTTTTTCTCTTGGCTTGTATTAATATTTTGTGGATGATTTTTTTCATACA
This sequence comes from Thysanoteuthis rhombus, assembly GCA_963457665.1. Lineage (NCBI taxonomy): Eukaryota > Metazoa > Mollusca > Cephalopoda > Oegopsida > Thysanoteuthidae > Thysanoteuthis > Thysanoteuthis major. The sequence continues at coordinate 65,711,437 of OY735205.1, read as the reverse complement.
TGAAATATTTTTTGATGATTTGAATTTATTTCACGTTGTTTTGGAATGTCTGACCTTCATTGATCCAACCCAAATGAATCAAATGAAAAAAATATCGAAGTAATTAAAAAACCCAAAAGTAAATGAATAAATAAAAATTGGAAACACTAAATGCAATTGCTTCCACTCTCCTTGCATTATACATACAAACAGTTCTGGGTAGTCAAACAATAGAAACCATCACGTGACCCACATATTTTGGCAGCATGCCACGTGTTGGGGGAGATCAATCAAAAAGTTGGGAAAAGATGAAGTCAATGGGCAAGTTACTTCTCTTGCCCTTCTTTGGGCATGGATTAAAAAAAACAAGTGTGAATGTTGCTGGACACAAACTCAGGGATCAATTTAGCATAAACTCAGTTTGCAAATTGTATCCGCCGGTAAAAACCTATTGGGGTGGGGAATTTTCAGAAAACAAAAGAAGCGTCTTTTCCTAGATATGATAAGGAAGAAATGTTAAGATTTCCAGCCTTCTAGCTCCATTGGTGTGGCCTGCATATATGATTCATACATAGCCAGCCAGCCAGACCAACTGAAGAAATCGATGTTGACAGTTATGGTTGATTGTTTCGAACAAAATACATATGTATGTATGCATATATATATATATATATGGATATATTCTTACATGGATATACATGTACCAACACTCATGTACATATAAGCTCAGACTCATACATACCTACGTATATCTTTGTGAAATAAAAATCATCTTCAAAAACAACACTAATTAGAAACTTGTATAAATAACACTAATTATAAGAATGGTCTTTGAAGTGATTAGACTGTTTCCAGTATTGGCAAGTTTTTGGTTTTATTCATTTACCAAGGTCTGTTAACTCATTTATTAAATGAACTACAACCACCAGATTTCTTGATACTGCAAATTCTTTAAATTTTTCCTGTTTGCATGATATGCAAGATAATGTTTTTAGTCACCACTGTAGAAAGGAAGAGAATTATTTTCCAACTTGTTCCATTGCACACACACGCATAGACACACATATATGTCATTGAGAAATGGATACATGATCTGACAGAATGATTATAAGTTGCATTGTATTACATTGAAACTCTTTCTTTCGAAATAATCATCCGTTATTATATGGTAAATGCATTACAAGCGGCTGTTTAGATCAATGGTAAGAGCCACGCTACTTTGAAGTGGCCACCTATTCAATGCTGGTTCACTTCCTGCAGCAGCTCCACTTTCTTTAATTGTCTATTCTATTCTATTCACGTTGTCTAGACCAAATGATACATTCACCAGGTAATAATGGGAGATCATTTCAAATAAGAGTTTCAATATAACGCAATTTATAATTATATATATATATATATATATATATATATATATATATATATATATATATATATATATATATACACACAATATTTTTTAATATTAAAACGATAATGACATTATATTACCATGAGTAAAAAGTAAGAGGACAATTTATTCAAATGTAGCCCTTATTGATAGTAATTGCCACGAAATCTTGGAATTTATAGAAATTGTAGCTCTTGTAGGTGTAGAGACTGCTCTGAAACATCCAATGGATCAGAGACTGGGGGGAAGGTGTGTTTAACCCAGGTGCGCCAGTGCCATCTCGTAGCAAATGAGGGATATTGAGGCTCTGCTAAGCGCATTTAGACCGATAGATTTGCCCTAGGACTTCACATATCTACTCGGCCCAGTCACGGGTAAGCAGCTTGACTCAGGGCCTTACTGTCCTATTGCACTGAGAGGGATGGGCCGGGTTTGTCCTGACGCCTTCGCGACACTAGTTGTGGAAACTGAAGCACTTTTTAAGAGTGTTCCATTCCACATTAAAAACAACCTTATATCACATCTTGCTCCTGAGGGAGTGCAAGTAAATAGGACCAGATGAAGTCATATAATGTTATCCCAGCTCTTCACACGACCAGGCTCATTGTTGTCATTAATGTCAACAAATTACACGTCTGTACTATACCAAAGTTACACCTGTCCCATAATGACTTTTCACACTTGTTTTACTGTAAACCATTAGAAATTAAGTATCTTTTTGTTGTTCTATCTATCTGACTATCTATTTATTTATTGTTCAAGTACCACTGTGGGAGATACTCTAGTACATGCCCCTCAATCTTGAAGAAAAAAAAATTATACACATTGATCTAACGCCTCTATTCTATTCATAATACCTCACCTATCATTTTTATAACTTGTGAACGTCCTCAAAATTATTCTATTAAACGTATAAACCTTCCTATCTGTCACTGTTACATTAAACAAAAACAAAATTTCCATTTTTTTCGTGCAAACAAGCTGATTCGATCTCGTAGGATACTAAATGCCACTTAACGTTTTTTTCCTACCCAAATTGAACCTCGATTCTTCTGTTGTCAAAACCCCCAAATAGATTTCCTCTTCTATGTGCTAACTTGCCCTAAATTCCAATGATCCTCACAGACTGTGGCCCTTTCCTTCCCACAATGAACCAATTATTATTCATCGACCTCACAGAGTGTCCGCCTTGCAAAACATAACCAATACTCATTTCACAAAACGTTTCCAATATTCCACTAACTCTAGCCGGGAGATCGATGATGCATCCCGACAAGATGTGCATTTCGAAAAATGGCTACGAATCTTGGAAATATAACCTACAATAATTGAAACAGCGAGTACAATTCTTGGGTTCTCCTTTTCTAAAAAAAATTATTTTTCAATACATAGGTCTGTCTTCCTATAAAATAAAGACTCTTTCAGATTTAAACTGTCCTGTTACGAACATCTTTTTCTTTCTCTGAAATATCCTAGTATACTTAACTCTTCTTTCTCCCTTTTTCTTTCTGTATAAAAAATAAGATAAAGTACACAATTCTTTTCCTTAACTCTTCAATATTTCTCCATACGAAGAAATAAATATATACTTTGTTTTCCTTCATCTTAACTCTTCACTCTCTCTCCGTACCAATATATATATATATATATATATATATATATATATATATATATATGTATATAATTCAGAGTTGAGCACTCTTTAAGTGAGGTAAATAGCTTATGCAATGCTCTTCCAACGTGGGAATAGAGCATTCTGGTGGATGCATGAATAGATATATCGCTTAAATTCAACCTTACTGACCGTCCAGTTCCGTGGGGCAGAGATAAGACGTCAGCCTCTAGGATAATGGATAGTCTACACTGAAGAGTTGTAATACAATGAAACAGCTATCAGTAGATGACACAATATATATATATATATATATATATATATATATATATATATATATATATATATATATATATACGAAGAACCACAACAGAACACGACAAAAAAGAAAGTGAATCAATACCTAAAAGAGAGTCCTCCCCCCAAACAATGAGAAAAATCTGCTGGTAATTGCATATATGATAATCCGTTCCTTTGCGGCCTTGCAGTGTCTCCCTGTGTGCTTGTCAAAATTCCCTGCGTAACTATTATCAGTTCTTCCGAACCATCAATTCAAACTTTCATTTCCGTAGATTGTTCTGTTAAAAAAAAATCATGCCTTTCTCCAGGTAATGTAATTCCTTAATTACAAACAGTGTCTTATCCGTGCCTAAAGCCGGGCATACTTGAAAAGGTCAGTCTTGCCAACCACCGACGCGTGAAATCACACTCATCGTGATTCATCCGTTGAGACCAACTTTTCTAGTTGGCGTCGTAAAAATATTCACGAACTTCCATGCAACGTGAACAAGAAAGAATCATACTCAGCATCACACTGACAGACCACCAGACAGTACAATATGTTAGGGGAAAAAAAACAGGAGTCCAATATATCATGATAGAATCCATTAGAAAACTCAAATGGCAATGGGCCAGTCATGTTGCAAGAATATCAATCACTAGACATCACAGCTCATAACGTGGATCCCCAGAGATCATACACGAAACCATGACTGGCGGAATATAAGATGGTAAGACGAACAAGACAAGTTTGTAAGTTCAGAAAGTATCGGTACCGTTACGCCTATGATGGATAGATCTGGCGAATCTTGGGGAAGGTCAATGTCCTACGAAGGACGCTACAAAGTTGATGATGATGATATTGCATAATTCCAGGACAGAGCACACAAAAAAGGACAAACTGCAACCGCAAAAGAAATCGGGCCATCATGGTATTACACCTGAGTGAACATTCACGAAGAGTAATCTATACAACAAAGAAAGTTTCTTTTTCTACCCATTGCCTCAAAAAATAAAATAAAAATTCTTCAATGAAATAAAAGTAAAGTCTCTTCATTGTTCATTTCCAATCAATCAGTGTGAGTCCGTTACATTATTTCTCAATTTTGTTTGTGAATGCAGATTTTTCTTCACTTTTTTTCCCCGTGCATTTGCGCGTATATAGCTCAACGAATTCCCGGCAAATCAATGCATTGAAAAAATACGTATGAAAACAGTCCATTTTCCTTCACTATAATGTCCTGCAATCGTGGTTGTGTTAAGGAAATTTTCATGTAATCCTATACGTGTGTACGCAAAACATTACATTTTTTCAATCTGCTTCAAATTTCTATCTGCAAAATTTTTTCGTGTACACGTATATACGTGTTTTTTTCTGTAAGCATCTCTTTTGACACGTGCAAGCGTGTGCGTTAAAATAGGTTACCTTATATAAATGGTGTGATGTTGGTTCAAATTTCTCTCGTTTTTTTTCTTATCCGTTACCGTTGGTTGTACTTCAGTGATTTTGTAGATTGTTGTTTTGTAATGCTCCTTTTCTTTCGCCATTCGGTTGCAATTTGCTTCTATTGGTCAGGACCTTTTTTGTCTTTGTGCTTCGTAATGAGTTCATGCGAAGCTCGTCCGTCAGTCGGCATAAGAGAAGTTTTGTTACATTATACCAAGAGGGGTTTTAGAACTTCCTCTGGCTATGCAACTGCTTGGGTGAATATCTCGTATACATCCCTTATGTATTCTTGGAACCGAAGATGTTCCATGGCCGTAGATGGAGAAGCGAAGGAGAGTGTGGTCACTAAGCCTTGTGTGGTGTTTATATTTGGTCGTGATTTCGTTGTCTACTGATTTTCATTTGTGTATCACAGTGTTAAATGCACGGACACTCAATTTTAGTTCGAGATTCTTTTATTTCTCGAATTCAAATCGTCCCCGAGAGAGACATTAAGAGAGAGAGAGAGAGAGAGAGAGAGAGAGAGAGAGAGAGAGAGAGAGAGGGGGGGGGCTTAAGAAAGAATGAGGGAAACACCTCGTAGGGGAGTGCCTCTCAGGCCCTGATAAAGTCTGTTCGATGCAATCCCAGCTCTTTCAACTCTGGCTGAATGCAACTGCCCTTCCGTTCTAATGATACGGACTATACTCCCAACTCACTTAACCTTTATATTTCCATTGTTTTTAATCCAACATACGCTCTGGCTCTTTGCTGTCATCAATCAATGGTTCACACGATCCTACTTGTTGAGATCAGCTTAGATTTGCCTAGTGCAGTCTTGAAGGGATAATTCCTGGCATATCTTTTGATTATGCTGTCCTCCCTAAAGCTTCTGTTGTATGACCAATCAGCTTTTTTTTTAGTGAAACATGTTTTGATACATTATACAATCTCAAAAATTTTAAAATTACACCCTTGAATTACACCAGCTCTCTTGAAACTGCAGAGTGATATGTCATCAGTGTCCATCTTCAGCATCTTCAAGTCTGGAAGCTAATGCAACACTGCTATTAATCGTAAGTGTGTCAAACAGTCTGTTGAGTTTTGAGAGGGAAGTGTCTTGGTATGAGTAATGTTCTCATCTGAAGGTGTGAGACCTATTGATAGAATCTATGGGATGGTAAATGCTGATGTGTGTCTAAAGTTAGTGAAACAATGTGGCATTCTTTTTCTACAAGCATCTCCAAACATGTCAGGCATTTTTATGCAGGACGACCCCCCCTCCCCCATCACACTGCTGAATGAGTGAAAGATTTTTTGGGAAAAGAGAACATTGAAGTCATGACATGACCTGCACAAAGTCCTGACTTGAATTCGATTAAGAATTTGTGGAAAATAAGAGGTAATAAGATTAGGGAATGACATTTAAGTTCCTTTACAGATTCTTATCATATCCTGTGTGTGTCGGCATGTGGAAGTTATTGCTAATAAAGGTCTCTATACTTCATTATAATTCTTTCAAGTTAAATTATTAACAAATGTTCAATTTCTGTTTTGTAAACTTAATTATGAAAATGATATTGAATACCCATTCTCTTATTTTGTCCACTGTATTTTTTTCAAATAGAGATTTTTCTTGAATATCTTCTTTTTTAAATGAAATATATACCAAGGGCAACAATTTTTATAAATTTCATCATCCTATGGCAATTACTATTAAAAGGAACATTCAAATAAATCATTCCCTTTTTTTGACCAGTACTGTGTGTGTATATATATATATATATATATATATATATATATATATATATATATATATATATATTATTATTAATCAAAATATTAGAAACAAATATAAACAAGCACTAATAAATTCAATCCCTTTTTCCATCTAACATCTTGATTGGAAACTCCTGATTATAATATTTAACTAATAACCAAACATTTGAATGACACAAAATATGAAAAAAAGATCTGTCCTAACATAACACCTATGTTTCCATATCTCCTCACAAACGTGTTTTTGAAAAGCATTAGTGCTCCTGGTTCATTTTTTGATTAAATATATTGGGCAAACTTGCACGTAAAATGTCGCCTCGTTTTGTTAAAATATTAATGGAAGCCCCGGACAATGTCTCAATCTCTATTATTTGAAATGCATGAAAACAAAGAATTTATAAAATCAATTATAAGGAACTGTCAACCCAGACTGCCAATAAAACTGTCAACATTGGTTTCTTCAGTTTTCAATTTGGTCTGGCTGTCTGACTATGTATCTATGTGTCACGTATACATCCCGCACAAATGGAGCTAGGGAGGAGAAAAATTTTCTGTCTTTTCAGCCCCCCAACTTTTTGATGGGGGTTCAATCTACAGTCTACGTTCATGCTAAATTGGTCCCTAGCTTTTGCCCAGCTGTGTTTTTATTGATTGAACAAAAGACGAGAGAAGTAAGTTATTCATTGATCACCTTTTTTCCCAGTTTTCTAATTGATCACCCCTAGCACGGCATGCAGCCAAAAGACATAGGCCTATGTCATTCTCTATTGAGTGACTAACCAGACCTGTTTCTCTTTTATTTGAATTGGAGAAAAACAAACAATTTTCAAAATCAATCGTTAATGGTTTTTGGTTATGTCACCATAAATTCATTTCAATTTTTTTTTGTTTTTGTTTCCGTGTTCAAGTCTGCTGCAGAAAATTCTAGAGATGAAAAATCAATTAAATTAATTTGTCTAATTTACGACATCAAGTTTTGCCATTCTCTTTGCAAAGATTAAAAAATGATTAGTCTGGTTCTTGTACGTGGAGTGAGCATGTTTTAATGTCTTCAGAATCTGGATAAACAATTCCCATTCTTGATTTATATCCTAACATCCAAAGGTCAGAATTCATTAGATTTCTCTTGGTTAACTCTAAGACTCCCAGAAGTGACATTTGTGAATGAGAGATCACAAATATTCCAACATGGAACCGTCTTCAATGATTGTATCCAATGAATTTATATAAATGAAAGTCAAGCGGAAGAATGTTGTGTTCTGTGTTGGTTGAACTCACAATAAGTAATAATTTCAGAAATATGAGGCACTTTTATATGAAAGATTTGTTTACAAAAACAAAAAAAACGCAAGATTGATCATAATTTTTGCAAGAGAATGAATATTACTAATTTAAAGTGATCCTGTTTATAAATACTACTTTTCAAAAAAGTGATTCTGTTTTTTTTGTCTCAGGGTTTGATTGTATATGTATGGGTAGAGGAAAAAATTGCCTAGCCCCAGCGGCCTCCACAGCAAAGGTGTCAAGGCGACTCTCCCTTTTTAGAGCAATGATGCCCAGGAGTTGGAATTTCCAGAGACCAGGCCTATCTTGATCAATTTTTGCCCTGTCTTGCCCAGTGATATGAAGAAGACCTTGAAGGGCTGGGGAGCAAATGTGGCTATCCAAGCAGGCCTAGGGTAAAACTGAAAGAGACCGAGAACATAGAAAACTATCGGGACCTTTTCTGATAGAGATGGAAATTATGAAATATGTGGGTGACAGTCAGTGTTTCCTCTAAGCTGTGAGGCTTTGCTGTTGTATGCAAGGAAGACATATGACATTTAGAGAAATTTTAATGCCAGGAATGAATTTTGTAAGGTTCATTCAGACAGAAAAAAAAAATAGTTCAATAATAAAACTTTGTGGTCAAACAAGCAATCATCATATTGTCCTTGCTTTAAGTAGTATCATTTGATTGCAGGTTTATAGGGATATTATAAGGTGTACATATTGATGGATGAATAAAGAAAAAATATAGGTTTACCTAATGATGAATAAATAATAAAGAAAAATCAATATGCTGGATAAATGACTTTTTTTATTATGCACTTTTTGTTATAAGTAATTGAGAGACACAAACAGAAAGAAAAAAAAGGGATAGATGGAGAGAGAGAGAAGAGAAACAGAGAGAGAGAGAAGAGAGCAATGCAGAAGAGACAGACAGAGAAAAAGTGAGAAAAAAAGGGGGGCCCAACATTAATGAATTTCTTTTGTTTCATAAACTTTAGACGAAAAAAAAAAATTATTTGGCAGTTGCTAAACACAGGGTTCGACTGTACTTCAGAATGATAATTGCACTCATGAAATGAATAACAGAATGACCTTTTTGAAGCCACTCTTTTACATTCAAATTTTTGGTCATCTTTGTTCGTAAGATGCAAGCCTGGAGCCTCTAATCTTAAACTCTTAGCGAGGTTGGATTTCAAAGCCAACAATTTCGGCTCCACATTGTTTTGGTTTGTATTGCAGAAATTTGGAGATCACGTAATCATAACATACTCAGTGAGCTGATTCCGGTCTCCTCACCAGCCATTGTTATATCACCCACACCCTTTTTTGTAACTGTAATTATTGGAGTTGTGAGATGACTGTGGGGTTAATGGCTTTGACAATGGCTCTGTGGAAAGAGTTCAAACAACGGCTTGGACAATTCATGTTCACTTCACATTAATGCCTCTAGGGGAAAGGCATGAGTCCATTTCTCACATGATCTATGAGTGAAATATTAGGTGAAGAGACCCCACTTTGTGTGCTTGTCATCCTCAAGTCTATTTCACATATCACATTTTTTTTTCAGTTTCTCAAAAAGTCTTCTGGTTCTATAAAGGCCATGGAAAAATGAGAGGGAATTTTGATGACAGTCATACCTATAATCACTAGAGCAATGGTAATAGTCTCAGAGTAACTGAAACAATTAAAGAAATAAGGATTGAAATGATGCAGGTCATGGCACTGTTGAGCTTTAAAAAATACTGAGGAGAATAGTAGAAATCTGAGCAAACTTATTGTGCCTTGATTATCAACAATGGCTACAAGATACTTCTAGTTTTAGAAAAATACAAGCAGCAACAGAATTATCCATAATGATATCTAGAAAGTACTCAGAGGGTGCATATCACTGCCAATGCTGCACACTAACTAAAAATTGGAAGAAAATGAAATATTGATGAAAAGAAACAGAACTTCAAGTGTGCAAATATTGAGTTACATCTATTAAAATTCAAATTGAGCCTTTTTACTTTCATTTTCAATCCCTCTTCCAGCAGAATGATACAAATATCTCTGAAAACCATTTGCTGAATCTGCCTCAAATTCAATCACTTTTTCATATTTCATGACCTCACTTTCCACAAACTTTCAATGAAATTCATTGAGAGCTTATAAAGATAGGATAGATGAACAGACTCAAGTGAAATCATGCGCAGATAAAAAAAAAAGTAATGGGAACAGGTGTGTTTAGTCATTTGGAGAGAGCAGGAAAGTCGGCCTACCCATGAACTTCAGCAAGAAGAAGATCATGTGCAACAACCACATAGAGGATAAAAACACTAAGATAAAAATCAAGGACACAGAACTGGAGGAAGTAGACCACTACATCTACCTAGGACAACGAATCTCCATGAGACCCTCAAAAGAAGGAGAAATCAAGTGAAGAATCACACTAGGATGGCAAGCCTTTGGCAGAGCTAGCTAAACCTTCAAAAATGATAAGATCCCATTAATCCTAAAGAGAAGGGTGTATAACCAATGCATCCTCCCAATAGTCACTTATGAAGCTGAAACATGGAACTTAACCCAGAGACAGACCCGTAAATTGAGAACCGTGCAACGTGCACATGGAAGAATAATGCTGGGCATCACATGGAGAGACCACAGAACAGCACAGTACATCCGAGAAAAGACAAGTCAGAGATATCATAGAATCCATTAAAAATCTCAAATGGCGGTGGGCTGGCCATGTTGCAAGAATGGCAGAAAACTGATGGACATCACGACTCACGACATGGATCTCCAGAGGTCACATGCACAACTGAGGCAGGCAGAATATTAGATGGAGAGACGAGCTAGACAAGTTCAGGAAGTACTGGCTCCGCGATGCCCATGATAGAGAAGTGTGGCAAATTCTGGGGAAGGTCTATGTCCAACAACTGACGTTAAAAGACTGATGATGATGATGATGATGTTTAGTCATGTGACCAATATCTTTTAGCAGCATGCCGTGTTGGGGATGATTAATCAAAAAATTAGAAAAAGTGGTGATCGATCAACTAATCACTTCCCTCGCCTTTTGTTGGATCACTGAAATGTTCAAATTTTTCACCCCCACCCCCTAGCTAAACCAATTTAGTGTGAGCTCAAATTGAAGCCCTCTTTCCTCTCTAAAAACTTATTGTGAGGGATGAATTTTCAGAAACAGAATAAAATTTGTTTAGACATAATAAGGAGTACAAGTTCAAATGTTCAACTGTCTTGTTCCATTTGGGTTGTCTGGACTCATGACCTATTCATAGCCAGCCAGCCTTCCAGAATCACTTAAAAACTGAAGAAACTTACATTGATAGTTTTGATTGATGGTTTTTAATTGGAGGTCAGTGAAAATCATGGAACTGTAAAGGTTTTCTGTATTTGATTTGATTTCCGAAATTGTTTTTGAAAGCATGTCTGATTGGAATTCTGAGAGGAAAAAAAACTAAAGTGTTATTATTGACACCATATCACTAAAGTGAAAAGATGTAGAAATTTGGGTGTGAGATTAACACAGACTGAAACTCGAATCAAATTAGAAATCAATAAGTTTTAATTTAGATAATATTTTTTCTCTGTGTCAATCTAACAAGTGGCATTGCATATAACTAATTTATTGTACACACTTTTTGTTTCAAATTCTACCAACTTATATAGAAAAAATATCATCATTATCATCATCAGTCTTTTATTGTCCATTGTTGGACATAGACCTTCCCCCAGGATTTGACACATCTCTCTATCATGGGCATCACGGAGCCAGTATCTTCTGAATTTTTCTAGTTTGTCTCTCCATCTTGAATTCTACTAGCATCGGTTTTGCATGTGAGCTCTGGGGATCCACATTGTGAGTTGTAATGTCCATTGGTGGTATGCCCTTCTTCTCACAAGACCAGCTCATTGCCATTTGAGTTTTCTTGTGGATTCTATGATGTCTCGGACTCCTGTTTTCTCCAAAGTATATTGTGCTGTCTTGTGATCCCACCATGTGAGGTTGAGCATGATTCTCTCATGCGCACATTGCATGCTTCTCAGTTTGTAGGTCTGTCTCTTGGTTAGGTACTATGTTTCAGCTCCATAAATGACTATCGGGAGGATGCATTGTTCGTATACTGTAAATTAAGGATTAATGGGATTGTCTTGTTTTTGAAGGTTGAGCTTGCTTGAATTTTTCTCCTTTTGTGGGTTTCATATTCGCTGTACTAGGTAGATGATTTGATTTGATGATTTGAAAAAAAAACGTTAGCCTGTTAATATGGCCTTTTGTCCAATAAATGACAAGTGATTTCTTTTGAATAATATTGAGAAAGGCATGTACCTTAAGACTTACATCTGTATCAAATATTTCAGTCTACACTTGAACATACAATAAGCCAAACTTGGGTATTGAACAATAACTTGTCAACAACAATATTCTTTCAACAGAAGTACTTACAAAACAAATAAAAAATAAAATTAATGAACTTTCTTTCAAGATTTCATGCAAATACTCTAATCAAATACATAACTTAAAAGTTCAAAGTACCGAGTATCTACCGATATTCTTTCAATCATTGTTCAATGAAATACTCATAAATTAGATCTTTTAATATGATCGGTTGAATGTCCTTTGTTCTAAACATCTTATTAATCAAATTTCATTTAAAGTTTCTTGTAAATACTCTAACCAAATACATAATTTATAAGTTCAAAGTACCAAGTATGTCTTTCAATCATTGTTTAATGAAATACTCTCTATTAGATATTTTAATCTAATTAGTTTCTTTCTCCTTTTTAGTGATATCAACAATATAAACACAAAAGAATACAAATTAGAGAGAGACAGAATAAACAATTGAGATTTAATTTGATGATTTTTAGAATATGATAGAAGGCTGTGTCTCTCCAGAGACATAAATCTATTTGTACAGGGTAACTTTCTGGAATGTGTAATTCATTGATGTTTACTGGTTTTTGTTTCTTTATCTCACTCTGATAACACATGATTTTTTTCTCTTCTTTTATACTTTGTACAATTATGCATTAAATTGAATTAATTTCTGATAAAGTAAACATGAGAGATTTTTAATACCTGAAATTGTCTCTACAAAGATGCTATTGGACAGTCACTCCATTTTACCGCAAAAGCAATCTTATGGTTATCAAATAAGATTTAAGGTTTGTTTGATTCTTCTTTAAGAATTTTCTATAATGAAAAAAACCTGAATTTTTATGTTCTTTATTTACAGTGTCAACCAAGAGAACTAAAGTAAAAGGTTTGAAAATATATCAATGAGTGCACAGCTGTGGCTATCAAGACATCGTGCACATTGAAATATTGGACACTTTTTCATCTTATCAATAGAAAAGAGGTTTGCTGATGATGAAGTGATTCTCATGATGATAACGTATCTTGCAACTGAACAAAAAGTGTTAAAGCTTTTTCATCAGCAAAGGCATCTCAATTCAAAGCAAACAAAAATACCTTTCTGATTGAAAATTTATGGTGGAAATTTTTAAAAAATTGAGTCATAACAAGGTTACATTTTACAAAGCTGATCTGTCAACTGCTTTTTGAAAAAGTTGGAACCAGCTTGATAGAGAATAAAGTTATACATTAGTGAAGTTCACACCTCAATGAATAAAGGCTGTCATGAAAGCTCAAGGAAAAGTAAGAAAGTAATTATTGTGATTTTTTCGTTGACTATTCCATACATTTTTCCTCTACATAATCTGAAAAAAATAATGCTAATTTTTAAAAATATTTTTATTCAATTTGCTTGAGCTATATTGACCAAAATACCAATCTATTAAATGAAAAGTGTTTTGTGTTATATCTGTAATTTGTTTATTTGCTGCCAAGTAAAGAAGTCGGGTGAACAACCTCTAAGTGTAATGATTCCATAATTTTTGCCATTGGTAGTAATAAGAAAAAAATTGAAATAAAAAATAAATTAAATAAACTAGGACATTACCTATTATATATATATATATATATATATATATATATATATATATATATATATATATATATATATATATATATATATATATATATATGCCAAAATGATGGAATTGCCTGAGTGGAAAAATTTATTTTGTAGAAAAACTCAAATTACATAAACTTTTGATTGTAAAAAATAGTTGCTTTCATCATTGTTTTGATGAAATAAACTTTGGATCAATTGAAGGTATACATTTATTTATTCTTTGTAAGAAAAGTTAAAACTATGTACTTATTTTTTGTAAGAGGTTTGATTTCACAAACCTTTGATTGTAAGAAATAGTTTTTATATCCTTGTTTTGATTAAATAAACTTTTGATCAAATTAGAACAACATACTTATTCATTTCTTTTTATAAAAAAGATGAATATCTCCAATTTGGCAATTTCACTGATTCAGCATAACATATGCATACTTATATACACTTACATAAAAAAAGTTCTTTTCCAATATGAGCCATAGAAAAAAAAATTCATTCTGACATTATAATGAAAGAAATGGAAATGAAATGAACAATAAAAAAACATTGAATGGATTCTCATAAAAAATAACCATAAAAAAATGTGTGGACATTCTCTCTGAATATAGGTGTAGAATATATCTATAATCGAATTTAACACCTTGATGTGAGAGGGTGTGTGTGAATATAACTTATCTAGATTTGGCAGGAGTTAAGAGAGTGAATAGGTTGGCACAAAATTATTTCTCTACTATTAAAGTCAGAATATGAATTATTAAGTTGTTAAGATTCAAAGTTTCTCAGGAAAAAGAACTCAAGTGTAAATTAGACATGTGGATAGATATACACATACATTGAAGCACATAGATCATTAGACAAACAATACTTAATGGTACAAGTGAAACATGCACACACTGACACCCTGACTGGGCAGGGCCAGGTTAATCTAGTGCAGGGAACCTGTAGCAGAGGGGCCCTAAATTGAAAAAATAAACATTAATAATAAAACATACATTTTTCTTGCAAAGTAATTATATTTTCCATTTGCTGTATGGTATCTTTATGGTAATCTGTCTGTTTAAATTGAGTCAGATGTTAATTAATACCTCTCAGACTGATTATACAATTATAAGGTTTATTTGATGAGATTCTTTTCTTTGCTTTTCATGCTTTACTCTTTTGACAGATAATTTTTGAATAATATCTCAAAAAAACGAGTTTTGAAGGAAGATAAAAATTTCAAAACGATAGAAAAAATTGAGTCCCTACTATCATTTACCAATTTAGAGAAAATCAAAAAAAGGAGAATTGTAAATAGATTTGATGAAAAATGTCTGCTATAAAGGAGAAAAAAAATCAAAACACTAAAATTGGCCCAAACAATTTTGCAAAGTGTTTGATTTAGAGCTAGAAGCAAGATTAAGAAGCAAATTGGTATCACTGCCCCAAAATATATGTTCTAAACTATACCTGTTAGTGAAAATGCAACTATAAGATATGAAACATCAAATATGAATTCCACATTGTAATCAATCAAATTCCCTCCAATTTCATCCCAGAAGTTGGACAAATTTAGCAGTTTCGGGATTTTCTTTCTTGCATAATTTTTCTCTTTTTGGTCATGTGATTACTTCAATTTTATATTTTCTTACAAAAATTGCAAATTTAAACTTTCATAACTTTTGATCTAATGGGCAGATTCTGGTAAAATAAAGTGCTTTATACTCATAGAAATACCCTTTTTCTTTCAGAATAATTTATAGTGATCCTCTCTGCACAACCAAAATTTTTTCTGACCTCAAGTTAACAGATATGGTTCCATTTCCATCCATAAAGAGATTTATAATTGCTTATTCATTGTTTCATACTTGTAAATATGATAATTATTCCTACAATGACTTATTTTCTGGCAGATCATGAAAAGGCATAAAACTTTAAATCCTTTCAAAACAGGTCTGGTCAGTCACTCAACAAAAAAACTGTCGTATGATCAATGATTTTTGGCTGCATGCAATTTTTAAGGAGATTAATTAAAATTTGGGAAAAGGGGTGATCAATGAATAAGTTTTTCTGAATCTTTTTTGAGCAGAGATCACAAAAAAGTCTGAATTTTCTAAAAAACCAATATGTACATTGCTGGACACAAGCTCAAAGGGACCAATTTAGCATAAACTTACAAAACCGAATCCCTTCCCCATTAAAAACCTATTCAAGAAAGGAATTTAAAGAGACAAAAAAAAAGTTTTTTCTAGACATTATAATGAGTGATTGTGTAAATGTTCAACTTTCTAGCTCTTTTAGTGCAACCTGTACACGTAACACATACATGGATTAATAGATTGATTGCCATCCAACCAGAATCACTTGAAAACTGAAGATATGGTTCACAGTTTTTCAAAGGATAACAAAATGAATGATACTATCCAGCTCTACGTAAACATGAAAATGTTTCCTACAATATCTAGTTTTCTGGCAGATCATGAAAAGACAGAAAACTTTAAAGACTTTAAACTCTTTCAAAATGATAGAACAATAGGAACAAAGATGGACGCCACACGTCTTTATGCCTAATGCCTTTCACACAGTTTGATTACTTCATCTTTTCTGATTGTCATTTGTGGCTCACTGTCTGTGACTTATTCTCAGCCAATGTTCAAAGCAGAAAGTGTTTTATATATAACAAAAGTAATCAAAGAAAGTGTTAATTGTATCTAATTAGTATTTCTTGTGTAATTGGCTTTTATGATATTTGCTAATTAAGCATTGATCAATTCTGTTTGTACTTTGTGCATAGTTTGATGTTTTTGTTCTTTTAAAAATCTGATTTCTTATTTATTTCTAACTTTCTCATTTATATTAATGTTATCACTGTGATTGCATTTAATAAATCTTTTGGTATGAACATATTCACAAATATATAGGCACTGAATATATATTTGTTTAAATATGTTTAAATTTGTTTAAAGATACATATATGAGAACATTTATAAAGTAAAGCCCAAAGATATAGGCCAGACAAGGCATATAAAAAGGGTCAGAACATACAGTAAAATATATATATATATAGAGAGAAATACATTACAACCAATGAGGGTTGATAAATAAGTCTATAGCATTACATATAGCGTTAACTGAATTTGATCAGGAAATATCATGTTATGATGTTTGATTTATGTGATAGATATTCACAACTGGAATAAGTAGAGTAAGAAATCACATTGGAACTAGATATTTTTGTATGAAATAAATCCTTTGTTCATCATTTGGTTATAGACTTATTGATACACCTTCATAAATGAATGTATACTGATAAGAAAACACATAACAGTATTCTAAAACTTTATGTAGTTTCTCTTGTTTCTATGACTTTTATTCTATTTAAGGAGGGATCGTCATCATTGTCACCATCAGTCTTTTAGCCCAGTCGTTGAACATAGATACCAAATCTTTGGGATGGTCTATCACTGAGCCAATACTTTCGGAACTTGTCTTGTTAATAACAACATCTTATTTTTTGTTGGTATTCACATTGTGAGTCCTGATGTCCAGTCATTGTTTTGGCAATCTTACAACATAACCAGCCCATTGAGTTTTGTATTTTCTAATGTTTTCTGTGATATATCTGAATCCTGTTTGTTCTAATATCCTGTTCTAATATAGTGCTGCCTTGTGA
This sequence comes from Thysanoteuthis rhombus, assembly GCA_963457665.1. Taxonomy (NCBI): domain Eukaryota; kingdom Metazoa; phylum Mollusca; class Cephalopoda; order Oegopsida; family Thysanoteuthidae; genus Thysanoteuthis; species Thysanoteuthis major. The sequence goes on along the minus strand of OY735205.1, from coordinate 65,694,070 downwards.
TCTCTCTACGTGATGTTAAACTCCTGTGCACATTGTATGGTTTGTTTCTCAGTTTGAGGGCCAATCTTTTGGTTAGGTTTCATTTGTATGAATATAGTCTTGGGTATATTACAGAAATGATGTGCCATTAGCAGCCATTAGAGAAAAAGATACATTTATTGTTTTCAAAATAAAAGAGTTCATCTTGGCTACCTTGCAGGCAAATTGTATATGGAATCTAATAAGCAAACGAATTCAAACATTGTTGAATGTTTGTTCCTGGCATTATTAACAATAAAGGTATTTTGTGTGTGAAAAATATGCTGAGATTAAAGATACTAACAAAACAGACTGGAAGACAACTTTGAATTGCACAAAGAACCATGGAAAGAGCCGTGTTAGAAATAATAAGATATGAAAAATGATTAACATGGATCAGTGGAGAGACCAGAGTGAAGAATATCATACGAATAATTAAGCAAGAAAAATGAAAAAGGAAATGGGTTGGATACTTTGTTAGGAAGCATGATAAAAGATTGAGTGAAAGGCTAACATTGTTGGCCATTGGACAGTGAACGCAGTTCGAAAAGACCCGACACAAAGTGAAGGGCTGAGATTGTAAGGTTTGCTGGTAAGGCAGAGGGTAGTGCAATAGTGGTCGTTGTGAAGTTAAATTGGAAAGACCTTTGTCCAGCATTGGGCTTATGATGACTGATGCTGATGACATATTTTATACTATCAGTAGCAATATCATTCTGTGTGATGGTATGTACAAAAATCAATTTTGAGGGCAGTTTTCCTTCACACATTTTATAGCCTGTGTGGTACTAAAAACCTGTGCGGTACCAAAATGCCTTTGTGATACCAAAATTCCAGTATGGTATCAAAAAGCCTATGAGCAACTAAAGTGGAATGCACAGAAAATATTTTTACTTTTGAGATGATTATTGATTTTCTGACAGAAGTTTATGGAACAAAGGTCAGTTACTTTTAACAAAAAAGTGTGTAATAAAAGAAATGATTTATTTGGTGAATTGATCTTTCTTTATTGTTTATTCATTAGCAAAGACGAATTCTTGGTCGACAGCCAAGTGACAGAATTTATGCACCAATTTGAACACATTATCATCTTTCATTATGCATGCTATGGTCGGACTATTTTCTATGCGTTCATTTTTTCAAAACTTCTTGGCTGTGTACCCTCTGGTGTTGTTGGTTCTTGAAAGTGGAATCACAATTTGGAAAACATGCTTTGCTGGATATGATGTCATATCACCTTTTTGTATATCTGGGTTGCATTGATAGGGGATTTCCGAATTTCCTCCTTTGCACTGTTTTTTTGTTTTTTTGTTTTTTTTTCTCAAAGAAGTCTCTCATGAGGAGAGGTTCTCAGATGTTATTGATATCAATAGTTGATCTAGAACCAACAACACCTGACGAAGACCAGAAGGTACATGGCTGAAACGCTGTGGAAAAATGAATGCATTGATGAGGAAAATAGTCCAACCAAATCATACATGATAATTGATACACCTTGTCTAACAAATTCAGACAAGAATTATGATCTTTGCATAAACCTACAAACAAATACCACCATTTAATGCAAGAGTAATATGATAATGTAGTTTCATCATTAAACATTTTTTTAATTTTATGTATAGATTTCTCCTCACTGTGGTCCCCATCCCGGTTCATCTTTTGGACAACATTTTGGCTGTTGTATCCTATAATGTTGAAAATTAGGGGGGTCTAAAATTCTTGGACGGCATACCCCCATCAATGCAAGGGGGTGGAATGTCATCACTGCTCTGTCTATTTTCATGCAGGAAAAGTCTTCAGGACATGACCAAGTTGCTAAATAGATAGCCAAATGAGGAGGTTCTGCCTAAATGCTTTAATGCAAACACTAAAAACGTAGCTGACCATAAATGAAGGACTACACTGTAGATTGAACCCCCTAAAATCTTATCAAGGTGGAGGGATTTTGAAAAAAAAAAAAAAAAGAAAGGATAATAATGAGTAAATGTTTTAAATTTTCAGTTCTTTAGTTCCATTGGTGCGGCCTGTACGTGTTGTACATACACAGCCAAGCAGCCAACCAAAATCAAAAACTGATGAAACTCATGTTGACAGTTTTGGAGACAGTTTCTAATTATGCTCAAAAATGCTTTGTTGTTGTACCGATAAACCCCGCTTCATTTTATTCCAATTTTCACTCGTGTAAGACTAATTCACCGCAAGTGATTAATTGAATCAATGTGAATAATTACTATGAATCCTCATTTCATGGTAACTGAATAATTACACGTGTGAAACAAGAAATGGCAACTGAATTTTGTTCTGGTAATAATGTAAAAAAAAAAAATGCTATTAAAAACTTTAAGAAGAACACCAAAACTATCATTAAATAATTATAATTTGTTACAGTCAATTTTTTCATGATAATTTCATCATCAACAGTATTTTAGCATCCACTGGAGATTTGCCATTGTAGGTCTTTTGGAGCTAATACTTTCTGAACTTGTTTATTTCATCATGCCACCTTTTTTTCTGTTAGCCACAGTTTTGCAGATGATCTCTAGGAATTTACATTGTTGGTTGTGATGTCCAGCTGTTGTCTGCCATTCTTGCAACATTATCAGCTCATTGCCATATGAGTTTTCTAATGGATTTTAGGACTCCTGTCATTTTTCTGATATGATGTGCTATCTTGCGATCTCTCCATGTGAGGTTGAGCATGATTCTTTCATTTGCATGTTGCATGCTTCTCAGTTTGCACGCCTGTCTCTTTGTTTGGTTCCATGTTTCTGCTCCATAGTTGACTATTGAGAGGATGCAGTGATTGTATATTCTTCTTTTTAGGATGAATGTGATTGATTTCTTCTCCTTTTGAGGATTTCATTGAAATTGGTTGTCCCTGGTAGAACTAAACTCAGGCCAGTTTCCCTTCAGCAGTGAGTAAATAAATTAACAAAGTGTTAGTTCTCGGTGAGAATTGAACTCTCGTATGTTGATTTATTTACTCACAGCTGGAGGGAAACCAGCCTGAGTTCAGTTGTAATAAAATGCAACAACAATTAAGATGAAGGTAAATAGTGATAAAATGTTGATTATAATGACTTACAAAACTATGTCAAATAAAATACATAAAAATAAAAATTGGAATAAGTAAATATAGTTCAGAATCCATTCGTATTAAGATAATATATTTTTTTGCAAAAAATCTATCCTATAAAACATTCATTTTCGGCTTGTTTCTCATCATCTATTATATTTAAGAAACTTTAGAATCATTTTTGTGCTGGTATCCATGTTGTTGAAAATAGCAAATTCCTTTTTTCAATTATAGAGAACTAATCACTGGTAGTTTTACTTTTCAACGAACAAAATAATCTCTTCTAAGTCTTGCCTCTCCTCCTTTCCACCTTCCTCATTGGGTGGGTCGGGGGTTGCTATGCTTCTCTTACAAGAAGTAATGCCTGTATCCTTTCCATCTTTTACATTAGGTGGGTTTTTTTGGGTGAAGCAGTGACTGGCAGGAGAGGGGGAAGGAAGTAGAACATGGGGAAATTTGAATTAAAATGTCATTCTCTCTTTTCCTCTGTGTCAGACAAACCAACCAACACACTTTGTGCATTATCATTATTATTATTGTTAGATAAGATGATGTTTCTTAATGGATTTCTCAAGGCAAGTTCAACAGGTGAACTCCTCTTAAAAGGAAGCCAACACGGAAATCTATCTTCACCTTGGGAGAATTAAGACATAACAGAATCATTGTTCTTGATGTTAGCAGAAGTCAGCTCTTCCTCCTCCACATTCTAATCATTAGATTTCTTCCCTTCCAGTTTTGGTGAGTTTCCATGACATTTCCTGGCTTTGAATCAATTGTCCCAACAGCACAAGACGCGAGTACAATTAGGGCTTGTCCATTCAATAATTGATATTTGAATGTTTCTTGATGTAGCCAAAATTATTCTCAATTTCTGATGTGTAGCCATGGAAGCTGTCCAATAAGCTAATATCTCTGCTTTGAAATGATTTTATGAAGACTAGGCATGTGTTTGTTCGAAGTTAGGTTACAAACATATCATTGTTGAATGTATGTTTCATTGTTGACCGGATATACCCTCATTGAGGGGTTCAGAGGGTTAGGTACACACAGGCAACAGTCAGTAAGACCCACTTCAGGCTTGTTAGGCCCATCAAAGCTTTATTCTGCTTATAGCACCTAGTATCCCTCAATAGTCATCCATCTAGATAATGACCTGGCTCAATGTTGTTCAGCTTTTCTTATCTTATGAGAACTAGTGTATTGAATGGGATTTTCGTGCTGAAGGCTTAGCAGAGAGTTATTGATTACCATTTTTAAAGTCTTTGGTATGACTTCATGTTGGATTGAACCCTGGCCTTCCAAACTGGAAGCAATCATTCTACCGCTGGGCATTGGTGATCAGTTCATACATACTGCTTTGCATTTTATATTGTCAAGTATATGCTTGTATGTATCTTTAATATCCGTTTTGTTTGAGACTTTGAAAAAAGATTTTAATATTGAGTGTTTCCTCCATATCATTCTTTTAGGTATTTTCGATGTTTTGGCCAAGTAATCCTTGGGTTATCTTCAAGGTAAAGTTTTTGTGAAATTTCAGTTTGAGTCGGAGTTGACAAAACATAAGACATTACAAGATGATCCCTCACCAAATTTAGGGGAGTAAACACTTCACTTTTTGTCTTTCATCTCAGATTAAACCAAACCTATCTCTATGATACCCTCAAAAGAAGAAGAAGAAATCATGTGAAGAATCACTCTAGGATGGCAAGCTTTCAGTGGAGCAAGCTCAACCTTTGAGGACATGAAAATCCCATTAGTTTTAAAAAGTAGGGCATACAACCAATGCATCCTCCCGACAGTCACCTTTGGAGCTGAAACATGGAATCAAACCAAGAGATTGACCCTCAAACTGAGAACCATGCAATGTCCACAAGAAAGAATCATGCTCAACATCACATAGAAAGATCACAAAATGGCAGTATATTAGAGAAAAAACAGAAGTCAGAGATATTATCGAATTCATTAGAAAACTCAAATGGTAGTGGGCTGGTCATATTGTAAGAATAACAGACAACCAATGAACATCACAACTCACAACATGGATTATATGCGAAACTGTGGCCGGCAAGATATAAGACGGCATGAAGAAATAGACAAGTTCGGAAAGTATTGGCTCAGCAATGCCCATGATAGAAAGGTCTGGCGAATCCTAGGAAAGTCTATTTCTAACAACATGCGCTAAAAGGCTGATGATACATTAAACTAAAATTTCTCTATTGCGATTTGAAATTACAACCATGTGATTTGAAGGCAGCTCTCTTACCAACTGAAGTAAACTGATGTCTGATGTACTTATAAATTTATTTATTATAAATACAGAACAAAAATTGCGGCAATCATCTTCACAGGAATAGAAGTAGAGTTTGACCCTGCATCACTCAAGCTTTTTTTTTCCAGTTTCAAGTCTTTTGTTGTTTCCTTAGCTGTCTCTACCATGTCTATTATTTGCAACATGAAAATTTATCATATCATGTGTGACATTTAGCAATGTTAAGGTTTTAGATTGATGTAGAAAGCCAAATAGAAAAGTTATATGAAAATACGTGAGTTCCTTACTGAAAGAGCTCACAAGCACAAAGGAGAAGGGGGATATTAGAAACTGTCAACAAAAACTATCAACATAGGTTTCTTCAATTTTCAAGTTGGTTTGGCTGGCTGGCTATATATGTATGTATCTTATGTACAGGCTATACCAATGTTGCTAGAGGGCTGAAAATATAAATATCTATGTCTGGAAAAACACTTTCTTTTCTCAAAGTTCCCCCTACATAGATTTTTAGTAGTATTTGAAATGCAAATTTAAGCTAAATCAATCCCTTAGTTAGTGTCTAGCTGTATTCATGCTTATCTTATTTGGAAATCCAGACTTTTTTTTGTAATAAATAGGGAGAGAAGTAACTTATTCATTGATAACATCTTTTTCCAATTTTTTCATTTGATCACCCCCAACACAATGGCTGGCCTTTGGAGCTGTGGGATCCAATTGGAAACATTTTTTGTGGACCCCTTGGTTAACAGTCAAGGTCTCCAGAATTTTAGAAATATGAATAAACTTTATATCTCTATGGTATAATAGAAAGCAAATAAAATGTATGCTTGAAGATCCACAGAAACCATTTTTTATGCACTTCTATGATTGATTGATATTATTTAATTCAGGTACAATAAAAAATCAAAATAAAGACAATATAAACAAATATTGTAGAATCTTTAAGAATCCTGAGGAAAATTAACATTGTTGCTGTTTTCTGTTAATCCTCTTGTTTATCTGCAATGTGGTGTTGTGTATATTTGACAAGACTAGAATATGCCCTGATGAAGGGCCCCCTTAAAGCCCAACACATCCTGCCACGAAGAGACATTTGTCACAGGGTCATTTTTTTCTTTTTCCTTTTTAAAATAATCATGCTCATTCTTATTGTAGTTTTTTCTTCGCCATATTCTGACTACTGATGGAAAAAATAACAAAGAATAGAATAGAATAAATTTCATTTCACCAAATAAACAATAACAAATTAATCATAAAATTTTTTGATTAATACATTTGGTTAGACTTACAGGTTTACAAGCAGTGTCTATCAATGTATTTTCATGTACAGTAAATTTTCTATTTATTGTTGAGAATTTTTTTTTCAAATTCAAAAAACACGTAAAAAAAAAGTAAAATAAATAATACCAATAATTTACCAATTCTAAAATATTTTCATATTTACATATTACAATATTTTTTGGAACAGACCCTAACTCATATTTCTTTCACAATTTGAAAGTATACTTATTATAATATGTATTTATAAAGTGTTCTTTGATGATTCTTTTGGAATTATTTCAACTTAAATTCATCAAATCTATTTTTAGAAAAACTTTTATGAAATTATCCCAAGCTAGTACATAGCTTTATGTTTAATAGGGATTCTTCCATATTTTTCTGTATGAATATGTGACATGAATGAAGAGACTTTCAATAACTTTCTAGTATTCTTAAAGCTTTTTTCTGTTTGTCGAGTGAAAAATTTATTAAAACTGTTATAAAGTTTTTTCATGTATAAAATCATGTTGTAGTAAACAATTCTAAAGTCATCTTTCAATTCAAGGATTTTTAGTTACTCATAGTCAAAAGAATATAATTGAATATTAGCGACAACTCATTCAAAAAATCTCAGACAAGTAAAGAAACATAAAATGTTTAATGAAATGTTATAAATTTGATGATCATACTACTGACTTATATAGTAAAACCTCAGTATAAAAACTAATGGGAGTGTATTAAAGTCATTAAATGAAAAGGCATTTCAATTGCCCCTCATTCTATTTCAAACCTTACCTCTTCATGCAAATGACTAATGGTATATACATGGTAAGCACAGAATGAAAAACTTGCCTGTAGTTCAAAGGAACCACCAGAGAAAGAGATCGATAAGAGAGACTGTTTCTTTCTGATATTACATTTTACACCTGAAGAAGACTATAGAAAATTTGGCCGAAACGTTTGTGCTAACATTTAAGATGGGAAGAAGAGATTGGATTGTTAGAAGGAAAAATGCTTGAAGGAAAATCGCCATCATTTGTACATTGCTTTTCATTAGTCATTGACAAATTTTCTTTTTACTTTAGTCCGTATTTTCAATTGTAATCAATTTTGATTCACTTGTGTCTTTCTTTCCAACTGTAATCATTCATCCTACAATGTAAATCTATCCAATTTTGTTCCTGTTTATATCAGATACCGTCACAAAATCAGTCACCATAGGTTTCTTCAGTCTTAAAGTCAGTCCGGCTAGCTGGCTATCTAGCTACCTGACTTGCTATACAAGAATGTATCACACTTACAGGCTGTACGAATGGGGCTAAAAGGGTTGAAATTCCAACATTTGCTTTTTATTATGTTTAGAAAAAAAGTTATTTTGTTTTTTGAAAGTTCCCCCCTTTAATAGGGCGGGGGATTTTCAATGTAACTTCATGCTAAATTGGTCTCTTACTTTGTGTAGTGATGCCAGCTCAAGAAAAAGGTTAGAGAAGTAATTTACTCATTGATCACTCTTTTTTCCAATTCTTTTATTGATCAACCGCAGCACGGCATGCTGCCAAAAGACGTTGGTCAAATGATGGTTTCTATTGGGTGACTTATCCCTTTCTTCTTTTTTTCATTGGCCTCTCCAGCCGGAAGGGAATTACTGGTTAGAATTCAAGAAATTAGACTTCTTTTCGGTTTGTTCTTGTTTTTAGTCCATTATAATGAATGTTAGATCTATGTCACCAACGTTTTTATAGATGCAATAGTCTTTGGACAAATCTGAAGTTAATCTCAGTGCAGGGAAATACCAAGTCAAACACTCATGGTTGAGTGAAAATTCAAGGAAGTGGGCAAAACAGACTCAAAAGTGACCTCAGAGTTACAATTCATTAATTTCTCATTGCTTGCAGCCAAACCCATACAAGAGTTTTTTTTTGTTTTTTTTCGGTTTGCATCATTGAGTGGTATAGAGATTGGTCTCCTCATTAGGAAGAATAATGGGATCACCATGGAAGGCTCTCTATATAAACCTCAGCTGCTTATGGCACCAGGTATTTCCAGACTATCACCTATCTAGGTACTGTCCGAGTTTGACATTGCTTTACTTATAAAACAACCAGTGTATCCAACACAATTTGGCCATTGGAAATAGATATGTTAATTGGTTATGGACTTTTGGCATCTATTTAAAGCATTTCAGATCTGTCAAAGCCGTAGAAAAGTTTTTTGTTTTATCCATCTTTATCTCATCAGATAAATGCTGATCTTTTGGCTGGAGTTGGAATATCAGATCATTACTGTTATCATTATTACAGATGTAAAATTACCTTTTATAAAGGCTGGTAATTTGATGATATTGCTAATTTTAGATTCTGCAATTTATCGACAATGCAGAAAACAATGTTTTATAATCACTACACACCCTATATGTGTAAAATTAAACATCTACTCGTACAGAAATCACACTTCCTTACTTATAGCCAATCAAGTGAAGAAAGGTATTGTGGAAACCATTAACCAAAACTGTCAACATACAATTCTTCAATTTTTGAGTTGGTCTGGCTGGCTGTCTGTTTGACTGTGTATGAATCACATGTTCGTGCTGCACAGATGGAGCTAGAAGGCTGAAACTTTAAATATTTACTCCTAATTATGTCAAGAAAAACAATCTTTTGTTTTTTTCACCCCCCAATAAGTTTTTAGTAGCGGGTTTAATTTGTAATGTAAATTTATGCTAAATTTGTCCCTTAGATTGTGTCTGGCAGCATTCACACTCATTTTTTTTGAGAATTCAGACTGCCCAACGAGAGGTCAAAATTATTCATTGGTCTCTCTTTTTCCAATTTTTTTTAATTGATCATGTAAAACGTGGCATGCTGCCAAAAGAGGTTGGTCACATAATAGTTTCTTTTTAGTGATCAAGTAGACCTGTCTTTTTCTTTTTAGTGACTAACTAGACCTGTCTTTAAAGGTATTTATTCTCTTTTTGTACAATCAAATTTGATTATCACTCCTTTTCATGTTTTTGATATAAATTTTGCTGCTGCAGCTTCTACATTTGATTCCTTAGAGATCAGACTGATTCCAAGAAGAACCAAAGTTAGCGAAATAACAACTGATGATGTAACAGGTGATGATTTTTCTAGTTTCATATGAACTACACAATTCTTAGATCCATTGACTGCTTGAACTGACTGTCAAATTTCTCAATCAATAGGATGGAAAAGAATTGAACTTTAATCCAAAATTGTGATTATTTGAATTTCCTTGCATGAATTTAAGAGATAAAGAAATTTTCAGCGACATAGATTATAAATAAGCTAATATTAAGAAACTATTGATAGAATTGAGATGTGAAAAGTGCCTGATTTCATTAATTAAATATGTACTGTAGGACCACTTCATCTATGGTAGATAGTTTCCTAGACCTCATAATTCTTTTCTTCATTATCATCAACTTTTTATTGGTGTCCATTATTAGGCATAGACCTCTCCTAAGATTTGCAAGACTACACTATCATGGGCATCGTGGAGCCAATACTTTCTGAAATTGTCTAGTTCATTGTTGCCATCTTATTTTCTGGTGGCTATGTTTCCATATATGATCTAAAAGGATCTATATGGTAAGTTTTAATATCCAGTGGTTTTCTGCATTTCTTGCAACATGACCAGTCCGTTGCCACTTGAGGAATCTTATGGTTTTCAAGGCGTCTCCGAAACCTATTTTTCCTCTAAAATACTGTGCCGTTTTCTGATCTCTCCAAGTAAAACTGAGCATGAATCTCTCCTGGACATGAAAAATGATTCTCTCATGTTGTATGGAAAAAATGATATGGATAGCAATTTTTGACACTTACATACAACTCAAAACATTTTGATCTAGATGAAAAACTTTTAAATTGAGTCAACCACAATCGGCGATTCTGCAGATGGTTAGGTCTTATCGTAAATTGTACAATGATTTCAATACCGATAAATTCAATTTCCTGCACTAGCATCTTCATAAAATTGCAATACATCAAATTTTATACATTTAATAGATATAGTTTGTTATGAGAAGAAAAAAGGACAAAAGTCTTCAGACTTTGAAAAAAAGTTTCCCTTCCTTTTGATCCCCTGGAGGGAAAAAAAGTCTACTATGAATTTTAAGCCCCTAAAGTATTATACATAAATGTAAAATAGGAAAACATGTATACATAAGTAGATTGAACAAAAGGTAAGGTTTCATTTTAGCATTGTAGTTATATTATAAATAGAACCCCTTCTTGGGAACCTTTAAAACTTTTCCTGTCAGATCTTTCTCTTCAATCCATTGAGTATGCATACCAAATTTGGTGGAACTAAGCCCCTGTTTAGGTGGTTTCTACAACGTGACAGACAAACAGGTGGTGTGACACCTCTTACAAGTATATCCAGGTCTCAAAACAACATTAACATATACTAATTCCAGATGCTATTAACACAAATCTATGATATTACTTTGTCAACAGTTTAATAAAAGCCTCTTAGCAAACAGACAAATAAACTTTGTAATTTCACATTTTCAGATTACTTTAAATGACAAGATTAGAAAGTGGAAAAAAAAAGAGATAAAGAAATGTGCAAAAACTAATCTATAAAACTTTCGTTGAATAAAAACAGTAAAATACCAATATTTTTCAGAATGAAAAAACTGAATAACTTCGAAAATTAATCATACAAAAGATTCAAAAGTATTATTTAAAAAAAAATGATAAGCTGCTGGCTTGAGTCATTGTAGGGAGAAGAAAACAATTGAACAATAAAGCTAAAATCAAGTATGGAATCTTTTTTGGAATCATTTATGAGGAAAATTCCAAATAGCTTATGGGATATTTCCAATAATTAATTCATTGCTTCAAATCTGTGTTTCTGCATTAATGATCTAATGAAGCAGACAACTGAAAAAATTGTCTGTTTTTGAGAGGAAAAGTAGTTGAACCATAATAAAGTGAAACATGGCTGCCAAGAATGGTTTTCACAGAAAATAAGCCGTCTCTTGCAGTCTTCAAATTAAAAAAGCCTTGGAAAATTGAAAAATTAAAAGAATTGAAGAAATATCTTGGAATGTAATTTTTTTAATTTGAAAGTGTCAACGCAAACTGTCAACATAGGTTCTTCAGTTTTCAAGTTAGTTTGGCTGGCTAGCTGGTCTTGCATGTATATATGTATCATACATACCAAGGAAGATGGAGGGCTGGAAATTTAAGCATCTACTTATGTCTATAAAAAAATGTTTAGGTGGGGGATTCAATTTACAATGTAAATTCATATCAAATGGGTCTCTAGTTTGTACCTGCTGGTTTTTTGAATTCAGATTTTTTAGTGAGTCAACAAAAGTTGAGTGGAGTAACTTATCCATTGATCACCCATTTTTCCAATTTTTCAATTGATCAGCCCCAACAGAGCATGTTGCTGAAAAACATTAGTCCTGTGATGGTTTCTATTGAGTGATTAACCAGACCTGTTGAATAATTTATAATTTTTTCATGGGAATCAAGACAAGGAGAAAAGATTCAAAATAATCTGGGCAATTTGCTGATAAAAAAAAAATTTTCTCCAATATTTTATGGATAGCGTGGCTTAATGCTGGCTGTGACATAGAATACATTATTGATTGATATTTTAGTAAGGACATGTCGAAGAAACAAGCAAATAGAAAGTTCTTTAAGAAATTCTATTCTAAATTATAAGGAAAAAAAAGAAAGAAAAACAAGTCCCGTTAGTCACTCAATAAAAACTGTCACAGAACCGACATGTTTTGAGAACATGTTGATTCGGGGGCGATCAATTAAAAAATTGGGAAAATGGGTGAGCAATGAATTACTTCTCTTACTTTTTGTTGGGCGTCAATCACCATACAAGTTTGAATCTTTTAAAAACAAGCGGGAATGCTGCTGAACACAGAATAAGGACCCAATTAAGTATAAACTTATATGGTAAAATGAACCACCTTAAAGAACTAATCTAGGGGTGAAAGTATTTCTTCTTAACATAATGTTTAAATTTTCAGCCCTATGGCTCCATTTGTGCAACCTGTACATGTGGTAAAAAGCCAGCCAGCTAGCAACCCAGACCAACCTAAAAACAAAAGAAACCTATGGTGACAGTTTTGGTTGATGGTTTTTAATATCTGTTAAACATCATTTCAATAACAACCTAATCAATGGATTCTCTGCTTACAGATTCACTTTTCGAGAGTTTTGCTAATGCATTTTGCTGTGACATCAATTTGATTTTAATCCCCTCAAATTAATCGGACTAATTAAAACAGATATAAGACAATCAATGAAGTGATTTGAAGTAGTTTACAAGATCCTCATAAAATTTTAAAAAATGAAATGAAAGAGAAAAAAATGGAGAGCCTGGCAGTTTTTGGCATCTGAAAAACTGGAGAACTTTTCAGTCAACTCAAATGAAAAGATGATATAAAGACAAATCTTATGGACATGTGACATTTACTAATTATTTAACTCTTAAATTTATATGAAAAATGAAATATCACTTCCAAACTTGTGATTAAAATTATCTCCCTAGGACCGTTTGGTGAACTTTTCTATTTCTTTAATTCAATTCACAGAAGAGTTCTATTAATATTTCTATTTTTGAGGTCATCATCAACTAAATACATAATTTTGTTTGCAGGTTATGTCCGGTATGTTACATATGTATATATATTTATTGTAAATAATCTAATAAATACTTATAAGTTCAAAGAACCAAGTATATATGTCTCTGTCTTTAAATCATTGTTTGATGAATTATCCTATATTAGATCTTCTAATATAATTGGTTCCTTCTCTTTAATGATTTTAACATATAAATGCAAAATGATACAAACTAGAGGGAGACAAAATAAACAGCCAGCAACTGGGATCAAATTAGATGAGTTTTAGAGTGTGATAGAAAGTTGAGTCTCTCTAAATTCATTTTTACATGATAAGTTAGATGGAATATGTAAAAAATTGATATTTGCTGTATTTTATGTTTGGTGATACATGCTTTTCCTTTTTAAACCTTGTACAATTGTGTATTAAATCAAATGAATTTCTGATTTTATTCAAGTGACAGAAGAATTCCACTTTCATTCACAAGTGGTACCAAGCAGTTTATGAATTTAAGAGTTGAGAAAGAGTTAACTTGTCAGCAATTTACCCTCTAATTTTTATTAGTAAGTGAATGGAAAAATCTGATGTTTCAAAAGTATGTGCATCCTGAATAACTGCACATGTACAGTTGATTTTGTTCCCAGATAATTTTGGCACAGTTGATCTCTCATAGCTAATAAAACTGTATTGGGAAGATTTAAAATGACAAGAGTATGATTGCATTCTATGGAGTAACATATTGATTTGAAATTATATTCTATACTTTGAACATTTGACTTGGATGAAACAGGTAGCTAATGGATTATTTTCAATTATTATGATTGTAAAATATCATTATTGAACAACCATAGCCATCAAAAGTAGCAAAGAGTTATTTTTTTTCTATAAGTGCACATGTTTGTTTTTCATATGACTTCAAATTTTGATGCTGCAGTTGTTCAGTTATTGACTTTGATCGCTAGATAAGCTTATAATTATATCTATTAACTATAACATTATTTTCAATTACTAATCTTTTGCGCATGTATTAATTTTGTTTGTGTATACAGGCATGAGCACAGCTTAGAGGGAACTATGTTTGTGAGTAAACTCCCATAGAGAAATTTTCATTTCAGTGGAGCAATTTGTTAAAAACTTCCTCTTTTGATGACGGTGTGCAATGAAATATAGCTTGTTTACCATTGCTTTTCATATTAGTCCTTCAGGGTAAATTGCTTTGAATTCAATTTATTCCACATCTAACAAGTTCAAAGCATTGAATTTTCATTCATATGATCTCTAAACTGCTGGCCTGTTGCTACTTCACGCATGGATATTATTTATTCTGTAAATTTTGTTATGTTTTCTTATCTGTTTGTGTTGAGAAATAAAAAGGACTAAAGAAACTGACGATTTTCTAAAAGTGAACTGATCATAAAAGTTTTGAAAAATCATTTAATTTTAAATCCAAATTGATTTAAATAATCAAATATGAACAAAACAAAATAATTGGTAGAAAGTCATTGCAGAAAATTTCATCGTCAAAATTGCATTAAATATATGGATCATGATGACTCGATACAGGAATATTGTCTGTAATTTTGAGAAGAGTCATTCATAAAGTCTATATTACATCAATATTAAATGTAAATGAAGGGAAGCAACCACCTTGAAATCTCACGGTTATCAGTGAAGAACAGAGGTCAGGCACTTGATACTCAAGCGGCTTACCAACATGTGCTCATTGTCCTCCTTACAACCATACCTAATCTGCACTAATCCTACATGAAGCCTATTGTGGTCAACCCTTACAGCGTGAATGTCACATTGACCATGAGACTGAGATTCCATTCCGTGATGTTAGGGGAAAATACATTTTTTTTTTGTCTGGTTCCAGCCCATGTGCGGCAAAAAAAAAAAAAAAAGGTTCCTTCTCTCACATAATACCCAGCTTTTGACTGTCAATCGGAGAGCAGAATTATCTGCTTGAAGAAATGGGTTTCACGACTCAAACTACTTTGTTGCTCATGACAAAAGCCTTTTTGCTGAGGTTTGGAAGTAGCAATCTATTCGATATAGCGAATTCTTTTCCAGCAGAACAAACAATACCTAGAGATGATGAGACACATTTCAACAGGCTTATCCAAGCAATTGAAAACCGTTTCCATCTATGACAAAATGTGGAGTACCAAAAGTTTGTTTTAAGACAACTCAAACAAATGACAGACAATATTGAGGCCTACTATAATGAACAAATTAGCCCAACATGCAACTTCATTAGTGGGAACACAGAAATTGAGTCTCAAATTATAGGTGGTTACAGTTGTCTAATGTCCATGAAAGACGACTAAGCAGCCTGAATATATCCCTACAGGACTAAAAAGTAAAGACTTGGGTAAAACACTAAAGTTTGCACTCAAGTTTCAAATGAAAATGCACAGAGAAGAGGGACAAGGAAAATGTTTTTTTGAACATTTCATGTAGAAATAATGGAATAAAAGTACCAGATTGCAACATTATGACAATGGGACAGTGGTTTGAGTGTGGAAAATAAATCTCATCACAGATATTACAATTTATACCTGGAGAAGGCCTAAGAATGGATTGGCCAAAATGTTGTCACATCATAGAAGATAGAGATATACAAATATTAGATTGTCCAAACAAAAGTTGGTTTGATACGAAAGGTTCAAAGAAGTTTTGAGATGGGTTCAAGACTTTTTTTGACCATTATCAACTTTATTTTGGTTAATCCTTTCTTCATCTGTTTGCAGGTCTTTGATACAAGTTTCCTCAGAATCTGAAAATGGAGTATTCAAATACTTTTTGGAAGCCTGAAATGGCATAAAACAAAGGAGCTATTGCTGTTAATTTGTGTGTGAAAATTTTTTGAGTGTTCCCACACTGAAAAGATGGTGATGATGGTATGATAGGGTAAGTGAGAAAATGGCATAATGTGAACTTTCAAAAAGCGAGTATATACCTGTGATAGGGTGTGGCCTATAGACCAGATTAGTGTTTCTCAAACTATTTGTGTTGCTCACTGTCAGATATTTTTCAAAAAATTTGTTGACCTCAAACTAAATCAACGTCAACCAAAATGTTGATATTAACATTGTCAGCATAGGTTTCTTGAGCCTTTATGTTGGTCTGGCTGGTTGGTTATCTATGTATCTATCATGCATACAGGCTGCACCAATGGAGCTTGAGGGCTGAAAATTTGAACAATTACTCCTTATTATGTCTAGAAAAACATTTTTTGTTTTGTAAATACTCGCTCCCTCAAATAGGCATTCACTGGCTGGGGGTGGGGGGCAAATCACCATTTAAGTTTATGCCAAATTGATTACTTAATTTGTGTCTGACAATACTTATGCTGGTTTTAAAAAAAAATTAAGACATCTTTTTGGCATCACCAGTTTTTTCTAATTTTTTAATTGATCAGCCCTGATATTGAATGCTGTTGAAAAATGTCACGTAACATTTTCTATTCAGTGACTAACCAAACCTGATTTTTAATCATTTTTGTCTAATTCTCACTTGTGTATAATTTTGAACATAATTCATTTTACATCATGAGATCTTACCTGAAAGGTTATATTACTGTAAATTTGGGACATATTCTGCACTTTTGAAATTAGAAAACCTTAGGTTGAGGAAAAAAACATAAAATTTCAATCCAATGCTATGAAAAAACATTAGGAGCTTACTTACAATTTTAATAGTAAGGTTTTTTTTTTCTAGTACAGAAAATTATAGATATCTGAGTAAATTGATTCATGTTTCATTCATTCCTTTTGTTTCTTTCACCTCAACAATAATTTGATTTAACCTTGGGTAATCATTAACCAGTTTAAGAACAACTGGACCTGATTAGAATCAAAACAAGTCAAACTAGAAAGCTCATACCTTTGCCAACACCATTGTTAGGCTGAGTAATAGAGTATGGATCCACCCTTAAATCTAATCACTTTTTTTGTAGCCTATTGTACATTCTTTGACAAAATACTTTTAAATTCATTGAGATATTGTGCGGACAGTCATACGCATATACATAAAAGTTTGGAAAAAAATGGAAAGGTATCTCTCAGCAAAAAAAAAATTTCTGGATCTGTCCCAAATTTTACCAACTCTTGTTAACCCCGTTGCTCACCTTTCTACAAAAATTTAATTGAAATCCATTGAGCACTTTCAGTAATATTGTATAGACAGAGAGACAGATGGAGACTGTAGAGATGCGATTGAATACAGATACCTTTCAAATTTTGTTGGCAACTGTCTGATATATTAGATTAAAAAAAAAATGTAGACTATTTTTATTTTCAGTGCAAAATTGGGTGAAATGAACTCTTTCTAATTTTGCCCATTTACCATTAATCTTACGTTTTGGAAATCTGCAATATTAAAAAATATAGTCTGGATACAGACACGTTTGAGTGGCATATAAGAAAATTTCGTTGGTCAAGGTAAAAAGCCAACTTTAAATTGTTTCAAGAAATGAAATCTTATACAAGGAATAAGAAAAAAATCTGTCCAGGAGATTCAGCAGAAGAAAAAGCAATGAATGAACTATTCAAAAAAGATAGAATCAAATAGATAAATAAAAAGACAAAGGGTATAAAAAAGATTTCAAAATACATACCAAAGAAAACTTCTTATTAAATAATCTTATGAAATAAAAATCTTGCCTAAAAAAATGTCTACTTAGGTCTAAAAGATCAAAGGATTTTAAAGCTAATTCAATTTTTTTTTCTTCAAAAGAATTCACATTTATCTTTGAAATTCAAGGAGTGGAGATTTCGGGTTTTTCATTTTTCATAAATTTTTCTCAGAATATTTTCTTTCTTTTTAAAAAAAAAGAGAAATTTTTTTCATCCGCAAAACCAGAAAGAATAAATCTGGTCATTCACTCAATAGAGACTGTCATGCAACCAATGTCCTTTGGCTGCATGCCATGATGGGTGATCAATTAGAAAAATTGGGAAAGGGAGTGATAGATCAATATGTCACAATACTCGCCTTTCGTTGGATAATGATTACCAACTTGAAAACTGGAGAGATCTTTGATGACAGTATTGGTTGCCGGTTTCTAATTGAATCTAAACTGCTAATGTTATATAGATTTCTATGCTATCGATTTTATGAAGGCGAAATATATTAAAATTACTTTTTGAAAAATTCTTGTACAAATTCTTTCTAGGTATAAAAAAAAACTGTTTACATTGGACAAAAAAGAGTGAATAATTGATTGATTTCATTAGTTTGAAGCTCATTCTCAGTTTTCATTGTCTCAGTGAAGTATTCGCAATAATCTCTGACAGAGAAACAGTGGTGTAGGACTAAAATAGAAGTGAGGGTGAATAGGGATGCCTGACCTTAGAGGAGAGGAGGCTCAAAGCATTTCATTAATTTCAGGGACATTTTGTGGCCACATGAGATAAATATTTGGACATGAACTTACCAGTGAATAGTTCAAGTAAGGAATTTTAGTAGTGTAGGGAACACCATTCCTACATCCTCACCTAAAAAAAAATAAAGGAACGATGTCATCACAGCATTACACCACTGCATATGATTAAATTTTCTATCTTCCTAAACATCATTATCATCAGCCATTATATGTCAACTGCTGGACAGAGGCCTTTCCCATTTCATTCCATGAAGACCATGATTGCACTTACCTATGTCATGTCTTTTGTCCAGCAAAATGCTTCCAACAACATCAGGAGAGTAATTATATTAGCCAGTACAATAGTGGCAAAGTGCTACCATTTTGTTTTACTCCTGTTAGGACAAATTAACAGAAGCTCTGGTTAGTCACTCAATAGAAACAGTCTCACGACCAATATGTATTGGCAGTATGCTATGTTAAGGGTGATCAATTAAAAAATTGAAAAAAGAGATGGACAATGAATAGATTACTTCTCTTCCCTTTTGTTGATTTATGATCACTAAAAAAGCCCAAATTGAAAAAATAAAACAAGTGTGAATGCTCCTGGATACTAACTAATGGACCAGTTTTGCATAAAAACATATTTAGGATGGGAATTTAAAAAAGGAACTAAAAAAATATTTTTTAGACATAATAAAGAGTAAATCATGATTTTTTCAGCCATTTGGCTCCATTACTCTAGCCTGTGTGCATGATATATACATACATCGTCAGACAGACCAACTTGAGAAGTGAAAAAAAAACTATATTGGCAGTGTTGGTGACAGTTTTGCTAAATAGTTTTCAAGTGACTAATAAGAGATATTCCCTAGCATGGACAGTGGAATGAGAACAGTCTCCTTCTGTGAATTAATGAAGGGTTCAGTCCCTAATTCCAGGATATGAAAGCCGGATGATACAGTGGCCAAAACTTTGTGACTGTAACAACCTAGATAAACTGTCTGAATAAACCAGTGTATAATAATGATTCCCCATCCCAGAAATTCAGACAGAAATAATCAGAACACTTGTCTTTAAAAAAAAAAAAAGAAGATTGACCTAAAAGTGCAAAGATAAATGATTTTGATCAGATATTACTCCCCTTGATTTAAAATTCAATTTTAAATAGAAATATGAATATATGAGTTAAAGCAAATTCACACCTAAGGATCATAATAGCTTGAAAAGTCTATACTAAGAATGATCCAACTGCGACAAAAAATATTTGAATGTTTCTCATTTTTCTGGTCTCCGTTATTGGTGATAGCAATAACTACTTTCAAACAATTTTTCTTACTCATTTTTTTAACTTTTTTCTCAGCATCAATTCAAAGTAAAGGTGTTCCAACACAAAATGGTTGCTAGAATAATAAATGGAGTTGGAATGGCTTCAGAATAAACACAATGGCATCATTACTGAAGTTTTCGAAGGATGTATAAATAGGAGGAGAATGTTTGCCTTGGTCTACTGCTTTTTAGTCTCTTTTTTTCTAATCTTTCTTAATTTTTGTTTTTCAATATTTTTGAAAGGCTTCCAAAGTATAAATAACACAGTTCTTGAATTTTCAGTGAAAGAAATGGTGGAAGCATGAAACGTTTCTAAAGGACAAATGTTTCTTTGAATTTCAATGAATGCATTTTCGAATGCTTTTAGAATTTATTCACATTGTATTTTGTCTGCTTCAAACATGATGATGATGATGATAATAATAATGATGATATAAATGATAATAATAACAATAATGAGAATGATAATAATGATATTTATGATAATGATTATATGAATGATGATAATGACAATATAAATGATGATAATGATAATGATAATAATGATATTAATGATAATAATGATAGTATAAATGATGATAATAATAATGATATTGATAATATAAATTGATAATAATAATGATGATGACAATAACAATGATATTGATAATATGAATGTTAATAATGATGATGATAATAATAATGATAATAATGTAAATGATTATAAAAATGATATTGATAATAATGATAATGATAATGATAATAATGATATTGATGACAATGATGACAGTAATGATGATACAAATGATAATAATGATAATGATATTGATGATAATAAAAACCCACTCAAGTGATGGTGGAGGTACGAACCATGGCACTGCTGTGATAAGTGAGAGAGAGATGAAATGAGATGAGGAGACTTACTGTCATTCTGTCTTCAGCGATAACCACCAGGCAACTGGTGTGAAACTGAAAACCACAGTACTGCTGTGGACTATGAGTGTGTGGAGAAGAATGGCTGGAGACTTGCTGTCACTCAATCTCCAGTGGTAACCACCAGACAACTGGTATGAAATTGATGATTATGATAATAATAATGATAGGAATTTGGAATAAAAAAATGCACACCAATGGTAATGCACAAAGGAAGGTTTGCAGTAGTAGAAGGAATCAAACATGTGGACAGCAATAAGCTGAGAGCCTTGACCACATAAGATCATTACAAATACCTGGGAGTCCTCAAATGTGATGCAATAAATGGGAAGGAGAAAGTAAGAGGAGAATACCTTAGGAGGACAAGGAAAATATCAGAGACCAAACTAAACAGTAGGAATCTGATAAAAGGAATGAACACATGGTCCCTATCAGTAGTAAGATATACAGGACCATTCCTTCGATGGATGAAGGAAGAACTCCAGTCAATGGTCCAGTGAACAAGGAAGCTCATAACAATGCACAAGGCCTTACACCCCAGAGATGGATAGACTGTATGTGAAGAGAAAAGAAAGCGGCAGGGAACTCATCAGCATAAAAGACTGTCCATGAGAGCCAAAACAGATCTAGAAAAGTATGTGCAAGCAAACAGTGAAGACATTATATAGAGCACCTGAAGCAGCGCAACAAACAACAAAAAAGTAAAAAACAAAGGAGCAGCATAGCAAACAAGGAAAGAAAAATGGGAACAGAAAAAACTATATTGAGAATTCAAAAGACAGATACAAGATGTTGCAGATGAGAGATCATATACATGGCTATTGAAAGAAAACCTGAAGAGAGAAACAGAATCACTCATCATGGCAGTCCAAAACAAATGCATCAGGACAAACTATATCAAAGCAAAAATTGATAGAAAACAGACAAATGGCAAATGCTGCCTATGTGGGGAAAGGGATGAGATCATAAACCACATTACAAATGAATGTAGTCAACTAGCCTAGAAGGAGTATAATCACTAACAGGATAGGGTATCAATAGAGATACACTGAGAACTAAGCAAACAAATGGGATTTGATCATGTGGATAGGTGGTACCAGCACAAACCAGAAACAACCATGGAGAATGGAAGCTACAAATTACTTTAAAGTAATTAAATCAATCTAAACTGACCAACCCATCCAAGTAAGAAAACTAGACATATATTTTGTAGAAAAGAAGAGGAAAACCTGCCAAATAATAGATGCAGCTGTAATTGCAGACCATTGAAAGAGAGTGAAAAACTGGGAAAATACCAGGACCTAGCAAGGGAGCTGAAGAAGGAGTGGAACATTAAAGTCAGGGTAGTACCAGTAATAGTCGGTGCACTCAGAACCATACCAAAGACATTGAAAGCGAGATTGGAGGAACTGGGGAGAAAAGGAAGTACAAAAGATCAAGACTCCACAGCACTGCTGAGGAGAGTGGTAGAAATGAGAGATCTATGACCTCCAGCTGTTAGCAGTGACCTAACTGGGAGAAGAGGGAAAAAAACAAACTCCACAGATGGTGGTGGAGGTGCTGTGATATATGAAGGAGATACAAGATGAGAGGACGGCTGAAGACCTGAGAAGACTTTCTGTCACTCAGCATTCAGTGATAACCACTGGGCAACTGGTGTAAAACTATAAACCACAGCACTGCTAGGGACTGTGAGAGTGTGGAGAGGAGGGCTGGAAACCTGAGGAGACTTGCTGTCACTCAGTCTCCAGCTGTGACCACGAGCTAACTGGTATGAAAATGCATAATACTGATAATAATAATTATGATAATATTGATAAAAATGATGATAATGATAATGATAAATAAACTAATAAATAAATAAATAAAGGTACAAACAGAACAGAAAAAAGTATAAAAATTTATGAAAAAACTAGCAAAATACAATACAGGTTTGATGAGTCACTCAAAAGAAACTGTCACATCACTCATGTCTTTTGGCAGCATACCATATTGAGGGTGATCAATTAAGAAAAAATAAAAAAGGGAGATCAATGAATAGGTTACTGCTCTCACCTTAAGTTGGGCAGTGATCACTAAAAAAGTCTGAATGTTCAAGAAAACAATCATGAATGCTACCAGACACAAACTAAGTGACCAATTTACCATAAACATACATTGCAAATTGAAACCACCCACTAAAAACCTATTTTATAAAAGACAAAAAAAGAAACGTTTTGTTTAGACATAGAGAGTAAATGTTGAAAATTTCTACCCTCTAGCTCAATTGATTTGACCTCTATGCATGATACATACATAGCAAGACAGACCAACTTGAAAACTGAAGAAACCTATGATGACAGATTTGGTTTACAGTTCTTAGTAAATAAAGATGGCAAATGTAAAATATCATATAAAGGAATTTATCTTTAAAATACATATTTGAAGATAACAATGAAATAGAATCTTGTGGAAGCAAGAGTAGCATCTGAAAAGGAGAAAATGTCACTTAAGACATTAAGAAGAACACAATGATTCATTAGTTGTTTGAGAATCTTTTGAATAATTAAATATTTGTTGGATAGTGCCAAATTTCTAGGAGGCCATGTTTGTACTACAATGCATTGACAAAAGCAAGGGAAAGCATTTTCCATGAAAATTGATTTGGGACCAAAACTATGTAATACTTCAAGTCCTTTGTGGGTCCATGTACTGTTTTTTTTCAAATGTCTTCTAAATGATGAGATATTGAGTTTACAAAATCAGGTGAGTCCAGATATCATTGTAGTATGTACCATAGAAGACTTACCTGATTTAACATTTTAAATTCCAACGATAAGAAAAAGGTGAACCAAATTTAGGGCCTCAAAAAAGTGATTTCTTGGAGATGGTTGTTGTGCTCTCATTAACCCACCTTACAACATAGATAATCATAACTTACTTAATCAAAGCACACATAGTTATTGGAAACTTTCAGAAATATAGTTTGGCCATTTTTCTCAGTTTCCCATTTAATGGACTTACTGTCCCTTATCATTGGACAGCAATATAAAAGACCCTGTAAAGAATGCCTGCAATATCTTGCGAGACAAACATGCTAACCATTTCTTCGTGACAAGTGTGTATATGATGAATGATGATCCAACATTTGAAGAACCAGTAATAATATATCAGTGAGAAAAATATTGTTGTTTACTAGATAAAGACATGTTAACCAATATTTGTCAACATAGATTTCTTCAGTTTTTAAGTGATGCTGGCTGGCAATCTATCTATGTGAGTATTTATGTATCTTGTCTACAGGCAACATCAACAAAGCTAAGGGTCTGAAAATTCAAACATTTACTCCTTATTACATCTAGAAAAAAACATTTTCTAATTTCTTGAAAATTCACTCCCAAAATATGCTTCTAGAGTAAGGTTCAACTTAAAATGTAATTTGTGTTAAAAAAGATTTGTCAGGATTTCTCACATCTGTTGCAGGCCCTCAGTCTATCTTTCTGTTGAACCTGGCATTAGAGGATATGATGTGACCTAGGTATGGGAAGTCAAGAACAAATGTTAAGTAGCTCAAGCCTCTGGATAATCTTGGGAATACTTGGTTGCCCCAAAAGTTTCACATCATGACTATCCAACTCTATGATGAGCTGCTTGGACAAATCAGATCCAGTAGCGACCCCTCCTAGACCTTCCTAATAGCAAATAGTGTCAAGCAAGGCTACATCTTGGCCCCTACACAATTTTCAATATTCTTCAGCTCAACCCTGAAACATACAGCAGAGGAGATGAACAACAGGATCAGCATGTTCATCTGTGCACAGAAGTATGGCAACCTGTTCAACCTGAAGTGATTCTGTATACTCACTAAGTCCAGAGTTCAGTAGTTCACCAACAAGTGACTCTGGTTGACCCTCACTGTAGGTATTGCCCTTCTTTGCAAAGACAATAAAAATCTAGGGCGTTGAAGTTGGATAGTCATTCTACACTGACCCACACTAAAATAGAATTGTGTCAAAATTCTACACACAATCTATTTTACACTAAGTGGCTGTAAGGGAAATCTGTGGATAAAAAAAACACAAAATAAAAATGAACAAACAAAAGTGTGTTTGGGTTGATCAACTTACAGGTAGAAGTAAGTCATCATACATCTGGTTGCCAACAACATCTTTGGACTTTCTGCTGAGGCAGAGTTGGTAGCAGAACACCAAGAACTGTCCATCAAAGAAGACATGCTATTGACCTATTGATTGGCAAATTCTTTTTGTTTGACTGCCTTCTACCTTTAAGTTGGTGAGAAATCACATATAGTCAAAAAACACTTTTGCTTTTGTTTTATGTTGAGTTTTTCATGTGGATATTTCTTTTGTGGCCACTGCATATATGTGGGTGAATTTTATATATATATATATATTTGATTCTCCATACCAAAGCTATCACATGAGATGCTAAGAGAATTTAAGCAAACCGTTTGTAATAGATTCCTGGGGGGAACAAACATTTTTCAATATATTTTAAGTAAAAGGTATGTAACATTTTTTGTAAAATACAGTAAAGTAGATTAACTATTTCTGTTGAACCATATTTTTTATGACAGCTATTTTATTTTTGGAAGATTTTTGATTAGAATTTCATACCCTAAACGCTAGATATCCACATTGATTGAAGTCATTTATTTTATTATTGGATATTTTATATCTTTATGGTTCAGTTATTTTTCAAGTTGTCATTCTGAGCTTTTTCTGCTCATAGCAGTTCATGATTTATAATTTTCTCGCAGTTAATTGAAGCATGTGTCAATTATTTAGTAGGGAAACCCGAGAGAAGAAAACTAAATTTTTTCTATGAAAAATCTGTCAGGTCCTAAGAAGAAAATTTGCAGATTCAGCAAAAAAGATTCAAGCTAATCTAGAGAAAGAATGGAAATAACCAAAAAAGTTGAGTTTAATCATAAAAAATAAATGTTGTCAGAAAAATTAATTTACAAAAAAAATGTTTCAAACGTTAGAATTTGTGTTATGAAAGAAAATTCACATAATTTACTTGGTAAGTTATAATAGCTTCCAAAAACCTCTAATGGCAAAATTTATTATGTCTTGTTCAAAATTACATAGCATTTAATTAAACTCGGAAAACACAAAGTGAATGTAATCAAGAAACAAGCATGGGAGATTGATGTTTTAGACCAAAGGTGGGACACCTTTGGCTGTATAGACCATCGTGTGTGGCCTTCGATGGCCTTGTCAAAGAAATTCTGAGGTTTTTTAATAAAAATACATTATTCACAACATCCGTGATTATAAATGAAAAATAGTCACTAATTTAATGTTTTATATATAACTTAAGACTTCCTTGAGAGCCTAAATAACAGATATGCAACTGGAAGACCAATTAAGATTGTGCATCTACACTCTTGAACCTGATATCTAAATGCTTCCTTGAAAAATGCAATCTAAAAAAGGTTAGTAATGTTTTTCATAGTATATACTGATCAAATGAGGACATGAGTTATTAACCAAATGCTTGGAACTTTAGATTTTGCTGTAAATGTACTTATAATTTCTTGAGTATAACCTTTTTAGAAGACAATAACTTTCAATGTGACCTTTAAACATGAAAAGGTCCCTCTTCCCTGATCCAAAGAAATAACCTCAACAGCATATATTAAAATTCATCTCTGCTTTTTAGCTTAGATTCTTGGAGTGATCAGTATATATTATCCGTGGTATTTTTCTCCATAGAGGTTGAAGTATGTTTATTTGAATTTTTCCAGGAGTTCAGTACAGAGAAGATTGTTAGAGTTCAGTACAGATAAGATTGTATCATATTTTGTATCATATAAATTATTTGTCATTTTTTATCTTCTAGTACCTTGTATTTCTGTCATCTGATTTTCAATCATTCAGTTTATTGGTTGGAATATTTCCTTATGATTTTGATGTATAGGTATTCCTTATTTGATTTTAAAAAATTATGAATACCATACAACAAATCATGATGTTCTTAATTCTTTCAGCAATCATCTCCTTCCATTTCTTGATCAATTTCTCTAAATATTTTAATAGCTTTCAATAAATTCCTTACTTATTGAAGACTTCTCACATTGTATGGCAAATATTTCTTTTCATTTTGAACTTCTGTAGAATGTAAGGTACCCTATGAGGCACAACAAAATGTAATCAATAAATTATATGATAATTTTATGATAGCATTGAACATAAATATGCCAGCAGAGAAGACAGCTAAAGTTTTAATGTAGTAAGTTTAATGGAGAATCTGGCAGTATTATTTAGACAAGAGAGATTCATAATGACTAGCTGTCTACACCAGGTTGAATAGTTTAGTAAACGAAGGACTAAGGCTTTCAGATTTGAGAAAAGAAATTCCCCTTCACCTTTGACCTTTAAAGGAAAGAAAAAAGTTTGCCTTCACTTTCAATCCCTTGAAGGCAGAAAAGGTCTCCCTTTACATTTAATTCCTCAAGGGGTAAATAAGTTTCCTTTTACTTTTGACCCTTTAAAGGTGAAAAATTTCTCTTCATTTCAGGCCTTTAAAAGGGTAAAAAGTTTCCTTTCACTTTTGAGGGATCGAATAGGAGAGGAAGTTTCCCTTTAAAGCAGGGAAAAGTTTCCCTCCACATTTGACCCTTTGAAAGGATAAAGGGTTCTCCTTCATTTTTGACCCCTGGAAGGAGAAAGATTTCCCTTCATTTTTTACCTTTAAAAAATCATGTTAACACACTAATTTCAGAAAAAGCTACCCTATCATTTACATCCGGTAAATCAACTTAAGGAGAAAACAGCAGAATATAAAATGCCATTTGCTCTTGCATTTGTTGACTTTAAGAATGTCTTTGATTCAGTGGAAATCCCCAAAGTCTTTGATACTATCATACAAGAAGGTGTAGACCCTGGATATGTCAGAGTCATGAAACATATATAACAACACAGTTCATTTAACAGGCTAAATAAAGACTTTTAAATCAGAAAGGGTGTAAGACAAGGTAATACCAGCTCATCCAAACTATTAACAGCCCTCTGAAGTGTAGACTGGATAAATGAAGAAATCAGAATTGATGGCAAAAACCTAAGTAACCTCAAATTTGCTGATGACATTGTCTCTTTTGCAAAAAAAGCTTCACAATCTCCTAGGAAAGCTGGACAAAGAACAAAGAGTAAAGAAGTTAGACTTCACACAAACTTCATCATCATCATCAGTCTTTTATTGTCGGTTGTTGGACAGAGACCTTCCCCAGAATTTGCCACACTTCTCTATTGTGGACGTTGCGGAGCCAGTATTTTCTAAATTTGTACAGTTCATCTCTCCATCTTGTATTCTGTCAGCCTCAGTTGTGCATGTGGTCTCTGGGGATCCATGTTGTGAGTCGTGATGTCCATTGGTTGTCTGTCATTTGTACAACATGGCCTGCCCATGGCCATTTAAGTTTTTTAATAGATTCTATGATGTCTCTGACTCTTGTTTTCTTCCTTGTATATACTGTGCTGTCTTGTGATCTCTCCATGTAAAGTTGAGCATGATTCTCTCGTGTGCGTGTTGCATTCTTCTCATCTTGCCTGTCTGTCTCTTGGTTAGGTTCCATGTTTCAGCTCCATAAGTAACTATTGGGAGGATGCATTGGTTGTATACTCTTCTTCAGTAAAACAATATTTACATACAACAAACATGTTCAGGACAAAGACGGAAAAATCCAAATCGAAATTGCAGACCTGAAAAAAATAGACCACTACATCTACCCGAGACAACGAATCTCCATGAAACCCTCAAAAGTAGACAAAAACAAATGAAGGATCACACCAGGAAGGCAAGCTTTCATTAGAGCGAACTCAACCTTAAAGGAAGAGAAAATCCCATTAATCCTAAAAAGAAGGGTCAACAATCAATCCATCCTCCTGATCGTCAGCTACGGAGCTGGAACATGGAACCTAACCAGAAGAGTGACCCTTAAATTGAGAACCATGTAACATGCACATGAGAGAATCATGTTCAGCATCACATAGAGAGATTACAAGACAGCACTGTATATTAAAGAAAAAACAGGAGTCAGGGATATCATAGAATCCTTTAGAAACCTCAAATAACAGTGGGTTATCATGTTGCAAGAATGTCAGGCAACTCACAATGTTGATCCCCAAATATTATCTACGAAGCTGTGGCCAGCAAAATATAAAATGGCATGATGAAGTAGGCAACTCCATAAAGTTTTGGCTCCACAATACCGATCATAGAGAGGTCTGGCGTATCTTGGTAAAGTCTACATCCAATAACAGACGCTAAAATAATGATTATCCGTTTATTTACTATAAGTTTCCAACTTCGACCCCCCCCCCTCAAAATCTCAATAGACCAATGAAAATCTTAATACTTAACCACAATAGATCTTTGTCAATTCTTCTAGACTACTGCAACATTACCCATTTCCATGTAACCCAACAAAAATAATATACTTATACGTTTTATTCTCTAATACATAACTCTAAAAAGATTTTCTTTCAATTTTAGATGCCTTCGACCGATTACAAACCCTCTAGAATTTTTTGGAAATTCGATTTTTTTCCAGGTTTACACAGAGGTTATATTTACAATGTAATCGTAGGTACAATTGCATTTATTACAGTTATATGCAGCTCCTTTAGTGAGTGAGGGAGAATAGTCGTATAGGGAGAGTTCTCAGTAGCAGCGAGATGATGTAGTCGCGAGGACAAAAGATTTTATTTCACTTCTTTGGTTCTTCCTGCCGCAGGCCGACGTCACTGGAAATGTTGAAGGAGGAAGGGAGACGATAGTTGCTATGACAGAATGGAGAATTCATGTGCCAAGTATAAGTGTAGAGGCAGAGATTAAACAAAGAACAAACAATCGCAATAAAGACACATACAAATGGTTAGACAAACAAATAAAACAGACATTAAAAAAATCATATTTTGATCAATACAAGACTGAAAAAAAAATATATGTAAAGAAAAATTATTAAGATCGATCAAAAATGGAAGAAGCCTGTTTAATTCAGAAGGTTTTTCCTATACATAAAAATGAAATATAGGAAAGAGTAGTTTGGAATGACTCGTGACATAACAGCCATGTCATTTGGTTTATCTATCGAATGGAGCCTGATAAGTTGTGCCTATTATAAGGAGTGGTATATTCGACCAAGGTAGATTATCAAAAGGCGGTTAGTTCATGTTAGGTGCAAGAAGGAGATGAAAGGGGCGAAATAGTTGCAGTATCTGCATTGAGTAGCTATAAAGCTATTTCACAAAGATCGATGGACATCACGACTCACAACATGGATTCCCCGAGACCATATGCGCAACCGAGGCCGGCAAAATATTAGATGGAGAGATGAACTAGACAAGTTCAGGAAGTACTGGCTCCGTGACGCCCATGATAGAGAAGTGTGGCAAATCCTGGGGAAGGTCTATGTCCAACGACGGACGCTAAAAGACTGATGATGATGATGATGATGAGTGACAAAAGACGATATGAATAGTTAGGGTCAAAGAATAGAAACAGTTCGAGTTTAGAGAGAAAGGATGGAAAAGAAGAGAAAGAGAGGAGTATCCGGCAAAAAAGCCGGAGAAAATCAGTGAGTTAACACGTACGTTCAGAGTTTATATTGGTAGTAGATTGAGCAAGTGATCTTTTCCATACGGGGCTAGATGTAGGTTTCATAGCTAAAGCTAATACTTGAATAAATAATGCTATTGTCGGTAAAAATCGTTTTTCTAAAAACCAACAAATTTCTAAGAAATAATTGTGGGTTTTAATGTTTTCCAAAAGAAACACCTAAAATTAAAAGAAAAAACATATTCTTGTAAAACTGCGTATGTAAAAAAAAAAAAAAAAAGAAAAGACGAATCCCAACTTTTTCGTTTGGACAAAAATTTGGGCCTCTTTCTTTCTGTCAGAGCCGAGAAAAATTTGTGAACAAAATTTTCAAATTTAAGTCAAAAACGTTTTTAAAATATCGTCTGCATGACGAAACAGCTATCGGTTAACCGTTCTGGAGAAATGTTATTCGGAAAAAAGTTCAAGATCTGATGAACTGTTAAACGAAACTAAACTGTAATTACACAATTAATTGAATGAAGATTTGAAAAGCGTCCACCGAGTTTAGAATTACAAAAATAAAGATAATGTAACAAAAGAGGGTGTGTATGTTCATGAGAAAAGCAAATGAAATGCTATAATTAAAACATTTAATTTGAAAACGAAAGGGAACAGGTAAGAAACTTCTTTTCGGCGATCACTGGCATAAATATATATATTCCCCTATAAAAATCATTTGTGTGAACAATATAAACTCGTACAACGTTTTGGCCGTTGTACTCTACGGCCTTCATCAGGTATCATCTGGTAGGTGTGGGGAAGTAACGAACCGAACCGTTCGGTTCGTTACTTCCCCATACCTACCAGATGATAGAGTACAATGGCTGAAACGTTGTATGAAAAACAACCAAGATGAGGATAGTCCGAATGATAATAGGAATAATAATACCTCATCTCAAAAATTCAGAGATATACTAATATAAACTTGGTACTGTTAAAATTCGAATTAGAAAATTTTAGCTCTATATTCACGCAAATTTAAAAAATTTTCCGTAGAAGATGGGCAATGTTTTAACTACAAACACAATTGAAAAAAAAAATCATGACAGTCCTTTCGTATGTACTAGTTGTTTGTAAGTCCTGTGTACGTAACTCAGGAAGTACCCGTATTTATTTGTTTTCTTTCAAACTTCTCACATCGCCAAAAAAAAAAAAAAAAGTAAAATAGATAGAATTCTAAGTTCAGATGACAGAGTAAAAATAGAATTTTTTATACGATAAACTGTACCATTGCAACTGTATGTATTTGCATTTACAGGTGCTGCGTGATTTTCCGAGTGTCTCTATTGTTGTTGGCCCAGTGACACCAAATTAAATCCAGGTGGTCAAATGAAGGTGATGAAATTCAAAGAAAGAGGGATGAGTTCAGGAAGAGGGCAATAAATCACAAACCTGCTGGCATCGTTGATCTTCTAGATTCTATTGTATCTGTATGAGTCGAGAAGTCACTAGTTATAGGTAATTCCTTTAGTAAGCGAAGGAAAGTAGCAATGTAGTTGGGGTTCTATGTAGCAACAAGATTGTGTAATTTTGGAAGACAAATGATTTTGTCTCCACTTGTTTGGTTCTTCCCGCTGCACACCGACGTTACTGGCAACGTTGAAAGAGGAAAGGAGACGATAGTCGCCATGACAGAATAGAGAATATACACACCAAACATGAACATCGACATGAAAATTGAACTAAGCTTTTAATTGTAATAATGACGCATACGAATGTTTAGACAAACTAATAAAACGCACATTTGTTAAAGAGACATTCATATCCATACAGTACTGAAAAGAAAAACATGTAAAGGAAGGTTAATACGATCGATCGATCGATAGTGAAGAATGCTGTTCAGTTCAGAGAGTCATTACGATACATTAAAATGAAATATAGGATAGAATGATTAATTTGGGAAACACATGCCATAACGGGTTTAATGTCGTTTGATTTATCTATTGAATGGAGCCTGATCAGTAGTGCCTGTTTTAATGAATGGTATGTTCAACCAAGCTAGATTATCAAAAGGCAGTTGGTTCAGGTTAGGTGCAAGAAGGAGCTAAAGCGGCAAAATGATAAGCTTAGTTTTTGCGTTGTTGCCAAAATGAGATAAGTGAAATAGTGGCAGTATTTACATTGAGTAGCTGTAAAGAACATGCGGATTCCCACATGGAGTGAGATTAGTGATAAAAAACGATAAATATAGTCACAGTCAAACAATGTAAACTACGCCTTTTATTGGGAGTAGATGGAGAAAGTGACGTTTTCTATACAGGGGCTAGACTTAGGGTTTTGTAGCTGAAGCTGATACTAATTTACTTTCAAACTTTATTTTGACTAACGATAAAAGAGCCATAACAGTCTTAAAATAAATTCAAATAACCACGAAATTCCTTGTATTGCTAATATTCATCTGGTTTTATTTGCTACAGCGTTTTTTTTGGAAATCAAGGGTACCTTATTACTTTTGTATCAAAACATCAGACGGAGTTTATATCTAAAATCCTTGCAGACTTAACATGTGAACCAACATTATACAATGCCTGACTTTACATCATCCTCTTTGTTTACTTCTAAGCCGGGAAAGAAAGGTCCCTAGAAAAATATCATCCATTATTATCATATTCTATCATGGGTACTTTCAAAAATTGCCTTTCCTTCTCTATCTTCTCTTCCTTACTCATGTCCGTCTCTCTTTCCTTTTTGGCTTAATGGTGGAAAGAGGCTGCTATAATCTGCAGGTGTTACCAACTGAAGTTTTCTCACCAACCTAAAAATCCCTCTAACCCCATCATAAATAAGGATCTGAGTTCAAAATACTCAAGTTTAATTAGGAATCATTGGCTACTCTCAACTATATTAAATCTGTCTAAAAGTGTTTACGTACTTTCATCACCATCATGGCGACACAATTTCTACGTTAACATTTTGAGAATGATGAGACAATTTTTCGTTCATTTACCTGACCTTTTTTTTTTAACCATGGGAAGATTTCAATTTTCAAACTAACTCAACTTACACTCTCATGTCGTAATAAAATTATTCAATGCTTAATACTATCTTATTTGTAAATTTTTGGAGCAAAACATTTTTAAATCTTTGAAACTGATGTACATGTATCAATATATGTAAATACATATATTTTGTGTGTGTGTAACACTTTTCGATATCTACACACGAAGGACAGTGTGTTGATCGGTAAATCGCCCATTTTTTTTTATTGGACACTTTTCAATTTTTTTTGTGTCTTTACTCAATTCTACCTTGGTTTAATATACTAGAAATATTGAACATAAACAAGAAAATGGTGTGTAATATAATGTTTTTGATACCTTATAAGTACAATGCATTTACAAAATTATTCATATATTGTCATCATTTTTTGATAGAAAGAATGAACTTGGTATATAAATGGAACTGACAACTGAAGGAAATGGCACACATATTTTCTTCAGTTGAACTAATTGGCCAACCAAGCATTGATATTCATACCATAAGGGAGCCTCTCTTTATATGAGACTTCTTGAAAAATGCAAAAAAAAAAAACAAAACCAGATTACCCGATGCAAGTGAGGAAACTTGGAAGTACCCCGACAACATAACAAAAAACAAACAAACCAAAAACAGATATGATGTGTGCAAACCAACCAAGCATGCACTCTGAGTTGTGATTTCACATTCTAGGGTCAATAGCACTTGAAGACTGGAGGGTATGTGACCGAAACGTTGTGAAAAGACAAGCTCATAGGTGAGGAAAATAGTTAGACAATATCATACATGACGATAGATACAACCGTCTGAAAAATTCAGACAAGAATGTGAATGGAATTTACTTATCTTATTATCCTTTTTTCTCTGATGGAAATATTTCTTTCAAAATTTAAAAATAAATCTGATGATAGGAGGATAAGATTGTTTATGATCTAGTAAATAGGTAGTCGCTGTGAGGTCAATTCTAGTGTAGACAGAAAGATCTGATATTTCATCCAGGGTTTATTTTGGGAAATGAGGAATATAGCTCAAATTTCACAATAAGATCTCAGATGAAGGAATCTAATGTTCATAAAATTCTTGATAAAAATGAATATCTTTAAATTAAAAAAAACAACAAAAAACAGGTCTTGTTGGTCGTTCAAAAGAAACCATCATACGAACAATGTATTATGGTAGCAGGCCATGTTGGGACGATCAATAAAAAAATGGAAAAGGGGTGATCAATGGATATGTGACTTCTCTCGCCCTTTGTTGTGCAGTGATCAGTAAAGAGGAAACAATTTCCAAAAAACAAGCATAAATGTTGATTGACATAAACAAAGAGACCAATTTAAGATAAACTTACATTACAAATTGAACCCTACACTACAAACCTATTTTCAGGGAAATTGAAAAAAAAAGAAAAAAAAGGTATTTTTCTACACATGATTGGGAGTGATCTTTTAGACTTCTGGTTTCATTGGTGTGACCTCTATGTGTTATACAAACATATATAGTCAGACCAACTTGAAAACTGAAGAAACCTGCATTGACAATTTTGGTAGACAGTTTCTGATAGAGATAAAGAAAAAGCTAATGTGTCCTAGTTCAACGGTTTATCATAGCAAATCTATTGGTTTTGATGACTATTGACTATTAATATTTCCCAGAAACAGTTTTCTCTTTGAGGTTCAGGTGGCAGAATGATTACCTAATCTTTGTAGTTACAACTTAAATGAGTTGTTAATTATATTCTCCATTCATCAGAAGATCTCTTAACCCATTTATAACTGTAGGCTTATACTTAATCTATTATGAAAAAAATTTCCATAGAAAATATACTTATGAAAGCGGATCAGATTACAAATGAACAAAATTTCTATAGATAATATACTTCTGGAAGCAGATCAGATAACTAATGAACACTCTCGAGATGATAAGAAACATGCTCTTATTTATTTTTATGAATAAATTTGCATTACCATGCTAATACACTTACACCATATTTCTAATATACAAAAATTGGTTGAAAAACCTGAATGGTTAAAAACTTCAATTTGGAACTGCATCTGGTTGGTTTCTGTAGCTCAGTTGGTAAGAGTGGCTGGGTGTTGACCTAGCCTCAGTTTGTTTTAGTCTCACTGGAAGCATATTTTTCATTTCCAATCAATACTATTTACTCACTTCCTCTGTTTGCAGCCTGAGAAGAGTTGCGATAAAAAGCAATAAGAAATATGATGATGACAAATAGTAGTCAAAAATTAATAATAATGATATTTTAAAAGTTGATTTTTTCTTGGTTGGTTTTAAGCACATATTTACCTTTGCCAACGAAGTTAGATAGGTATGTGTGTCTGGTCATGTCTTTTCTTGTCTGTCCACAAAATATTTCCAAAAGTGTTTTTTTAATCAAATTAAAACAAATTTAATCTTAATTAATTTCAATTTTAATTGAATTAAACGAATTTTAATCAAATTTTGTGAAAATGTGGAACATGGGGTAGGGAAGTATCAGTTAAATTTTGGGGAGGATTTAGGGATTTCTTTTTTTTTGATCAAGAGATATTTTTGATGTGTATGCTCCTATCTCTTCAAATGATATCTCAAAAAGATTCGAATGAATTTCCATGAAATTTCATGGAAGGGTGAATAATAGGCTTTATGAGAACTTGTAATTTTTAGGTGGATCAATGCACAATTGCCTCCCTTAAATCGTAGTTATATGCCCACACCACTTAATATTGTCAACATTTCATATCTGTCAACAAGATATCTCTTGTTGAATTTAAATCAAATTTTGTAGAAGAGAGGGCAAAGGGCGATGAAAGATATGATGAAATTTTGGGGCAGATCAATACATAATTACTTCAGACAATGGCATTTGCTTCGTGGGTGAATTTCTGTGAAGCCCTCTGCTGTTGCTTAACATCTTTATGCATTATTTCATCTTAGACTATTTTTGAAGGTCAGATTAAAGACAATATGATATTTTTGTTCAAGGAAAAAGATTCCTTGAGAGAAAGAGAGAGAAAAAGAATATTTTGAAGATGACTCTCTCTCAGACAAATAAAAAGTTTACACTTATGAGTGATATAAGTTATTAGCTATAGACACATTCTGTCATTATTTAATACTACTCAGTTTTTCCTTTTTGTTCAGTCAGTGCTGTCAAGGTTTTAAAAAAGAACAGAAGCAAATATATTAGTTTAAAAAGTGTCAGAACAATGTCTAATCTCATGATGTGTATATTCACGTGTGGAAAATTTATATAAGTTCAGAAAACTGTTCATGATTCACACAAACATTTTCCAGAGCTTTGTGAATAGAAGATACATTCTTACAAAACCAATACAGAAGACAGTCAAGAAATTGTGGATATGTCTCAGTGGAAAAAGGATAAGAATACAAGTCTCTAGGTCAGGGGTAGGCAACCTACGGCCTGCAGACCAGATCCAATCAGCAAAGGGATTTTGATTGGTCTGCGAGCAAATATCTAGATAATATATCAAATGTTTGTTTTGAAGATTCTTTGTTTCATTTTGAGAGATTCAGAATCTACCTTGACTGAAATAAATTGCGACTAAGTTGAGTTCTTTGATTACTAATTGGCATTCTTGATTAAGAACACATGATTTTCTAGCTTTTAGTAATATTTATCTGATTCACCTTCCACTCATTAATACAAAATCTGGCCTGCAGAGGCCCAAAGGTGGCTGACCCTTGTTTTTGGTCTTTAAACTGAGGCCAATATTACTTGTTACCAAAAATATTTTTTTGAAGAGAAAAAAGCTTCTTTAGTTTTTTGCCTGATACTTGTAAAACCTGTGATATCCCTGATCTATAAATATGAACAACGAATATGAAACATTTAAAAATTCTGGATTAGCAATTTAATATCCTTCAATGGCTGAAAAAAAAAAAGAAACACTTTTATTAAAACAGTATCACACACCATTTTCTGTTGATCTGTAGTGATTTCAGATGACCTAAAGTGATCGCCACGGTCTGTATAAACAAACAATCAAATTTAATGATTAAAAGTAGTATTTCACTTTCTTTAGTAAATATTGTAATGCTGAATGATGCCATTTCCCTATCCTGACTCTAAAATAGTCCCTGACTCTCAGACACTCTTCTGACCTTAAAAGAAACTCTTTCACCCTCTTTCCTTTTTCTCATTTTGCTGTCTTGGACAAAAGGAACAGATGTCTTCTTGATCTAAAATGTAAGTACTATTTGATTTTTATTCTGCACTCATGCCGAAACATACATAAACTCTTGAAAATACAATTCATTATCTTGCATTCATCTTTACTTTTAGAAACACCACCAAAATATTACTAGGACTTATGTACAAAAACATTCAACAAAATATGTATTTTCTCATTTGTTGAAAAATAAATAAATAATTTATTTCTTCACGGTTGTGTTTCTATCTTTTATACCATGTTATTATTGTCCCTTACAATTGAGTCACATCGCACACATAGTCCCACCTTAAATCAATATATGTGAGTTTATTCTCTCATTGTTAAGATCAAAGAACTAGAGACAGAGAAGTGTGGAGAAAATGGTGATATGAGTTGACCAAGTATGGAACGTCTTTGCCATACCCAGTGTAAGCATGGGTGTCAGTAGCAACTCTTCCAGGGGGGTGGGGGATATTTCTAGGGGAAGGGGTGCAAAAAGATATATTTAAATCATATCTTGGCAGCCACTCTGTTACCAGTGAAAAATAATACCATCCTTTCATACTGGAATGTTGAGTTGGGCTTACATAAAACATTTGTACTGCATCATTATCCCTTATTGACTATAAGGTTCCAACTTTCAAACCCTCTTTCCTTGGAGGGCCTGATTGGAGTGTGTGTGGGGGTTATATAGGTTTTTAGTCGAAGGTTCAATTTGTTTATGCTAAATTGAGCCCTTAGTTAGTGTCTGCAATCACATTTATTTTTTGAAAATTTAGACCTTTTCAATGATCACTTCCCAACAAAAGGTGAGAAAAGTAACTTATCCATTAATCACCCCCTTTTCCAAACTTTTATTGATCATCCCCAACATGGTTTGCTGCCAAAAAAAATTTGTCATGTGACGGTTTCTGTTGAGTAACTAACCGGACCTGTTTAATTGTAGATTGAAGTTATTGAGTATCAGAAAGAAATGTCCAAAGTACATGTTGAGCCAGTGTTCATTCTGCCCGTTATTATCAGTTTAGAGGGTAATATTGCCCCCAAGGGGGCAAAAATTGACATAAGTAGGAGTGATAGATTGTCACATACAAATAGATTTTTCTCTATAAAAACAAAACAAATATAGAAAAGATAGAAATCGTCATATAACCAATATCTTTTGGCAGCATACCATGTTCGAGGTTATCAACTATTGGGCAGTGATCACTGAAAAGGTTGAATTTAAGATAAAAAGACCCCTTTTCTTGACACAAGGAGTAAATATGTAAATTTTCAGCACTCTACCTTCATTGGTGCAGTCTGAATACGTGACACAAATATAGATAGATAGCCAGCCAGATCGATCCCCTTAAAAAACTGAACAAACCTCAGTTGACCAGTGGACAGTTTTGGCTGGCAGTTGATGGTTTCTTATGAACAATCTTTTGTTTTATGTTGGTAAAGTCAAGAAATAATGGCGAGCTAATCTCACTTGGTGAATTATAAAATATGGATTTGAAAAAGAAACCTTTTTTAATGATTAATTTCCATTATCAGGTTATTTCATTATGCAAGCATGTGTAGGTCTTCCCAGAGGTCTAAATATCTATTGTAAACAATTCATCATGTCGTAGCCAAGATAGGGCATTGCACAATGGAATGTAATGTTTCTTTCGAGAGATGTAAAGTTAGGCTATTCATTTATTTGTTCATAGGTATGCTAGCCTTGAGAAGTTGTTCTCAAGAAACGTGAAAGTTGTACTGACACATAGATTTTTAAAAAATAGTCAAAAGGTTTCTAATGGGCAACCTTTCGTTTCATGTTGGTAAAGTCAAGAAATAATGGGGAATTACAATTCTCTTATCGTCATCAGTTCTTTTTGATGGGGAAAAAAAGGTTGACAACACCCTAGTTTGAATGCTTGGATACACTTTTTGCATTAAAAAAATGGGTTGCTAAAGACTTCAGAATTTTGGGAAGCATCCAATTCTTTCAGAAAGTCATAACTAAGGGTTCCATCGGTACGCAATACAAATATTTTTGGATAATCCAAGAACCATCAAACAAAACTGTCAGGAAAACAGTAAACGTAAGTTTCTTCAGTTTTCAAGTTGGTCTGGCTGGTTGTACATGTATGTATGATATGTACCAGCTACACCTGTTGAGGACTGAAAATTAAAACATTTATTCTTTATTATATTTGAAAAAACATTTTTTTTAAAACTTCTCCCTCCGAAAGCTTTTTGGTGGGGAGGGGGGCAATGTGCAAATAGGTTTGGACTAAATTGATCCCTTAATTTGTTTCTAGCCACATTATTTTTTGAAAATTCAAACTTTTTTGAGATCACTGTCCAACAAAAAGCAAGAAAAGTAATTCATCCATTGATCACCTTTGGTCTCATTTTTAATTGATCAGCCCCAACGTGGCATGCCACCAAAGATGTTTGTCACGTGATGGTTTCTGTTGAGTGACTAAAACGAATCTATTTTATAACTTGTTTTTTTTTTTCTCTTATCATCTTCAGTTCTTTACTGGCGAGCATTTAACAAAAGTCTCTGAAAAAGAATCAGGATAAAAGTTCTTCAAGAAACAAATCAAGATGATTCAGGTCAAAGAAAGATTTAAAAGCTGCAAGTTTATTCAGGTGAAATGCTGGTTTATCAGCAATACTGATTTTTCCACTGACTTAGAAGCCTCAAGAAATTCAAAGACAAGTAATTAATAAAAAAAAGACAGTGACGTGATTCTAGCATTTCTATCATTTTACAAGTTCTTTTTCGTTTCGGTTTTGTTGGAGATAAAACTAATTAACAGCGAGTTTTGTTTTGCTAATCCAAATCCATTTTAATTATTTCTTTAGCAAAAACTTTTTACTTTTCCATACCACGTTATTTGATATCACCAAGAGTTCAGAAATAACCAGACATTTCTTCATGATGTACACAAGTGTTTGTACTTCATTCCTGGGATACTGATTTTAACTTAAAATCAGATGCATTGCTGAGAAGGCGGGGAGGAGGAGAGGAGGTGATTTCAAAATGCCATGGAGTCCTCTCCACCACTAGGAGGGAGTTCCCTAAAGGTTTACAAAATCAATAATATTCAAACTGATTTGCCAGAAATTTGACTCTTTTTTGCCTGAATTTGGGGGGCATTTACCCCTACTGTTCCCCTTGTATAGTATGCTTATGATTATACATTAACACCTGTCTGCTGCAGGGTCAAATTCCACTCCTTCTTCTATTTCAAGTGATGATGATCATTACAATTTTTTTCTTATTGTAGATGTGATCACAAATTCATAAATATATAAACTTGTCTGTTTAGCTGAGTTGGTAAGAGAGCCACTCACCAATTACTTGGTGGTAATTTTCTCAAATCATAGTTGGGAAAGGTTGATTTTGTGTTAGTTTGGTATAACATGAAGTGATAGACAAACAGTGAAGGATTTACTCCCTTGACTTAGTTTTAGATTAGTTCTTGCTCTTGTTGGGGGGGGTGGGTTAGTCAACTCCAGACTTGGATTGGCGTTGGACAATAAGGATATATTTGTATATACATCAATAACATAAATAATAATTCAGCCTTTGAGGTTGTTTTTCACCAATTAAGTGATAGTGTGTGTCTATTTATTGCAAATTTTCCTTTTTCATTTATGATCATCATCATTATCATCAGTCTTTCAACATCCGTCGTTGGATATTGACCTTCCCCAGGATTTGCCACACTTCTCTATCATGGGCGTTGTGGAGCCAGTACTTTCTGAATTTGTCTTGCTTGTCTCTCCATCTAATATTCTGCCGGCGTTGGTTCTGTATGTGATCTCGGGGGATCCATGTTGTGAGTCGCGATGTCCATCAGTTGTCCGCTATTCATGCAACATGGCCAGCCCACTGCCATTTGAGCTTTTTTATGGATTCTATGATGTCCCTGACTCTTGTCTTTTCCTGGATGTACTGTGCTGTCTTGTGGTCTCTCCATGTGAGGCTCAGCATAATTCTTTCATGTGCACGTTGCATAATTCTCAATTTGTAGATCTGTCTCTGGGTTAGATTCCATGCTTCAGCTCCATAAGTGACTATTGGGAGGATGCATTGGTTATACACCCTTCTTTTCATTGAATCCCACTAAATGTTGGAAGGGGAGCCAAGCCTGTCTGGGACCCCCAATCTCTTGCTATGTCTTACCATGGCACAGCCTAAAAGTTTGTATAATCTACACATGGTCCATGCTTCCAGAATAATGAGTTTGGGAAAGAACAAATTAGTTTTAGTTTAAGAGAAAAAGAAAAGTATATAGTGCATGTAAACTTTGAACCATTAGCTCATAAAAGAAAATTTTGATATTAGAAACTGTCAATGTAGGTTCCTTCAGTTTCCAAGCTGGTCTGGCTTTATATGTGTATATCATGCAAACAGACTACACCCATGGAGCCAGAGGGCTAAAAAACTTGAACATCTGTTTCTTAGTATGTCTAGAAAAAAAGTCTTTTTGTTCTTTGAAAATCTGCCCCCATATAAATTTCTAACGGGGAAAGGGTTCAATTTGCAAAGTATGTTTATGCTAAATTGGTCACTTAGTTTGTGTTGGGTAGCATTCACACTTGTTTTTTTTAAATGAGGATTCTTAAAAAAATTTGGACCTTTCTTTAGTGATCACTGCTCAACAAAAGGCAAGAAGTAACTTATTTATTGACCTACCCTTTTCCTAATTTTTTAAATGATCACCCCCAACATGGCATGCTGCAAAAAGACTTTGATTATGTGACAGTTTATAGAGTGACTAACCAGACCTATTAGAAATAAGTTATTGCAATGAGTTTTTTTTTTCTCTCGTGAATTTATGATTTGAATCTTCTTGGTCGAATGCTTTTGTAATTAAAATTTACTCTTTTGTCTTTTGTTTTCTGTAATTATTCACCGAAAAGTCTTCATTTGAAGATCTTTACCAATATGCCAAAAATACATAAAATTTATTTGAAATTGATTGAACCATTTTAGAAATGCATGATCGCATACTAACAAACACATATTTCTATATTGTCTGTGCAAGTACAAGTGTAAAGTAACTAAAAAGCCAGGACATAATCAAATGGAGCAACTAAAATTTGCTCCATATTTTGCATTTTTGAACAACTGTAGCTATCAAAGATGGCAAAGGGTTCTGACTTTTTTTATATTTGTGTGTGTTTGTGTATTCCTGGTCATACCGATTTGTCAACAGACTTGACAATTGTACACGATTAAATCTTCTGAAAATGTTTTTATTTTCATTTTTGAAAAAAATGCTTTTTTGACCATTTTTAGACCTTATTTTAACAAGTCTAATAATAACATCTAGATTCTGGAGAATCTAGATGTTTCTAGATGTTCTTTTACTCTATTTTGAATGTGTTCCCATGGAAGACACCACTGATGTTATATATTGAATCCATATCTGACCCTACTGTTCATCCTTGGACAGATGTTTCTTTTTATTGACTTCAAATTTTGCCACTATGGTCATTCAAATATTGACTGTCGAGTTTGAATGTTTTTTGTATTAAATCATCAATTTAAGAACCGCTTGGAACCATTCCTAAACATAGGGAAACTCTTCTATGAATAAATAGAAGTCTTTTGTGAATTGGATAGAAAAAAATATTTAACAAATTACCTAAAAGTTCTAGGTTCTTAAAAACAGTAATATGGGAATGCCGCAAAGTTTTCACCAGGCAATCAGCACCCTATTTCAAAAACATAGTCAAGATTTTTTTCTGAAGTTTTTCCCTGTTTTTACCAGAAAAGAATAGTACAAATTTTTGTGTAAGAAAAGGAAAACAAGTTTTCATTAATTATAATCTAGAATTGGATTGTAGTAAAGTCAATGTTTCCTTGAATTTTTCTACTTTTCCTTGAATTTAACTGCAAAACCTTTTATTGTTTACAATTATTCAGCTATTAGTTTTCTGGGAAGTCGACATCTGAGAGAAAAAGCTCTCAAACATATAAAAGATGAATCTTTACATTATCAGTAAGAATGAAGATATGAAATTTTTCTCTATAAAACCAAAGACTTTTTACACTAATGAAAAATATCTAAAAATATTATTGTGTTAGTCACCAGAAACGTAGTTTTCTCTTTCTACCAATTTTTTTTCTTTCACATATCCATATACACATTGTGCTTGTGTGTATATAAGCTTAGAAATTTTCTAAATAACATCTTTCCAAATATTCTCAATATGAAATTATATTAATAGTGACCAGCAAAGATTAAAATGATTTTTCTGGCTCTTCTTGATAATATTGTCTTGTTTGATCATTTCTTATCTACTGATGATATGAAATAAATGTTAATCTGTGATAAGGAATATTCAGAATTATGTTTTTCATATTAACTCTTAAATTTGTCTAAAAATTTCAAATTTCAAATCAAGGGAGATAAATTCTCTTCAAAACTATTCTAAATTTTCAATTTATTCAAATCACTAATTCAAAAAGTCATTTTGATAAAAAGTTGTTTCAATAAAATGATCGATGAAAGCTTGCAGTTCCATCTATTTCTCAATTGCCTGTCTTTTTGATCAGTTTTCCTCAGCTAATGATAAATGTCTTTGTCAAATAACCAACAGGGGTTTCCCTAGTTGTATGGGTTCACTTTGCTCTTCTCTTTTGATCTCCGAACATAGATCGTAGAGACAGCCTCACATCACAACTAGTTTCAAAAACTCATTTCCATCATCGTTTATGACTGAGCTATCATCTGTTCTGTGTATTTTTATGTTCAATTACCACAAAGGAATATTTAGAAATATTAATCATTTGTGGCTGCTGCCTGAGATACCAATCCTCTCAAAGAATCAATTCCAGTTGAAAAGAAATTGTTGCAAAGTCATTTAACTCTGAACATCATTTTACTGTTACTTATTCGTTTTTTGTTCAAAAGCAATTATGTACTCACTGAATGGGAATCTTTATTAGAATCTGTCAAGCAAAACTGTTACCATAACTGTTCACATAGGTTTCTCCGGTTTTCAAGTTTGGCTGGCTGGCTGGCTATGAATGTATCATGTGTACAAGCCACTGCAAATACAGGGCTGAAAATTCGAATATTCTTATTCTTTTATCATGTATGGAAAAAAAATTCCCCACCCTGTTTTAGTGAGGTGTTCAATTTACA
Organism: Thysanoteuthis rhombus; assembly: GCA_963457665.1. Lineage (NCBI taxonomy): Eukaryota > Metazoa > Mollusca > Cephalopoda > Oegopsida > Thysanoteuthidae > Thysanoteuthis > Thysanoteuthis major. The sequence goes on along the minus strand of OY735205.1, from coordinate 65,649,328 downwards.
ATGTAAGTTTATGCTAAATTGGCCACTGGTTTCTGCCCACTTGTTTTTTGAAAATTCAAACTTTTTAGTAATCCAACAAAAAGCTAAAGAAATAGTTCATTCATTGATCACTCTTTATTCCATTTTTTTGATTGATCACCCTCAACGCAGCATTCTAAAAATGGCCATGTTTCTACTGAGTGCTTTTTTAGACTTATTTTTTTCATTTATCTAATAATAAAACTTAGTATTTATTCCAGGCTTGACAGATTCATTACTTCATCAAAATGAAGAAATCAAATGAATTATACAGGTCTAGTTAGTCAACCAATAGAAACCGTCATGTGACCGACCTATGTTGGGGGTGATCAACTGAAAATTTGGAAGAAGGGGTGATCAATAATTAAATTATTTCTAATCTAATTGGGTGGTGATCACCAGAAAAAGGCCCAATTTTTCAAAAAATAAGCATGAATGCTGCTGGACACAGACTAAGGGAACAATTTAGCATGAACTTACATTGTAGATTGAACCCCCATTAAAAACTTATGTGGGGGAATTTTCAAAAAACAAAAAAATGTATTTTTAGATATAAGGAATAAATGAATAGATTTTCAGCCCTTTAGCTCCATTCATTTGGCCTATATGCATAACTCATGAACTCACAGCCAGCCAGACCAACTTGAAAACTGAAGAAACCCAAGTTTAAAATACTAATTTGTAGATATTGTGAAAAAGAATTCAATAAAAATTGTTTTTTTTTTCTTCTGTGAATACCTATCACATATATCATTGCAATATAATGAAAACTGAAGAAGAAATATTTTCATTAAATTGCTGTGGAATCATTTTATTCCAGTTTATATTGACAATAATTGAGTTAGACATTTCCCATGCACAAAACACTTATATATGTCATGATATATTTGGTTGAAGCAATAATTCACTGCCTCTTTTTTCAGGTTAAAACTTTTCCAACATGCTGTAAGAAAAATGATTAGGCCATAAAATTTACTTGGATGAAAGACGAACAGGTCTGGTTTGTCTCTCAACAAAAACCGTCATATGACCATGGTTTTCTGGCAGCATGTGTTGAGGGTGATCAATTGAAAAATTCAAAAAGGTAGTGATTAATTGATAAGTTTTTTTCTCTCCTTCTGTTGGATCACTAGAAAGTCTGAATTTTCAAAAAATGGACACATGGATATAGCTGGGCACAAAGCATGGACCAATTTAGCATAAACGTATATTGCAAATTGTACCCCCACTAAACAGCTATTTTGGGAGGGGGGGAAAAGAAAAAAAGTTCTTTTCCAGACATGATAAGGAGTAGATGCTTAGATTTTTAGCCCTCTATCTCCTTTTGTGTAGCCAGTGTGCATCATACATACATACTCAGCCGGACTAACTTGAAAACTGAAGAAACCTATTTTGACAGTTTTGGTTGACTGTTTCTAATTTGTGGGGAAGACATTACTAATTCTAGGCTTGTTGACGGATGTCAAAGAGTTGCAGCATTGTGACTGAATCCTTAAATGTGAGTGGAAAATATATGAAAGAAAGATGGACACAGAGGCATAGATGAGGGATAAGGGAGTGGCCAATTTGAAAATGCCCGTAGCTCCCAATAGAGGGGGTCCCCCAAAAGCTTAATAAATGATAGATCATCTGCATTTCTACTGAAATTGTACAATAACAAAAAACACATTTATACATACATGAATTGCCTAAATAATAATTTAGCCTTTGGGGTTGTTTTTTTTATCAATTAAGCGTTAGTGTACGTCTATTTACTGCAAAGTTTCTTTTTTCCTCAAATCTTACTGAATGTTTGAGGGGGGCCCTCAAGGAGCCAGCTCTGGGGCACACAAATCTCTAGCTACCTCTATCTACATCACTGAACGAAACCTGAAATGTGAGCCGAAGAGAGTGATATGCCTCACTAAGGGCATGGAAGCCTTGTGCTGAACCTGACGGTAACATTCTGCAATATTTACAAGTATTGTTGAAGATAGCAACTTGTGTCAGCTTGAAATTTATTTCTCTTGCATGGATTTGCAATAATTGACCTTATACATGAATAGAACTCGAAATTTGTCCATCAACCTCGGTTTCAATAATCTCAGAGCTATACCTACGGCTCTAGTGTAAAATCATTCAAAAAACACATTCAGATGAGTCATTAAAACAGAAGAATAGCGAGGAAAGATTCCAGAAATTAGATTTAACCAAATCTTGTTAGTGCAGATCTGGAAATCTCTGCATTAATTCAATCAGAAACTGTCCACCATAACTGTCATCAAGACAGTCAACATAGGTTTCTACAGTTTTAAACTTGGCTGGCTGGCAATGAATGTATCTCTACAGGCCTCACTAATAGAGCTTGCTCCGTAATATGTCTAGAAAAAAATTTTTCTTTTTTTTAAATTTCCCCTCTAAATAGGTTTTTAGTTGGAGGGGATTTAGTTCATGGTGTAAGTTTATGCTAAATTGGTCACTTAGTTTTTGACTGGCAACATTCACCCTTGTTTTTTGAAAATTAGTTTCTTTAGTGATCATCGCCTAACAAAAGACAAGCAATCTATTCATTGATCACCCTCTCCTCTCAGATGCATGGGTTCACTTTCTTTGTGCTGCCAAGAGATGTTGGTCACATCGTGCTTTTTATTTAGTGGCTAACCAGATCTGTTTTCTATATTTCTTGAAAATATTTTTTTTTAATCAAATTTGGTAAATAATACAATTTTAGACTGAGGGGAAGAATTCATTGAGAGATCACTCCAATCAGAATTTACCTCCGTCCCAAGAGATATATCAAATCATATTAGAAAAACCTTGGCATCAATTATATCTATATATATATATATATATATATATGTCTTCCCATGCAACAGGGAATATTGGCAATGGTTTTGTCTCCATTTCATTGATCCATGGCAGCATCATGCTAGTCATGATTATTGGCACCTTTGAATTTTTTTGTATAACCTGTATCATATCTGCAGAATCAAACCTACCAAATTTGTATCATCAGAATAATCTAAGTAGGGTGTTCTTTTCCCTTAAAAGCTTTGTTTTTTTGTCGTCAATAAACAAATCACTGGCGTGATTGCCAAAAAGCGCTATTTTGTTAGTGTCTGTCCACTGAAAGATATTGGGCTGCTTTGCTGTCTCTAGTTCTTTAGGCCTTGACCATATCACAAGAATCATTGAATCAATTACCAAGGGATTTTACAGCAATCAGTAAGAAAACTAGGTTTGGTCTGCAGATCATGGGTGTTCCAGTTGGAGCTTTGCCTCATGAAGCTTAGTGCTTCTCAATGTAGTTGGCGACAAACATCTTGTCTTCTTTGCGGTGCATTGATTGAAATTTGTTAATTGGAGATTTTTTGTTCATTGTTTCTGTAGCAATTGTAAGCTTGTATGGGGATAGATGCTGGCCTATGCCCAACCTTCCCCATACAGAGCTACCAGTAACCTCTACGCCACATTGGCTATGGCTGTTTACATTCACTTTGTATGAAGGCTACAGGAAATAAATTATAAAATTACATTAATTTAACTGAATGAAAAACTTCACATGATACTCATAGAAATGCTACTCTTCCAGAATCTGTGACCTTTTTTGCTCCTAAAAATCTCTATAGTTTTGTGCAGATCTTTGGTTTCTTGACCAGAGTTCAGACCACTTAAGACTAGATGGATGTAGATGTGGTACCAGGGCTAATTGGGGCTTTGCCTCATGAGGCTTGGTATTGCTCTGAGTAGTCAAGTCCAAGGGGACTAAGATGCATCCTGAGACCCCAAGAGCATCGCTCCTATGTTCGTGCGGCAATCGCTGCTAGGACTAAAAAGAATCTTTGAGTCAGCCTCACCACACGTTCTTGTGTGTGGTATCCCCTCATTAAATAGACTTTGCGTTATACTCTGTCCTTGTGTGGGCTTGGGCAAACAGGAAAAATTACTCTGCGGTCTATGAGAATTTTCTGTGGAATATGAAAAAAACTTGATCTTTTCAGAGGTTTTGGATACAAAAAAAAAATGAATGCCTTTAATTAGAATATTAATTTCAGCTCGGATTGGCAATAGAGAACTTGGAATAAAACTACATTAACATCCTTGTCAGAATAAATTGAGAGATTCTGGGGCTTTTACAAAAGAAACCAGATTAAAAAAAGAACACATTTAAGATTATCAGAAGCACTGGTGTACTGATGTTGTAAAAAATGATGATAGTTTTATTAATCATAGAGAATGGTACAAGGTCAAAGCATTGATAAATTTCTTACATGAAGATTTTGCACTTTTTATTTGATATCAAAATATTACCAATAATTTGTAAATGTGATATTGCATGATAGTTTCCAGCCTGTAAAGTTAATATGATTAAATGTTGAATTGATATCTTTACCTTATATAAATGAATCACCATAGCTCACGCATGTACCAGAACTAATTATGAAAAATCATCTAAAAAAGGTCTTTTATTTACAATTATCTAAAGACATACCAGCACAAGATTCAGGCATTGTTGGTCCCAAATGATCATGAAGACCCCATGTCTAGTGTTGTACTCATGCAAATTTTGCCTGGAGACATAAACAGACACACAAGTGAAGAAAGAGAGAAGAATAGTTCAACAATGTATAGTTTCTTTTTAACAAAATTAAATCTTAACTTCATAAAAAAAAGAGAATTTTGAATCAACGGAACTAACTACTGATCAAAGTTACCTCCTTTTGACCTAAAAAAAATTCTATTCGCAAAAGAGTTCCATAACGTTTTATTCATAGAAGAGTTCCACTGCCATTTAGGAGTGGTAACAAATTGTTCATGAGTTAAAAGTTAAACTAGAATGTTTAGAAATTCAAGCCTTAAAAAAACAGGCATATCATTATTGCTCTATAATTTTCACATCATATTTAAGAAAATACGTATAATTCAAATTTTAAATGTCTCTTTTCAATGCTCCGTTTGAGAGTGTATGGTTTCTTTTTGAAAAAATTATCTCTAAATTTTTGAAAGGGAAATAACTACTGATTAATTTTACATCCTTTGACCTTTAGATAAATCTATTTATCTAAAAAAATTTCTTTCACAAAAGAGTTCCATTTTTTGTTAATCTACTTGTTTACTATTGCCATAAATAAAGATGGAAAGAATCAATTAATTTTGCCATTGCATTGTACTTATTATATATCAAAGACCTTATTTTGCTCTGTATTTCCCTGTCCATGTTCAAAATTTCCGGAATATCAAACTAAATCAAAGGTAAAATCAAGTAAAAATACAACGTATAAAGTTCAATGAAATATAAGATTCTATTTTTACAATGTTACATCACTGCTGACGTAACCATGATAGAAGAAATCTGCACATTGCTATTTATTATATGTGAGGATTCATAGAAGAGTTCCAATGTTATTTAGGGACAGTATCAAGCAGTTCATATATTTAAGAGTTGAAATATGATGTATGGGAATTTAAGCCTTAGAAAAACAAGTCATTTTGTGAATTGCTTTACCACTTTCAACATATTTGTTTTTAAAGTCTCTTATCAATTCTCTGTTGAAGAATATGCAAATATCTTGAAAATCAGTTCAGTACTGTCAAGATTTTAAAATCAATAAGTGAAAAAATTACAAGGAAGAATATCCTCTTGATAAGAATACAAAGTGATAGGTTTTTAGTCTCAGAAGAATTTTAAGGATGTTATCTTTATTTTCTCGTTCTGGGTATTAATACTTTTAGTAAAGAAAACTTTCCTCATTTATATTTATCAAGATATAACTTGCCAGACTCGGATATAAGTTTTCAGAAATCATTTTTGTTTTTCCTGTTATGACATCTATGTATTCTCAAGTTTTTTTGTTTTTTTTTTCAAAACATTGGATGATCAGTGCTTCATATCTGTAAATATTGGATTTAAAAGAAGGCAGAAACTTATTGAAAAAGATTTTTATTATTAGTTTACCTGTGCTGTCAAAAATGATGACATGTACAAAATATATGGATACACATCGCATTTTATATACATATAAAATATATATTTGCATGGCAGTGACTTTGGTGAATAGCGTTCTGGTGATCATGAACATATTTCGAAAAAGATTTGTTTTATTACTTTTTATATATATATATATATATATATATATGGAAGATGCACATGAAAGAATCATGCTCAACCTCACATGGAGAGATCACAAGACAGTACAGTTTATCAGGGGGAAAACAGGAGTCTGAGACATCATAGAATTCATCAAAAATTCAAATGGCAATGGGCTGGTTATGTTGCAAGAATGGCCGACAACTGATGGACATCACAACTCACAACATGGATCTCCAGAGATCACATGTGCAACTGAGGCCAGCAGAGTACTAGAAGGCGAGATGAACTAAACAAATTGAGAAAGTATTGGCTCTGCTATGCCCATGATAGAGAAGTGCAGGGAATCCTGGGGAAGGTGTTTGTCCAATGACAGATGTTAAGAGACTGATGATGATGATTCAGGGAACTAATTGCGTATGTAGGTACATCAATGAATCTGTAGCCTAATGATGAAAAAGCATTTAAAAGCTTTGATAAAGCCATTTATTTCAGGCAAGAAATATTTATTTTTGAACATGATCTCCTTCCTTGTCGAGGCACTTCATTCAATCATAAATATCAATAACACAGATCAAACATTATACAGTGAAAATTTCAGATCAAAATTTAGCTGATAACTATCAGTCAGGCTGCAGAATTATCGATCCAACCTTGTATGTGCTGTGAAAATAAAACGAGTCTTCATCATGAAAAACTACTGCTGCATATCACATATGTATACACATGCCAAATCATGCACTAAAATCAAACAAAGCCATGACCTGTTGGGGAGACATCTCCTGCAGCCATTTTGATCTTTAAGCTTATCTAATGTTCCTTTCCTTTGGAAGCCTCCAGCAAGGACGAAAGGGGATAAAGTGGAACTTGGGCATAACACTTCCTCCATACTAAGCGCTCAGGCATAGCAACTCAACATCTGAAGCTGCGAAGACTTTCTGCCAAAGCATCACAGCAGAGAGCCGTCTACTCGTGGTCAACCTTGACTGATGGTAATCTCATTGTTATTAAATGATAAATTGACTTCTTTCAGGATTATATGCCACGGTTTTGTTTATCAAATATTATCTGTATTACACAAATGATTAACAACAGAAATGGAGATAGGCCAGACACTTAGCAAGAAGAGATGACAACAGATGGCGTAAAAGACCAACTAATCGGTGACCATGGTACAGTAAACAAAGTAGGGAAAGACTGAGGATGAGATAGAAAGGTCTGCAGGTCAGGCATGGCAGTGGTTAGTACAGTTGTGGTTGTCATGGAAGAAGAGGCCTTTGTCCAGCAGTGGACTCATACGGCTGATGATGATGATGATTATCTTCATCCGTATTCTTGAAAATTATCTTTATCTTCTCGCATCTAATATAACATTTTAAGAAAAAATATTGTTTTTTTTTTCCTTTCATTAATGTCTGTTTTTTTCTCTCGGAAAATCCCCAAATAGTTCTCTCCTCACTATATCAATAATAATGAGATGAAATATTTACATACATGACACTTATATTGTAAGTCTCATCAGTAATGCTTATATCAAATTATTCTTAACCTATGAGAAAAACTCTCGTGGTATTGCAAGATACTGAAACCAAAATTGTCAACGTATGTTCTTTTCAGTTTTCAAGTTGGTTTGGTCGGTGATGTATACATAAACCAACGTACCTGGAGGGCTGAAAATTCAAATATTTACTCCTTATTATGTTCATTATTTTCCCCAAATTCCTCCTTTAAATTGGTATCTAGAGGAGGGTTAAATTTGCAATGTATGTTTTTGCTAAATTGGTCCCTCCGTTTGTGTCCAGGTTGCTTTTAGGAAATTCAGATATTTTTAGTGGTCACTGGCCAACAAAAGATGAAGTGGCAAATTCATTCATCGCTATTTTTTCTGTCTTTTAATTGATCACCCTCAACACAGCATGCTGTCCAAAGACATTGGTTGCATGACGGTTTCTATTTAGTGACTAATCAGAACAGTTCTCATTAATGCTCAGGATAATAACAATGAGAGCTTCTCCATCTTATGAATAGTGCTGAACAAATCATATATTTTCTGCGAGCAAAATATCTTGATCTAAAATATTGTAATGTAGAATACATAAGTTTATGAAGAAAGACAAGAAAAAGAATAGACTCTGTTTAAAATCTGCAAAGTTGTTTATTCAATTACTGACATCATTTGGCTACATTTGTTTCTGTAATAAAACTATTTCTTTCCAAGTGAGTTTTAAAGTTGATCCCTGTTAAAACATCTGGAATAAAGATAATCATTGAATCCAAAATAAAACAAAAAATATCGTACAAAATGCATTGTGAAATAAAAAAAGTTATAAATATATACATGAAGTGTATACGTTAATTATAAACACTGTATAGTCTGTTTTCTTTCTTTCTCGTACTTTCTTGAACTAATTTCTCTTGAGAATTGATTTTTTAATTAGAAGTCATAAATATACACATGAGGTGTATACATTTATAGTAAATACTGTATAACCTGCTTCCTTTCTCCAATTCTTCCCTTCTCTCTTTCTTTTTTGTTCTTTACTGCATCTATTTATCCTGAGAATCGATTTAAAAAAAAGGAGATATAAGTACATATATAAAGTGTATACATAAATGATAAACACTGTATAGTTTTCATCGTATTTATTTATCCTGGAAATCAATTTAAAAGAGAATACTATGATGTAGTGTGATGTGGAAAAAAAAACAATACCATTCCTAAGAAAGGTAGAAAAAAATTCCTTACAAACATCGTTAATGATGTTAAATAAATTCAAAACAACGAACTGTAGGTAATCTGATCAGAATTTGTTTTACTTTCTTTTCAACAGTTTTTGTAAAGAATAAAGTGACCCAAAGAGAGACTGCTTTTCCCTTTCATTCTCTCTTGCTTACTTTTTCTTTTCACTTGATAAATTTCCTCTTTTTTCCCTCTTTTATTATACCCCCTTGTTTAGATAGCAGCTTTCTTTTGTTAGGAATGCTGCCTATCTCTCTTCAACCATTCTCTCTCTTCAGGTAACTTAATTCCTTACAAATGCTGTTAACCTATTCAAATTTGGTCTTGACAAAAAATTTCAGCCATTCTTAAAACTGCGACCAACTTATGTTGCAGTTAAGAATAGAAAAATATGATTTGCTGTTGTTTATTTTTGATGGATTTCATAAAACAATTGCTTGATACCCAGAAAAAAAAATTATAAAAATTCAAAGCAATATATCAGGCTCTTCAATAAACAATGTAAGACTTTGAAGATTTTGACAAAATAAAACATAAAATTAGAAGTGAGTTTTCACTTGGAATGAAAAGTATGACAATAAATAAGATTCCTGTTACATTTTGACAGAAATAATATGCAGGTCTGGTAAGTCACTTAATAGGAACTATGAGAATGAAGTGTTGGGGGTAAACAATTAGAAAAATCGGTAAAAGTGGAGATTAATGAATTTCTGGCTTTTGCTGGGCACTGATCACCAAAAAAGTCTGAATTTTCTAAAAACAAGCAACACAAACTAAAGGATCAATTTAGCATAAACTTACTTTGCAAATTGAACTCACACTCTGAAAAACTATTTAGGGAGGAATTTTCAAAAACCAAATAACATTTTTTTTCTAGACATGGTAAAGATTAAAGATTTAAATTTTCAGCCCTGTAGCTCCACTGGTGCAACCTGTACACGATACATACATAGACGATCACCCACACTCACTTGGAAACTGAAGAAATGTATGGTGACAGTTTTAATTCTAGGTTTCTAACATTTAATTAGATCCATGTGATGAATATTTCTCTTTGTTATCAATAAGCAATTTTGAGTTTGAAGGTATCTTTTCATTGAATCACTTTACAAAAGTATTTAGTTTTTGTCTTTCAGTTATTCAAACTTTAACAAGTAAAGCCCATGTGAAAATAAAATACCAATCATAAATAAATGTATTGAAGTTTTGGTTTGTTGAATATTCAGCTTAAATTGAATGAAGTATCTTTTGAAGTTAGCGTTACATTATATCTCAGCTTTTATATAAAAAATAAACATCTTCTGAGCATGAAAAATGTTTAAAACTAATTTATTGGAGAATGATAAAAGTGTATTACATTGTAGAGACATGAATGTGACCTTCTAAGTGAGATCATGCAGTTCATTTCATGTAGGTGTATTTATGAAGAGCCATTGTTGACATTGATTGCACTGATAAAAATTGTTGAGCAAATTTATACTTTGCAATAAATATTTTAGCCTATTAAGTGCATTTTATATGAAAATTTTTTTAAAAATTAGCTTTCCTTTGGATTTGATTTATTTGAAAAATTCTCTTGAACTTAATATGCTTCTAGATTAGTTATTTAAATGACAAACCTGAAATTAATATTTGATGGCTACTGGGGTGTGACAGAAAAAAATAACTATCTTTAGAACTAAATCTGCACTCTTATAATACTGTGACCAAGGCTTCATCATCATCAGTCTGTTAGCATTCATTGTTGGACATATACCTTACCTAAGCTTTGCCAGATCTCTCTATTGTGGGCATCGTGGAGCCAGTACTTTCTGAATTCATCTAGCTCGTCATGCCATCTCAGTTTCTATTGGCCACAGCCTCACACCTGATCTCTAGGGATCTATGTTGTGAGTCATGATGTCTAGCAGTTATCTGCCATTCTTGCAACAAGTCCAGCCCATTGCCATTTGAGTTTTCTAACAGTTTCTATAATGACCAGGACTCCTGACTTTTCTTTGATATACTGTGCTTTTTTATGATCTCTCCATGTGAGGTTGAGCACGATTTTCTCATGAATATGTTGCATGGTTCTCTGTTTAATGGTTAATCTATTGGTTGGGTTCCAAGTTTCAGCTCCGTATATGACCATTGGTAGGATACATTGATGGAATTTTCTTTATCTTTAAAAGTTATTTCTCTTGAAAGATTTTAATTCTAATTTAGGAGTCTGAATATACATAGAAAAAATCCCCTCTGTAAATTAAAAAAAAAAAATCTTTTTCTTTAATCTTAATTTAATTTGATTTCTTTTTGCTTTTTCAATTTACAAAACAAAAGTTGGTATGTTTTTTTTATCCATTACTGTCATGTGACAACATTTTACATTTTAAAATTAAAAATCAAATCAAGACCAAAAAAAATCTTTCAAGAAGAATAACTTTTAGTGTTTTATGTATATATATTAGGCTTTGGACCCCAGTATTACAAGAGTATACCAAATCTAATATGAAACAGGTCTGGTTAGTCACTCAATAGAAACCATTATGCAACCAACATCTTTTGGTGATATGCCATATTGGGGGGATCAATTGTTGGACAGTAATCCCTAAGAAGTCTGAATTTTCAAAAAACAAAATTAATTTTTTTCTAGACATTAAAAGGAGTAAATGTTGAAATTTTCTGCCCTCTAGCTCAATGGTGTGGCCCATACATGTGACACACAGATTAATAGATAGCCAACCAATCAGAACCATTGTTGAACATAGACGTGTCATGGAGTCAATATATTCTGAACTTGTATAAATTGTCAGTCCATCTTATTCTTTGTTGGTCAAAATTTTGATCTCAGGGGATCCATGTTGTAAGTTTTGATGTTCAGTCCATTGCCATTTCAGTTTTCTAAAGGATTCTATGATATCTCACAGCTTTTCTCTGATTTAATGTGCTTTTTTGTGATCTCTCCATGTTAAGTATGATCCTTTCTTGTGCATGTTGTATGATTCTCAGAGGAATTCAATTAAAACTCCTTAATTGACCCTGGACAAGATTTTAGCAGGATAGAAAAAAAATACTCTATTTGAATCCTTTAACAATTTAATCCAATTAAAAAAGACAGTTTCAAGAAATTTAGCATTCAGAACCACAAAACATGCCTAAATGCATGTCTTGTTATGCTGATTGGAAAAAAATTTGGTTCTCCTTGCTTTTAAAGCCACGTCATACGGTCACAATTTAAGTTTGTTCAAATTCTTATAAGCACCATGGTATATTATAAATAGAGTATATCATAAACCCTGTATGGAGATGATATTATCATACATTATCAATAATAATCCATCTGTTCCTCCCCGTGATCGTATCAGTGAGCTTCAAAGACATTGGTTATCTTTGAACATCAAAGTTCAATGACTTCAGCAAAGAAAGGATCATATCTTTCTTCATGTGTGATCACCTCTACTTGGCATATTCACAATTGGTGTCATTGACAGTGGCAAAGAGAATTTTTGATGTGCGTCTCCAAAATTAGGATATCTTGTTATCATGTGTCAGGCAGTCAAAGTGTCTGACGAATTCTTCACTTTAGCAGTTCTGCCTGGAAAGTGTGACAGTGTCTCCATGAAAAGAAAGATTATCGCTCTGTGTTTTCTCGATGTCACTGATAAAGTGACGTGACTTGCAATCGAAGATAACGTTTTCTGCCACCATTGTGATAGGTGGAGATACTTTTTTTAAATTTATTTATTAGGGATGGATGCATGAATATTGAGTTTTAATTTGAGCATGAAAGAAATTCTTTCAAAATATACAAAGTAGTGATAAGAATGGAGAATCATGAAAAGGAAAATGTAAAGATAACTTTTCTTTACCATGAATCATATAGTGAATAAAGCTCGTAAAAAACATTTGACAGCATTAAACATAATGTTGATTATCACAAAAATAGAAAAGTAAAAAGAACACTTACACATTTCCATAAAAATGTATCAAATATAAATAAGAATAGTGACTGCATTATTCTAAGTGACATTTTACTAATTATTGAGAAACAATCTTAATTTCGGTCAAGATGTCTTGCCAATCCCCTTTCCACCTACCATGTTGAGTGGGTTGAGAGTTTCTGTGCTGGTTGAGGAGGTGTGGGGAATGTGCAACAGTGACTGGCTGGAGAGGAGGAGGGAAGGAAGTAGAATGTTGAGAAGATATATCAAAATATCATACTTCCTTTTCTGCATGACAGAAAGACCAACCAACCAACACATATTGTGTATATATGTGTTAGATAAATCCTTTATCAACTGTAATGTTGATTCAATAATATTACAGGTTTGGTTAGTCACTCAATAGAAACCGTCATATGTCAAACATCTTTTGGCAAGATGTCATGTAGGGGATTAAAAAAGGGTGATGAATGAATGTCACTTTTATCACCTCTTGTTGGGAAGTGATCACTGAAAAAGGCTCAATTTATAAAAAAAAACGTACCTGAATCCTGTCAGACAATCATTCCCGTGGTAATAAATTAATCAAGCAAAACTATAAACTCTAATTGTAAAGATATATAAGCGAGAGTGATGATTGTATCTTAGTTGTCAATGACCATGGAATTTCTGCAGGTCCAGCTAATGTAACAATTAGAAACCGTCAAGCAAAGAGTCTCAAAATAGGTTTCTATCATTTTTCAAGTTGGTCTGGCTGGCTATGCATTTATGTATCACATGTGTAGGTTGTACCAATTGTGCTACAGGGCTGCATATATAAACATTTACTTGTTATGTCTACAATAGATATTTTTTTGTTCTTTAGAAATTTCTCCCTGTAATAGGAATTTAGCAGGGATTCTAATAGCAATGTAACTTTAAGCTAAATTGATCATTTAGTTTGTGTCCACTTGTTTCTAAAAAAATTTCTGCCGAAAGATGTTGGTTGCATGATGGTTTCTATTGAGTGACTAACCAGACCCACCTACTTTTTTGTTTCTTTCTCTAACAATCTCTAAAAAGACAAATATTCCCATGTCAAAGCCACTTTCGTGATCCATTGGTGAGAGGACAGAAAGCATTATGTAAAGAATTCAGCACTCGCTTGCATTATTAATCATAGTGTAGAGATTGGTCTCCTCCAGGGAGGGTTAACAGAATCACTGCTGGAGGCTCTATACGTGATCCCCAGCTGCTTGCATTACCTTGTCTACCCTGTTTGTCACTCATCAAGGTACTGACAAGGCTAAACGTTGCTTAACTTCAGTGATTGTACGAAAATCAGTGTAACCAAAACAATTTGTCCGGAACACTGGAACAGTTAATACATGGAAGAGTCTTAAATAAGGCCTGTTTGCAATATGATACAAGTCAAAAAACTCACCAGAGAAGAAAGAACTTTTCTTTGTTTCTGAAAAAACAAAGCAATACTGGATACAAGCATGATATAAGCAAAAGATAAACTGGAAATAATGTAAAATAACCAGCAGCGTATACAAGCCAATATAAACAAAGATTGAAAATTAAAAAAAAACAAACCAAAATAACAAAAGATAAATAGATAAAAGATAAATAATATTATCAGCAGCCAACAGTCATAAACAATCTGTGAAGCTAAATTATCTTTTTACTGCACTTCTGTGGTTTATTTGATTTTTTTGACTAAGTTGTGATTTTATTTGTATTATGAGGAGTAAATGGTAGTATTTCAATCTAACTTCTTCCTGTATTCTTTCTTTCCTTCTCCTTTTTTTCTCTTCTTTCTTTCTTTCCCCACTTATATTCTTTCTTTCTGTTTTTCAATTTCAAGTTTCTTGTCTTCCTGACATTTTTTAAAGAATTTCTTCCTATTTCCTTCTTTTGGTGTTTCTGGTTTTATTTCATTTTTGTAACTGTTTTTCTTTATCGTACTCTTTTTTTTTCTTCCAGATTTTCATTCTTTCTCTCCTTCATTATTTTGTTCTTTCGTCTTTTCTACACATTTTTTCATTCTTTCTTTCCTTCTCTCTTCATTTTTTTTCTTTGTCACTTTTCTTGCTGTTGCCACATATTTTTTCCTCCTGCCATTAGGAACCGTCAAACAGAACTGTCAACAAATTTTACTTTATGTTGAGTTTGTCTTCCAGTCTGTTAGGCTATGTATCATGAGTACAGGCCACACTGATGCAGCTAGCGGGTTGATATTTTACATATTTACTCCTGATTAGGTCTTAAAAACCTTTTTCAATGTTTTTCAATCCCCCAAAAGGTTTGTAATGAGGACTTAATCTATAATCTAACTTCATGTTAAATTGATTTTTTTTTTTGAAAAACAGATTATTTTTAGCAATCCCTCCCAACAGAGAGAGAGAGAGAGAGAGAGAGAGAGAGAGAGAGAGAGAGAGAGAGAGAGAGAGAGAGAGAAGTAACTAAATCATCGATTATACCATTTCACAATTTTTTGATTGATCACCCCAACAAGGCATGCTGCCAAATGACTTGGTCATGTGACAGTTTCTATTGAGCAACTAACCAGACCTGTTTAATATATATCTTGAATGCTAAATGTTTCTCTTTCCCCAGGAATATTCTTGTAGTCACTTATCAAAATAAATACATTGATGCTTTCTTAAACAGGAGATAAATCAACTCTCTCTGAGACGAAAATTGTTTATACTAAAAATATATACATAATTACACTTTTTGCACATTTTATATTTTATAATCTGCAAATACCCATTGCTGTAGCCCAATGGTAGAGTGCTTGCCTCGCTTCAGGATTGGTATGTTGAGATTCAATCCACTGCAGACCTTGAAAATGATTCTCAATGCTCATCTGAAACCACTAAGTGTAAGGACTAGGACTGAGTTATCTCAAAATCTTCTAAACTTGTACCAGAACATAGAGAATTGATTCTTCTGTGGTATCCGTGAAATCTAATATGTGACAGATCCTATAAGATATGGACCTGTAATTTGGTTTATACATTAGTAGTACAAATCATAATTTTTAGAGTACATAATCAAGTCCGTACTTCAGTAGCAATCTCTATGTTACGTAAACAAGATTTATATTCCCTGAGTAAACTAAAGCCACGTTTACATTTTTCATTTAATAAGTGTTTACAGCACAGTCAGATGTTTCCCAATTAATTGGACTAAAAATGATACATTTCTCTTGAACATTTTTTTTATTATCCTTTGTGAAAGGAAGGCTTGAAGTATTCTTTCTAACAAATCATTTAAGAACAAGCCTGGCTGCAGCAGGATCAAACTCCTCTCCTCCTATTCTGACTAAAGATGATCTCTGTAGCTTTTGTATAGTATATAAGATAAATAAAAGAATATAAGAATATATATATTTTAGTATAAATGTATTTATCTATAAGAATGAAATAAGCCCTTGCACATCTGTAAGATAAATATTTATAAATATACAAGACTTGTCCGTTTAGCTCAGTTGGTAGGAGAGCCAGCTACCAATCACCTGGTCATGATTTCCAATCATGAAAGAGAAACGTTAATTCCATAGACGTATTTATCTATCAAAATGAAGTAAGGCTTTGTGTGTTTCTAACCCATGTTATGGTAGTTGTGCAAAACTTATCAATTTAGCTAAGTTAGTAATGATTGCAAATCTTATTCATTTCTATTCAACTAAATTTGGTGAAGATTTTTTTTTTTGGTTCTTTTTTATGTTATTGTAGAAAAAAACAAGTCAACTCAAGATTTGGATTGGTGTTCAACAGAAGCATTAACCTAATATCCAGCAATAAAGGGGAAAGAATCATTTGCAGAATATACTTATGTGAAGGTCCAAAGGAGTTGCAATGAACCTATTCTAAACTGCCCATTCAACTCTTTGGTTGTCTGTGGCCAAAGAAGTTTTAAAAAGCAAACATTAAAAAGGTCCAAGATGAAAATAATATGTTGTGTGTGTGTTCGTGAGTCAGTATCATTCAAATACATCTTGTGAGAGAAACAAGAGCATCCATTGAAGACAACAAATAATCTTGGAAATAAGAACAAAGTCTGAATATATATTTCAAATAAATTATACTTTGTTTTATCTTCAAAATCCAAGAACAGAAATCAACCATATTGAGTCAGTCTTCTCCTGTCTCTTCCAAGGGAAACTTATAAATTTCATATGAAATACTAAGTCTTTTTGATAATTTCATTTTTCAAAAAGTCCAGAAAGTTTTCCTTGATCTAATTGTAAAAAAAAATAGAGTGAGAGGACAGATCTTTGAATAGAAATGAGCAAATATTCTTACATTTCTCAACAACTGGAATTCGATGGAATTTCTACTGAAAACCCCATCAGGCATTGAATTGCCTTCCAAAATTGTAAATCTTCCTTTAGATTTTAGTTCTGTAATTTATCTTTTCTGATCCTGCTCGAGGGGGAACATTTTCATACACGTTTCCTTCTAATTTCTCTTTTTGACTCCCTTTGCCTCAGTCGAATTTCTCCCTCCAAAAAAAACCCCCAAGTTCTTATCTATTATTTTCTAATTCGTTCAGCAACTTCTGATTATTTCTGTAGAACTAATTTGAATCAAATTTTATTTATCCAAGTTTTTTTTCTCCATAGTTGAACCACGTAATCCAATGCTACGACTAATATTAAAGTCTCTAAAATTTAAATCTTCAAAATCTTTTTTTCCTTGAAAAACGTGAACTCATCTTCCAATGAAAAGGGAGATAACCGTTTCTTTCTTTTGAAAAAAAAATTCTATTAAATGAAAGATTTACTTCATTACGGAAGGACTAAGATAAAATAACAAACACAGTTTTATCATCTCAATTGGATATTGAGGCTTCAATCTGTGGCACATTTTTGATAAGAGTTGGGTTGTAATCAACTGGTAATTGGTACTGAAGGGGGTGATTGGCAAGGGATTTATTTTGAGTGGGAATAAACATTGTTTCAGATTGACAAATACAACCTGAAGGTTTACTAAGCAGGGTGTAGCAATCTGTAGCTAGAATAATCTTGAGTTAAGACGTACTTTGTCACGGATAGCAGCGAGTGAGTGTTTGAGATGTTGCCATAAGACAGGAGAACCTATTTCTGTTGGCAGTGACAAGACAATGCAAGCTGTGCCTGAAATGGGAAGATCAAGCTAAAGCTTTGAGAAACAGCTGAAGAATTAGAGTTGGACACCCGAGATTAAGAAATGTGATCTGTAGTTGCAGCAGAGAGACAGGGAAGTGTCCCTTGTGGAGAAAGCGAAAGGCAAGATTTTTTACACCTATTCTTAGTGTTTTTACGTGAGAACTAAAAATACAACAAATTGAAAGATCGACATTGCTCAATCCTCCTTCCCTCCGTATGTAATTTACCTATATTTCCCTTGTGGATAAGATATGGTAGAAGGTCTCATTTAATTGTAGGAAACCACATATAAAGATAAGAATTGCATTGCTCCATTGCCATAGTGTTGTATATAGACCACTGACCTTAACCCTTTGTGTGCAATGGGGAGTTAATACCTGGAAAACTGATATCCAGGAACTAGACTTATACTTTGTATTAATCTCTTGTCACGAATAACAAGTGATTTGAAAAAATAAATTGTCTTATTAGCAGTGCCGAATCACCTGAGCAATATAGTGTACCCTATGAGCCCTGCATTTTCAAGGGACCCGTGCTAAATGCTTGCAAGCTATCAATTCCGATCCAGTGATTCTGCTCTTGCTCTGTATAGTACTATACTGGCTTCAATTTTTATGAATGACTGAATGTTTAAGGTTAGAGATTTTAGTCAATTATCACTAATTGATGTTATCATTTTTACAATAATTAATGGGAATATGGTACCTATGTGAGATATATACGATGCATGAATATGAAAGTATTTGAAACTGAGATCACGGCTGCTGCACAAAGATCAAACCAAGAAAAAAAAAAATTATTTCTGAAATGTCAGACATATTTATCACAATAATTGACTGCATAGCAAATGAAAAATTTTAATTACTTTACTATGCAAATAAAAAAAATGTATGAATTATAACATTAAACTGTAGCCACTAAAAGTGACAAAGAGTTCTACCTTTGTTTTATATGAGCTCCGCAAGACCACAAATTTTTTTTCACCTTTTTGGGGCCTTATTTTGACTGGTTTACCAATAACATCTATATCCCCCAGAATCTACTCATTTTTTTATTCAGATATTTTCCTGCAGAAAACACCAGAGATGTCATATATAAAACCTCTTCTGATCATATATATTCTTTGATGGGAATTTTTTTCATGACTTCAAATTTTGATGTCATGGTTGTTCAATTGACTGTGATGGTGAGTTATGTGCATTTTTTAAATTCAATTCTTATAACATAAGGTCCAGGCCTTGTACTTAATCTGGCTCAGTTTATACCTGAAGGGAGGGAAGGGGCATACAACTAATACATGTTTTTGGTTAATGATTTGGTCTTTTGTTGAGGTTTTCTATATGTGTTAACCCCTTCTGCTTTTCACTTTGAATTCAACCATGAATTTGAAAAAAAAAAGATTTTCTTCATTGTTTTGGAGATCTCTTCAAACTCAAAATTCAGGTTATTGGATGTTATATCTATTCAAAAATGGTTCTTCTTGAAATTTTGATTGGAATGAAGTGCAGATAAAATAGTTTGGAGTAGCAGCCAGAAGTGATTGCTACACAAGTAGAAAACAAAATATTAGGAAAAAGACAGAACAATCTTTTTATCACTGGAAATGGATTCTGAGTTTGGCACAACAATTTTGCTAACTTATGGAACCCAACAAAAAGATTGGTTCTCAAACTAAGAACCATACAATCAGCACAAGAAAGGATCACGCTTAACATCACATGGAGAGATCACTAGACAGCATATTACATATTTGAGAAAAAACAGGAGTCAAAGATATCATAAAATCCATTAGAAAACTCAAATGGCAATGGGCAGGCTTAGTTGCAAGGATTTCAAATGTTTGCTGGATATCATGACTCACCCCAGAGATCATATGCAAAATAGTGGCTGGCAGAGGATGAGATGGTGTGATGATTTAGATAAGTTCAGAAAAAAATGACTCTGTAATGTCCATGATTGAGAGGTGTAGCAAATCTTGGATAAGGTTTATGTCCAATGATGGACATTAAAAGGCTTATGATGATGATGATTATTAAGCTTCAAATTTCTCATTGGTTCCTACTCTCTGAATTGTAGACTGCAGAATTAGAAAAAAAGTCTCTGCAGGACATTTGAAACATCTGTTTAACAATTTCCACTCAAACAATCTTATGAATGAATGGGCAGAAACATTCAACAAAATAGATGGCACTAACCCATACAATTATGCACACATTGTGAAAATATTGAATAAAATATGAATTATTAAATGAATCATACTTTCAACCATAAACGCTGTGCTGCTGCAAAGACAGAAACAAAAATATGGGACAGACCGAGATGTCTCGAAGGCTTATACATAATTTTACAAAAACATAAACAAATGAATTGATACACTTGCTGAATGTTTACTTATTATCAGCGTGTCACATTGAGTGCTAATAAAAAAAACACTGTTAATCAGTTTTCCCCTTAAACGAGCTCAGTTGTGTGACAAACACCAAAACAATTTGAGGTGTTGTTGACAACATGAAATAATGTAAATGTCCTGTTCTCCTCCTGAGGCGGAATTTATTGTTTTTCTCAATTTTAACTTTTTAAGGTAAAGTGATGCTTTTTTCTTAAAAGAAAAAGTAGGATTACCTTCATTCCATGTTCCATATTAAGGTACATGTGAAGTAATGTGGTCCCTGAAAAAAAATGCAGTCTCTCCCACAAAGCTAGAAGTATTGCTCTATTTTTACACCTCATACTCCATTGACTATGGTTCCAAATTCCAAGCTGGGATTATTAATTTATTCTAAAACAATTCACAGTATAAAAAACCACTGAAAAATGTGCAACAATATATACATCAAAACATTGGCCAAATTCCTATTGTATCAAATTAGGGGTTGGATTTGCGGTAGAGTTATGTAATTTGGGAATACAGTCATCAGATTATGGAATGCAAAATTAAAGCAATACAACTAGTTCTGCAGTTAGGACTATGATTCTTTTTAGGGACCACACTACTTATCTTGCACCGAATACAAATTTTTATTGAAAAAGCTTTATGACTCAAAAAGTCTTGAGAAATTACTGTGTTGTTTTTTTCAAAAAATATTCTGTAGAAAAAAAATGGGCATTGTATATACCTGAGAACATAGTATTTACTACCTAGCAAGAAAGAAAAAAAAGATTAGTTTCAGCACAAGGTTACAGGTTGGGGGTACCCAATAATAGTGGAATACAGACGTAATGATTCATGAGATCACCTTGCTTGTTAACCATATGGTTAGCTTAGCTCTGACACAAGGCAACTAGCATTGGGTGCAAAGTGAGGATTGAACTTGCTATTCAGTAATAGATACTTACCTTGTAGCTTAGTTTTGACACAAGGCCAAAGGACAACCTGTGAGTATCAAAGTCACTGACCTGTAATACTGATCAGCAATATAAGCTTGCTAACCTTATTTCACCCCAATGAAGCAGTTAAGAAGAAAAATATAGAATAGCAATGACAGTAAAGAGAGAAAGATGCTTTTTCTCTATAAGCTTCATTTCATCATCAATAAAAAAAAAAATCAGTTGTATACATCGCTCAAATTTTGTAGCATCTGTTCACAGAACATTTTCCCAGAAGGATCGTGTTACTCTATGGCTGAGATCGGCCATTATCTTTTATATTTTTTTCCAGCAATGGTCTCTTCCTCGGCTTTTGCTGAAAAGGGAGAGAACTCTTGACCTGTATTTAAGCATGGTAGAGAATCCACAATGTTGCATGGCTGCTTTGCTGCCTCTGGGACTGGAGGCCTTGATCGTATCAAGAGAAATCATGAAATCAAAGATTAGCAAGGGATTTTAGAACAAAATGTGTGAGGAAACTGAGTTTGATTTGAGGATTATGGGAGGTAGAAGATTTAAGATCACATATAAAAGCACAAAAGAATAATTGAAAAAGAAAAAAAAATGGACCCGACAAACATTCAAGAGCTTGAACAAATTGCATAAGTAGAGAAACTACCAGCTGACTGGTGCAAGATGCTTATAGATGGCTATATAAACCTAGTGGCAGTCATGATTGCAATAGAGTGATCAATGAAATATTAAGGAAAGGCATCATTGTTACTGTCCAGGTTGCATTTCTTATTTCTTATTTTAAATTACTATACGTAAATTGAAAAATGATGTTTTTTTGCTTAATTACCTAACATCCTATTAAAATATTCTGAGGATACAAATCTGGGAGATTTCCACTTCTCTCTGAAGGTATTGTCCAGGTCACACAAAAAATGAAGGGTGCCAATAATCCTGACCGGTAATACATGTATACATACAGAGAGAGAGAGAGAGAGAGAGATAAATAGGATCCTGGGTTCACTTTTGTAAACAAGGGCATTCCTCCAACTGAACATGAAAAGGTTAAATGTAATTTAAAGTCAACAAATGCAGGAACACAATTTTGAATATGATACGCCATAGACATGGACGTCTGCTGACACTTTTCCGGAGAGGGGCGTATATATCCCGGGGGGATGAAATATATAATTGAAACCCTGTTACCTGTGAAGAATGATAGCATATTTTTGTACAGGTATATAAAGTTGGGATTACATGAAACTATTGTACAACACCATTATCTTTTGTTGACTATAAGGTTTGATCTTTTGAATCCTTTCACCCTAGTTGAGGGAGCCTGATCCAATGAGGTTGGGGGGGGGGCACCAGTAATGTAAAGGCCTAAATAACTGTTTTCACTCCAAATTCTTATCTTGTTTATTCTCAGTCTATATCCGCTATATTCTTTTCTTTCAATGCAACACTTATGTATATGTGCTTCAATGTAGTGTTGCTCTTCGCTCAATTGTAAGTGCAAGGCTATCTTGAAGCAGCTACCCTGTTGGTTGCAGCCTAAATTGCTGTACCAACCATATTTTCTCCAATTGTTTATTCTATTTACATTTTTCGAGGCCAAGTGGCACTTTAACTGTGTAATGACGGGAGATCATTTCAAATAAGAGTTTCCATTTGACATAATGCAATTTATAATCATATATATATAAATACATATATATATAAACAACTGATGATATTTACAAGAAAATTTTACTTATATTACTATGAAATATTCTTCCATGTAAAAAATAAATCCCTTTGAACGTCTTTTGAGAAACAGTTATTAGCGAATATTTGGTTTGCATAACTTGAATGAAATAAACTAAGATAGAAACAAGAATATCTGTCTGTAAGATTATTGGTTGAAATTTAAAAATATCTCAAGTGCTTCAAGATTGAAAAACCTATACTAATAAAAGAAATTTCAAAAACATTTTTGTGCTTAAAGCCACAAAGCCCTCCCGACAGTGTGTGTGTGTGTATGTGTGTGTGTTCCTTGGTTTGAATTTATCATGCCATAGACTCACTACAATGGTTTATCAGAGATTTTTTTTAACGTGTGAGTCATCCATAATATTTTGGTATCAAAGTTTGTTGTTTGAACAGGGTTGACTCAAATTTCGCAGACAAGAGGAAGAAATTGCAAATACTTAAAAGAAGATCAATCAACTGATTTCTGGTTTTCATTCTACAATTGATTTATATCTCTTTTTGCAGCCAAGGAAACTAGATGTGATCAAGATTTTTCTGATCCTCATCAATTCTACTTACATCCTTGTGACTCATCAATATCAATTTTACTTATATGTGCGGTAAAGCAGTAGATATAGTTTGAGCATCAATTTTACTTCAGGTTCAGTATATATATATATATATATATATATATATATATATATATATATATCAGTACATATAAGCAAAGATATATTTATATGAAAGTGTTTATCTTTGGATATATATATATATATCAAGCAATTCATCTTTGCATACACACATATACATATACATATATATATATATATATATATATATATATATATATATGTCTTAATTTTCTTTCATTCTCTCTCTTCTATTTACCACAGCCAATGGAGTCAGGAGAGGTAGATGTATTCACTCATGTTTGTTTGTCTGTCCACACAAAATATCCGAAATTCTCAATGAATTCCATTAACATTTTGTGGAAGGATAGACTATAAAAACATTGTCATGACTCCAGTGTTAACAAACTGATGATGATTGCTGCTTCTTGATACGAGTATGGCAGTTCCTGAAAGAACGTTGCTGTCATTTGTTCTCCATGGATCAGCGTGTGCATGAGGAAGGAACAGGTGAGCAGTCCACGACTAGCTTGGTAAGATCCTCTCTCAATTTGCAGCAGAGCGTACGCTTAGAAAGTCACAAAACAATCTTGTTGTTGCATATGGCACCCAGATGGTCACCTATCTGGATAATGACCAGGCTTGACGTCACTTGATTTTGGTGATCTTACAAGGACAATATAATTTGGCTGCATACCAACTTAAACTAGAGACAAGAATGATACATTTATCAAATTATTAAAATCAATGGCAAAAAGATGAAGAGGTAATACTCATAAAAACTCTTCCATAAGTCAACTTTGAGTTATGATCTCTACAGCTAGGCTCAGTGTGTAAATGATTCTTGGT
The DNA here is from genome assembly GCA_963457665.1 of Thysanoteuthis rhombus. Taxonomy (NCBI): domain Eukaryota; kingdom Metazoa; phylum Mollusca; class Cephalopoda; order Oegopsida; family Thysanoteuthidae; genus Thysanoteuthis; species Thysanoteuthis major. The sequence goes on along the minus strand of OY735205.1, from coordinate 65,624,916 downwards.
AAGTAGGGAAACAAATGCCAAGAGTGGATCAATAAGTCCATGACCTAACAGAGTTATCAGTTGAATTTCGATCTGGAATTTTCACTCTATAATGTTTGACCTATGTGATTAATAGAGAAGTGTTAGGTTGAGTGCATTGATTAGGGATGAGACTATGTTGAAAAACAAAAATTTCTTGTATGAAGTGAATAAGTTTTTCATCCTTATGCTACTTACCTAGATATGCTACACTGGTATTGTAAGGAAAATCTATGATTAAATTATTGCTTGGTACATTATATAAAATCCCTGTGACTAGTGGAAACAGACACAACTACATTCACCTGCATTTACTCACAACACACACACACACACACTTATACATATATATGTATATATATATATATTATGACACCTTTCAATGGATGAAACATCAGAAAGTAATCCAGATTTGAAAAAATATTGTTTAAAAGATTTGAAATCACGTCATGGTATTATCTTGAAGCATGACACCTTTGATTGTTGCTCTAAAATGTGCTCAAGCGTCAGTTGAATAGTTTTAGTGAAAAAACAAACACCTCCTGTCTGCCATGACATGATTTCAAGTCTTTTAAATTATATTTTTCATATAAAATACATTATATATATATATATATATATACACACACATTGTGAATATACATAGGTATATGCAGTTGTTTTTGTTCAATATGTATCTGTCAATCATAGGAATTTTGAAACTTGGTACCACTAGAAGACTTTACGTTATATAACATGATTATTGGATGAAAAGGTTATATCTGACATAATGGTGAAAGATTTTCATAGACAATGAAGAAAACACAGATTGGGTGAATAGGTATTTATTCACCGATGGTTTGTAGGGAGTGACCCCCCCACATCATCATCAAGATGGAGAAATGGAGAGAAAATGAAGAGAACTGCAATTCTTTGTTTTGAGAGTGGATGGGGTAAGAACGTATTTGGGGTTGTCTGTGAATGGATAGCTGAACCTTGTGCATGGGTGAGTGATCATACATCTGTCAATATGCTACCTATGTTGGATAGAGGATGGGCACTCGTGTAAGGGCGTGGTTAAGGTTGGTTCTTCTTGTTTTTCTGACTGGAATTTGTGTCATGAGTGCGTGTGTGTCTTGGGAAAGTTAGTTGGAATCATATATATATATATATATATATATATATATATATATGTCAAACTGTGTAGCATATACATGTCTGATCATAAAGATATTTCCTATAGACACACACACTCAGGAAACAAATTCAACTCACACAGAAAAACAAAAATGGCTAACCTCAACCACATTGTTACACAAGTGCCTATTCCCCATCCAACATAGATGCATTATGACAGACGTATGATCCCTCAACCAAACACAAGGTCCAGCTATGCATCCTGACACAACCCTCAACTCCTCCCACTCATAAAACAGACAAGTCCAGTTCCCTTCATTTTCTGTTCATTTCTACGTCTCGTAGATGATGTGGGCTCATTCCCTTGGAAGGTCCATGAATACATACCTATCCCCCCAATCTGTTTTCCTCATTGTCAATAAAAAATGTCCACCATTATACAACATATATACAAATATATCTATCTATCTATCTCTCTGTGTATAAGCAAATATATATAAATATATATATATATATATATATATGCGAGTGTGTGTATATATTTGTACAAATTACCATCTCGTTATTTACACCTCAGGGCTGAAAATATATATTTTGCTGTTAGGTGGAAACAATGAGATGGTAAAACCTGGTTTATGAAAGTTGAGAAAAAATGAATTCAGTAAAGGAACAAATAGTTGCATGAATAATAAAACATCAAATAAAGTTGAAAAAATTATAGAATTGCATCACAAATCATTCATATTCATATATCTAGGCTGAGGAAAAGGTGAGAAAAATACACACAAGCATAGTTCCCAACAGACACAAAATAGTCACGAATTCATTGGCTTGTTGGGTAAGTTCCTTGAATGTTACATTGAATTAGCAATTAAAATTTCAAGTTTCTCTACTATATACATACATATACATATATATACATATATACATATATATATTTATTTATTTATATTTATAAAGTATTCAAGGAATTTTGAAACTAAAATTGAGTTATTTAAAAAAAATACTTTCAGGTAATGAATATTTGATTGCCAATAATAAGGTACTGTGGACTTCCTCATCTTTTTAATATAAAAGATTCTGTCCCAGAATATATATATATATATATATATATAGGTCTGCATAGTCCCTCAAAAGAAACCTCTATGTGACCAAGGTCTTTTGGCAGCATCCCTTTTGGAGGTGATCAAAAAGTCATTTTAGTGGGGAGAATTTAAAAAAAATAATTTTTTAGACCTAAAAAATGGTGAATGCATAGAATTTCAACCCTCTAGCCCAATTGGTTCAGGCTTCATGCATTGTTCATACGTATACATACCTAGCCAGCCGGCCGAACTAACTAAGAAAACTTTTGTTGAAAGTTTTGGATGATGGTCTCTAATACGTATAGATACACATGTCACAGTTAAATTTTGAAACTTGGGATTTTCTGAAATCTCTGAACATTTCAGTAATTTCATGAAATTTCTAGTTTCACGATCAGTGTAGCGATGGTTAATGAGCTTCTTATACTGACTATCACTATTCTAATGCGTTTGATTCTCTCTAGATGCCCAACTACTGTGGCCTTGAGTCAAACTGATCTATAACTACTGTAAATTCAAACTCATGCTTCACAGGATACATCCAACTGCTTTACCAATTGAGCTACTAAGACTCAAGCAGATGGTAGAAGTCCAAATAATACCCTTAAATCAATTCGTCATTCTGATAAAGGTCTTATTCGGATTCTTGCCTTTTGGTTGAGTCTTAGTAGCTCAATTGGTAGAGCAGTTGGGTGTATGCTTAGCTTGGCATGGGGTATGTAAGTTTGAATCTCATCAAAGACTTATGATTTATTTCTGTCAAAGGCAAAATGGCCAGAGTAAAAGTTGCAATAAAAAACAAAGTGTAAAATTAAGATGAAGGTAAAAAGTGGTCATAAAAATTAATAATAATGATTTATAATACTTCAACGAATGGAAATAAAAAAATGTAATTAAACAAGTTATTGGATGAAAAATAGGATTTTCAGTAAAAACTCACCATCACAGTCAATAATTGAACAACTGTGGTGTCAAAATTTGAAATCAAGTAAAACAATTCAATCAAAGAACAAATATTGTCAGAATAAATTCTATTTACGAAATCACTGGCATTTTCCACTGGAAAACATCTAAAATAGAGTGAAGATATTCTATGGTAATCTAATTCCAACAATGCTCTACTGAAATAAAATTACTTTGTGATAATTAAATAAAGTGTCCTGTCTCCTAAGAGACAACTCCCTATGGAGCATGGAGGCCAGTAACAAATTTTTTAAATCTATCACCATCAGTGTGACATACTGCCAAAAGACATTGGTTATGTGACCAATCTGATCTGATGAGTGATTAATCCAAACCGTCCTATTTTTCTAATATCGTGAACTAATAGCTTAATTCAGAATTTTTTGTTGATATGACATATAATTAAAGGAAGCCATATAATGCACCAACCAGGAATTGGAAGGTAAACCATCGCTGTCTCTTGAAAGACATCTCTTGATGGAATCGGCCAGTTTCTGTTGCATATGCCAGCTTAGTGATCCTTGCAAATCTCTAGTCTGATTGAGACCAGGACTTTATACCAACAAGTTTTCAAGACCACTCTTTTGGCAGGATGCAGGTCTACCAAAAGGATACCTCCATCTTAATCACACGGCTTTTGTCCGAAAGAAGAGTTTTCCACACTCTTCTCTCATACTGGGAATTGAACCAGGGAAGCGAAGAATCACACTAGGACAGCAAGTCTTTGGCAGAGCAAGCTCAACCTTCAAAAATAAGGAGATCCCATTAATCCTAAAAAGAAGGGTGTATAACTAATACTAAGCTAAAACATGGAACCTAACCAAAAGACAGATCCGCAAATTGAGAACCATGCAACGTGCACATGAAAGAATTATGCTGGGCCTCACATGGAGAGACCACAAGACAGTATATCTGGGAAAAGACAAGATTCAGGGACATAGAATCCATGAGAAATCTCAAATGGGAGTAGACTGGCCATGTTGCGAGAATGGTAGACAACTGATGGACATCATGACTCACAACATGGATCCCCTGAGATCACATGCACAACTGGGGCCGGCAGAATATTAGATGGAGAGATGAGCAAGACAAATTCAGAAAGTACTGGCTTCGCGACACCCATGATAGAGAAGTGTGGCAAATCCTGGGGAAGGTCTATGTCCAATGACGGACGTCAAAAGACTGATGATGATGATTTTCTTCTTGTGGGGAAGATGTGCAACAATTATGTATCTGAACGTACTTTTGCAATAATTAGAAGCTAGTCTATTTGTGAATAAATGATTGGTCAATAAAAAAAAAGGAAACATTAAAAAAATATAAACTTTGATAATGAAACTATGAACAAAGAAGAGAAGATCATTTAAACCCAATTCAGATGTAAAAATAAATGTATGGTTCACTAAAGATAAATAGAGCTTACCATCACAGTCAGTAATAGAACAACTGTAGCATCAAAATTTCAAGTCATGTAAAAAAAATTCCATCAAAGAATGAATACGGTCAGAATAAATTCTATTTATGGTACGACAGGTGTTAAAATCAACCCCCTCACATTCCCTAAGCTACACACCTACTCTTTTTGTTTCAATCATAAAGGTATGCATTTATATATATTGAACTAAAAAGTGGTTTTATTCCAACCATGTATACAAGAATACTTTATTTGATTATTAAAAGTGTTTTTAAAAAAACATTTGATGGAAGCTTGATATTATATGATGTGGGATAATGAACTCTAAGATTAGAGGAAAATAATTATCAAATTCTTCGGTTGAACATGCTGGTAGATAATTAACTGAAACAAGTTTTTTCTGTGTAATTGATATTCTTATAGATGATATCATAAGTTGGTTTACATTCAGTCTGAAATTAAAAGCAACACAACAGATTCAATATTCACATGGGTGAATATTTAGTAGAAATGACATGAAGAGTGAGTCAAGTCTGTTGTTTTACTTACTGATCCCTCATCTTGAAAATGTTTTTAGGGTAACCTATGTAAGTAAGCCTGGTTTCAAAAAAAATAGATATGTAGTATAATATAATATCAATATTTAATAAACATAAAACCTTACGTAAAATGACAAATGACATGTATGGCACAGACTATATAATGAAGGCAGGTTGTGTTTGATCAACACTACAATGGAACCACGTTAATATAACTGTTTTGTTTTCAGAATCCCCGAAACAGTTACATGGTAAACATCTGACAATCCCAACAAGAGACAATTTATACATTGTACAATAATAATAAAGTATAAGGGAAACCAAGAAAAAAACACTTTTGAAGATTACATAAATTGCATTGACTGATATTGGGAAATGGGTGACTTGAGTGGCACAAAAGAAAAACTTTAGAAAAAGTCTTTTAAATGTTCAGTGTTTAAAGCTGTAAAGCTTTCTAGACTATATATATATATATATATATATATATATATATATATATATATATATATATATATGGTGGGAGAAGGGAAGAGGTATTTGAATACTTGTAAAATATTTAGTTAATATACTTCTCATGCTTAAATTTACTGTAAATTTACGCAAGTGATGTATTTTGATATAAAATTTACAATTACTAAGAAAAAAATACATATTTCTAAATATGCAGAATGAAATATAAACATAAGTAACAGTGGGAAGAAGTATTTGGCCAATATAAAAAACTTATCTTGAAAATGTTATTTAAGCAGGAATGTGGATTTAGATCTTTCTACAACTGCATAGAAACTTCTGGAAGGTTCCAGCAGATTTCAATCGGGTATGATGCAATCACAGTTGTCATCCTCTACTTCACCTGTAGCAATGAGGCTGTCATGGTTAAAGTGAAGGAGCTCTCAACCGAACAAACGATTGACATAATTGAGCAACGTAATGAAGGTTTGAATTTCAAGGCCATTGCCAAGCGCTGTCAGTACCATTGGATTGATTCTTCTGAAATGGAAGAAGTTTGACACCAACAAAAACCTTCCTTGAACTGGCGCTCTGTAGAAAATTTCTTCACAAGGAACTCGAAAAATGCCTAGAAAAATCAAAGTGGAGCCAGTGGTAACTCAAACGAATATCTAAAAATGATTTAAAAGTAGCTGATATATTGGTTACCAAAAAAAATATTTGACATGAACTATACAGGAATGATTAAAAATCCCATACCCAACAGACAACACCGTTGGAAAATAGGCTCCTGGATTCAAACCTACTTATTTTTTTAAAATAATCTGTTTGGCCATAATTTAGCGTCATTTATGGCTAAAAGATAGATTCATCTATGATTGAAAAAACAGTAAACCACGGAGATGGAAATATCATGGTTTGGGAGAGTTTTCTCTTTCAAACATACGGAAGTTCTTCATATGATTGAAGGAAGCATGAATGGAGCGATGAGTTGGAAAAATGTTTTTTGAATGCTCATTTGTTGTCTTTTGTGCCAAAGCTGGAGTTTGAAGAGACTTGGATCTTTTAACATGCTCAGCCTCACGTGGAGAAATCATCAGACCACAGAGTATATCAGGAAGAAAGTGGGAGTCTGAGACATCATAGAATTTACAAAAAATTTTTAATGGCAATGGGCCGCTCATGTTGCAAGAATGGCATACAACAGATGGCATCATGACTCACAACATGGATCCCTGGAGATTACATGCAAAACCAAGAGAGTTGATCTTTTAACATGCTCAACCTCACATGGAGAGATTGTAAGACAGCACAGTATGTTAGAGAAAAGACAGGAGTCTGAGACATAGAATCTCCTGGAATACTCAAATAGCAATGGGCTAGTCATGTTGTGAGAATGGCAGACAACAGATGGACATCATGATTCACAATATGGATCTCCAGAGATCATGTACAAAACTGAGGACGGCAGAATATTAGATGGAGAGATGAACAAGAGAAATTCAGAAAATACTGGCTCTGTGATACCCACGGAAGAGAAATGTTGCTGGGGGAGGTCTATGTCCAATGATGGACAATAAAAGACTGATGATGATGATGGATCTTTTAACAATATACTGACTGCACACGGCTACAGTAAGTTGTGAATTGTTAGTCCAGAACAATGTAGAGGTGTATTAATAGCCTGGTCAATCTTCTGACTCCTATCGTAAATTCATGGCATTTTGGAAGATCAAAGTCATTAGAGGGATCTGAGAAATTTCTGAGTTGAAAGCTGTTAGCAAGGAAGAGTAGGCTAAGATTTTAAATAATGTCACCAATAGATTGTGAAAAGTCACAAAAAATGTCTCCAAGCAGCAATTGTAAACCGGGCTGAGGAACTAAGTATTAAAATACGATATCAATATGCCTAAAAACTCTTTTCCTTGGTTACTTTTGATTATATCCTATTCTGCATTGTATGTTGAAATGTGTGTTTGTTTCTTGGTAATTGTAAATTCTATATCAAAATAAATCACTTACATGAATTTAACATAAATTTGAACATTGGAAGTATACTACATAACTATTTGTCCAAATACTTTTCTCCTCTCACTGGACCCAAAAAATGAGCCAAGCACTTCCTATCATATGAAAGATCTTAACACAATCTGGTTGGGAGAAAATTTGGTAACTTTGACCAGCTGTAGCAAGCAGTCAGAGATGAAGAGAACAACATTAAATCAGCACACTACAAATAACTGATGGACAGCTTGACCTAACAGCTACTTCTTTCTGAAAAAAAAAACTATCTCATAGTAAAATGTACTCTGTGCACAAGGACTACATACATTGTTGTACAACATTGTCAAATATATTTCACTATGATTGTTTGAATAATTACAGTAATTGCAAATAAAATTGATACAAAAAGCTTGGCTAATTTTTGGGCATAGGTGTGTGGATATATGAATGTGTTTATGTGTGTGTGTGTGTGTGTGTGCGAGAGAGAGAAAGAGAGAGAGAGAGAGAGAGCTGTTAATCTCTAATTCTGATCCTGAAAAAAGTATCGAATAATTATGTCCAGAGGTAGAGAAATGATCCAAGATGAATAAACTGGAATCCAAAAAATATCAATTTGTCTTTCATCCAAAAATATAATTTTTAAAGGAAAGAAAAGAAAGGATTATTTTGTGACATCAACTCATAATTAAGATGTGGCACATTGTCAATTTTTAATGATGTTCTCATTTGATGAAATACAAATCTTTCATTTATCTATTTATACGCTATGTCTGTAGGGGCATTTCATTATAATGTATTGTCTCATCAATATTTAAAAATCTCATTTCCTGTTCAACATGACCTCATCACTCATTGGCTTGCTATACTGTATACTTGATAATTTACATTCTTTTAAAGATTTCCTCAGAGATTTCCAAATATTGACCATTTAATCCACCTATGGGCAACCATAGGCCTGCGAATCAAATTTGGTCCAAGCAACATCTTTTCTGACCCTCTGAAAATCTAGACATTTATTCATAATCTTTTATAATTTTTTTCAGGGAGTCGATCTTATAATTGCAATTGTAAAATTATTGTTTTTGGCCTGATATATCAGTAATATAATAATTGTAATCCATATGTTTGTCTGGAGTAGACATTAAGTGTGTTTTCTGTAATACAATTTACAATTTTAAAGTAAATGTGTGATACAAAATGTGTTATGTGACCCACAAGATCAAAAAGGTTTCCCATGCCTGGTTAAATCCATCTTTCATGCCATTTTATAGACATTTGTCAATACTATTTTTAAACCTGTTAATACTACTTTTATTCTCCACATATTCAGGCAATTTATTCCAATAATGCACAAAGAAACCCATAGATTTATTGATCACTTATAAAAAACAGTTTAATGTAAAACATCTGCAAATATAAATGATAAATGAGCGGAGACACATTATATATATTGGGGAAATGAGTGGAATGGTTTCAAAGAAGTTTTTATTCATTCTTCCTTCTCTTGATATCTCCCTTATTTTATTGTGTTTATATCTTGATATTATTTGTCCCAGTTGCATAGAAAGAGAAAATACAGACATGAGTCTACTTTCATTAACAATTGAATGATATCTCCAACTAATGCATTGTTTGTGTTAGAACCAAATCAGTGAAATTGCCTAATTGGTGATATTTTAACTTTTTTACAAAAAATGAAATGAATTCATAGCTTCAATTTCATCAAAAGTTTGTTTAGACAAAACAAGCATATAAAACAACTATTTTTTTTACAATCAAAAGTTTATGAAATCAAACTTTTTATTACAAAAATGTGTAAAGATGTGGTTTACACTTTTTACAAAAAATAAATACATAGTTTTAATTTGATCAAAAGTTCATTTAATCAAAACAAAGATACAAAACAACAATTTTTTTACAATGAAAAATTTGTGAAATCAGATTTTCTTAAAAAAAAAATGAGTAAATACATATTTTTGACTTTTTATTTTTATTTTTTTTTTTTTTTTTTTACAAAAAATAAATAAATACATAGTTTTGATTTGATCAAAATTTCATTTACAACCAAGATATAAAATAAGTATTTTTTGTAATCAAAAGTTTATGCGATCATATTGAAATCAAAAATTTTTTTTACCAAAAATAAGTAAGTTTTGCCAAATAGCCAATTTCCTTGATTCGGCTTGACACATACAATATATTATTTGGAAACATTGTTTAATAATTAATGATAACAGACTCATACTTTTTTTTCTTTGGAATTATTCGGCTCTATGTTTATGTGTAATATGGGTTTAGTTCAAGCATTATTAATGATTTAAAAAATATTTTTCTTCAATGACAGTACAGGAGTCTGATGGCTATTTTGTTGCCAGTAGGTTTGTATGCAACTCGGACAGATATTAGAAACCGTCAACCAAAACCGTCAACACTGGTTTCTTTGGTTTTCAAGTGATGCTGACTGACTGGTTATGTATATTTCACATGTACAGGCCACAGCTAGAAAGCTGGATATTTCTACATCCAACAATGGACCCTTAAAGCTGATCAAAAAAAGAAAAACTAACCAGAAGAACAATTATAAGCTAAATTGAATTCTTTGATTCTTGTTTGTGGTAAGTCACTTGGTAAATGACACAAACAGTTTGGCTGAATAAAGACCAATACCAACTGTTAGTTACTAATGGTACTAAAAGTGCAGTTAAATTAGGCTGTCAATGAAAGTAATGTTTGACTGATGCTTTTGGTAGACAAGTTGTCACAAGAGTCGCGTGCAACACAAAGAACTTCTGAAAGCAAAATGACCGTTGAACAAAAGGGAAGAAAACACGATAAGACCTGAAACAAGATTGACAATAGGAAACAACAAAAAAAGAGAACAGAAAACAGGTCTGGTTTGTCACTCAATAGAAACTATTGGGTGACCAATAACTTATGGCAGCGTGCTGTGTTGGGGATGATCAATTAGAAAATTGGAATAAGGGGGTGATCAATGAATAAGTTACTGCTTTCGCCTTTTGCTAGATTGCTAAATAGCCTCAAATTTCGAAAGATGACTATGAAAGCTGCACACAAACTAGGGACTAATTTAACATAAAATTGCATTACAAATTGAATCTTCCAATTAAAATCTTTTTAGAGCGACAAATCGAATCTTCCCCCCCCAGCTTTACTTATATATCATCATCAGCCATTATAAGTTCATGAAGGTCTTTCCCATTTCCTTCCATGATGACTGTGATTGTGCTAACCTTTCCCATGCCTTACTGGCAAACCATTCTATCTCATTCTTTGACTTGTGTCTGGTCTTTTCTCAATGTATTGATTGTCCCATGGGCACCAATCGGTTAATCTTTTAAACATCATCATCCTTTTAGCATCTGTTGTTGGACATCAACTTTCCTCAAAATTCACCAAACCTTTCTATTATGTGTGTCACTGAGCCAATACTTTCCGAACTTGTCTAGTCGTCTTACCATCTTATATTCTGCTGACCACAGTTTTGCATGTGAGTCGTAATGTCCAGAAAGAGGTAAATGTCTTAACTTTCAGCTCTCTTGTTCCAATAGTTGGCTTACACACGTCATACATACATACATACATACATACATACATAGCGAGCCAGACCAATCTCAAAACTGAAAAAAAAACCTTTATTGACATCTTTTGTTCATGGTTTCTACAAGACAATTTTTCTAATTTTTGATATCCAGGAAAATACTCCCTTATCAATCTAACTCAGACTGTAGTAAACAAAAACAAACAAGGTGATTAGACTTTGTTTTGTAATGGAATTTGAAGTAAAAAAACTTTCCTCCTTCAGGAGTATTTTCCATATAAAACCCAATTGTTATGATTATTAAGAAACAAAAAAAGTAAACCAGTATTTGTTTTTGTAGTTGAATTCAGAAATATTTTTTTCTCATCATTTCTTGCTTTTTTGTTGTTACCTCCCCCACCCAATAATCTTGGAAAGTTTCTACCATTTGGCAAGAAAACTGTAAAAACTATTGCTATTTAATTGTTTAGAGATTATTCTTGAAGTTCCTGATGAAATCTCGAGGCACCCAAACAAATTTGTCTAAAACTGTTCAACTGTTTTACTATTTACAAATGAACACAAGTGAAACACGTTTATTGGCAGGTTGAAAGGTGACACACACTTTGAATTCCTTTCTCTAAGGAGTCTGGAACTTTTACTCAAAATAAGGAAAAATGAATTCATTTTAAGCAGTAATTATTTTTGCAGACTGACAAAGTGATAGATATTAAATTAGAAAACATTTTAATCTCTTTGCTTACCAGGGCCAGTTTAAGAGCATGCCGAGTATTCTGAAAATCTTTGGTAACAATCATGTGGGCTAAATGTTTGCTTATCTAACTACAATTGAAGAAATCTGTGTCTATGTGTATACAAAATGATTACTTGACAACTGGTCATTGTATGAATTTGATATTTGAGAGATACATAATTCAGCACACGAGACATTGCAGTGTTGAGTTTAGAGTTATTTGGATCAGCGGTTCTTGAGTAATCTAATAAAAAATTACAAATTACAGATCTTTGATCTAAAATTATAGATCTAAATTTAGATCTAAAATATCTAAATTGACAACACAGAAGGGAAGTCAATAACCAAACATGAGTAACCAAAATACTTTGAAGCTGTAGTTTCGTATGACAGACAGAAATTTATTTTACACGACTATTATTATGGCCAGCTGCTCCACATACCATAAACTTGTACCTTTCAAGTGGGTAACACCCTAAAGTATATGATTGATCAAAGTTGCGTGTTTTCAATAAAACAGTGATTTGATATTATATGCGCATGGAAAATTTAAAACTGTTTGCAGGTGAGTCAATGAATTCTAATTATCAGTGGGGGTTTCTTCCAATTACCATCACTAATTAAGAGTTATCAATAAAAAATCCCTTAATAATAAAAATGAAATTTATAATTTGTAGGTGTTTTGCAAATGTGTAAAATTAAGAATGTAACCTAGAATCAATCAGACTTCAAAATTCATCCTCTCCTGTCATCAGTTTTGGTTATAATACAAATACAGTTAGCACAAAAAGTATCCGATACATTTCAAAAAGATATTTCCAACTTCCTTATACACCATCAAATTCACAGAATTTGGGCCAAAGAAATACGAATACCTGAAAAATATTGAGACAAGATTGAACATTGGAAAATGATATAGAAACATCATAAATCTTTGGTTTATATTCTGTCAATTCTGACAGTGTATAACAATGCTAAAATAAACTTTTTGAAAAGCATCAGATAATTTTCACTCTCACAGTATATAAAAGCAAAAAAAAAAAAAAAAATCGAAGTAAAAGTATATAAACAGTATTTTGAAGAAATCAATATAAAAATCACCCGAAAGTATCCATCAATACATTCGTTCCAAAATACTGACACAAAGTTTGAAGCAATTGAGTTTTTCAGTGTACTGATTCTATCAGTGGCCAGCTAATATAAAAAAAAAAAAAAAGAAACATGAAAAATGTCAGTATCTTATATTTCAAATAAGATGACACCTTCAAGCACTGTAACCTAAATACTAAGAAAATTCTGTATGCTTGTCTCCAGGAGGGGGGGGAGTAGGGTGGTAGTAATGGCTGAAAAAATAAGTCTCATAACAAAAACTAAAATCAAAATATGTCATATAAAACAAGTTTCAAATTTCCAAGTCCACTTTTATATCACAAGCTGATGACTCTGACGGTTTTTGTCAAAAAAATCTTTTTTTAATGACAGAAAATCCAATAAGTAATCAGATATTGATAACTACTTATCTCAATTCAGTGTTATTTATATTGTAGCTATTTATTGTTTTCACTGTTACTGTGTTCGAATTGATTTGCTCCAATCAAAGTCTTATCAAACATTCTTTCGTGGAACAATAAAATGCAGTATTTATCAAGTACTATTATCTGTCAGCATATCCATTCAATCATTTTTGTTGCTTGCTGCCAGGCCAGTCAGAGGGTTTAAGCGGATGGGGGGGGGCATAGGGGAAGGGCATTCGACTTGCATTATCCAGTGTTCTGTAGAGATTAATCTCCTCCTTAAGAGGATTAATGAGATCACCATAGGAAGCTCTCTGCATAATATCTAGCTGCTTACAGCACCTGATATTCCTGGTACTAGGTAGTGACTATATTCCACATTGCTTAACTCCAGTGATCACCCAAGAACTGGCATGACCTATGTGATTTGGCAGTTACTTGCCTGCATATAATGTTTTCACTGCTGTACCTTATTTATATATGTCTGGATTTGTACCTTGTCTCAGATGGTTTTTGTACATCAAACTTCCCTAAGATTCTCCAAACCTCTATGGTGGGTGTCATGGAGCCAATACTTTCTGAACTTATTGCGAGGCCAGCTTATATTCTGGTGACCCCAGTTTTACATATGAGCTCTGCGGATCCACTTTGTGATGTCCAGCGGTTGTCTGACATTCTTGCAACATGACCAGCCCATTGCCATTTTAGCTTTTCTCATGGATACTATGATAATTTGAACTCCTGTCTTTCCTCTAATATACTGTGCTATCTTGTGATGTTTCCATTGAGGTTTGAGCAAGATTCTCTTGTGTACAATGTATGGTTCTCAGTTTTAAGGTCAGTCTTTTGGTCAGTTTCTATGCTTCAGATCCATAGGTAATTATCAGGAGGATGCATTGGTTGTATACCCTTCTTTTTAACACTAGTGGAATTCCCTCATTCTTGAAAGTTGAGCTTGCTGTTTTGGAAGCTTGCCAAACTTGTATGATTCTTCACTTGATTTCTTCTTTTGAGGATTTCATAGAGGTTTGCTATCCTGGGTTGATGTAGTGGTCTGCTTTCTCCAGTTCTTCGTCTTCAATTTTGATTATTGAGTCTGTCTTCAACATATTTGTTGTACATGACATTTGTTTCTGTAAAGGTCATGTGAAACCAACATTCTTGCTTTCCTTATTCAGTCTTTTCAGCATCATCTGGAGGTGATGAAAATTCTTAGCTAAAAGGACAATGTCGTCCACAAATCTGAGTGTAGGCATGATAATACAAGAACATTCCTCACCTAATTCAAGGGAGTAAACTCATTATTTGTCTGTCCTTTCACACTAAAGCAAACTGATTTATAAAACTAACATCTCCCTACAGTGATTTGAAATCCCAACCAAGTTGGCTCTATTAAAAAGCTAAAATAACAAGTCTTACATGCCAACAAAAATTTATATCCCAAATACACAAGGGTTCTCTACAGTTACCATCAAATACATTTATACTAAAAAATATGTATTCCATAATTTTCATTTACAATAGTTGCTGTAATCATCATCAGTTGAAATAGAAGTAGCTGTGGAGTTTGACCCCGCAGCAGCCCAAAGTGTTTGCATATGTATTTAGATATATTTGTCAGAATAGAGGAAAATTGAGAGAAAACCGAGTTGTTGGTGCAACATTAAAAAAGCTAGTTATTCAAACAAAAAGCACATGTTTGAGCATATTTCAAGTAAACAACTGCACGCAACCCTGTCCAGATGCAAACATATTTATATAAGAAGTATACATGTCAGCAGAGAACATTTAAAAACATTTTAAATATTCATTGCACATACATGCTTATATATATATATATATATATATATATATATATATATATATATATATTATGTATGTATAATGTAAAAAAAGTACTTACTTTAAAATAATATGGATAAAAAACTGATAAACAAAGCAGATGAATTTTTTAATTGAATTGTTTTTATTAAATTGAAAGAAACAGTGCTTAATATATTACTCATATAATACAGAGCAACATACTAAAAATAATGTGTTTATGAGCAAAATCCAAGTAATGAAATATATTTCAGATAATTTCAAATAATGAGTTGTAACAATAACTTTAAATGTAATAAGATTAAAACTAAAAATAATCTACTACTCTTATCTAATGGTTGAACCAAGAAACACATGTGGGGTAATTTCTCTCCCCAATTTTTAGTATATGTATAAATATATATGTAAGATCACTAATAGAATGTACACCAAACGTGTATCAAGTAGATTTTAGTTTAAAAAAGAAATACTCAATACCATTAGTAGAGCAGTTATAAAATGATTTTTGCATGATCCATGAAAAGGATTTTTAAATGAACCATACATTTGAAAATCTACAAGTGAGACAGAATCTAAAATCTATAATCAGCCATTGTAAAAAGAATTTTCTCTCTCTCTCTCTCTATATATATATATATATATAATGATAAAACATATTTTGTAAATAATCACGTACTTGAATTACAATATGTCTAGTAAGAGTAGACAATAAAAGTAAGAGAAATAGTGTTTTATTTTTATGGGGAAAGTGATGACATTGTGAATATACATATGCTAATCTGAACTGTTGTTTTATTTCTTGTAGTCCACAGGAATAGAAACAGGAAACAACAGAACTTTCATGAGCAGAAGTTTGATCTCAAGTCATCACCATCATCATCATCATCCTGCTTTTAATAATCTTTCCAAAGATCTCTTGATTGTGGGTATTGTAGTGCCAATATCTTCTGAAATTGTTCACATTATTTTTTCAGTCACAATTTTACATATGATCTCTGGGGATCCACATTATGAGTCCTGATATCCAGCAGATATCTTTATAACAATGGTTTGCCCATTGCTATTTGAGTTTTCTAATGTTTTTTTTTCAATGATATCTCTGATCCTTGTTTCTTCTCTATGATAATTAGGATTTCCTTACTCTTGAAGGTCATACTTAACAAAAATTATAGAAGAGCCTGGTTCAGCCTGAATTCAAACAGTCTCTTGTCTTAACTTGTCTATGAATTCATAGCAATGAATCAGTGAAAGGACATTGGGCTGCTATTCTCTGTCCATGGAGAGATCACAAAACTGCAGTTTTTTAAAGAAAATACAGGAGTCAGGGAGGTCATAGAATCCATTAGAGAATTCAAATGGCAATGGGCTGGTCATGTGACAAGAATGGCAGACAATTGATGGACATCACAACTCACAAGGATGTGCAAATGCAAAGAGTATCCTTGGGACACCTTAATGACAGGTGTTGATGGAAAACATCCTGACAAGTGTGTTGACAAAAGGACATGTTACTTCCGTTTTCCTGAATAGAAAGCCAGAAAGAGTGTTGGTGGATGTGGGTGGAGACACCAAAAAGCATGGGTGGATCCTACAAATGTGTGGGCGTAGATCCCTTATAAGAAGGTAATGATCGCTGTCTTGGAGAGACCAGATTCCCAGCAAGTTCAGATCATAAGATACTAAGACAGCTCCCATGTGCCCCTCAGTTGTCCTGAGCACTACTCTCTCTATCTGTTCTATATTGGGCCATTTGAAATGGTACCCATAAAAATGTATTTCCATGTTTTTATAAATCTGCATCCTGTCCTTGTTCTTCAATACTCTGAAGTTCCATGCCGACGTAACAATATGTGAAACTGTGGTTGGCAAAATATAAGATGGCATGACCATAGAGAGGTCTGGTGAATCCTGGGGAAGGTCTATGTCTAACCATGGATGCTAAGAGGCTGCTGCTGCTGCTGATGATAGAGTAGCTAAAATTCATATGGTTGAATTTGACTCTTCACATTCTAATACTTAGAGAGGGATTTGGTTTTGAATGAAGAATGTACAATGTCAAGTGAAATGTATTTTTGAGAGACATTGTTTCATTTACTGTCAGAGATCAATCTTTCTTTCACATTTTCAAGTCTGTTCACCATTCAACTATCAGTCAATGTTATGGTGTTTTATTATTCATCAGAAAGTGAGGTCAACAAGTGCTGAAAGTGACCATAAACAGTTTAGAAATATTAGGCCATTTTACATGCTGGGCCAATATACACACCATATACCCATCTAGAGGCTTATTTATGTATGGATTGTCCTAAATCTTCTTTATTAGGTAATTTATTTTTAATAATTCAAGAATCCTGATTTAAAGTTCATGAAAATATCTTTAAAGGATGATAAGACATGATGTCTCAAACAAACATCTAACATTTCTTCCTGTTCATTATCACCTCTTACTGACCATCTACTCTAAAATGAAAGCAAAGAAGACCAGAAAAATTATTGGACCTAAACAAAAGGTAAACAGATACGTGAAATATGTGAACCTTGCTAAAAGTTGTTTTATTTAAAAACAATATAGAAATTGCTGTTACTAGTTAACATAAATTTTTTTTTTCAGCTCAGTGAATATACTTAAGTCTTGCATTGGTATTTTTTTTAAAGATAGTTCCAGATAAAAAGATCTATTTTTTAGATAATTCTTGATAAATATTCAGATGATCTGTTCTGGTACATGTACGAGCAACGGTGATTCATTCATGCAAGGTGCAGATATCTTAATTATTTTCAAAACGTCTGAACACTATTGCTACGATCATTTTCTCTCTTTTTATTTCAGTTGCAGTTTCATCACCTCAGATCCTGAAACTCTTTTCACACTTTTGAATTTGCTGTTACAAGAGAATGGACTCCAATTTTCTCAGCGTGTGGTCAGTGCTAATCAGGAAAATGAAGGTGCTAAAATCTTCACAAATCAGAGAAATAAAATATCTTCATTTTTATCTATCTTCCCTCTCATCAAATCTTTTCTTTCACATAATTATTCTCCATTAATTATTAACGCAGATGTTAATTACAAATTGATTATAACATCAAGATTGAATCAATTATCCATGAAACATGAAAACTTTTTATGCTGCGAAAGGAAACCAAACCAATGAAACATTTGATGTACAAACAAGTCTGATTGGTCACTCAATAGAAACCGATATGTGACCAACATCTTTTGGCAGCATGCTGTGTTAAGGATGATCAATTTGAAAATTGAAGAAATGAGGCGATCAATGATTGAGTAACTCCTCTGGCCCTTTGTCAGGTAGTGGATCACCAAAAGAGTCTGAATTTTTCAAAAAACAAGTTTGAATGCTACTAAACCAGTTAGTGGGTTCTTATGGGGGGTAAGGAATATGAAAAATAAACAAAGACTGTTTTCTCTAGATATAATGAGGTTCAAATGTTGAAATATCAGCCCTCAAACTCTATTGGTGTGGCTTGTACTTGCAATAGATAAATTGTTGGATCAGCTCAAAGACTGAACAAGTGTATGTTGACAGTTCTGGTTGATGGTTTCTGAAAAGCAATAGTATCTACAGTTTATCATGTCTACAAAGATCATATCAAAAAGAAAACAGGTATTCTGAGGGAAATAATGAATCCCTACCACCCACCCAGTCATTTATGATCTATAAGTGCAACTGACTGCAAACTAGGCCGGTAAATATGAATAAAATCATAGGTGGACATATTTTATAACTCATTTAACAAATAACAGAAGCAACAATAACAATTACATACACAACATGAGATACATATGAAAAGGTGTGTATTTCCACCCTCTTGGTTGGGTCTTCAATGTTTCATTAAGAAATTAAAGCAAAAAAAAAATTGTTTTCCAAGCTCATTGAGGGGAGTGGGTGTATGCAATATTTTGAGTTTCTACTATGAATAGTTCGGATTGAGCAATCCAGATACATTACATGTATATGTCAAGACATATGAATAGCCTGAAAACAGTAATAGTGTTTAAACCGGTCTCTAATGGGAGGTGGTGATTTAAACAGAAAAGCTAGAAACTTGAAACTTCTAAAATAGGCTCACAAAGCATCGGAGCTATTCCTTAGCAGCGTTTAAATCATGACATCTTACACTCTTTTATTCATTTTTTTCAGTAAATTTTCATTAAGATTTTCAGAAGAGTTACCACACATTCTGCATGCCGATCTTGACGAGGCCAGCAAAAGCCCAGAATAGTTATTTTACCATGAGCTTTCGAAGATTCCCGGTTGTAGCTAATGAGCTTATACTTCTAAGCTCCTTGTTCATTTCTGGCATTTTAACATATTGAAAAACTGTAGCCATCAAAGATGGCAGAGGATTCTACCTTTTTATATACATGCATGTGTTTGTTTGTGCGTTCCAGCACTTCTGACCATACTGTTTTATCTATTTGAAAATTGGCATCAGTCCTCCACTACACCCCATCTAAAAATGTTTTTTTAACTTTTGGAAAGAAGGCTCTTTTAAGCTTTATTCTGACAGGTTTATTAATAACATGTAGATTCCAAAGAATTTAGATATTTCTGGATTTTTTACACTTTTTTTTGAGGCATTCCAGTTGAAAATACCAGTGATGTCATAAGTAGAATTTATTATGACTATACTTATTTTCTGATGGAATTTTTTTTTACACACCTTGATTTTTTAAAGCTATGGCTGTTCAATTAGAGACTATCATAGTGAATATAAGTTGAAGTTATGTTCAATGGCAACTTGCACCACTCTTTCTGGAACATCTATAAAAGATGGTTTATTGGTGTGTGGTCAAATTACATTTCTCTTGAAATTAAGTATTAATTTCATGAATCTCTAATAAGTAAAAAGTTATAAAACTATGCAAATGTTACACTGCATCTATTACATTGGTATTATGACTGGGGATCCCTCTACTAAAGCTTGAAATGGACAGCTATGGGGCTTGAATGAGTTGCATTTAAGCAATAGTCCTCTGAATACCCTTGTAAACCATTCATCTTCATCATCATCAGCAGTAGCCTTTTAGTGTCCATAGTTGGACTTAGACCTTTCCCAAGATTTGCAAGACCTTTCTATCATGGGTGTTGCAGAGCCAATACTTTAGATTGTGTATTTTGTCACACCATCTTAAATTTTAGCCAGCCACATTTTGCATATCATCTCTGGGGATCCATGTTGTGAGTCGTGATATCCATTGCTTGTCTGCTATTTTTGCAGCATGACCAGCCCATTGCTCTAACCTTCACAATCTCCAATTAATCCTTGATGAATCATGCATCTAAGAGGTAAGCAAATATGGTATATAGTAAGATAAATGCAAAGATAAACAAGCTTGGCTGTGCTAAAGTCAAACTCTCTTGCTTCATTAAAATCTAAAAAGTAAACAAAACAGAATTCATTTCTCTTGACAATATTATTACAAAACTATATTTCTCATTTCAACTCAAATGATAGTTTATGAAAATGGGATTTGTCAACTTTAGCAGAACATGTCAACCTAAGTTGGGCTTTAGAAGAGGGAGTGAATTTGTCACCAGTTTTTGCGTATGTCACTGTGTCATTCTTATTTGTGCATGACGTCACTCGTTTTCCTTCTGGTCATTGTCATCCATTGTCATTTTACATACAAAAATAAAGTCTAAAGTCAAAAGTAAGTCTTTGACAAAAGAGAGAGAGAGAGAGAGAGAGAGAGAAAAGCCTACTCAACCTAATGGTTAATCCTCCACTAGCATTGAAAGAAAGAAAGAAAAGAAAGGCCAACTCAGCCCAATGTTTAATTTACCACTGACCTTGGAAGCAGGGAAAAAAGAAGAAAAATGATTTGATCCCAAAATCTTTTAATGTCTAGTAGTATGCCCTTGACCATTGTACCACAGAAACACTGCATTGTATGAATACCTCGAAATCACAGACGAATATCATCTGCCTTTTTAAAATTCTAATGTTTTTATATTGTTTAATGGTTCTATTACTATATTAACTGTTTTAATGACATCCTTAGTAGCTTTGTAATTTCTCTGGAAAGGGAAATAGATGAAATATATGTACTTGTTATTATATAATAATGATATTTTTTATAACAGAAATTAAATATTTACGAAAAGAAAAAAATACTGAGAGCTAGGAAATATGAGTTGACATATGACCTCACAGAATCACTTTTTTTTTCTCTGTCTTGCTGTAATTCATGTCTGAAATTCGCACATCTTGAATTCAAGATCTGACCAATTGCAATAATAAAGTCAACTCTAAGAACTCTAAGAGTTTGATAATGTCATATCATTGTGAAATTATTATATTTCCATGTTTTCTTGTATCAGTTTCTCAAAAGTCACAATCACAGGTCTGGTTCCTGACTCAATCGAAATCATCATGTGACCAATGTGATGCTGTGTATGTGTGCGTGTGGGGGTGATCAATTAAAAAAATTGGAAATAGGGAGGGCAAATAAATAAGTTACCTCCCCTGCCTTTTTTCGAACCACTAAAAAAGTCTGAATCTAAGAAAAACAAGCATGAATGTTATCGGACACAAACCAAAGGACAAGTTCAGCATAAACTTACTTTGTAAATTGTATCCCCTTCTTGAAATTTATTTTTCAACTTTTTAATTCCATTGGTGCAGCCTGTATGTGCAAGGCACACATTGACGGCCAGAATCACTTAAAAACTGAAGAAACCTATGTTGACAGTTTTCAATCATGAAATGCTATTGCACTAACTGTTGTAGGATAATTAGTCAAGAGCATGATAGTTCAGTAAAACTTATTGAATTCGAATGAAATATTTCCTGCAGCAAAAAGCTGATGCAATCTTCTTTTAATGTCCCTAATCATACCCTTGTCTGAATAGGTCTCTAGTCCTGCATCAGAACAAATAAAGATTCTCAGGTTTTTATGTGCTTTACAAAAGACGACTCAGTCATAAATTGGGCAATAACCCCAAATAATTATGTTTGCTTGATTTGATGTTTCTCTATCTTATTTATTTAAAAGGATAAATGAAACAACATCAAATGTATTCAAAGCTTTTTGTAGAAGAGAACAAGATGAAAGTCTCTTCTATTGTTCATGTTGTAGTTCTTTGGGCAGAGAGCATAAAAACGGAATAAACTTTTGGCATTGCTATGTATTTGATGAGATTCTGCCAATTATGTGTTGGTGCGAATATGCATGTGTAAAATCTAGAAAATCATGAACTTCAAATATTCTGATATGAACCACAAACACTTACAGCAAAAACTTAAGAATCATTTTTGTCTGAATTATTAGAAATTCTCAACCTAAACTGTCAAAAAAAAGTTCTTCAGTTTTTGAGTGATTTTGATAGGCTGGCTGGCTATCTATGTATATATATATGTATATATGTATATGTATTTATGTGCCATGTGTACAGGCCACAACAATGACAATCTAAATATTCATTCCTTATTATGTTTATAGAATCATTTTTCTTGTTTCTTTTTTGATGTCATGCTGGTGAATACAAAATAAGAGTCTAGTTCAACATTATAGTTATATTGTAAATTGAACTTTCTGCCTAAAACGTAATGTAACAGTTGGAAATCACCAGGATTTATTTTATTTTTCAAGTTAGAGCATTTGGAGGTTATAGCACTAAAAATACTCTGCTGCCTTCCATTTGCTGTTTTTGCTGGATTACAGTAACATTCATTTATATGTATAGACAAAAACTACTTTTATTTGATTAATCATGTTGTATTGGTTGAACTAACTCTTAGGATACCAAGTAGATAAATTCAAAGATTATCTGTGGGCATGTAACTCAAGTCCATGGGAAAATTTAGTTCTTCATTGACTTGAGTTTATGGGTGAACACTAATGAGTAGAAATAATGGTTTTTGCTCTTTTTGTTTCTATGACTGAAATCAAATGTAATAAGTTTTGTTTTAAATTTGAAGAGGTATTCAAATTTCTAATTCATTTTTCTAAGAACAGATTCATGCAGAATGGAATGAGTCCAAGTAGCCCCTTTAAAAGATGCTACTGTGGCACCAACTTCAGATATCAATATAATCATGACATAAAAAAAGCTGTCAACATTTGTCATTGTTTTGATTCAAGAATTGCTTCCACCCAAAAGACAGTGAAATAAAGACATTCCCTCTTCACCCTCTGATGATGATTGCCTCAGCATTCAAAAACATCTTTCATTTACGACTTCCCCGAAGAAGGCTGTAGAGTACAACAGCTGAAGTATTGTTTTCAGAAGATGAAACAAGATGAGGACATACATAACAATAATTCCACATCTAAAAATCAAGACAAAAAATACTGTGGCTGTACTGTGCCTCTGTGTACACCCCATTCCAACCCTTGCTGATCAGAAACTATGAACGGTTCTAAAGGTCAAAGTAACACTTTTAAAGTCATTGGAAGAACAGGTCTGGTTACTTACTCAATGGAAACCATCATGTGACTAATGTCTTTTGCCAGAATCTCATGGTCAGGTTGATCAATTAAAAAATTGAAAACGGGGATGATGAATGAATAAGTTAATTCTCTTGCCTTTTTTTGCTTGACAGTGATCACAAAAATTTTTCATTTTTCAAAAAATAAGTATGAATGCTGTTGGATACAAACTAAAGATCGATTTAGCATGGATTTACATTGTAAATTGAACTCTCCACTGAAAAACTATTTCTGGGGGAATTTGGAGAAAAAAGGCCCAAACAGTTTTGCTGACATAATAAGGAATAAAAGTTTAAATTGTCAATCTTTTAAGTCCATTGGAGTGGCCTGTGTGCGTGATTCATACATTGCCAGTTAGTCAGCCAGACTGGATAAGAAATATAGGAAACCTATGCTGACAGTTTTCATTGACAGTTCCTAATGAATAATTATAGTTTACCTACTTACTCCACACAATCAGTATTAGTTATCAATTTAATAATTTTATGGCATGAAATATCCCGACATCATATTGAGGCCAAAATTCTTACATATTCTAATGAAATTGGGTACATGTTATTTCTCAGCTTTTTCAATAGAAGTCATCCAGCCATCTGAAGTATTGTGTCTTCAAGCTTCTTAACTTGTTATTCTCCAAGAACAAATAAAATAATCATCTTGGTGGGTTTTTTTTATAGAAGCTAATCCAAGTCACTTTTTATATAGTTAGGGAGTCTCAAACCCATATGATCTAAGAAAGAAGAAGACACCTCTTATCTTGTTTAATTGCATAGAAATATATTACCTGTAGCCTTTTCTTTTTTTGTTTGTTATTTGCAACATTCATTGTTTTATACATCTGTAAAGTGCTTTGTCTACATTGTTATCTTCTGGCATCTTTTCATCCAATCAGTTAAGTACCTTGCAGACACACAGGGCAATGTTCTTCCTTCATTGCCCAGTCATCCCCTACAACCCTTCACAAATTGCAATCTCAATAAGGAACCAATGTTTCACTCTTTTTTTGGCTTTCTTTGTCCCCCTTAGCCAAACCAGCTTGTGTTTCATCATAATATATAACTTCTTCAGATACATCTTCCTCTGTTCTCTCACTTTTTTTTAATTATCTTTTCTTTGTTTTATTTTTGTTGGTATATTACGTTTTCATATTGGTTTTTGTTTCAACTTTGGCATTTCTTGTCCTTGGTCTCAGATAATAATGTCAAAATTCTTCGTCAGTGAGGAGAAGATCTAGATATTTGTTATTATCATACTATATGTTAGAAATCTGTCAGCAAAAACTTACAGCACTGCTTTCTTCAGTTTTCAAGTGAGTCTGGTTGGATGGCTGACTATGTATATACTGTGCATACATACCGCACCAATGGCGCTATAGGGGTGAAAATTTTAACATTTGCCCCTCATTACATTGGAAAAAAACATTTTTTTGTTTTTTCAAAATTTCACCTCAAAATAGGTTTTTTAGTGGGGTTCCAGTTTACAATGTAAGTGTAAGCTAAATTGGTAAGCTAAATTGTTTTTTTGAAAATTCACAACTTTGTCAGTAATCACCTCCCAATAAAAGGTGACAGAAGAAATTCATTCATTGATCACCCTTTTTTCGAATTCTCTAATTGATTATTGATATCACGAATGCTGTCAAAGACTTTAGCCTTATGATGGTTTCTACTGAGTGACTAACCAGATATGTTACCATACCATATGTTTGTGCAAATTTTTGTACCAGTTCAATATTGTCTTGATTTGGATAAAGAAGCAGGAATGAAACGAGGCTGGACATAAGAAACAAATTGCCCAGATCTTGACACGAATCAATCAAATGAATTATTGACACAAATAAATCTTTGGCAGAAACAGACAAATGTCTTGTACAGACGAAACAGTGTCTTCAGTGATAAAATTCTGTAATTGCAGACACACCCTTTGTTCTTTGTTTTTAGTTGAGTTTCTCAAGAAAACCTCAGGAAGGAATCTCCAGAACATTTTGATGATTCTGGTAGGATATAAATTAATCATGATACCAAAAGATAGTATTACCAATCTCCTAATGTGAGATGATAAAAAATACTTAATGTTTTATTTGCTAGGTGACCAAACATTTCTTGGAATGGAAGAACTTTCAACTTTGTCACCTTTTATTGCCTTGGTTATTTTATAACATAACATTATTGGTTGGAAACGCGATAGATATAGTGAAACAGAACGTTGGTTGTATAAATTGAAAACTATATGCACGTTATAGTAATTGTACGAGTTAAAAGATGCAAAAGTAAAAGATAAAATAAAATCTCCCTCTCTATTTGATTAATAGTTAAATGCCTTTGTTAACAGTAATGAAATTTGTTGAAGCCCGTGGCCGACTATAAAATTAGAGGAGTATCTGTACCTAGCATAAATGAATGATGTTAACCTGCACATGTATCAGAACGATTATCTAAAATTGTCAAAAAAATAGATCTTTTATCTAAAAAAAAATATCTTCATATTGGGCATTGTTGGTTGGTCAAAATGAGGAGGTATTTACAGTATAAGTTTATGCTAAATTAGTCATTTAGCCTGTTTCAAGCAGCATTCACACTTGTTTTTTTTTTTTAATTCAGACTCTTTAATAACTGCCGAACAGAAGTCGAGAGGAATAACTTCTCAATTTCCAAAATTCACCCCCAACTCAGGATGCTGCTAAAACGTGTTGGTCATGTGACGGTTTTCATCTAGTGACTAACAAGGACTGTTTATAAGCACTTTTACTACGTAAGTCTGTATGTGTATGTACCCTTTGTAAGTGCTCACAGGAAACAGAATGAAAGTAAGGAAATAAATACCAGAAGATAAGAAAGATGAGGATATCGGTCGAATGCAGACTGATTTAATAGAAGGGAAACATATGTCAAGATATGAGAACAGATTTAAGTGACAAAACATAACTATCTTCTGCATATGCCAGGATTTAAGTTGACTCCAAAACTAAGGTGGTAATTCAAGTTTAGTCCAATGGATTTGTGACAGACGTCAGTAAGAATATAGACTATAGAATCGGCAACCTGAGTTCAAACTCCAGTCAGGTACTGTTTAGGTTCCCTTTGCACTTATACCCTTACGAGTGTTGTAAATCCCCCCCCCTTCCAAACAGCTATGGGTAAAATTGTTGGGCAGATTGGGCTCTTTAGCCAAGGGAATGCTACCAGACTAGGAGAAGGACATCTCTTATTCCAAAACCAGAGAATGGAGCACCTAAATATATTTTGATTTTGTACTTCAGTAATTCCTACAAAATATAATTCAATACTAATATGTTAACATAATCATAAATTAAGAACTCAATAAGATTTGAATACATTTTTAGTTAGTAACTGATTAAAATCAGTCATATGACCAATGTTTTTTAGCAGGATGCCATGTTGGTGGAAGAAAGAGTGATCAATGAATTACTTCCCTCACCTTATGCTGGGTGGGGATCTCTAAAAAAGTCAAAATTTTCAAATACCAGTGTGAACAAGTGCCGGGCATAAACTGTAGGATCGATTTAGCATAATTAGCATAAACTTACATTGTAAATTGGACCCTGACTGGAAACATTGCAAGGGGGGGGGTAAAAAACCCTAATCAGATTTTTTTGGAAGACACAATTAGTAAATAATGATATTTTCAACCTGTTAGCTTTGTTGCTCTGTACACATAACACATACCTACATAGATAGATAGATAACCAGTCAGCCAACCAAGCAGAATCACTTAAAAACTGAAGAAATTTATGTTGACAGTTTATGATTATGGATTCCACAAAAAAAAAAAAAAAAAAAAAAGATTTTATAGACTCTCAGAGTCAGCTTCTACAAATTTTGTGAGTAAAGTGATAGTTAATGATCTAAGATATATGATATACATTTGTGAATGAATAAACATATGAATAATTTGATGAATTTATATATACTATGAACCAGTGTACTTGCAAAAAATGGAGAACTAACAATGGACTGTGACTGGATTGTTAAATATGGCTAAGAATTCTACTAAAATCCCTTTTCCTCTGAACAAGGAATGTTGAAAAATGAACAAAATACTCAAATCACAGGCAACTAGAAATTACTCCATGGGAAATGAAGCAAGCCAACTCAGTGGTAATCCGCAAGTTTATTGATGCTATCATTCAACAAGGCGTGGATCCAGTCGATGTCAGAGTATTAATTATCAACTGACACAGCACTCCCTTCATCCTACTACATGAAGACTTGGACCCCTTCCAGCTCTAAAAAGGGGTAAGACAAGGAGATATCAGCTCACCCAAACTTTTCATTGCCTGCCTTGAGATGATCTCATGGAACGTAGACTGGGAAAAATTAAGGCATCAGAATAGATGGCGAAGACCTCAGATTTGCAGACAACATGATCTTTTCTACTATGGACCTCTGTGACCTTCAAATGAGGCTGAACAGAGAAAGCAAGAAAATTGGTCTCCACAGATGTCATGAAGAAGTAATAAGATACAACAATGAAAATTGAAGATGCAGAATTAGAGAAGGTAGACTGCTACATTTACTTAAGACAATGAATATCCATGGAACCCTCAAAAGAAAAAGAGATGAAGCTAAATATCATTTTAGATTGGCAAGTTTTCAGCAGGGCAAGCTCAACTTTAAAGAACAAGAAAATCACAGTAATGCTAAAAATGAGTGTATACAACCAATGCATCCTCCAAAATAGTCACCTATGGAGCTGAAACATGGAATCTAGCGAAAAGTTTTACCCTCAAACTGAGAAGCATGCAACATACATGAGAGAGAATCATGCTCAGCATCACATCAAGAGATTACAAGGCAGTATAATATTTTAGAGGAAAAACAGCTGGAGATATCATCAAATCCATGAGAAAAACTTAAATGGCAATGGGCTGGTCATGTTGCTATGATAGCAGACAACTGCTGGGCATCACAACTCGCAAAGTAGACCTCCAGAGATCATATCTGAAACTGATGCCAACAAAATATTAGATGGTATGACGAACAAGATAAATTCAGAAAGTATTGGCTCCGTGATGCCTATGATATAGAGGTCTGGAGAATCCAGGGGAAGGTTTATATCCAACTATGGATGCTAAAAGGCTAATGATTATGATGATGATGTGAATGAATAAATATATAACTCTCCTTGTAAATACTTACATAAATATGATAACACTTTAGATTGTGAATTGAATTACCACTCTTTCCTAAAAAAAATCATTCAGTGGGGGTAATTTAGAAAAAAAATAAAAAAAACCCTGCTCTTGAGCCCAATTAATAACCACAGAAAATTCTATGGCGATAGCTTTGGCCATTCTTGAGTTTTGCTGAGACGAATGGGCAAACGTTTATTGAATTATGATAATATACTACCACAGCCTCTATCTAATATCAGTATACCAAGAGAAACAAATTTTTCAGTCTTTTGTGTTCCCAAATGATATTAGAATCTCTCTTCAATAGGTTTTTAGTGGGGGGGTTCAATTTTCAGAGTAAATTCATGTTAAATTCATCCATTATTTTGCGTCCACTTGTTTTTCTGAAAATCCAGCCATTTTTTCCAGTGATCACTATAAAACAAAATGTGGAAAAGCTACATGCTGCCAAAAGATGTTGGTCAGCTGTCGGTGTCTATAGGGTGACTAACCAGACCTGTTTCAGTGTCCTCTAAAGAAGCAATAACAGAAGGAGACAGAAATATTAGACTCTATTGTCAACAGTTTGAGATCAATCAAAGCGTTGATGAGGAATTGGAGAGAACTCCTGGAAGGAGATTCGTGCATAATCAGGGACAGCAGACAAAACAGCCAAGAGAATGGATGAGTAGAAAAACCCAAAACAAAAACAGAACAGGTCTGGTCAGTCACTCAATAGAAACCATCATGTTTCCAATAACTTTTGGCAGCATGCATTGTTGGGGATGATCAATTGAAAAAAGTTGTAAAATGCAAAGATCAATGAATGTTACATCTCTCGGATGCATCATTGAAAGGCGTGGATTTTGAAAAAAACAAGTACGTATGCTGCCAGCCACAAACCAAAAGACCAATTTAGCATAGACCTACATTGTAGATTGACTCCCCCCAAACAAACCAAAATTATCAGCCACCTAGTTCCGTTGGTGCAGCCTGTACGCATAACATCAACATCATCAACATCATCATCTTTTTAGAGTCTGTCATTCGACATAGAGCTTTCCAAGATCTCTCTATCATGGATGTTGTGGTGCCAATACTTTCTGAACTTGTCTCGTTCGTCACGCCATCTTTTTTTTTGCTGGCCACAGTTCTGCTCAATGATTTAAAAACTGCAGAAACCCATGTTGATAGTTTTGTTTGACAGTTTCTAATAGAATAGCAGTGAGATTTTAGATTAGAACAATCCTAAATTGTTTCTGGGTCTTTCTTTTTTTTTTTTTCCCTGTAATAAATGTTAACAGCCAAAGGTGGTAATAAAGAGTTATTTAATGTGGTCGAATACTATAAAATGGCCGACAAGAGATTAATGAGAGAAGACTTAACCCACTTTAATTGGAATGAAGCAAGAAAAATATTGGATAGAATTCTCTCTTTTGCACCCCGGAAGAAAATTATCTCTCTGATGATTGGTTGTCTCAGTGGTTTGACTGAGAAGAAGAGAAAATAGACAAGAAAGGAGGAAGGAGTGTGAAGAAAAAAAAATCAATGAGAAGAAGGAAAAAAAAAACTAAGAAAGAAAGAAAGTTTGGAAAAGCATTGAATGAAGTAGCAAAAAAATAAAGAAAGAAGAGAAAACTAAAGGGGAATGAAGAGAAGAAACAGGGAGCAAATGTGAAAAAAGGGGGGTAAGGTATGTGTATAAAGTGTACAAATGGTGGTGTAGTGCCTTGTGAAATGGTATTCTCACACTTTCTGTGTACTGCAACAATTCTATATTGAACAGTTCACAGATAAGGAAAATTAACCAGTGTATGTCAAAATAATAATTCCTTATGGCCTCTAAACGTTTCTGAAATTGGTTGAATTTCAAATAATTTCTTTGGGTTGGTGGCAGTGTTAAAGTGCCCACCTCTCCCTGGTGGCTAGCAACCCAGTGTTTCCTCACTTCCTTTGTAGCACTTCAGCATTGTGTATAAAACATAAAGGATGAAAGAATGAGGAGGCAAAATTTGAAATAGATGAAAGAAAAATGTAGAGGAGATAAGGAAAATAGATAAAGTTAGACAAAACAACATTTCAGGAGAAAAAGAGTAGATATAATTTGGGGGAAATGGAGGAGAATGAAGCCGGGCTATAGGAGTTGTGGAGAAATATATTAGTTTGTTGAGAAATTAATCATTGGGAAGTGGGTTTAGTACCTAACCAAAGCTCTTCCTATCAGTAATTTTCTTCCCTTATTTGGCCTGCCCACATACTTTGTTTGTTAATTGGAGGTCTGTACCCCCCTATAAATCATTTGGTATATCCTTGGTTGAGAGAAACGAAGAAAGCACGAAATGGAGCAGGAATTTGGGAGAAAGGAAAAGTATATGTGGTTGATCAAAAATTATTATCATATTTAAAATTTTAAATGAACTACTGAAAAATCAAGTTCAGATCCATTTTATCTCGGCCCTTTGGGGTTGGGATCAGATTTGTCTTGTCTTTGGGTGAGATGGGGTACAAGATTGATGAAAAGTTCCTGGAGAATTCAACTCCGGTCAGCACCTGCCCATTGCACTAAAAGTGAAGAGTCATGGGGACTGGGCTTTTTTTTGTTTCTACAATTATATAAATGTATGGAATTCCACATTTAATGTGACACTTTGTCTTCATAAAGATAAGTACAGATATATGAACTTCACTGTACTTATAAAAACCTTTGTAATTCCTTTCGTGTGTGAAATTGTGTAACAGCACAATTACCTAATCACTTTTAAACGATAAAAAGTAATGATTGAAGCATTAGTTAAATTAGTAATTAATAGTATTGACAAATTAAGAATTTATCATTTAAGCTATAAGATAACTCGGTTTTGAGCAGAGGAGAACTTTTCACTCTCCAGACCCAATATATTCATATTGCCCCCTCCCCCAATATATTCAAATTGTCCCCTTGCGGGGTATGTATGCCGTGTTAAGAATTACTAGTTTAGAAAGTTTGAAAAGGGGATTGTGATCGTTTTGTTAAACTTAACACTGGAAAGCCAAATCACTTTTCAAAGTATTTGTTGGAGCAGATCTATGTCACAATAAGAGTGATTTAGCAGAGGAAGCGGAATGAATCACAAAGATGTCAAGCAAATTGGAAGAAGATACAAAGAGAGAATCTGGGTTTCCAGTGGACTCTCACCAGGGAACTGATTTCAATGTTCAGCCATTTGCAATAATCTGCAGACTAAGAATAAAAACCTGCCTTTTCCTTTATTGGATGATTACAGGAGATGAAAAGTGAAGCATTGAGTGTTAATAACAGATATGAATTGTAGTAACCACCACCAGAGATGGATTTAGAGAAAATTTCAGGTTCTGTGGACCCCCTCATACACAAAAATCAAAATACATGGCAAACCACAAAATTCACGCATCAGAATCAGTTCATTGTATGTAATTGGAACAGATAAGTTATACATATAAAGAAAAGTTAAATGAGTTATATATCTGAAGAACATATATACAAGTAAATGAAAGCCAGAAAAATTTATTTTTGTAACCCATACTCCAATTACTGCAGATTAATTTCGAGTAATTGGAGGCGTTATAATGAAATGAATTCTGAGCTATATTCATTAATTCATTTCTTATCAAATGAACTATTTTTTTAATTATAGTATTTTGGGGCCAGAAGGGCTGGGGACAATTGCCTCTTTTGCCCCCTTATCAAACTGACTCTAGTTACCATCCTATATCAAAGCGATAGTAACACCAAAACTAGGACTTCATCCTCACAAAGTTTTTTTCATGTATCTAGTGGAACAAGATAGGCATTTATATTGATATTGGAGCCTTCTGTTTGTGTGTTTATTTGTATTGATATTGGACTAAAACTTCAAGGATGATTAACCTAATTTTTGGGCATGAAAACTCATAAGGCATCAAGTTGGGATATAAACTATGTGATATTTACCTTGGAGGTCATTCAGGGTTATTAGAGCTCATTTCTGGTTATTTGAATTCAACTGAAGCTCTCTCTAGGATGATATTGAGTCTACTATGAAAGAAGAAAATGCTTTTGACCTCATAAATAGTATGGTAGATAAGCTTTATTTCAATAGCGTAGGTGTTGCTGATATCCAAGGTAATAGGAGGATACCAGAGCTCTTTATCTAGCCCCCAAAAAGAACTTGATATTTTATGTTTTGTTTATAAAATGTTGTACAATCCTGAAAAACGTTTTTTAGACAAAAATTCTAAAAAAATCAACCTCTTCATACTGACACCCAGTGGGGGAAGCACTAATGGTGTATTCCCAGAAGCCTTATCAAGCAAAAGGACTACATTATTTGTTTTGTGCATCAGGATATTTTTCTTGGTGAAATCAAATTTTTCATATGTAAATAATCTTTTTTTCATTTGTTCTTTGGTGTCAGGAGAAATATATTAAAGGACATGTTTTTTCCTATGTTCTTGCATCTGCTGATATTTTTCTCAAGGCAATGCTCGGTATCCTTGCTAGTCATTCATTATGAGTTAATGAATCCTGGACAAATCATCGCTGCAGACCATTGTTGTCTTTACTTGAGCGTGTCAATGATGCTTTACACCAGAAATGCAGTTTTTGGTAAACAGGATAAATGTCATCTTCTTGCAGGACAATATAAGACATCATTCAGCAAATCCAACTCGGGGGAAAAAAATAACGTAATTAAGCTGGGAAGTTGAACCACATCCACCATACTCAGCGGACTTGGCACCCTTAGATTCAGGACCAGTTTTAGCTGATGCAAGGCCTGCAGCATATGTTATAAAGGGGCATCAAACTAAGAAAAATACACATAGATATTAAAACTTTTTCTCCAGCAAATAAAACCTGAGTAGTAGTTTCACTCAGCCTTCAAGGCATGTTTTCTCCAACTCACTAAGCTTAGTTTTTTTTTTTTTTTTTTGAGGAGTCATAATTTCTGTAAATATTTACCAATGTATCTGTTCTTGGCAAAGTAAACAAAAACTCATTTTTATTCTTCACACAATTTTCACAGTTTTGTAACAAGGCTTAATAGTATTCGTAGTAAAAGGAATTAGGACAGGTCTGGTTAGTCATTCAGTAGAAACTATCATGTGATTAACATCTTTTGGTAGCATGCCATGTTGGGAATGATCAATGAAAAAAGGGAAAAGCGGTGATCATAAATAAGTAACTTCTATTAATTTTTGTTGGACAGTGATCACTAAAAAAATCTGAATTTTCTGAAAACAAATGGACTAAGGGATTGATTTCACATAAACATGTATTTTAAACTGAGAAATTAGAAAAAAAAAGAAAAAATGTCTTCCTATAGATAATAAGTTAAAGTTGAAATTTTCAGCCCTCTAGTGTGGTGTGGCTTGTTCACTTGATACATAGCTAGTCATGTAGATCAATTTGAAAACTAAAGAAACCTGAGTTGACAGTTTTGCTCAACAGTTTCTTACATGGACTGATGAGTATGCATTGTCATATGATACAATGGAACATTGGGATAATTCACTGAGAGATGCATATTGATTGGTTGATTCATATTCTCTATATCTTTTATCATTTTTCCTCACTTAAGATAAACTGTAGTTTGCATTGTGGTGTCTTATTTTACAATGGAGTCAATACTGTTCTTTTCATTTTAGTATAAGCAAAATTTTGTGCAAGACTGTCAATTGAGAATGATATGCAGGCATGCCTCTCAGACACTGTGTCTAGAATGGAATTATTTATTGGAAAGAGCCAAGCTCATCCATCTCATTAAAATCATCATCATCATCGGTCTTTTATAGTCCGCCGTTGGACATAGACCTTCCCCAGGATCCTCTATCATGGAGATTGTGAGGTCAAAGTTTTCCGAACTTTACCATCTCGTATTTTGCTGGCCTCAGTTCCACATTCGATATCTGGGGATCCATGTTGTGAGCCATGATATCCAGTGGTTGTCTGCCACCATCACAACATGATCAGCCCATTGCCATTTGAGTCTTTTTATGGATTCTATGATATATTTGACCCCTATTTTTCCTCTAAAATATTGTGCTGTTTTGTGATCTCTTGATGTGAGGTTAAGCATGATTCTCTTATATGCATGTTGCATGGTTCTCAGTTTGCGGGGCAGTCTCTTGGTTAGACTCCATGTTTCTTAGGTTAATGTCAGGAGAATGCATTGGTAATATACTCTTCTTTTTAAGACAAAAGGGATTCTAATTCATGGGGTAAAAAGAAGAAAAAATCCGAATTCTTCAGAAAATAATCTAAAAATCTACTACATATATTCAAAATCAAAGTACACAATTTTTTAAGCCTTAAAAATAGGGAAAACCATACGTGAATTTCGCTCACACATACAGCTCATTTGGGGCCAATTGGAACCGTTTTAGACCCTTAGACACTCAATGAAGTCAAAAATTCCCAAAAGAAGAGGTTCTACCAAAAATCAATCATTGTAAAATAATGCAATAGATGACTTGATTTTTTACCATTTCTTCTACATTCTACATGAGTTAGAATTTGAGCATTTTGCATAGCCTCAAACTGCACTTCAAAATAGAAAGCAGTTCATTACTGTAATTTCATGAAGTATTTGTGTATTAATGAGCAATGGTTAGCCAATAAGATTCTTTGTTAAATTGAGTGAATAAATTTTTAAAAATTGAATACTGGCCATAATGCAGGCAGCATTTTGAATAATGATAAAATCTTTTCCTTTTATTTCTGTTCATTCTTTCCAAATCAAAGCTTAATTGAGTCAGATCATGGCATAATGAAATGTCTAATAATCACCACAACCTGCAACAACATGATTTTTGAAAATTCCCTGCTGAATGGATTTTTAGTGGAAGTTCAATCTTGTAATGTAAGCTAAGGCTACATAAGCCCCTAACTTTATGCCCGGTTATGCTAATGCTTGTTTTTTTGAAAATTTCTGACTCTTCTGGTGGTCACTGCCCAATAAAAAGAGAAGTATCCAATTCATTGATCACCCCTTTTCCCAATTTTTTTGATTGATCACCCCCAACATGGCATGCTGCTTGACAACATTGGTTATTTGAAAGTTTCTTTTGAATGACCAGCTTGAAATTTTAGAGAAAAAAATCATGAATTTATGGTTCAAACCATACTGAATGCATTTTCATCAAGATAACTTGATTTTTACCACCACGGCTTAATTTATGAGGTAAAAAGAATCATATATGGCTGACAGTGATTCATAGTTTCCCTTAGAATACTAGTTTTAATTCTTTTAGTATCAAAATGGTTGATTTCAAGAATTATATTCCAGTCTTATCCAAAATTTTGGCTTTTAGGAATATCCGAGAAGGGATTTTCCATTTACTAGAACAGGTATTTAATACAAATAGGAGAGAAAGACAGATAGAAATTATACTTTATATGGTTTAGAGAAGTGGTTCCCAACCTTATTTGATCGAAGCCCCACATCGACAGCTCAAAATATTTGATGTCACTCATACTGTAATAGAACAAATTTAGTGTTGAAAAAGTGAAATGATACAATGTTAAATTAAGAAATTTACCAAAATTTAGAAAAAAATGAAATCAATGAGAAATAATTTCAGCAACAAATATTCAAATTGCCCCTTTGAGGGGCTTGTGCCTTGCAATCAGAATCACTCGTTTATAGTTTTTGTGTTTGTGTAATTGTATGAAGCAACCAAAGTTCTGTGATCCAATCATGTGATCAATCCGTGTAAGATTTTTTCGAAGTTCTAAAATTTTTTATTGAACATGACGTTATAATAACACGTTTAAATTTAGAATATTCTCTATAAATGTATCAAATTCAAATTTTTCCTCTAAGCTGTGCACGTATACACATGCATACATAAGTTTTGGAACCAGTGCAGTAAGGAAATTAATGTGTGCACAAAAAATTAGTTACGTAAAATGATTTAGTAATTAATAATCATACTTTTGATTAGCATTATTAGTACACTATATCATGATAATACTTATATAAATATTCTCTTAGCTAACTTGTTCTATTAACTAGTTAGTTTGTTTTTAAAATTCCACATTTCACCGTCACCAGCATTTTTGCAACCTTTATTGGACATAGATCTTCTCTAACATTTGCCGAATATCTATACAACGGGCGTTGTGGAGTCAATACTTTCCGAACTTGTTTAGTCCATCAAATTATCTTATTTTTTGCCATCTGCAGTTTCACATATGATATCTGGGGATCCATATTATGACTTGCAAAGTCCAACAGTTGCCAAATATTCTTGCAATATGACAAGCACATCACATCCTGTTGAAAATATCTTGAAACAATTTCAAGTTTACATTCTAATGAGTATTCAGTTTGCACACTATTTTGTCACAGCGAAAAAAATTTGCATAACATAAGATTCTTGAGCACACTGACAGCTGAAAATAAGAGGGGACATTGCCCCTAAAAGAGGTTGTGGTAGTATTATGAATGACTGCATATTACGAATTTAATCTTGAAGAAAATTCAATGTTATGAAGGAGAAAAACAAAATAAATCATGGTAGAAGTCTTTTTCTTTCAAAATATTTCGTTTAGCAACATCCAAAAGCCAACTGCATTCCATTGAATGCTGTTGTCTGATAAAATCCATTCTTC
Organism: Thysanoteuthis rhombus; assembly: GCA_963457665.1. NCBI lineage: Eukaryota > Metazoa > Mollusca > Cephalopoda > Oegopsida > Thysanoteuthidae > Thysanoteuthis > Thysanoteuthis major. The sequence goes on along the minus strand of OY735205.1, from coordinate 65,587,500 downwards.
TTGGAGACTAGCATTGATTAGAAGACATCTCTGCTCGCCTTCCGAGCAAGTCTTTCCTTAGGCATGAAAATGCATTGATGCATTTTTCAGTTTTGAAACTAATCTTGCTGTTTACAATTTTTGTTTTAGATTTTGATAAAAAAACAGATCTGGTTAGTTATGCAATAGAAACTATCATGTAACCAATTTCTATTGGTAGAATGCCGTGTTGGGGAGGAATCAATTAGAAAATTGGAAAAAAGGGGTGATCAAAGAATAAGTTACTTTTCTTGCCTTTCATTTTTCAGAAAATAAGTATGAGCACAGCTGGACAAAAACTAAACGACCAATTCAGCAAAAATTTACATTACAAACTGAATTCCAAATAGAAATCTGTTCATGGGGAAATTTAAAAAAAACAAACTTTTTTTCTTTAATTAATGTCTAAAGCTCCATTGGTGTGGCCTGTATCATATAATCAATAGTCAGCCAGACTGACTTAAAAACTGAAGATCCTATGTTGATGGTTTTTGTTGATGGTTGCTAAAATATTGAGAGCATCAAAATGGGAAACTTTTTATGGTGTTCAATGTTTATTTTTCTGAGCCAGATTCAGTGAATAACTTTTCTGAATTCTTTTCCTCTGAAAATTTGTTAAGTATTAGACAATTTAAATGAAGGCTACACTATTGAGAGACATTGTGTTGATAAACATCAATAATTAACTTTGCTTTCACCTTGTACATTGGTATATAGAATTTGAACGGGGGTCATTCTCTCTCATTATTATCTGAAACTGTCTACCAGAACTGTCAACAAAGGTATCTTCAGTTTTATAGTTGGTCTGGCTGGCTGGATGACTATGTCTATATGTGTCATGCGTACAGGCCACACAAATGGAGCTAGGGAGTTGAAAATTTAATCATTTACTGTTTATCATATCTGGGGAAAATTTTTGTTTTGTTTTGTTATTTCAATACCCCCCCCCTCGAAAGAGTTTTAGGGGGGGGGGATTCAATATGCAATGTAAGTTTATATAAAAATTGATTACTTAGTTTGTGTCCAACAGCATTCATGTTTGTTTTTTTGAAAATTCAGACTTTCTTTCAGTGATCACTGCTCAACAAAAGTCAAGAAAAGTGTCTTATTCATCGATCACCCTTTTTCAAATTTTTCAATTGATCACCCTAAACACAGCATGCTGCCAAAAGGCATTGGTTTTATGACGGTTTCCATTGAGTGATTAACCAGACCTGCTGTTCAATGTATTGATTAGTTTGAATGCGATGTGTGTATTGAAGCTCATCAATACAAACTTTTCAAAGAGCTGCAATGCGAGAATGGTGTTGGCAGGGAAAGGAGAAATGCTACGAAATTTGTTCGATGATGGTGGTTGTGCGAGCCATTTTGTTTAAAGCAAAATGAAAATTGAACACAGATAATGACATTGTGTGCTGCGTTCTATCTGGAAGAGGATCGATTGATTCAAAAGTGAAAGAAAATGTATTTAAGGAGAGAGAAAAATGTGCTCACAATCTTCCTTTTTGACTTATATGTAGTAATTTCAAAGAAATACACAAGTATGCTCAGCCACTGAATAGAAACTTCTCTATGGCCAAGGTTTTAAGCAGCATGCTGTGCTGCGGGTGATCAATTAAAGAATCGGAAAATAGGGATGATTAATGAATAAGTTACTTCCCTTGCCTTTTGTTGGAGAGTGATCATTAAAAAAGTATGAATTTTCGGAAAAAAACAAACAAATATGAATGTTACAGGACCTTAACTTGTGATTGATTTAGTATAACCTTACAACGCAGATTTAAACCATCTCAAAAAACCTATTTAGGGCAGGAATTTAAAAAAAAAAACAAACATGAAAAATGTTTCTTGCAAACATGATAAATAGTATGTTTAACTTTTCAGCCCTCTTGCTCCATCAGTGCAGCCTGTACATGTGATACTTACATAATCATTCAGACCAATATGAAAATGTTGACACTTTCTAAAAGTCTGACCTTGACTGTAATATTGGCAACCTCCCTTAATATTTGATTGAACATCTTTTGGCAATGATGACTGCCTCCAAACTTTTCTTGTTGCAATCTAAAAGCTTCTTCTACCAGTCAGCTGGTAGCAACTCCTATTCTTCCTTCACAATTTGTTCAAGCTCTTGAATGTTTGCAGAATTCCTTCTTTAATTACTATGGATCTCCAATTGAAATATCCTTATAATACAAATTTGTTTGTTTTCTGTTAATTCTGGAAGGGTTCCAGTAATTGTGACCAGCTCGGTAGATCTTTCTTTATATACCAAACATCAACGATTTGACGTCATTTCTTCTTTTTTGCATTTTCTCCCCAGGTAAATACAGGGATAATATTTCACTCAACCTTTTTAATGTCTCTATCAGTTATCATGGTGTATGGAATAAAATCTTTCAACGTGTCTCTATTTCATGTAAAGGTATTAAATATATTTTCTATAATTTTGAAAAGAGTCATTAACACACCAACTTCTGTTTGGATTATTTAAATTTTCCTTCCCATCTTTGATGTGGAGCTAGTGCTTCAGCTGATTCATTCTACAGCCTTCTTCAGGTGTAAAATACTATATTCGTAAGGAAAGAAATTCTTCTCTATTGTTCTCTTTCTCCAGTATTGTAAAGCAAAAAAAACAAAACCCTGAATCAAATGGAAAATGGATGTAAACCACAAAAAGTAAATATACGGTACATTTATCATATACTAAGATAATAATGAAGATAAAAGCCACGGTTTTGGCTGGTAATCTTGGTAATTATGCCCTGTTGGCCATAACAACAAAAAAAAGAATAGCGCTTTCTAAATCTAAAATACTTATGACAAATACAGACGTACCTTGCGACCCAGTAATCGGTCTATCACCCACTTGAAAGCTTAAATCGCCCAGGTTGGCTAACACTGGTTTAAATCGTCTGAACAAAAGTTGGTAAGTATTACCATACAGTCTTTTAATGATGGTATTAATATCTATAGCATTATTCTACTTGTTCCAACCTTCTTGCATTCAAAAGTTGCACTTTCAGTAATAACATAAGTGAGAGGGGAGTAAAGGAAGTTAGGTAGTATAATGAATTGGTAGGAAGAGAGATGGGAGAAAATATAATCTGGTTGTTAACTGAAGGAATTGGAAGAGAGAGAAGAGAAAAGAAAATTAGACAGGTAGTTTCTCGAGGAAGTAATGGAGAGAATGAGAATATATAGACACAGGATGAGAGAAGAGCTGAGACATCAGATAATGGATAATCCTAATTGTTAATACTCATGGAATTTCTACAAGTCCTGCTAGTATATATCATTTTATACATGTTCTTCACTCTATGAACTACAGACATAAACATATGCATACATTGTAAATATTCTAAAAGCTTATGGATGAACTTACTTTTATATCTTTGCAGTGTGATGTATGAATGTGACTTATTTGTCTATATGTTAACGTGTGTGAGTGTGTGTTATATCATTCTGTGTGTAAAAATAAAACAACTTTGTGGTAGGTCAAACAAACGACTTGCATTGCCAATCAAAAACCTACCACTTTCCAGGGGCCCCAATCTGATAAAACCTACCTTATTTCAAAGGCCACAATCATCATACTTGTTAAAGAGGGAAATAACCTCCACTTGATCCAATACTCTAACATACTATCCCCAAAGAAAAGCAACCACAATAACCGGTGTTCCAGCAAGTATGGACTATAGCGAATGGAGCCGCCAATGACTTTTAATATTTATTGAAGGATTGGACATGTATAAGCTTATTGTTGGTTTGGCGTCTTTCATTCTTTCACACGGGTATTGGTGTTGCATTGGGTTTGTTTGTTCCTCGGATATTGCCTCAGGTCCGAAACATGTTTAAAACAGGAAAGAGCCAATTCAGATCTCGGATTCTTCTCTCAGTAAGCCATTATCTTCTAGTAATAAGTTGAGGCATGGAATACGCGGAAGCCATTCATTGTAAATCAGGCTAGGAAAATGCATTAGACATATATTATATATATATATATATATATATATATATATGCTTACACACACCAAAGTATGCAAGTGTAATATATATACATATGCACACATATATATTATATGCACAAACTCATACATTGATGTATGTACATTTCACAAGAAACTTTCCAGCAAAACTGTCAACATAGGTTTCTTCAGTTTTCCAATGGGGCTGGCTGGCTAAGTATGTATCATGCATACAAGCTGTACCAATAAAGCTTAGTGGGCTGACCATTTGAACATTTAGTACATTTGATCACTTCTGATAGCAACTTGTTTATTGATCAACTTTTTTCCCAATTTTTTAATTGGTATCTCCCAACACAGCACATTGTTATGCTGTTTGTCAAATGATGGTTTCTATTGAGTGACTAACCAGAGCTGCTTTTATACGCACACACACACGTGTGTGTGTGTGTGAATGGGCATAGAATACACAGTAGCCATTCATTGAAAATCAAGTGAAGAGAATGCAGAACACACACATATGTTTGCGCACACCTATGTATGTTTTTATATATATATACACACACATACATACATATAAATATATATATATATATATATATAAGCACCAACTCATATATTGATGTTTGTATGTGCTATTTTTTGTATGTATATTTTTGAGTAGGCAAATGTGTGTGTATATGTAAGTATATATTCAGGTAAACAAGTGTGTGTACATGTATATATGTATGAACATTTTATTCATGCAAACATTCCTAAAGACATTAGAAATACTCCCAACAAAGAAGATGACCTGAGGGTAAGTCGTGATTTCAAGGCTGAAATAACCAGTTACCCTAAGATGTTCCAGTAGGATTTCAAAATATGGTCAGGATGGGTCAATTGGATTTGACCATCTGTACGGCCCAGAACGCAATTGCTATCAGCAAAAGGCTGCAGCCTCATCCGGGATTAGAATTTTTTTATAACAAGTTTTCTTCAGAGTTTTTTATTTCTAAATATGTCAAATATTTCCAACCTGAAGTAACACATAAATTTGTACCATCCAACATGGATGAGAAGAGAAATCCTGGTTGCTGCAGGGTCATACTCCACCTTTACTCTTATTCCAACTGAAAATGATTACTGCAGCTTTTGTATTGTGAATACCATACATGAAAAAATTATAGAATTCCAGAATTTTTTTTGTAAATATGTATTCATTCATTAAAATGAAATAAGGCTGTGTGTATCTGCATGATAGATTTTTATTATTATCTAAGACTTGTCAATTTAGGTCAGTCAGTGAGACAGCCTGCTGGCAATCAGTTAGTTGTGAGTTCAAATCAAGGTAAGGGAATGTTAATTTTATGTATTGTTTTAAAGCCAACGATTTGGTGAGGATTGATTTACCCATTATGGTAGGAGAACAAAATCAATCCAAGACCCTGGATTGGAGTTTGACAATATCAAATGTTATATTTCTTATATCACTGAGAGTAGAAGAATATATATGTGTGTGTCTGTGTGCGTGTATATATATATATATATATATATATATATATATATAAATCTGTATTAGTGTGTGTGTGCGTGTGCATACATATTCATCACTATAAAGGGAGTGAATGATAGTTCATTTATTTGCATCTTATAGACCTCCAAGCAGATTCACCCCAGGAGCAGTCAATTTGTTTATAAGAGTAACTTAACCTCAGAAATAACACAGGAAAGGTGAGACTAACCTGCTTGATCTCTATAGCTCAATTTGAGGCAAAACTACTTTTTTGGTCTAAAATTGTTAGCATCTATTAAAAAAATTAATTCATTTCTTTAATAAAAGTCAGTGAAATCAAGAGGCTGTTTAACTCAATGGTCAAACAAATGCTACATTCAAGAGGCTACCTTATTTGTTGCAGGTTTGATTCCTGCAGCAGCCCCATATTCTTTAATTGTTTATTTTATTTATGCTGTTCAGACCAAATGATACATTCACCGTGTGATAACAGGAGAACAAATAGAGTCTTGTAGTAATATAATGCACTTATGATTATTTCGTTCGGATTATATATCCATTTCTTAATAATATAATTGTCACATTGAGAAACAAATGGAGCAGATATAGACAGTGAATAAACAAAATGAGAATTTGGGGTTGAAGTAGTTACTTAGGCCTTTGGATTACAGGCAGCTGTTTGGATCAATGTGAACAGCAACACTATATATATGCATATATATGTCTTTAAAGAAACCAAACTTTTAAAACAGCACACCAATGAGGTCTTTAAGCATGCTCTGACTGAAATGTTATGTAGCAGTGACCTTGACCTTCTACATAAAGCAAAGTTGCATCAAAACACATTGGTTTCATTTTTGTTTTAGAAGAATAAAGGTTTTAGAAGAGTGATGTGCTTGTTCGAAATTTTGTTTCCAAATAAGGAAAAACATTTTGTGAAACTCTAATATAACAACAACAGGTCTATAGGAAAGATTGTCAGAGCTGTACGCAATGCCACAAATGATACCAGGGTTTGAAATCTGAAAGAACACCCATCAAAGAGGATGCCCAAATCTGGAAGACATTTCACGTTGATGGAGGATGGTCACATTGAAAAATGCATTCCGTGATTAGTGGATATCGTCGCCTGACTGTCTCTTAAGTTTCTGAAGAAACTGATGAAGCCTCATGTTGCTGGAAAATCTGTGTCGTGCCTGCTGACAGATGAATAGAAGGCAGCACGACATTAGTTTTCCCCCGTTTGATGTCTGAAAACTATTTCCCTTGGCTGGCCTTACGAAAAAGAGAAAGAATACATATTGTTTCTTATTATATTGTCAGTACAAAATTGAAAAATCAAATATTTAAGAGTTTTGTCAGAGGAATTATTTTGAAGACCATCAGAGAGTGAAATCTAATTAATTGATCCAGTGGAAGTGATAAAAATATTGTGCAAAATAGTATGGGGGAATGGCAATTTCAGAAAGAAATTAAAAATTCAAATTTGATAAAAACAGGTCTGGTTAGTCGCTCAATAGAATCCGTCTTGTGACCTGTGTCTTTTAGTAGCAAAACAAGGAAAAAACGGTAATCAATGAATAAGTAACATCTTTCACATTTTCAGGGCAGCAATTATAAAAAAAGTCTGAATTTTCAAAAAACACGCTTGAATGCCGCTGGAAACGAACTAAGTGATCATATTAGCATAAACCTCGCAAATTGAATTAAAAACCTGTGCATGGGGCGTGGGGAATTCAAGAAAAACAAATAACATTTTTTTCGACATAATCAAGAATGAATGGTGAAAATTTCTGTCCTCTAACTCAGTACGTCCTGAACGAATGTCTGACTGAAACAAAAAATATTGGATATATTTCACAATAATCCCAAAGTTGAATAACGAATCATTCTTTATTCACATGTATGTTTTCTTTTTTACCAAAAATTTCTCAGCACTTCTTGTAGAATTTAGTTCTGAATTCCAGGTTTTATTCATATGGAGGCTGACAAACTCCATACCTCTTGATGTTTACAGAAATAAACTGGAGAAAAATATAATTTTTAACCAAAGACAGCCCGTAACCACCCCCTCTTTCTCCTCCCAAATGTTGACAAGTTAAAAGTGGGAGTGAGATATCATACTTGCACATGAGTGACCATAAAACAAGGATTACTTCGGATTCCAGTTGGTCCGAATCAACCAGCCTCCATATTCAACAAAATAAGTTTGTCTTTCGCAAACTGCAATAGTTTGAAAAGTTGATTCCTACAACTTACCAATGCTATACTTCAGTTAAGCTACTTTCCTGCTAATTGTATTGTTACAAATCTGTCTAATATTCAAACTAAAATCCCAGCACACTGTCTAAGTTAAAACTTGAGGGAAGCTGGGGAGAGGTATGAACGATCCAACAACACCCATCTAAGTACTCGTAGATCAAACCTTAATGGCTACAGATCTATCCCTTAATAAGTACCTGCAAACAGACCAACCACTCTCATGTAAATGAATATCAGTTCACAACACGAAAAGGTGGGATGATGAATTATCATACCTCAGAGATAAAAACCATACCACAGGGAAACAGGTTACCGATCTGACCCGCCACGACACTCAGATAAAAACCGTCCTAGAACTATAGATAGTTCTTTATGCTTGAGTCATTTTCCAATCATACTCATATTTTCACTACTGGAACTCAGGTATCATCAATTGAAAATCGGATCTGAAGAAGAAAAATCAGTCCTTTGAATGCTTAAATCTTCTGGAACAAAATTTTATTAGTGTAACTCTCCAATATAACAATCTCTAGGATGTGATCAAGATTTCAACAGAGACTTTCAAAAATACTACCAGTAGCCTTATGATCAGGTCAGGAGAAGACCTGGAGAGGAACTAATTGGAACAAACTGCAAATATATTCAATACAACTACGGAAAGGAATGAGGAAAACAAAGACAATGTTATGTGATTCAAAGCCATCTAAGACCATGTAGCCAGTGCCATTGTACAGCTCTCAAAGTGGTACGAACTGAATATCATTCAAGTTTGAGCTCCCACTTCTCAATCAATTGATGAGGAGATAAACAACTTCTCCGACTATTTGAATTCTATACTCTAAGAAACAAAAAAAAAATATTTGAACATCATTATGGGAGACTTCAGCTACCAAGTAGTACAACATAAGGAAAATTCGTCGGTAAGTACAGATATGAAATACGGAACAGATGAGGTAAACATCTTGCAACAGCAAACTCATGAACATGTTCATCAAATAGAAAGTCAACAGAAAGTGGACTTTCAGGAGCCCAAATCACAAAACAAAAAACGAAATAGACTATATCCTAACAGACAAAGGTATGTAGGTCGTAAATCAAATCAATGTAGGTAGTGAACACATTTTGATAAGATTCAAAATTCAAATTAACATCAATACAGAATGCAGGAAAATCTTCCACACGGAATTGCGAATGAACTCACCGAATCAGAAAAGAACATCAACGAGCTCTGCAACAATGCAACAACCTCCTTGATTGAAATCGCCAGTATGCTTTTCTGGCTTTTCGACATGGATTAAAGTTGTAGTTTCTGTTCCACGGTATAGACTGAGGTGCCGGTACTGGCACTTACCTACCGAATGGGCCAGAGATTGTGATGTGGTGAGCATCAGTGCGCAGGTGCAATTCGTCAGCCAATGAGGTATTACTGAGGCTGCATATTACTACGCGCATTCGTCCTTTGGCCCCTCCACTATTACTCGGTCCAGCTGCGGGGAAGCAATACGCCGCGGGGCACTACTGTCCCATTGCACTTGAAGGGACATGTCGGGCTCGTCCTGACGCTTTCATGACTGCGATCGTTTAGCAAACAAAGTTGCGTCGACTGGAGCTATTTTTGATGGGGTGCTCCTATTTTCCCCGCGGAAAGCCCTGACCTTGTGTCGCATTTTCCTCTGGTGGGAGAGTAAATAAATAGATATTCGGCCCAGCTGCGGGGAAGTAGTTCGCCCCGGTCGGCACTGTCCCATTGCACTAAGAGGGATAGGTCAGGTCCGTCCTGATACTTTCGTGACTGCAGTTGCTTTAGCAATCATGGTTGCTTAGCAACCAAAGTTGCGTCAACTGGAGCTATTTTTGATAGGGTGCTCCTTTTTTCCCCTCTTAAAGTTTTGACCTTTTGTAGCATTTTTGCTCTGGTGGGGGAGTGAATAAAAAGAGCTCTGGGGCATCACTGTCCTATTGCACTAAAAGGGACAGGTTGGCTGGAGAGTGAATAAATACATACTCAACCTCAAATGGAGAGGTCACAAGACAGCATAGTACATTGGGAAGAAAATGGGAGTCAGAGACATCATAGAATCTACTGGAAAACTCAAATGGCTATGGGCCAGTCATGTTGCAAGAATGGCAGACAACTGAGGGACATCATAACTCACAACATGGATCCCCAGAGATCACATGTGCAACCGAGGCCGGCAGAATACAAGATGGAGAGACAAACTAGACAAATTTGGAAAGTACTGGCTCCGCGATGACCATGATAAAGAGATGTGGCGAATTCTGGCAAAAGTCTATGTCCAACGACAGACGATGATGATAATCTTCAAAAAATCCAAACTTATTTGCTTGTTCATTAAAAGAAAAAAATTTACATTACTTATATTAGATGAAATACACATGGATAAATGTTTTCCCTAGGTTAATTTATGAATATTTGAGATTATTTGAGTGTTTTATTAATTCAATTTTTTTTCATCCAGATATTTACAAATAAATTTCTATTGTGCATTGCCCAAGCAGCGTAGGGAGTCTGGAACCCCTGGGTCCCTGTCTTCCCAATTCTTTTAAAGCGACTTTACAGACTGGTTGATTCAACAAACATGATGTTATCTGCATTTTAATTGGTTTTCGTTAGCTTAACTTCCGATAATCCATGAATGGGCCTTGCAGACAACGTCTAGGATTCTGGTTAGTAAAGCCTTAGAAACGCCGCCTTTGGAATTTGGGTTTCATTAGAATCGTACAGACTGAAAGAAATGTAAATAGCTTAAAAAGCAACGAAAGTGGTAGATGTTGTCACAAATGGCTATCAAATAATCAAGAAAACAAGCATTACATGGCTGATTTTATGTAGAATTAGATATCTGGGGAGACTTGAGTTGGATTGTTCTTATAACATCCAATGAAAATTACCTCCCTTAGGTATTACCTCTTCCGAAATAGACGACCCACAGATTTCTTTTATTGCATTTTCTGTTCGAACCTGGTTAATCAAATATTTAAGAGTTTTTGAGAAAGGAATCAAATAGAAAACCGACAGAAGGTGAAATCTAATAAATAAATCCTGCAGAAGTGATAAAATATTATGCAAAATAGTAAGAGAAAATCATGTGGACAGTTATGTGAATTTTATATAATTTTTTTGCTGATATGAAAAGTTTTCCTTCATACATGATTTGAGAAATCAGGGAGAAAAAAAGGAAGAAGAAAGAAAAAAAGAAAAAACAAATGAAAAATGAAAAGCGAATATATTCCCCACAAAAAAAAAGAACATTGATTGAGTTATTAGCATAATATTTTGATAAAGGGACAAATTCAGGAAAATCAAAAACAGCCAATAAAAAAACCTGTCACAAAACCTGTTAATAAAGTTTTTTTCCAGTTTCTAAGTTGGTCCTGCTGGCTTGTTGGCTGGATGACTGACTATGTATATATATATATATATATATATATATATATATGTAAGTTTCAGCTAAATTAGTACCTCAGTTTGTGTCCAACAGCATTCACACTTGTTTTTTGAAAATTCAGACCCTTTTTTTGTGATCAAAAGTTGATAGAATTAACTTGTTCATTGATCGCCCCTCTCTCCGATTTTTTGAATTGATCATCCCCAACACAGCATGCTACTAACAGATGTTGATCATGTGATGGTTTCTATTGAATGACTAACCGGACCTGTCCTTTTTCAGTGGGAAGATTCTGATTCTGATAAGAATCTAATAAAACTTCAAATGATATTTAGACGAAAAGAATCATTCGATAGGAAAGAATACTTGGAGGAAAAATATTTCCCAAAAGTGGGTCAATCTCAGAGAAAGTTTTATTACCAAAGAAATGAATGCGAAATGAGATAGCGAATGGCCTTTTTCATTCATTTCTAATTGCTCACAGCCAGGCCAGTCAGCGGGGTCCCAGGGAGAGGATAAGGGGATGCTTTGATTTGCATTATTGTATAGAGTAGAGATCGGTCTCATCGGAGGAGGATTACCAGAATTGCCATGGGGGGGGGATTTTACATGACCTCCAGCAGCTTACATCATCTGGTATAACCAGTTGGTCACCCATCTAGGTACTGATTAGGCTCAATATTGCTTAACTTCAGTGATCTGGTGAGAACCAGTGTACAAAATGCGATTTAGTTGTAAGATTAAATGGCTCATCAAGATGTAATAAAAAGCAAAATAAAAAAAAATACTATCTTTACTCGTGGAAATTTCTACGGATGTTGACAACTAAGATTATCCGTTATCTCATGTCTCTGCAGATCTCTCACCCTTTGCCTTTATCCTCTTATTCTCTCCCCTATCCCCTCCAGTCTTCATTGTTGGTCTATGATCTCTTGTTCATTTAATATATAGTAAAAAATATACATTTTTATAAAAAAATTAACTCTGGTCTTCTAAACCCAATCTTAATTAGGATTATTTAAGAAAAAAAATTATGATTCCAATACATGTTGAAGAAATGAACAACAAAAATCTGATTCACAAGCATCTGCTCCATCAAATATCTGCTTTCAAAAATTCTCTCTCTCTCGTAATTGTTCAGTTTTTTTTTCAATCGACCAATAATAATTTAATCATGAAAAAGGTCCTGTGTTTCACAAAAAAATTAACATAATTTTTGGCAGATTGTCTATTCAGCCCTTGAAGAACATCTCCAACCTTCAGGCAAGCGTAATCAAAATCTTGAACATTCCTTTTAGCAATAGGAATTTCCACTGTGTGATAAATAACTTTGCTCGTCTCAACTGTGTTATCCAACAGTGATGATATTTTGCTCTGTTCTTTGTATATCACATGAGTTTTGGACCGATTCTGGACATTCGACCTCTCCTACTATTGGTATTTCTAGCACAGATCTACACTCTCTTGTCTGACACCTTCAGACTGATTGACACTACCTTCAATGCTATGTCTTGCATCTTCATGTATCAATTTTTCAAATTCATACAGGGGTCCTGCCCAAAACCTTGCATCCCTTGCTTTTGCTATTTTGACAGATTTTACTCGGCAAAGCCCAGACTTATACTGAAGTAGCATACTTTTTCAGTATTTCTACTTATTTCTCGAGGGATGCCCTTTTTCAGTGAATTCTGACATTGCCCGCTTTCAAACCAGATCTCATCTGGTGTTTAGAATTTCTCAATTTTCCGAGGAGTTTTATGTTGCTTTTGTTTTCAGTTTTATCTTAAGCCGAACTTCTTGATTCTTGTCCCAGTATTAGTACCTGTACCAGTTTATCAGAATCCACCTTTTTGAATAACATCCCCACTTGGGGTGGCCATTTTGGTTGAGATATCTAACTGGGGAGATTATGCATATTTATCACCTAAAATTTTTTATTCAATAAATGTTATAATCATTAAAGAAGTTTTTTAAGAACATCTAAAACTAATAAATGATTTAGCTGAATAAAGTTATTTTTCAAATGTTCATTGAAGCACATAAAAGTCTCACTGAATTATCTCTAAGTAAAGTAACTGGCTTCAAAGCCGTCTATGACCAAGTAGCTAGCCTCACAATACAACTTTCAAAATGATACAAACTCAATATTATCCAAGGCTATGCTCCCACTTCCCAATCAACACAACAGGAAATAGACAACTTCTATGATGACTTGAATTCCCTACTCCAAAACACCAGAAACACTTCAATGTTATCATAGGAGACTTTAATGCACAGGTAGGACAAGGAAATGAAGATTGCGTCGGCAAATTTGGATACAAAGTGCGGAACGAGAGAGGAGAAGATCGTGTTAACTTTGCAACGGCTAATGGATTCAAAATCATGAACACCTTCTTCAAGAAGGGACCCAATAGGAAATGGACTTGGAAGAGCCCCAATCACGAAACAAAGAACGAAATAGACTACATCCTAATGGACAAAAATGATATGGTCACAGACATCCAAGTCCTAAATCAAGTCAATGTAGGCAGCGACCACAGAATGGTACAATGTAAAGTACAAATAAACATCAATAAAGAACGCAGGAAAATGTTCCATACAAAAACGCAGCCACTAAACATATCAAAAGAGCACGTTCAATCTTTCAAGCTCGAATTGAAGAACAGATTCAGAATTCTTACTGAACAAGACAACACCAACATCAACGAAATAAGCAACAAAATGACAGCGTCAATAATTGAAGTAGCCTCTACATTCAAGCCAATGAGCAAACAACCCATTAGCAAAATCTCTGATGAAACTAGAAATCTCATGGAAAAATGCAGAAACCTCAAGCCACCGACAACAACGAGAGAGAAAATTGAAGAGGCTGAACTAAATAAATTGATAAAGAAAAAATGAAGGGAAGACAGGAGATACATGATGGCAGTCATCGAATCAACTCTTGAAAAAGGTTGGGGTTTCAAAGCTATAAACAAACTCCTCAACTCAGGATGAAGGCAAATAACTAGCATACTTGAGGAGAATGGAAACCTAACAACAGACAGAGACAGGATTGTTGAACGTGCCAAAGAATTCTACCAAAAACTTTATTCGTCCAAACAAGGACTACAAAACAATGAACAGGATATGCAAGATGTTGGCAATCAACTCGAGGACTGCCCAAAAGTAACCCTATGGGAGGTGAAAGAAGCCATTAAACAGATGAAGAAAGGAACTGCCCCTGGACCAGTCAACATCAACATCAACCTACTCCGAAAAGCGGGCAAAATCATCACTAGGAAACTGGCCGTCCTCTTCAACTTGTGTCTAAAACACAGTGTAGTCCCATATAGTATATAAAAAAGGAAACCCAAAAGACCTCAACAACTATAGGCCTAGAAGCCTACTCAATTGTGTATATAAACTTTTCACAAAGATCATCACCAACCGAATCACAAAAACACTCAATGTAAACCAGCTGGCTTTAGAAGAAGCTACTCGACCATGGACCACCTGCATTCGATAAATCAACTGAAAGAAAAAGCAGCTGAGTATAAACTACCACTCGCCGTAGCATTTATCGACTTCAAAAAGGCGTTCGACTCAGTAGAAATCCCTAAAGTCATGGAGGCCATCAGTCAACAAGGTGTAGATCCAGTATATGTTGAAGTGTTGAAACATATATACAATCACAGCAGCTCATTTATCAGGTTACATAAAGACTCAGACCCCTTTCAGCTGCAGAAAGAAGTAAGACAAGGTGATACCAGCTCACCTAAACTCTTCGCAGCCTACCTTGAGATGATCTTCAGAAGGCTAGACTGGGAGAGTAAAGGAATTAAAATAGATGGCGAGTATCTGAGCAACCTCAGATTTGCAGACGACATTGCTCTTTTTGCAGAGAACCTACACGACCTCCAACTAATGATAGATGAACTAAATGAAGAAAGCAAAAAAAGTCAGCCTACACATGAAC
Organism: Thysanoteuthis rhombus; assembly: GCA_963457665.1. Taxonomy (NCBI): domain Eukaryota; kingdom Metazoa; phylum Mollusca; class Cephalopoda; order Oegopsida; family Thysanoteuthidae; genus Thysanoteuthis; species Thysanoteuthis major. Next base: position 65,572,389 of record OY735205.1, on the reverse strand, counting down.
TTCAGCAAGACAAAGATCATGCGCAACAACCAAATTGAGGATAAAAACACTAAGATCAAAATTGAGGACACAGAACTGGAGGAAGTAGACCACTACATCTACCTGGGACAACGAATCTCCATGAGACCCTCAAAAGAAGAAGAAATCAAGCGAAGAATCACACTAGGATGGCAAGCCTTTGGCAGAGCTAGCTCAATCTTCAAAAATAAGAAGATCCCATTAATCCTAAAAAGAAGGGTGTATAACCAATGCATCCTCCCAATAGTCACTTATGGAGCTGAAACATGGAACATAACCAAGAGACAGACCTGTAAATTAAGAACTATGCAACGTGCACATGAAAGAATTATGCTGGGCCTCACATGGAGAGACCACAAGACAGTACAGTACATCCAAGAAAAGACAAGAGTTAGGGACATCATAGAATCTATTAAAAATCTCAAATGGCGGTGGGCTGGCCATGTTGCAAGAATGGCTGACAATCGATGGACATCACGACTCATGACATGGATTTCAAGGGATCACATGCGCAACCGAGGCCAGCAGAATATTAGATGGAGAGACAAGCTAGACAAATTCAGGAAGTATTGGCTCTGTGACGCCCATGATAGAGAAGTGTGGCAAATCCTGGGGAAGGTCTATGTCCAACGACGGACTTCAAAAGACTGATGATGATGATGATGATGATGAAATATTGTAAAACTAATTAAAAAAAAACTTAATCGAATCAATTCTAGTTTGAATTAAAACAATTACAACACGAAAAGCAATTGCCATCTTAAAGTAGTTATTGTGGATAATATATCAAATGGTCTGAAATTTATCGGTGAGTTTTAAAATTTCTATTCAGTTACTCATGGAGATAATGGATTAACAGTAATATAAAGATGAAATTGCATTACTTTCACAAATGAACAACCATAGCCATCAAAGTGGTAATGGATTCTATTGCTATTTATATGTTCGTGTGTTCGCTTGTTTGTGTTCCAGCATTCCCAGCTATACTGTTTTGTCTACAGACTTTAAAATTGCTATCAGTACTCCACTAGATCTCTTCTAGTAACACTTTTTTATTTCAGGTAAAATGTTTCTTTTTTGGGTCTTTTCTTGACATGGTTTATGAAGAAGAATCTAGATATTTCTGGATGTGTTTTTACTCTATTTTAGATTTTTTTCAGCAGAAACCACGTGATATCAAAAATAATTGTTCAGTTATTGATTGTGATGGCGACTTCTATACATAATTCTTTAAGCAGGACACTAAATCTGGTGAATCTATTAGGCTCCAACATGGTTTGAGTTTATATTCAAAACTCTGAAAACATTTATATTTATCAAGTTAAGCATTTTTACTGTGAATGAATAATCATATACACAAACATATTATCATTTACTACATAAAGACCAAACACACTCACACACACATTTTTTTCAGTTTTAAAAACAATGGACAACATTGTAAATATGAGATTACATTTAAATGCATATCATCAGCAGCAGCTTTTTAAAATTCATCATTGGATATAAACAGTCCCCAAGATATGCCAGACCTCTCTTTCAGGGGTGTGGCAGAGTCAATATTTTCTGTTATTATCTAGTTCGTTATGCCACCTTACATTTGGGTTTTCTAATTGATTCTATGATATCCCCGTTTTTTCTTTAATATACTTTGCTGTCTTGTGATCTCTCCATGTGATGTTGAGCATGATTGTTTCCTGTGCTTGTTGAATGGTTCTCAGTTAGAGGGTAAATCTTTTGGTTAAGTTCCATGTTTCAGCTCAATAGGTGACTACCAGGAGGATGCATTGGTTATAGACCACTCTTTTTAGGACAAATAAGATTTTTATATTCGTAAAGGTTGAGATTTCCAAACTGAAAACTTACCAACCTAATGTGATTCTTCTTTTGGGGATTTCATGCCCTAATCTATTTTATCTTTGTCAGTGAAAAATTTCTAAAGCAATACAGTTTGAAATCACATGTGTCAGATCATTAAGGTAAGTAAGTTCCATTTCATCACCAATGAATAGATTGCTGGTGCGTATTGCCAAAAATCTTCATTTTTGTTTTGTCTGTATATAGAACATTTGTTCAGAAGGATCATAATTTGTCCAGATACTCTTTAGTAAAGATCGGTCATTGCTTATTTCAATAATGATGTCCTTCTGGGCTTTTGCACATAAAGATAAGAACAACCTAACTACAGTTTGGCATGGGGGAGGATTCATAGTATTATGCAGCTGCTTTGTGGCTTCTGGTACTGGAGGTTTTAACTGTACCAAAGGATTTATGATATTAAAGGATTACTTGGGGATTTTAGAGGAAAATATGCTACCCAGTATAAGAAAACTAAGTTTGGTCCAAAGATCAGGAGTGCTTCAGCATGATAAGGCACACATGAATAGTACAAAAGGAAAAAAGTGGATTACTTTCAAACTAGCCAGCAATAAGTCTTAATCTCTATCCCATTGAAGAAATTTGGAGCGAGTGGAAATCTTGAGTTACGATATTAACATGTACCATACACTACAGGAAACCTTAAAACATGAGAACAAATTAAAATGAATGAGTTGGGGAAACTTCAAGATAACAAGTGCAAGAAACTTACAGATGGACACAAAAACCTTAGGAGGAAGTCAGAATTGCCAAAGGGTATACAACAGAATATTAATGAAAGATGTTTTTCTTACTGCGTGGGTCATATTTTCTATTTCTCCTTTGAAATTACTACCAGTAAGTTGAAAAGTAATGTTTGTTTGTCAAATTACTCTTGACATCCTATTAATATATTCCGATGATACAAATTTGATTTCCATTTATTTCTGAAGATATTGTACAGTTTATACAAAAAGTGCTTATAATCATAACCAGCCCTGTAGGAGCTGATATGTCACAAATTGTTATTCAGTTATTCCGGCAAAATGCTGTTTTGGTACATACAAACTAATTTTCTTTAATAAGAAATGCTTGGAGCAAACATTTCTAATATATACAAAATTAACTTACAAAATCAATTTATCATTTTCCCATGGGCAAAATATCTTCCTGAATTTTTAATATTTTAATTAAACTCAAATATTTTTTCATATTTTGGCATCAATCAGCTGGTATAATTGAGGCAGTAAGCAATTGGCAAACTGACAGAAGTATTTCTACAGCAATTAATATTTTATTATATAAAGTATTGTCAATCAATATTACAGATTGATTACCCTTCAACCAAAATGCCTGGCATCCTGGCACTAGGGATTTTTTGAATTTCAGATTGTTTTGGATTTTAGAATATTCACATATTCATAATGAGATTTCACACTAACACTTTTGTCCAGTTTCTGTAATAGCTTGACTTTCTATTCTAAAGATAAACATAAACATTCTCTGTTTTTCTTATCACTGTCTCTCATAAGAGCATCTACAGACTTTTTTTGACATTTTCAATGATATCTTTGTACAGATAAGAGAATAAGCAAAAATAAAAAAAAAATTGATTAATGCATGCAGTTCTGGTGGTGACAATAATTTGCTCTGGTCAGGACTTGTTTCAGCTTTCCCCATGTGTGAAGTAAATATAGTTTAAGATTCCAAAGAGTAAAACACAGAAATTCAAGCTTTTACTGTAGTCAGACTTGGCTTTTGCACATAAAGAAATGAATGCCCAAAGCACAGTTAAGCATGCTGGAGGGCCCATAATATTGTGTGGCTGCTTTGTCGCCTCTGTTACTGGAGGCTCTAACTGCATCAAAGGAATTGTGAAATTGAAGGATTACCAGAGGATTTTAGAGGAAAATGTGCTACCCAGTGTTAGATAGCTAAGTTTAGGTTTGTCTGAAGATCATGAGTGCTCCAGCATGATAGGGCACAAATCAAAAAGCACACTTGAATGGAAGAAAAGGAAAAAGATTTTATTTTATTGCAACTTTTAAAGTTAAACAGATAATTAAGCTTTTACTGTAATCAGAATTAGTTAAATGCCTTTAGGATAAGCCCTATTTTCCTTCTTTGAACCATGCTACAGTGAGGTCAGGGGTAGACTTTGTGATGTCATGTTGTCAACTAAAAAGTTTTAGATATTGGAGCATTTTGATTTATGGAGCTGTAGATAATACATAGTCAACCTGTCTCCTTTCCTGACAACTATCTATCTTTGTGTCAAATTTTCATTTGCTTTTTATTGCAACCTTTACTCCTGCCATTGTCTCTTCGGCAGTGAGTAAATAGTGTTGATTGGAAATAAAGAATAAACTTTAGGTGAAACTTGAACTCATATATCTCCTGGGAGTCCGGTATATGGCCAGCTGCTCTGGTACTTAGGCCACTGAAGCCATGTAACTGCCTAATTAGTGGTCTTATGCCAGTCTTAGCCAAGTTTAATAAGTTTGTATTGGTCATGACTATCTTGTTTATTAAAACATCATAATTATAAATATGCTGGTCTGGTCAGACACTCAATAGAAACCATCAGAGGACCATCTTTTGGCAGCATGCTGTTTTTTGGGTGATCAATTAAAAACGGAAAAATCAATGGTTTCTAATAAACGATTCAATGCACAAAACACTATTACATCTTTCAATTAAAGTTTTGAGCATAAAAAATGACTTCAGCTTCTCCTCTGACTTGGATTTCAAATTAGAATTAATGTTCTTAAATCTAGGAAATATCAATATTCCAAGTTTTTAAAACATTGTCAGTGGCTTTTGAGAAATAATCAAAAATGAGATATTTCCATTTAAAAGGATCTGAGATATAATGGTAATAATGATTAAACATCATCTGAAAAGATAAGGCCTCCAATAAAAAGAGATCAAGTTTTATAGCATAAGATAATGGAGATAAAGATAAAATTAAAAGCCAATTGCACAAGAAACTATGTTGTTCTCTTTCTTCAAGAATGTAAAATGAATCTATACATTTCAATGATGTCAAATTGTAAAGAACCAAGTCTCAGTTTTTTTCACTTATTCAAATTATCTGCTGGTATCAATGAATTTGAGAAAAAGATGACCTGGAAAATTACTGGTTGTTTGCATAATATAACTTAAATTAATAAGCACACAAATCAGATGCAATTTAGTCGGGAAATTTACAAAAAGGAGTCCTTATACTTTTTGAATTAATGGTTTGATAAACTGTTTGCATATTCAGATAAACAACACTTTTGAAAATATTGAAGTAATTCCTTGCTGAATTATTTCATTGACGTAATGTGAGATATACGAAGTTGAAGAGGAATTCGAATTCATTAAAATTTATAGAGCATATGGTACATATATATGTAGTTATACATACAAACATATAAGCATACATAAAACACATTCAAAGATACAGTACTGCTCAGGATTGTTGACAGGTTCATTTCGTTGTTAATAAATGAAAAAGTGGTGTGCGTTGTTGAAAAGCTTGATTTTGGCAGCATCTGTTCATAGAATATTTGTCCGGAAGGATTGTTGTTTGTCCAGGTACTCTTTGGCAAAGATCAGTCATTTCACTTTATGTATTTTTTTTGGCAATGAGGTCTTTTTTAGTTTTCACTTAAAAGGGAACACCCTACTCAAAGCTGAGCATGGGGGAGGATCTATAATATCATGGGTCTGCTTTGCAGCCTCTAGTACTGGAGGCCTTGACAGAATCTAAGGAATCATGGAATCAAAAGATTACAAAGGGATTTCAAAGCAAAACCTGCTACTTGGTGTAAGAAAACTAGCTTTGGCCTGAAATAATGAGTGCTCTATCTTGACAAAAACATAAAGCAAAAAAGCACACGAAAATGGTTCAAAAGGAAAAAAATGGACTGTTTTAAACTGGCCAACAATAAGTCTTATCTTTATCCCATTGAAAAATCATTGGAGTCCTGCAAACATTCCAGAGTTTGTACAAATTACTAAGAAAAATTGGGAGAAACTTCTAGCTGACAAGTGAAAGATGACTGCAAGAAACGTTGGGGGGGGCAATCATTGTTGCAAAAGTTTGATTAGATTTTACTCCTGGTCCAAGGACTTGGCTTCTTCACTTGGGTCTGTGGTTCTTGTGGCTTCATGGCTGTGACAAATGGCCTGATTCTTCCATAGCTCATCTATCCTCTTCTGAAATATATCAACAATCAGTACTGTTACTAAATCTTTAGGAAGGCTAACTCAAATTCTCACTAAATGTTGTGTGAAGCTATTTCTTCTCATCTCTGTTTTACATCTCTTCATCTGAAGTGATTTCCCATTTCCCCTAGTCATTGTCAGGTTTTCCTTTCAGTCCACCTTTGGTGCGCATGCCTTTTTTACATTTTATTCATGATTTCAAATATTTCAATCATCTCCATCTTCAATCTGTATCCAGTGGTCTCTTTCTTTCTATATCCTGGATCATTTTTGTTGCTCTCCTCTGTACTGATTTTATAGCATTGATCATTTCCAGGACATAAAGGGTTCAACACATTCACTGATGATTCTAGGAGGGAACCAGTCAGTCACTTATACAATAACAGAAACATTTTCACATCTGGGAACTTAAATGCTCTCCTGATTGCACCTGCCATGTTGGTAGACTTCTTCACTTCGTAAAGAAAAGTTTTGGTGTTCAACTTCATATTTACAATCACTCCAAAACCTTTTTCTCCACATGACTTTTCTGCCTTGTTCATTCAAACATGGTAAACTCTTTTGGAACTTTTTTTTCATTAAATAGTATCACATATTAAGGTTTTTCTCAGATGGAATCTTTGTTGCCATTCAACAGACCATAATGGGCGCATGCAACCAGATACAAAGGAATGGTGCTGATATTATTGTCCAGAGCATATTTTTGGATTTCTTTTTTGAAATTACTACAAGTGAGTTGAAAAATAATGATTTTCTTGTTAAATTACTCTAGACATCCTATTTATATAATCTGATAATAAAAAATTGATAGATCTTCATTTATATTTTATCAAGATATTGTACAGGTTTCACAAAAAATTCAAGCATGCTAATTATCCTGAGTGGCCTTGTATATGTGACAAATAAGTTTTTTGATGTTTTGTGTGTTAAGCAATAAAGCTTCCTAGACTATATATATATGTGTGTGTGTGTGTTTATTTATATATACTGTGAGCACTTATACCTTTGGGGAATACATGGACCTACAACTCCTGGTACCCTTCATCTAATCTTGTTACAGGTATGGAAATATAAAAATGGGATTCCAGCACTGATTTTTCTCAATAGTTTTCAATACAATCCCAAACAGGATTGACATCATAGGTGGACATTAGTGGCAGCTAATCATATTCAGTTAAGGCAACTGATTTAGATATAGATGCTTTTTACCTATTAATTTTTGTCAACAATTGTGTTGACAATCATTTGTTCACTGCAATAAGAAACCAACTACTAAAACTATTAACTATTCGTTTAGTTTTTAAGTTGGTGTTACTGGCTGTATATGTATACATGTATTGCACGTACAGTTCTCACCAATGGAGTTAGAAAGTTGGAAATATAAACGTTTTTCCAAGACAGAGTAAGGAGTAAAACTCTTTATTATGTCTAGAAAAAAAACATTTCTTTTTGTTTTTTGAAAATCCCTCCCGAGATATATCTTTAGTAGGGGCTCAATGTGCAATGTAAATCTATGATAAATTGGTCTCTTATTTTGTGTCTGGTAGCATTCTCATTTGTTTTTTTTGGAATGTCATATATATATATAAATATTAATCATAAATTGTGTTGTATTACATATTCATTCTGTCGGACCAAATATGTCTATTTCTTGAATATATATATATATATATATATATATATATATATATATATATATATATTCGTTGATCACTCCTTTCTCCAATATTTCAATTGATCATCCCCAACATAGCATGCTGTCAAAAGACACAATTTCTATTGCGAGTAATCAAACTTGTATTAAAACTATTTTTATTGCTATTCCAAGAATTGTATAAATAAAAATATAAAAAAGTGTTAACTATGACATGAACTATGCGCCATATACGATATATTTATGGTTATAACAAGAAAATTATATTAGTCCTAAGAAGAGGGGTATACCTCCAATACATCCTCCTGATAGTCACCTATGGAGCTGAAATGGTGAGCTGGAATCAAATTAAAAGATTGACCTTCAAACTGAGTACCGTGTAATGGGCACATGAGAGAATCATGCTCAACATTACATGCAGATATCACATGACAGCACAATATATTAGAGGAAAAATAGGAATTTAAGACATCATAGAATCAATAAAAAAATTGTAACGGCCATGGTCTGGTCATATTGCAAGAATAGCAAACAATCAATGGACATTACGACTCATAAAACTGTGGCTGGCAGAAAATAAGATGGTATGACGAACAAGACAAGTTCAGAAAGCACAGGCTTTGTGATGCTCGAGGGATCTGACGAATCTTGGGAAAGGTCTATGTCTTAGGATGCATGTTAAAAGGCTGATGATGATGATGATGATGACTAAACTTGACTCAGTTTGAAACAATGCCACAAGTATAGGGCACCCAGTAATGATTGAACTCATTACCCAGTAGACATAGTATGTGAGACTCTCTTACTAACCATTATCTACATGGGAAGTTGCCGTGACTGCTTTGTTCAGTAAGAAAATTAATTTTATAACATTCTCCTATTCAAAACGCCAAGGTCTTTCTCTGATCCAGAGATGTAGCTTGAGATTTAAAGTTCCAGGAGGGGGTTTGGCTCCCTTGGTGCCTCCTCCAACATTTAGAGAGATTTGCTATTATGTAATATTAGTAGAAATGCAGTAAGTGAACTACTATTTGTGAAGCTTTCGCAAGCCCTCCTCCACTGGGGACCTGGGGGCATTTTCAGAGAGCCCCACTCCTTACCTCCATCTCCGCTTCTGCTCTGACCTAAAGAATGACATTATTCCAAGCATTGTCACATCATTTTGATTCTAACTGGGGACGGATACATTAAGGTATTAAAAATTGATAAAAAATAAGTTTCAAGTTGATCAGAAAATTAATTAACTAATATGAATTTTCCCAGTGCAAGGATTCAAAATTCCAAAAGCTCTAAACATAATCAATCCAAACATATATCATATTTTAAAACTTCTAATTTAGTAAATGGATTTCTCTTCTGGATTTCCATATAATAAGAAGTTTATTTATCTTTTTTGTTGTATTAGGAGGAATTATGTAACATTTAGATGCATTGTAATAATAATAACAATAATAATAATAATAATTTATACAAGGCATTTTTTTTCAATATAGAGGAAGATTTCACTTTTTTTTCTTGTAGACGATGCCTTATTCTTTAAATGTGCTTATGTACAACCAACAATAATCTCATCAAAGGTTGGTTTTATACATTAGTTAATGCTTATGCATATTTAGGTTATGCATTGTTATAGAATAAACATACAAGTTTATAAACTTTGAACATTCATATTTATACTCTAATGTAACAAAATGAAATCTACATTTTCTCAACACTATAAAGACTATAAGAAGCTACCCACCTAGTAGTGAAGACACTCATATTTACATATTATACTATACACTCACAAAAAAAGCAGAATTCTTACCAAGAGAAATTTTTGTCTTCTTAATTCATTGTTAATTTGCTTCACATTGGCATGGAACCTGTATTCTTATCTCTAAACTTTTTTTCTTTTATTTCCCTTTATCCCGGAAAAAAAAAATTAATTAATATTAGCAAATAATTACTTATTTGGATTACTCTCCTTTAACTCTCAAGTTCATGAGCCACTTGATATCGCTTATAAATTATTGTGAAACTCTTCTATGAATAGGATAAAAGAATATGGAGCTCTAATGAATTGAACAAAAAAACCCTTAAGAGTTGAAATAGCAAAATATAAGTCACAATATTTGATTCTAATGAAAGAAATAAATCACAAAAATATTCACAGGTTTTTGACGGTCAGATGTGATAGTGTTTGGTTATAACTATTGCAACAACTATGATCTGTATACTCGCATTTTTGATACAAGCCTAGCGGATGATTTTTTAGAAAAAGAAAATCAGCAGCTGTTTGGCTCAATGGTTCTAGCATTGCTATGTTGAAGCAACTACCTTATCTGCATCAGGTTTGATTCCTGCAGCAGTCCCTTTTTTAAAAACTGTCTATTCTATTTGTATCATTATCGATATACATACAATTTATGTCCCACTCATCGTAAGTATTTAAATTAGGATGGTAAGGGTTTTTATTGTGGTAGGTGATCTTACAAACTAGAAGCACTCCCTGCCCACATCCATAGTAGATCTTATATATATATATGTATATAGGCCGGTATCCTACCGCTGAGCAGTCATTAAGGCTGAATTTAAGTGATATATTTATTTAGCTTAAATTCCCGGTCCACCAGAGTGCTCTATTCCCATGGAAGAGCATTGTATAAGCTTACAATGAGGATGAACGAGTTGCCTCACTTGAAGAGTGCTCAACCCTGAATAGAGGAGCATTAATTATTGTGTCATCCGCAGACAGCTGTGTATTACAACTCTTCTGTGTGGCTATAGACATTCCATTATCCCATCCAGTACCACGAGGCAGGATTGAAACCTTCGCTTCAGACCCGGAGGCCGGTATCCTACCGCAGAGCCACAAAACAAGGCTAAATTTAAGTGATATATTTATTTAGCGTAAATTCCCCATCCACCAGAGTGCTCTATTTCTATGGAAGAGTGTTTTCTGATTCATAAGGATACGAAGAAAAAGGAATAGAAAACAGATTTTATCCGTTGTCAATGATATCTAATCACAGTGTCCAATATTTATCAAAATGAATAGAGCTATCAATATATAAAAAATGATTTGCAAAGATATATGCCCACTTGCTGGTTGCTGGTGTGTATTTTAGGCACAAAATGTTAACATTCACTTGGTATATATTCTTGTTAAATCTTATTTATATATGTATATATAGTCTAGAATGCTTTACAGCTTTAAGCACTGAACACATCAAAAAATTCTTTGGTGTCACATCGGTCACTTATTTCCAAATATCTTTTATTGTAATTCACGTAGTTTTCTTCCGTGTTTTTCTTAATGTTTTACATAGACTTAGTTATTATGGTATGATGAGTAAATTTTAGTTGTTCACCATGTAACTGTTTCAGGGATTTTAAAGACAAAACAGTTATATCAACATGGCTCTCCAGCAGTGTTGATCAATCATCCCCACCTTTAGGTATGATTTTAATATGTAGCTTATGTCATCCATGTAGTTTGTTATTTCATATAGGGTTTAATCATAATGTATTGTATATGGATGTTATTTCATCCTGCACATCATTTAATTCTTTTAAAACACAGCACTTATTAATGTAGATTAGCCCAAAACCTATTTAATGATAAGGGATCAATCAGTATTACAACAAATAAAACTCGTTTTTTTATGTCACTTCTATTGAGTGTTCAACTAGACGAATATCAAATCTGTTGTGTTGGTTTTTATCTCGGACTGCATGCAAACCAACTTATGATATAATCTTTAAGAATATTGATTACAGAGAAAAACTTCTTCACATTGATTTCCTACCGTATTCAACCAAAGATTTTGACAAATTTTTTCCCATTAACTTAAGTGTTAATTTTTCCATGTTGTACACTATCATGCTTCCATTAATGTTTTACTGTAAATTAGCCTTATACGTAGTTGAGATGGAACCAAACCACATTCTAGCCAATAGTAACACCTCAGTGAGCTATTCCATTAATATACTTAGACTATTTTCACTTGGCATTCTATATCCAATCTCTCATCCTGCCAAACTACCTATTAGTCAGACAACTAAATCAAAACCAAATGTTTTCCCCTTTCCCTGGTTCTAGTCAATACAGAGAGCTTTCAGACCGACAAAGACTAAATCCATCTCTTTTACTTATCTAATCCCCTTAACAATAATACAAATCTATTTGATTTAGTATTCATAACTCATTTATTCTATTTTCATACACTTATTAACACATTCTTTTATTTTCATTATCATTTCATTAGGCTCAATTGATAAGTTTAAAGGGATCTGGATGTCTAGTCATGGCTTCATTAAATTGTTTGAAAATCTCACTAATTCCACTGCCTTGACTGACAATTCTAACAACTTAGGAAACGATTTTCAGTATAAAATCAATAAATCTCAGTGTAGCTCATGCTATCCTTAAATAATCTGATATAGTTCCATAAAATATAAGATGGGATACTACTTGTTCTAAATGGCATAAGTATGATATGGAACTGGAATGAATTACAATTAACAAACAATTCATAGACAAACATTCCATTGTCAGTTTTAATAACCAAATCTAGGAATGAGCTTGCTTTATATTAATTCTAATTGAAGACGAAATGAACATATATTCATGTCTATGTATACACAAATTTGTCAATAGGGTGCAAGATTAATTCCCATAGGAATACTTATAGTCTGATGAAATAATTTATTTCCTATTTTAAAGTAACATTCCCAAATAAGATTACTAACAATCGCCTTAGGGGTAGAACATGTAAAGTTTTGCCTTTTTTTGTTTAAAAGCACACAGCTTCAGAGTTTGCAACCCCCCTAATACTTACGGTTTCTTCCTACAAATTCCAAGTCTACAATTTCATTGGGGAATTTTTGTATAGAGCACTAAAATCATAGGTTAAGAGAGATGTAGCCGCTTAACAGGTATTTATGATATACAATTTTTCTTTAATAGGCATAGAATTATTTTCTGCCCCTAAAAGATTTAAATTACTATAGAATTTACTTTTGATATGGAACTCATGTATCTGATTTTATATCAAATTAAAATTTAAAAAATATCTTTGCTAAGTGGTTCTGTACTACAAACTCTAGAGGCTACAATAAAATGAGCACCTATTGTATTTTTATGCATTTTAAGTATCCAGAACATAATTGGTTATTTTTGTACATATATATATACATATATATATATGTATATAAAATGTCTCTTGCTTAGGGGTGGCATTTTACTTATACAAGCCTTGTGGATGATTTTTTTATTAGATTCAGAGTAGAAGAGTGGAAAGCTTTTTTTCTTCAAATAACATTTTTGCTGTGTTATAGGCAACACTTTCCTCCTTTGATTCATTTGATGAAAGGAAATTCAGCATGAAATGAAGTAAATCTACTGCCAACATAGATTAGTCTCATATACATACGTATATATATATATATATATATATATATATATATATATATATGTATCTTTCTTGTCTTGTTTACTTTTCTTATTTTTGTCATCTTCTGTTATCAACTGTTAGATTATTTTGCAGCTTGTAACCATGATGGGACTCTTCAGTGAATAGGATTTTCAAAATGGAACTCTTTTGTGATTTGAATTAAAGAAAAAATCAACTACAAAGAGCAATGAGAAGTTACTCCCTTGAATTACCGAGAATAAATTCAAAAGTTAAAAAATCCGTCTCTTCTTTTCACTCTTTTTCTCTTTCTCTGTTTCTTTCTCATCTAATTTTTTTTCATTTGCAATTCTTTTTTTCTATTTCTCTTTTTTCTATTTTACTTGTTCTTTTCCCCTATTTCTTCTTTCTATCCATCTATTTCTGTCCTATTTTCCCTTTCTTTCAAGCTGTCTTGTTTCATTTTTCACTCTCTCATTTTCTGTCTCCCTCCTTCATTTTCCTTTTCTTTCATTCTTACTATCTTTTCTTCTCCTATTCTTTTTCTTCCCCGAGAATTGCTTTGCTCATGGGAAAGAATCTGTGAAGATAAGTTAGATTGATTGGTTGAGAGCTGGAATGAAGATATCATATATATATATATATATATATATATAAACTTATATATATTTGCAAGCACACATACAACACACACACACATATATATATATATTTATGTACATAAGTACATACATCGACATATGTATATACATTTATATACGCATATATATAAATGCATACATACATACAACACACACATTTGCATGTATATATATTCATGTATATAGATACATACATCAACAAATATACATTTATATAAGCACATATGTATATTTAAATGCATTTATATAAACATATATATATTTGAATACATATATATATATATATATATATATATATATATAATACACACATTTATATATATACATACTTATACACACAGACACACACACATATATATGCATGTGTGTGTGTGTGTGAAGAAATGGGGAAAAATATGATTTGTGTCCTGTGAACATCTTTCTCTCAGTTAGCACTCAAGTAGTCTGGAGATAAGAGGGACATTCCTGACAGGCATGGCTGATCTTGATTTGCTTGGGAAACTAGGCGAAACACAACTGCGGTAGAGTTTGGGGTTTGGTGGGGGGTGAGGATCTGGAATATCGGCACAAAGAACTTGATCGGAACATCTTGGAAGATGGAGTATGTGTCTGATGTTGCGTTGTGTGATGATTAGATGCACTCGCTGCTTGGGTGAACTGATTGTCAAGCGTGTTACAGTATGGGCCAATATAGTAGATGCTAATGCCAGAACGCAGGGAACAGGTGCTTCTGGCGAGAGACAGGCGCCACTTCTTCATAAGTTTAGTTTGCCAGCAAATACATCTGTATCTAAATTCTTTCTTAGGGCTTGGAATCTCTCGGTCTGTGCATTCAAATATCTTTAAGCATGTATACTGTCCACCTGTGTATCGATGTGTAAGTATGCAAACATATGCAAATATGAGTACGTATGAGTATGTATATATATATATATATTTACTAATTTCAAGGGTTGCTTTATCTGTATTGATAGTGCTCAATATTTTAAAATAGCATATAAATTGATAGATAGATAGGTATTTGCAATTTGGTTATCACTGATTTGTTTCACGCTGCCATTGCAATCAGTGGACTACAGTTGTCTGTCGATCGCAATGGCTGCGTGAAACTGATGAGTAACAACAAAATTGCAAATGTCTACCTATCTATCAATCTATCTATCTATATAGATGTGTATATAATCATATTGTCTTTAGTAATTCGAATCTATAGTATTTAGATCTCTTTTAGATCATCAATAATTCTGTGCCCATTAAAGAAAATTTGGATCTCATAAATACTTGCAAAGGGGCTAAATCTATCTCAATCTATGATTTTAGTATACCTCATGTGAAAATTCCTCATGGAGATCATATCAAAAAATTAAATGAAATAGTAGACTTGGAATTCTTTATTGGGGAATGTCACTTTAGAATAGGGAGTAAATTATTTCATCAGATTATAAGTATCCCCATAGGAATTGATCCTGCACCTTATTTGACAAATCTGTAATTACATAGACATAAATACATTTTCAGGTCATCTTTAATTAGAATTGATATAAAGTGAGCTCATTCATTTTTAGGTTGTACCTGTTTTATTGCCCACTTATGTTCTTCTAATGATGGAGGAAAATTTGGAAAATCGTCTAGCTTCTATATATACAAAGGATCTTGAACTAAAGTGTGAACATAACGGAATGTAAGTAACGTTCCTAGATTTAGATATTAAAATCGAGGATGGAATGTTTGTCTACGAATTGAAGCTGATATTGATAAATGTGTATTTGAATCTAATGTGAGTCAATATTGTCCTAAAGTTTGTGATGTTCAAGGGCTTTCTGTCATACACCTTGTCATTATCAAGATTGAGGAAAAACTGTCATCCTTAGCATTTGCCATTGGTGCATTATGACGGCATCATGTGGTGTGAAATTTCTTTCTAACTGCTATGTTTTTCTTTGACACTTGAGGCTTTTTTGTATAAAATTTCATATTGGAAATTACCAGTTCTTTGATAGATCCTGATATATAGCCTGGAGATACTTTTTTTCTTTACTTGAAGTATGACAGGTATAGTTAGTTACTCAATAGAAACTGTCAAGTGACCAATGTCTTTTAGCAGCACGCCATGTTGAGGGTGATCAATTAAAAGATTTGAAAAGGCGATGATCAATGAATCTTACTCCTGAATTTAAAAAAAAACTAACATCACAAAAACAAACTGCTGCAAACAAACTACGAATCAATTTAGCATAAACTGACATTACAAATTGAACTCCCCACTGAATACCTATTATGAGGGTAATTTGATAAAATAAAAAAAAAAATTTTTTGTTGACATAATAAAGAGTTAATCTTTAATTTTTCATCCTAGTAGCTCCTTTGGTACAGCCTGTATGCATGATCCATACTTGGCCAGTCAGGCGGACCAATTTGACAATTAAAGAAACCAACGTTGACAGTTTCGGTTGAGAGTTTTTAATTTTTGGACAAAAATGTGATTGCTTCCTGTCAGTAGGAACCATTTTGGTCAGTCTCTTGAATTGGAGTTTTTTTTCTTTCCAGATCCAATTTCCCAGGCTGTTGGTCCTCTTTTTTAATCCTGGTGGACAATTTGGTGAATATTCAAATTTCTTCTGTTAATTTGCTTTTGATGGTCCTAAAGGTATGGACTACATCATAAAGTGAGAAAATCTTTTCCTTCTTGAAAGGTGACAACTGCTTTCCTTTAAACCTGAAGTAAATAGATTCGGTTTGGCACTATCTAATTGCAACTAAAATGAGAAGAAAGCCAATCATGTTAGCATATACTAATATGCATACTAGCCGGAAGAAGCTGGACTTATTGTTTTTAACTTTTTCTTTAAGACATGGGAAAATCATTAGAAGATTTTTGTAGGTGCAATATCATCAGAAATTGATTCTTTTAACAACTGAAATAAACTCCCAAAAACTGAGTTCTAATCTGGAAAAATGGTTGTGATAGATTTTTAAAATTCTGAAAAAAAAATTTGATTAGGATGGAAAAATTAGAAAAAAGATGAAATAATTTATAAGTTTCACGATCATCATCATCAATCTTTTATTGATTGTTGTTGGAAAGAGAGCTTCTCTAGGATTCACGAGACCTCTCTATCATGAGTGTTGTAGAGCCAATACTTTCTGATCTTGTCTAGTTTGCCACACCATTTAGTATTCTGCCAGCCTCAGGAGACCCATGTTGAGGATCAATTTTTAGTTAGATTCCTTGTTTCAGCTCAATAGGTAACTATTGGGAAGATGCATTGGTTGTATACCCTTCTTTTCAGGACTAACAGGATTTTCTTGTTCTTTGTTTGGATTCTCTTGAAAGAATCAAAGAGAAGAACAAAAAAAAGTTAGACAATAATTATAATTAAATTTCAACAAAATTCTTCCATCAATTTTTGCAAGAAAAAGAAAAAAAATCAACAATTTTGCCAGTGTTCCATTTTTTGATCATTATTATGCATATATATATATATATATATATATATAGATAGATGGATAGATAGGTAGGAATATATGAATTTAAAAATGATAATAATATTTTAATGATAAAAAAGTATTAATAATGACAAGGTTAAAATTATCAAAATACTATTGAATTAATTATAGTACTGATAAAAATGATGTAACTAAGATCAAAATGAAATATTATTAAGTAGTAATTCTCATGTGGTTCCAGTTCCACCAGTAAAATTTGTTTTAGTTACTTCAAATACTTTCAAGAATAGTAACTGTAAATATCACTTTGGTGATAGAGTCTCTTTTAAGTGGTTTTGTAAGTCAATGCTTAAATGAAAGAAGGTAACACATTTATTTACAGATCACTTATGTTTTGAAATTAAATGAATTTTGCAAGTTGAGTAGAACGTTAAAAATAGTTTGGTTGAACATTCTAGAAAAATATTAATCTCAATGAAAAAGTTACACGTCAATTTTTGAAATACATAAGCTTGGTGAACATATTCATACAGCAGATTCTTTTTTTGTAATATATATGAGTAGACATATAAATACATAGGTGCACATACATTAATAATTATCCTGCTACACAAGAAAGGAGACGATAAAGACCTGGACAATTACTGCCCAATTGCTTTACTACCTAACATTTACAAACTTTTCTAAAACATACTTATGAATAGATCAACAAACACCCAAGTCAAAACCCAACCTCACAAACAGGAAGGCTTTAGAAGTTGCTATTTGACCATTGACCACCAGTACACATTAAACCAGCAAATCGAAAAGACATCAGAATACAACAAACCAAGCTATGAAGACCATGAAAAAGCCTTTGATTCAATAGAACACACAGCATTCTTCAACCCAGTGCAAGGATAAGGTATAAATGAAAATTATACAAAAGTAATTGCAAATATATACGGAAATGGCACAAAAATAATCAGACCATATAGATACGAACAAGATAATGATTGAAAAGGGAATGAGATAAGGGGATATAATATCAACAAAACTCTTTTCAGCGAGCCTTGAAAGCACCTTCCAGACAACAGACTGGGGAAACAGAGAATATTTGAACAATTTATGGTACTGTGATGTCAATGTATTAATATCAGAAACTGCGGAGATCTACAAAACATGTTAAGTGATCTCAAACCAAAAGATACGATTTAATACAAAGGTGATTTTCAAAGATGAAGTTCAGAAAAAGACCATATGAATAGATGGTGAAACCCTGGATGGAATTGAGAAATATATTTACCTAGGTTAGGTGATAAAACTAAGGATCACAGAACTGAAATTTTGCATAACAATTGACTGGAAAGCATTCGGTATAAATAGAGACATACTAAAAAGCAAATTACCAATATGCTTAAAATACAAAGTGTACTATCAATGCATAATACCAGCTATGATGCATGGATGTGAATCCTGGAAACTACAATAATGGGTGATCAAACACCTTCTCAATGACTTTCAAGATCAGTTTTTTAATCATTGTTTCACATCAAGCATTCTACTTATATGTTTATACATACATAATTCACACACATACAAATGCAAGTTATAGTAAGATTGTGAAACTCTCACTCGGTGTCTCACAACCATGGTCTCATGTCAAACTAAGCTAAACTCAATAGATATATACTAAGGCAGAATATACTTGATATTTACTATGTTTAGCTTAGATTGATGCCATTCCACAGTGGCGTAGCATCCAGTGAGAATCAAACTCAGTTGTAATGGTTGGCATCACAGGCTTGTTTACCATTACTTCACTGATTGCAAAAGTAGGGATTTCGTGAAATTATTGAAATGTTCAATGATTTTGCAGAATCCAAAGGGATTTCATGAGATCACTACTTACACAACCCTCCTGTAACTTACAGATATTTGGAAAAAGTAGTAAATGTAAATAAATTGAAACACGTACAGAAAATACGATGAACAAGAGGGAAAAATCTTCCTGACAGAGTACTGCAAGGTCAGAATGATTTCTCTTGTGAGATAACCTATTCCACTCTGATGTTCAGGTACTGGTTCCTTTGTGGTTCTTCGTAAAAGAACATGACAAATTCTCATTGAAGAAACTGACAGGATGGAGGCAAGTGAAGTAGATATTTATGTTCTTCCTTCTTCTTACTGGTGCCAAGCATCCTACTGCTGGACTCATGATTGATATATAAGCAGCTACTATGAAATGTCCTAGAAAACCAGAAAGAAGATTTCTCATTGTCTTGCAGCCTCTCAAACGTACAAAACAGGTAAAAACACTTTTGGTATTTTGGTAGAAGTTAATTAAAAATAAGTAAAACAGGTCCGCTTAGTCCTATACATTTACTGATATTGTTTTCCATCCTACTACTAGTACTGCTCTAACAGTGAACACACGGACACATTAGAGCTTTGCTTCACCCCCTTTACTCTCTTCTGTTTGCTTTAGCATGATAGAACATAACAAACAGACAAAACATTCACATGAGCTTTTATATAATAAGATCTTATACAGTCTTATCTTTCAAATATTGAATATTTAACTACAGGCCTTTTAGTATCTATTCTAATGTATAACTACTGAGCTCTTGAAGCATCAACATAGATTTATGACACAGTAAGAATAATAAATACTAATGATGTATTGGTTGGCAAAATAACAGCCATTCACTGAGCACTAATAGGAAGACATATCAGTATCTACGAAACTGTGTAAGAAGAAAAGCACAAAAAGAAATAAATTCTAGAGTCTGGTGTCTTTGTCTTGGGACAACAAAGAATCATATTAATTAGTGCAAACGACATTGAATCAAGAAAATGACTACACTTCATTAAATATGAAGGGATGCTCAACTTTGACATTAAATGAAAGACATAAAAATGTTTTCACTTGATTTGTCTGTTTTGACAATGGGGGACAATTTATATCATCAGAAATTAGAATTGACAGTTGCCTCAAGAATGAAATAATAAATGAATATATGTGGTATATACTCATATATACACACACATATATAAATACATATATATATATATATATATATATCTACACACACACACACTCACATATAGCCATATATATATATATACATATATATATATATGTACACTTACATCATAAACGCATGCATGAGTACATCTATCTTATTCTCTCATCTTTTTCTGCCCAAGTTAATTCAACATACCAACTTACTCTCAAGAATGTTATTGTTTGGCTGCAATATGGCTGAAAAACGGTGACATTTTTGAAATCCCAGATTGATCTATGAACTTTGACCAGTTTCTTGAGAAGTTGAAAAATCTTGTACAAAACGTTATTGATTACATTGACTCATATGTACTGAAGGAACAGATCTGTTGTCATTGCTGTTTACAAAGGGGAGATTTCCTCACTCATAATTGAGATAACTTTCTTGAACATATTTTGTGGACAATGGCCTATGCACCAACAAGTTTTTTTAAAGATTTAATGATG
Organism: Thysanoteuthis rhombus; assembly: GCA_963457665.1. NCBI lineage: Eukaryota > Metazoa > Mollusca > Cephalopoda > Oegopsida > Thysanoteuthidae > Thysanoteuthis > Thysanoteuthis major. The sequence goes on along the minus strand of OY735205.1, from coordinate 65,551,668 downwards.
AACTAAATTTTTTTGACCACAAAGAATCATATTAGAGCAGTAGACATTGAATCAAGAAAATGATTACTCTTCATTAAATATAAAAAGATGCTTAACTTTGGCATTGAATGAGAAGTATAAAAAATGTTTTCACTTGAAACGTCTGTTTGATTAGGGCTACTGCCAGCAACTAGCTTTTGTAGCTCAGTTGGTAGGAGCAGCAGGATGTTAAGGCATTGACCTTTAATTCCGATTTGTGCTGTCTACTCAGTGTCAGAAGGAAAAAATCTGGGTGAATTTGCAATTAAAAGCACCTGAAAAATAGAGATGAAAGTGAATAGTAGTCATGAAAATCAATCCCTCTAAACACCATTGCCTGTTGCTTTGTAATGCTAAAATGGTCACGTCTTATTTTTGTTCATATATAAGGGTTTAGACAAGCAACAAATTTCTTATTTCATACTCATCACCCCTAAATTCATTTGATTGACATGGTATTAAAAAAAAAGGCATTCTAAATGCAGGATTTTCTTTTTGTTTTCAAAAATTCTGTACCAGGAGTGTGGAATTAGTTTTCCTTTATTCATTAAGTAATATGATCTCTACATGTTCAGTATAACTTAGAGTAAAATACCCCTGGCCATAAAGAGGGGGATCGGTTCCCTATTGGTACATTGACCATTTGTCATGTTTAATTGTCCATCTATTGCTTTAAGTTACAAGTCTGAATCAGTTTGCTGTCATCAACTGATGAATTGATCCCAACAATGATTAATGAATTATATATATATAATACAAATCAGGAATGCAATATAATATATTATAATATAATACAATATCAGATTATGATTGGTCTATTTTATAAAGTGCTTGATACTCTAGCATTGAAAATCAAGTCGATTTAGACCCTTCCCATGTCCTGAATAGGAATCTCAAATAAACCAAATCATTTGCCTGAGGAAACCCAAACAGGCCAGAAATATAAATGTATTTGTGTAGCGAATCCTTACTCTGTGTATATATATATATATTTTCATACATTCATTCATTCATTCTTTCTAAGCTAAATAGCAATGCTCATCCAACTCTGGAATAGAGCACCCTGGTGGATGGGGAATTGTGCATAAGTAAATATCTTGCATATATTTGGTCCTACTGACTGTCCAGTTCTGCGTAGGGCAGGGGTAAAATGCCAGCCTCTTGGTCTGAAGCAAAGGTTTTGATCCTGCCTCGTGGTATTGGATGGGATATTGGATAGTCTATAACCACACTGAAGAGTTGAAATACAATGAAACAGCTGTCTGTGGATGACTGTATTATTAATTATATATATATATATATATATATATATATATATATATATATGATAGCCAGTGTCTATGGCTTTGTGACACTCAAAACATGTCATGCTCTGCTTTTGATACAATCTGTTGAGAGAAAATTTAAAATCCGTAATTAAAAATCTTTGAAAAATAAAGTAGATTATATCTATTTAGGATTTGATGGAAATCAGTCAATTCAATCAGTATATAACTGTACTTTGAAAAAAAAATTTCTCTCCTTTCACTAGAAATATTGTGAAAAATGAATTGCTATGTTTCGGTTTCCTGTAAAATTGGTTCAGTTGAGAAGCTTGTGATGAGTCACTTTCCTCTACTTATAAGTGATGAAAGCCTGCTTCAATTTACAAGCTTCATGTGAACAGCTGAATGTAGATGATCTGAGAAGAAAAAAGAAAAATTTGATAATCTCTCAAATAGGTATATTCCCAGTATTAAACTACTGTCATATGATGGTAATATTCAAGTTAATAATAATGATCAGCTGGAAAAATAAATCTATTGATGACGATACCTCATCTCAAAACTCCAAAACTGACCACCGTTGTAATATCTTCTGAAATATTCACTATGTTTAATCTATTTGGCAAGAGCAAGTCCTCAGTAAGGATCTAACTTGTAAACAATGGTTTGACTTACCTGCTCACTGCTGCTTTATGACAGGTACCCTTTGGGGATATTATCTGTTGCTGAACGGTTTTATCTACATTCAAAATTTTTGAACCAAAGCTATTGGTATAGGTTGCTTCAGTTTTCAAGTGAGTCTAGCTGGCTTGCTATGTAGGTATGTGTCATATGTATAGGCTTTTATAATGGAGCTAGAGGGTTGAAAATTCTAACATTTACTCTTTATTACTAATATTTCAGAAATTTCGAACTCTTCTCTAATAAATCATTGGTGGGGTTGGAAGGGTTTAATTTACAATTGCGTGAGTTTGTGTGAGCAGAGTTCATGTTCGTTTATTTTTCTAAACTGACTTTTTAGAAATAAACAAAAGGTGAGAGAAGTAATTTATTCATTGATCACTCTTTTTCTAACTTTCCAATTAATCACCCCTAACGAGGCATGCTGCCAAAAGATGTTGGTCATGTAATGGTTTCTATTGGTTGACGAACCAGACTGGTTTTCTATGTTTCTTGTATTGTAGTTATCATAGTTCAGTTATCAGGTTGTTGTCTTTGAAATGTGGGACTTAACATTTTCAGTCTAATAATCTAACAGCTGAGCCATCTTAATATATCTGATAGTTCTAGCATGGCAGTTACAGACATCCAGAATGGAAAAAAAAGAAGTATAATGGCCAGCTTCAAGATGTCTACAATATTTCCCCTTACTCTCTCCAAGAAGGGCCGCAAGCATTGGTTACATTTAGCTATTTATGTAAATGCAAACGACCATCTTGAGGCTTCATTATGAATGACTCTGGTCTGGACATTTCTGAAAACATGATCGGTTTATAGAAGCTCCATCTATCATGGATGTGCATCTGGGAATTTCAGCCTTTATTATTCCTCCTGCACACAAAATACATTTATATAAGCATATTGGTTTGACAGGAACGTTAAGTCAAAAGTGGTGGAACAAGCAAGTGGAAGAATTATGCTGGAACCATGTCTGTAAATAAATGGCCACAGGCAGACACTGTTGAATGGCTTTTAAAGTGGTCCATAATGACATCCCAGAGAAAAAAAATATTATGCTAATGTTTATACGAAAGAAAGGACTGACGTTTGATTGGTCAGACCAGGAGCCTGCAACTTACCTCCTTATTGGAGAGTGGATATCTAGATTTTGTGGGACTCATAACTCTATTTTACAAGTACACAGTGGTGTAGCGCTGTACAAATGTGTGAGAATAACTCTACCTTATTTTTTGGAGTGGAGAAGGAACAGTGTTCCCTTACATCTATATACTACTAAAATTCTCGGTTTGAACAATTTACTTATATGAAAAATTTTAAAAGACTTTTTAAAAATTACCCAACATATGACTAAATACCCATTATGCAAGCCTTAAAAATGCATCTGAAAAATTGGTTAGGTTTAAAAAAATTTCTTCTAGGGGACTTAAGCCTGACTCCACTCAAAGAGTTGGCAGTACTGTGTTGCCTAACTTTTTTTTTTTTCCACGAATGCACCACAGTAAGTAAAACATCAGGAAAAAAGCACCTTCCAAAATTTGAAATAATTTTCCTTTACAACATGAACTCATGGTAAAAGGGGCAGGAAAGGTAACCCATATTTCTCAATCCTACAGTGTTAACTACTGAGTTCAGGCCCCACCCAGTGTTTTTCTCCAAATAAGTGGATAAGCAATACAATTCCTGTTGAAGTTGGATGCTGAGATTTCATCACCAACTCTGCCTTGGCATACTGACTAAACTTAGAATTTCAAAAACAGAAAAAAGGAAATATATCAAGGAACTATGAGATAAGGGAAGTGACTGCATTTGCATGGATTTGAGACTCCAACACTGAGATGAATGACTAACAAAACCAAATGATATTGTGAGGTATTTCTGGGTTGGTGGTAATGATGTATCATGAAAAGTCAGAGACGCCTATATCTACTGATATTATTTTGCATTGTACGACTAAGACATTAGTAGTAGCAGTGATGTAATGGTGATAACAGACACATTAGAGCTTTGCCTTTATCCTTTGCTCTCTTTCTGTATGCTTTAGCATGATAGAACATAACAAACAGACAAAACATTCACATGAGCTTTTATATAATAAGATCTTATACAGTCTTATCTTTCAAATATTGAATATTTAACTACAGGCCTTTTAGTATCTATTCTAATGTATAACTACTGAGCTCTTGAAGCATCAACATAGATTTATGACACAGTAAGAATAATAAATACTAATGATGTATTGGTTGGCAAAATAACAGCCATTCACTGAGCACTAATAGGAAGACATATCAGTATCTACGAAACTGTGTAAGAAGAAAAGCACAAAAAGAAATAAATTCTAGAGTCTGGTGTCTTTGTCTTGGGACAACAAAGAATCATATTAATTAGTGCAAACGACATTGAATCAAGAAAATGACTACACTTCATTAAATATGAAGGGATGCTCAACTTTGACATTAAATGAAAGACATAAAAATGTTTTCACTTGATTTGTCTGTTTTGACAATGGAGGACAATTTATATCATCAGAAATTGGAATTGACTGTTGACTCAAGAATGAAATAATTGCATTTATGTGGTACATTATATATATATGTGTGTACACTCACACTTTAAACACATGCACAAGTTCATTTATCTTATTCTCTCATCTTTTTCTGCCCAAGTTAATTCAGCATACCAATTTACTTCCAAGAATGTAATTGTTTGGCCACAATTCAGCTGAAAAATGGCAACATTCTATATCCCAAATTGACCTATAAACTTTGACCAGTCTCATGAGATGCTAAAAAATCGTGTACGAAATGTTATTGATTACATTGACACATATGTACTAAAGAAAAGGGATCAGTTGTCATTGCTGTTGACAATGGGGAGATTTTCTCACTTATAATTAAAAATACTTTAACACATTTTATTGACATTGGCCTATTCACCGACAAGTTTTTTCTTAACTTTAATTACATTTAAAGTTAACTAATGTTTCCTAAATAAACTGCCAAGTTTTTCATTTGATGAGAAAGGAAATGTCTAAATCATTTACTATTCAAAATTAGGTTTTGTAATGATACTAAGTGCAGATGTGTCTCTGGGTAAAGGCCAATTCTTGTCAAATTAAAGAAGCTAGCTAATATTGTGCCTGGTGATGGGTGTTTTAGCTATCATTATTATTAGTGAATATTTAATTATTATTTATTTTTGCAACTGTTTACCTTCATCTTGACTGTTGTTATTTTTTATCGCAACTCACTATCTTCTATACTGAAAAGTGGCTTGCTTAACGTGCAAATGTTCTTACCACCAAATTACTGGAACATAGTAGCAAGCGTCAGTCCAAATCAAACCCTTAAGCTCCCTCCTTATCCACAATCTCCCGTTTCATATTTGTTATTAATTAATGGTTCAATTAAATCCATTATCATATTTTTATCAATTTTTGTTGATGAAGTTTTATAAATCACTAAAAAGTAACAACAATGGAAGTAAATAGCAGAAATGATAAGGATTCACTTCATCTACCAAAATAAACAGGAATAAAATTAGTGAATTGATATTTTTGAAGAATATCAAAAACATTGAGAGGAAAAAAAAGCAAAAAAAAGATTACTGCAGTATTAGAAGTGTTGATCCTGACTATTTGGGAGCTGATCGAGTAAATGATAACAAGTCTGGTTAGTCAATCAATGGAGACTGTCATATGACCAACATCTTTTTGCAGCACATAGTGTTGGGGTTTATTAATTAGAAAATTTGAAAAAGCGGTGATCAATAAATGTTGATTCTCTCAACTCTTGTTAGACAGGGATTGCTAAAAATGTTTGAATTTTCAAAAAACAAGTGGGCACGAACTAAGGGATGAATTTAGTGTGACCTTACATTGCAAACTGAACCCTCCATGAAGAACGTTTTTTTTCTTCTAGATATGGCAAGGAGTAAATATTAGAATTTTCAGCCCTCTAGCTCCGTTTGTATGGCCTGTACACACAACCCATACATAGCCTGCCAGACCAACTTTGAAAGTAAAGAAACCTATATTGATAATTTTGAGACCGTATCTAACCGTTCTATAATCCTTGTCTACCAGAAAATTTGAAGACATAAAGGATGAAAGCAAGTCTGAAAACATATATATATGTATTAATCATTGTTTTCCACTTATACCCACGTCAAGGGTGTCATGTGCTTTGGTACACTTGGACAATTGTTAGTAAGATCAACCTCCTGCTTGCCAGGCCTGTCATAGCTTGGGTTAGCTTATGGCAACTGGCATTACCCAATAGTCATCCAGGCTTGATATTGCTTAACTTTGATGATCTCATAAAAACTTGTGTATCCAATATGATTTGGCCATAACCTTTTTACTTTGGGAATAGATTGCTCAATCCTAATTGTAGTGCTGAATGCTATGCAGAGAGGCATAGATTACCATTTTTAAAAGTCTTAGTTATAAGTCAGATATGGATCAAATCAATTTTCTTATTATTTTGGTGTTTATTCACATTTTCAGAATGTAATCAATTATGGCTTTTGTTTTGTACATCAAATTAATGATTAACTACAAAAATAGTTTGGGTCACCATCTTTAACCTGTCTTTCTCTTAGACTACAATCGGATTTGAACCATCAGGTGATATCCAATAGGAATATGTTGGACAGAATCACTAAAATGTTAACTATGTAACCCATGAATAAAAATTAGGTAATTATCATATTTAATTTGCTTTTTCTTTTCTTAGGTTTTACTGAGTAAAAAACCAGAGATTGTATAATGCAAAACCAATGTTTTGAGCCAGGTGGAAACAACTGGTTTATTTCAGTGCTTTCCAAATTTTTTACATTGGCAACACACTTTTGAAAAATAAAATTGTTTTGAAAACATTACTCAAATTTTGTAAGCTGAGCTAAACATATTATGATAATGTTGCTCCCTGTAAAACAGATGGAATGATATTTGTAAAAATTAGGCAGATTTTAATCAATTTTACGACACTCCTAGAGATTATCGAGACACACTAAAGTGTTGTGACACAGTTAGGAAAGATCTGTTGTAGATATTGCCTTGTGTTACTCTGAGAAACTAGTGATTTTGTCAGTTTTGTGAAATTTCATTTATTTTGTAAAATTCTTATTTTATTTCACAATCAATGTATGAATGGTTAACAAGCTTTGATGCTGACTATTATTACTGTAAAGAGTTTGATCCTAACTCTCTGCCCAACCACTGTGGCCTTGTGTCAAACTAAGTTAAACTTAGTAAATGTAAGTACACTCTACTTCAGTATTTACAGTTTATATACAGCTTACTATAACAGTCTTTTTATGGAGCATAGAGCTGCTACACTTTCAGTAGCAAGTTTGTTTTACAAAGTGGAATTGACAGCCCCATGCTCAACCCTCACCCTTTACCTGGGCTTGAGACCAGCTATGGCAACTGCCAAGCTGTAGGTTTTTCTGTCTGAGCAAAGTTCTTTTTGATGGACTGCCTTACAGAGCAGAAGGGAAAAGTGTGTCAATGGCCAAAATTATTGGTTTGTCTTGACCGCTGTCCAGGATTTTTCAGTCATCCTTTCAGCAGTATTTACTTTTGAGCTCAGTATCCGCTAACGGGCACAAAGCTTTTAAAGTTTTCAGAGCCCCAAGACAATACGTAAAAACAAAAAGAGAGAGAAAGAAAAAAGGAGAAACAGGTCTGGTTAATCACTCTATAGAGACCATCATGAGACCAACAACTTATGGCAGCATGCCGGCAGGTAATCAAATAATAAATCGGAAATTAAGCAATCAATGAATGACTTACTTTTAGCGGCTTTTGTTGGGCAGTGATCATTAAAAAGTCTGAATTTCTAAAAAACAAGCATGAATGTTGCTGGACAAAAACTAAGGGGTCAATCTAGCATAAAATTACATTGTTAATTGAACCTCTCATTAAATATCTATGAAAAAATTGTTGATAATGACCATCATACGGAATAAGTGTTTGAGCTCCATTAGTATGGCCTGTATGCATGATCCGTACATATATAGCCAGCCAGACCAACTTGAAAACCGAAAGAAATCTACATTGACAGTTCTGTTGAGAGTTTTGGTTGTCAGTTTCAAACAAACGGAGAGAGAAAGAAAAGAAAGAAAAAAATGTTAAGATTGAAGTGAATTGAAAACCCAGGAAAGAAATGCTATCTGAAGTTTGTCAATGTCACTTTTCAAAGTTGATTTAATGAAAGAGCCGTGATTAGGCACAACAACAAATAGCACACACTGAGCGTCTTGAAACAGAGCAATTGATTTAGCAAAAGAAACTGTGTACTTTGGTCTGAGAAAAGACAGAATAATAATAATGCATTGATTCACTGCAATCATTTTCAGGCAAATAGGAAGGACTCTGCCAAGTCATCTTGAGTGGTTAACAATACAAAAAGTTTTCCTTCCAGACAAACAAGGAAATGGCATTTAGTACAACTTTTGCAGACAGAATCTCCTGCAAAGTGAAAGTGAAAGTATACACGTATCAGACATCTGCAATGTAAGCTTTGCATTACAAAATATCATACACACACACACACACACAGAGGAGGAAGAGAGAGAGAAAGAGTAATATCTTGAGTAATGCAGTTTTGATTTGTGTGGGTTTTAAGTATTATGGTTAATATCTATACCTTGCTTAAATGAATCTTCAGAGATTGGGTGTGTGAAAAAAAGATAAATCTGAAAATAGATCTTTTATCTAAAAAATACCAGCACAGAATGGAGTATTGTTGGTCCAAAATGAACATTGAAACCCCCACCTAAGTGTGTTTAGATGAGTCCTATTGGGGTACTCATGCAAAATGTCTTAGTTGTAGTCCCAAAAATGTGGACAGGAGCACCTAAAGAGTGAAGAATCTGTGGCACACTTAGCTGGTTGGTTGGGTGGGCTATTCATCATGATTCCATCCCTTGAGTTGTGTAGTTTTGATTAGTGTGGATTTTAAGTTGTATAGTTAAGGGATTGCTCTACAAATTAATGAAGGAAAGCATGGACTGAAAAAAAAAAAAAAATCAAAATAAGATCATGAACAGTGTAATTTTGAATAGTATGGAAAATTCTGGACTGAATTACGCATATTATTCAAATTAGGGCTGTATATAAAGTTAGATATGTTTATACATGTGTACACATAAATATCTTCATGTGCACTCATAGACAAATACATTAAAATCAAGCAGGTATGTGTAAGTGCACATGGAAAGCTTATAGATTCATGAATTTTCTCTCTTTTTCTTTATATATATATATATATATATATATATATATATATATTCCTGCAGCAGTCACATTTTCTTTATTTGTTTATTCGATTTACATCATCTAGACCAAATGATATATTAACCATGTAATGACAGGAGATCATTTAAAATAAGAGTTTCAATATAACGCAATCTATAATCATTCTGTCGGATTGCACATCCATTTCTTAATATACACAAACACACACATATATATACATATATATATACATATATATATATATATATATATATACTGAGTTGATAAAGTGCAGTTTGTGTGTATTCATCATGTCACAACAAACTTATCAGTCAACATCTCTTGTACAACTATGTTAGGGAAAAATTGGAGTTGGCTTTCTAATTCATAAAAAAACTGAAGGATAATTAGATTCAAAGCCATCTCAGACCATGTAGCCAGTGTCACTGTACAGCTCTCGGAGATGAACATCATTCAAGTTTACACTCCCACTTCACAATCAACTGACGAGGAGATAAACAACTTCTACGACAACTCGAATTCCATACTCCAAGAAATAAAAAAATATTTCAACATCATTATGGCAGACTCCAGCGCTCAAGTAGGACAAGGTACTGAAAAACGCGTCTGCAAGTATGGATACAAAATATGGAATAAGTGGAATGGAGATCTTCCAACAGCTAATGGGTTCAAAATCAAAACACCTTCTTTAAAAAGAAAATCAATTGAAAGTGGATTTGGAGGAGCTCCAATCACAAAACAAAAAACAAAATAGACTTCATCATAGTTGACAAGAGTGACTCCATTATAGATATGCAGTTTCTAAATCAAGCCAATATAGAAAATGACCACAGAATGATAAGATGCAAAATTCAAACAAATACCAAAATAGAAATGTTCCACACCAAACAGCAACCACTTGGTGTTCAAAAAGAACTCACCTGATCATTCAAGCTGGAACCAAAAAACACATATGAACTCCTCACTTAAGCAGAAGAGAAGCTCAAGATCAGCAACAATATAGCAACTTCCCTAATTGGAGTTGCCAGTATGCTTAAGCCAAAGAGTTCACAAACCATTGGCAAACTATCAGAAAAAAGACTCTCATGGAAAAATGAAGAAAGCTCAAGTCACCAATAACAATAATAGAAAAAAATTAAAGCAACAGAGCTGAGCAAAACCATCCAAAAGAAATGAAGAGAAGACAGGACAAAATATATGGCAACAGTTTTTTAAAGCATTCTTGAAAAAAATAAGGGTATCAAAAAAAATTGGAAAATCTTTCAGTACAGGAAGAAAGCAAATAACTAATGTGCTTGATGTAAATGGAGACCTGACAACTGATGGAGACCGAATCGTTGAACGCACTCAAGAATCTTACAAAAACCTATTCTACCAAACAAAGGATGCAGAAAAAGAAACATGAAAAACAAGCTGGGAGTGATCAATTTGAGAATTTCCTAGAAGTTACTCCACAGGAAGTGAGGCAAGCTATCAATCAAAGAAAGAAAGGAAAGGACCCTAGACCCAATAACATCACCATCGATCTATTCAAAAAAGTGGGAGAAGTCATCAATAGGAGACTAAACATTCTATTCAACTTATGCCACAAACAAAGAAAAGTCCCTGAAGAGTGGGACATCGCAAGCATAATGCTGTTATCCAAGAAAGAGAACTCAAAGATCTCAACAACAACAGGCCAATAGGACTACTCAACTGCATCTTCAAACTCTTCTATACTGTACTGTATTCTGATCTTTCCATGTGATGTTGATTAAACTTTAGTTATATATTGATAAATGAAATTGATATATGAATTACTCATGAATATTATCAACAATTTTTATATTCTATACATAAATACAGTCAGTGCAAAGAGTATCTGATTAATTTCAAAGAGTTTATTTTACCGTACTTACACACCATTAAAATTGACAAAATTTGGACTGATGATTTTTGATTTTTGTACATAATTTATCAATGGTCAATCTTGTTTCAAGAATTTTTTGACCCGAGTATTTTTAATCTTGAGTCAAAGTTTTGTCAATTTTGAAGCTGTATGAGAATGTCTGGAAGCACCTTTTGAAATGTATTGGATACTTCTATTCACTCACAAAGTAAATTCATTCTAACTCCAATCATCTTCATTCGGAGTTTTGTCACATTGTTTTGATGCCTAACTCTGGTAAAACTAGAATAATCCCCATCCCTGGTGTAGTAAAATGCAAGATAAAAATGTCAGACTCTCTGGTGAGAAAGGAAGATCTTTAACCTGCATGAAATACCATTGTTCAAAGATTGTTTGAGGATAGTTCTATTCTAAAAGACAAAAAATATAAAAAAAAAACATATATTTGGTAGAGTAACCAAACAAGATAGAAAAACAGAACAAAAAAACAGCAACAAAAAATGCACCTGACACTTCATTAATCGTTGAGTGACATATTTATATAAATTATTTGTGAATTAAATCATGTATTTTTTCTAAATTAAATAGAATTCAAACTTAACATTAAATCTATACATATTGAACAAAAATAGCCACCAAAGGTGGAAAAAGGTTCCAGTGCTCCGGGTCAAAATGTTTTGTCTACAGACTTGAAAATTGGCATCAGTACTCCACTAGAATCCATCTGAGGGATTTTTTTGATTTGGCGTAAAAAAAGCTTTTTATATTTTTGGGGGGTCTTATTTTGATAGGTTTATAAATAACATCTTGATTTTCCAGATGTTTCTAGATGCATTCCAATAAGATAACCATCCAGATTCTCCAAGATGTGGTGAATCAAAAAGTTGGCTCGGCAGAACCCCCACTATGATATTGCAGCAGTTAAAGCACCTGTTGTTAACATTGTAGCACCAGAGCTGAAGAAGGTCTGGTATTATTCAAGCCTAATCATGTAAGAGTTGTTTTGTAGGTACACACAGGACCTTTTAGGTAGGTGCTTGTAATGGTTTGAATCATCATTGTATAGCTTGGAAAAAATAGAAAAAATAATTTTGTAAAGTCTTTTGCAGACTTTTGTCCTCATCTTCTTTCATTTTCTGAACACAACGTTTCCGGCATTTTACCCTGTGGCTGCCTTCAGGTGATGAATGGGTATATATTTTTATCATATATTTTTATTATTGAGATGGAAATATGCCGGTTGCATGCAAAATTCTCATTCCATTGTCTAATATAAGGCATGGTTGATTTTTTGTTCCCACTGTTATTAGCTGTGATTGGTGTCAGAAATATGTGGTTGTCTAGAGTTGTGTCTTTAGGGGAGCTTTTGGTGGGGGCCAAAATGATATGTCCATTCATCACCTGAAGACTCCTGTAGGGTACAATGACCGAAACGTAGCGTTAAAAAAACTGAACCAAGATGAAGACAAATGTCCCCAAAAAGCCTTACATAATGATGTTCCCTCATATAAAAAATTCAGATGGAAAATAAATGATAAATTTGATATTCATGTTTTATCTAAACAGCTAACATATATACCTGCAAAAATGAAAGTGCTATTTATAAATGGATTGACACTAAGGAGCATAAAGCTATTTATTAAGTGATTCATTTTTAATTATCAATCATCCGATTTTCAGTTTTTTGAATCTCAACTCTGTCCGAGCTGTTTCAACGAGTGATCATCAGACAGAAAGTCTTAAGAGTTCTTCTGATGTATTATTCATTGTTACATCACAACAGATGCTCTTATATTTTTACAACCCTTTAATTGTTTGATTAGCTATATTACTCTATTTCACATGGACCAATCCATTATAAGTTTTAGGTTATGACAGGAATAGGACAGGACACAACCATACAATAAAAAAGTTGCAGTAATCATCTCCAGTTGGAATAGAAGTGAGGTTTGACCCTGTAGCAACCAGGCTTATTTGACAATGTTGTTGAATAATGAATGTTATAATTCCAGATTTCCTCAGCTTTTAACTAAATTAATTGATTAATGGAATATTTGGGAAAAAATATTCTTTTGCTTTTGTATCAGAATTAGGATATTTTGTATTTAAGTTTAACATCTCATGTATCATCTCTTCAAATTGTAAAACTGAATGGCATTTGTTCAATTGAATTACTAATTAGCAAACCTGATTTCTGTCCGAGTTGAAATTAAGTTAATAGCGAGAAATTATGTTGATTGCTAAAATGAATGCTCATCCTGGCGTAGATCCAGGGTAGGGTCCGAACCCCTTCCCTGTTAGGGCAGAGCAATTTTATCAATAAAAAAAATCAATCTTGAAAACAAAAATTATTCTATCCATTTGTCAAATTAAAAGCATGTTGTAAGAAAAGGACCCCACCACCGCTCAAATTCCTGAATCTGCTTGACGTGTAAAAAAAAAAAGCATTCTAGACCTCTCACTACATAGAATTTTACCTTGTTTACCCCATATGAAGATAACCTGCAAACTGATCCTTGGATTAGAGCACAAGTCCTATCAGGAAGGGTTAAAGGTTTTGAGACTACTGACATTACACTGTCGTTGATTCAGAGGCAATATGATGGTTTTTTTATAATGAAAATGCAATGTAGAACTTCCTTTATTTTTGATTTAATCATTTGATTTGAGATCAAAGATTTAGAGGCCATAAGCTCAATGTACACAAAGAAAGATGTAAAAAAAAAAATCAAAAGATTCTCTTTCAAGTGCTGAGTCACTGATCAGTGGAACAATCTTCTAGAGGTAATAATAAAAGCACTGAGCATGAATACATTAAAAAAAAAATGCCTGGACCAACTGTGGGTGCACAAAGGAATTATTTATGACCCTGATGTAGACCTCTGCTCACCAAACAAGATACAAAATGATCGACATACGTTAGACCATCTCTAACACCATATCCCAGAAAATCCATCTTCTTCTTCTCATTATCATTAATATGCATCATCTGCATGAGATTGTGTAATGATTATATATAAAGAAATTGGAGTCAGCAAATCGAGATTGAATTTCAACTGAGGCTGATTGTGTAGATGTAGCTCAATACCCTTGGAAAAGTCAGATTAATTGACTCGGGGAAACACTGGAGAATAAGAAGGTTGAAGAAATCAGCACACATTATGCTCAAATGATAAGATCAGCAGGCCAAGCATTGACATCGATAATGTCCGTCAGTTTTGGCACCAGAGATGCCTAAACAAGGAAAAATTACTGCTTACATTGAATAGATTTTATTATTATGGAAAGATCAATAATTCCAATAGGTCAAAACCCATGGGCTGAGGGCTGCACATTCCCCTCTGGTGCCAGTGGCTATAAGTCTTTGAGCTTGGATTAATAAATAGGATTTAGAATGCTGATTTTCAAAGTAGGCAGGCACTCCCCGACTTGATGGCTGGAACAATACAATACTTTCCCTCCCTGACTACATTTCACCCTATTTGGTTTTGTACCTGACTAACCTAATGTTTTTGAATATCTGTTTTTTAATGTTTAACTGTTTCTCACACTTGTTCCACACCTTTTTAGTTTTAAAATTTTTTTAAGAATTGGACTTCAGTTTAAAACAATAAAATTGTTCTTAAAAAGTATAGTATGAGTTTATAAGTGTAAAGAGATACAGTAGTGATTCACAAATATAAACTGAAACACAATACAATCACAAAGACGGATAATTGGGAACTAAACCCAGTTCACACCTTGTCCCCAATTAGAAGATCCTGATGTGCTAAAATTAGAGCTAAATGGTTTTGTACATGGTTGTATGTTTTCATACACAACAGTAGGGCAATCACAGTCATTGCTTTATTGATTTCTTTTTTGAGGTACCATGATCTGTACTCTATGCAGCTCTGGCTGGGGGTGAGGCAATTGTAGTGTCAAATGTTTTGGCCTTCCAATGTTTTAAAGCAGCCTTCACGATGTTCCAGTATGTTTTGAACAATATTATACACTTTGGGAAGCACTGAATTTTACTTTTTTCAAGTTTTTTTTCTAGTTTTACTTTTTTTAGATTAAAGTTCATCTTTTTTGAATTGAAGCTAAAAAGTGTAATATCAGATTATGGCATAATTTTTGCTGTGATGTGGTTAACGTAAATGAAGTCACATTGATTTTTATTTGAAAAATATTTGATGTAAAATGCTTGGATAGTTTTATGAGTTTCAGTTGAATAGACAGACAGGTCTGGTTAATCACTCTGAGAAACCATCACATAGCCAATTTCTTTTGGCTGGATGCTTTAAGGGGTGATCAATTAAAAAACTGGAAAAAGAGATATTCAAGGAATAATTTACTTCTCTTGCATATTGTTGGGCGGTGATCACTGAAAACTCAAAATTGAAAAACAAAAACAGCACGAAAGCCGGTAGACACAAACTATAAACCTATTATGAGGGTGAATTTCCATCCCCCCCTTATTCTAGACATAATGTAGGGAAAATGTTAGATTTTTCATCCTTTTGGCTCTATTGGCACAGTCTCTGTACATGACACATAGGTAGATAGCCAGCCAGGCAGAATCCCTTCAAAACTGAAGAAGTCTATGTTGACAGTTTTAGTTGACAGTTTCTGATAAATTATCTGGAATATACAGAATATGACAACTCTAGAATTGATTGCTACCTTCATTTACATCTTCTCTTGCCACAATCACGATGCATTTGTTTATTGGAAGGAAAACCTAAAATTTGTATTTTTGTCACTGGTGGAAAAAAAGCCAGGGACAATTATTTGCTATGAGTGTCTGTAATTATTGTTATCGTTGTCATTGTAACTTTTTCTCAATTGGACAATTTTGTCATTCCTCTATATATTTCAAAGAAATTTTGTATTTGAGCATGTGAAGAGTTTTTACCCGAAGGATGCTGAGTAATGGCTGGTCCAATTTGTTCATTTACATTTTACAAGCAAAAGCGTCTTTGTTAACAATTGAGAAAATTTCTAAAAGCTTAATCTATTTTGCTGACGTTTGGCTGCAGCGTTGACAAAACACCAGGAATTGGAAAATAGTGAGTTATGGTTGATCTGATTGTTTGTTTACATTTCAAATGCAAAAAAAACATTTGCTAACATGCAAGAGATATTGAACTATGGAACTTCTGAACTGATCACATAGAAATTATTTAACAAGTTTGGGGGTGCTGAATTGCTGAAGATATATAATGTTTCCAAGACTTGTACAGTTTGAATTGAAAAAGAAACCCTGGATATCTCAGAGTTGACAGTCTGAACAGACAACCTATTGCAACTTCCTCTCTCTCTATTGCAACCAATTTCTCCCAGGGACCACTATACTTTTAAGATTTCTTCCTTGGTAAACTAAGTTATTTTATCATTTTATGTTTCCTTGCGCTTTTCTGAAGATCTAGAAAAGTTGGCCTTCACTTTTGGCATTGCATTGCAATATTGCAACAGAAGCTGCTAACAAGAGCTTTCTTGGCAGCTGGCCTTACTTAATAAGTTAAGAAGAATATACAGTGCATTCATTGTCAAGCCAAGATGTTTGTACAAAGCATCCATGCTTGTAATGCACATTAAGTAGCTGTAAGTGAAGAATCCCCACTCAAACACTTGCAAAGCAAGGTACAGGTGTTTAGCAATGACAAGCATTGTATTAAAAGCAACTAACTTTCCAAGCAGAACTTAACAAGAAGCACCAAGAACTCTTACAGACTCTGCTCAAAGTATAGACACTATGTTATGCATCAGTATCTAACTAAAATCTAATTACAATTGACAAATCTCTGTCCGTCTGTATGTATGCACTGCAATTATTTGACAACTGGCCATTGTACAAAGTAGATATTTGCCAGATTTATTTGTCAGCACACATGGCATTACAATGTAGAGTTTGAAGCACTGATCAAAAAAACTTCAAACACTGCACTGCCTTATGTCATGATTATGATGATGATGATGATGATGACACAATACAGTGCAGTGTTTAAAAGTTTTTTAGATCAGTGGTTCTTAAGGAATTCTAATGAAAATAAATGATGAAAATTACAGATTTTTCTAACTAAAATTATAGATCTAAATTTAGATACAAAACATCTAAATTGACTGTACTGAAGAGAGTGACCAGAATGCTTTGAAGCCACAGTTCCGTATGACAGATGGAACATTATTTCACGTGACTATTATGGCAGACTGGTCCATTTACTTCAAAGTCAGGACCCTTCCATGTATGCACCTTTTCCATGGGTACTAACTCATTCTCAGTTATTTCAATGGATAAGTTGTAAAGATCATTAATTTATTAAAAACTGTCAACATAGGTTTCTTCAGTTTCTAATTGATGCTTGGCTGGCTGCCATTGTGTACATGTATGTATGCATCATGTGTATAGGCCAAACCTATGGAGCAAAAGGGTTGAATACTTAGATTTTTTCCCCTTCGTATTATGCCTATTAAAAGCGTTTTTTTTAATTCCCCATTTGAAGTTTTTGAGGAGATGGTCAATTTACAATGTAATTCTAAGCTAAATTTCTCCCTTACTTTATATCTATGTAGTATTTTTTTCTTCTTTAAATTGGACTTTAAGGTGATTCAACAAAAGGTATGAGAAGTGACTTACTCATTGACCACTACTTTTTTTCTATTATTAATTAATCATCCCCAAATAGCATGCTGCCAATCAGCTTGATTGGGAAATAAGCATACAAATCTAATCAAGTTTGAATTCGTGGAACGGATATCAAATTTTGATTTCATTTATTATTATCTGATGGATTTCTGGGGTGCAATTGTCGGATATGTGTTTTGCATATATTTCATTCATTTAAATTGTAAAATATGCCTTCAAAATGAAACCAAAAAGACTGAATTCATAGAATCAATTGGTTTTCTGGAAGAAGCATATAGTTGATGACTCCCTCCCAATAACACCATATACACAGCATCATCTCAAGACAAAATATCATTCTAATCTATTCCATTCAACAATTAAAAAAAAATTATGATATACTAAAAAAGAGCAAAGTCAAAATATGATATCGAAGAATAAATTCTTCCCTTGAAGGATAAATATGGTCAGAATAAATTCTATTGATGACATTACTGGTGTTTTTCACTGGAAAATATTTGAAATAGAGTAAAAAAACAAAAATATCTAGAAACATCAAGGTTCTGGAGAATATTGATGTAATGAACTTGTCAAAATAAAGCCTAACAGAGATCAAAAAAGCATTTTTTCCCTAAATAAATAAATTTTTTTTAGAAAGTGTCGATGAGGTATTAATACTAATTTTCAAGCCTATGAACTAAACATAAAAATAAATGAAGAAAAAAACACACAAACGCATGAAAAAGGATAGAACCTTTTATCATCTTTGATGGCTATGGTAGTTCAATTATCTTACAAAACAACACCCAGAGGGCACATACATCTGCCAACACCATCGTCAGTCACTGTGTGGTGGAGATATTCGTACATATTTGAGATAATTGAGCATAAATCCACCCCAAAATTGAATCATTTCCCACCTTTGCAAAGAAATTAATCTAATATACTGCGCTATCTTATGATCTCTCCGAGTGAGGTTTAACAGGATTCTCTCCAGGGCATGTTGCATGGTTCGAAGATAATTTTCTGGTTTTAGAAATGCACAGAAATTAGTAACCTTCAACTAAAAATGTCAACACAGGTTTCTTCAGTTTTTAGGCTGGTCTGTCTGCCTGCCTGCCTGGCTGGCTGGCTGGCTGGCTGGCTAAGTATATAGGCAGCACCAAAGGAGCAAAGGGGCTGAAAATTCAAACATATACTTCTTATTACATTTTTGATTTCCTTAAAATTCAACCCCCAAGATTTCAGTGGAGGTTCCATTTACAATGAGATTTTATGCTGAATTGGCCATTAGTTTGTGCCCATTTGTTTTTTGAAAATTCAAACTTTCTAGTGATCCAACAAAAGGCAAGAGAAGTAACTCATTCATTGATCACCCCTTATTTTCATTTTTTGGTTGATCATCCCCAACACTACATACTGCCAAAAGACAGTTGTCACACGATAGTTTCTATTGAGTGAGTAACTGAATCTGCTGAATCTTCAGATGCTTCTCTACCTTTGGAGAAAATTTTCTACGTGCTTATGTGACAGAATATCTATGAGTTTCCCTCCGTGTCTATTTAAGCTGATATGTCAGGAATTCAAACAAGTTGTATCTTTGCTTTTGTTCTTGAAGAAACAATTTAAGTGAGATTTTACGGGTCTAGACAAAGATTTCACTCATTATACAGTCTGAACTTAAGGATATGCCAATCAATTGTCTCGTTAGGACAGTCCTCAGGCCAAATTTATGCCAATCATTTTGTTGAAGTTAACGGAAAATCATTAGTCACAAAGAATTGGAATATAACAATCTGGAATACCAAAGTCTTGAATAACTAAACTAACAACAATTACCCATGATTTAATGTCTGTTTATGTATATAAATATATTTATATATTATATATATATATATATATATATATATATATATATATATATATGAAGTAAAGGATTTGCTACATGAATACGTATATATTTCTGCTCTGTTTGATCCCAGCCTGGAGAGGCCCAAACAGGGCAGAAACATAAGATTGTTTGTGTAACAAGTCCTTTACTTAATCATATTTTAAGCTCGACTTTAAATCAACTTAATGTTTAATGTTGAATGTATTGAACATTTTATGAAATAAACCCATCATACATCAGATGTTGTATTGTATTATATCATATTATATTCCTGATTTGTACTGTATATATATGTGTATATATATATATATATAAAAACAACTAGCTCTGTTGGTCACAGCGAAACGGGGACTGACAAATTATAGACATTGCTCTATCCTAAAATCTGAAAATACTTAATCAAAATGAACTTATATATATATATATATATATATATATATATATATATATATAGTGGATTCTGCTTAATGGAATCATCAGTTATTAGGATCAGCTGCACAATAGGACACATTTTGTAAGAACCAATTCAAATCTTTGCTAATTTGCTTTGTTTATTATGACCAATGAACCATTTACTTAGACAAAGCAGCTGTGCTACCGAAATAATTTTCTGGAAATAAAATCTGATAGAATTACTAAATATACATTGTTTAGTTCCTAGTTTTCTTTCAAATATTTTTAGCTCGTCACTTGAAAGTGAAATTTCGGAAAAAAAGAATTCATAGGTTTAAATGGGACCCCAGCTCTTGTGATATTTATGCAAGTTATTCCACTTCAAATCGTCAAATTTTGGGTTTTTTGTGTATTAAAAAAAACGGCATCTTTGTTATTAAGACCAGCTGGATATTGGGTCTGAAATCATTGGTTCTGATGGAGTCCTATTGACTGGAATCCAATTGTCACCCCCTTTTTTTTACGTCTTACACACATTGACACTTTAAAAACTGAACATTCTTTCTATTTCATCAACCTTTAATCCTCTCCTCAGTTCCCATCACCTAAACTGCTTACTTTATTTCTTTTTACCCAAATCAACCATCAACATCAATTAAGATGAAATCCACTAAATGCAAAACAAAATCTTTGTCGAAAAAACATGATTAAATTCCTCATCCTGCGGAGACACTCTATAAGGGACTTGGCATGTTTCCGAAGCGATGTCATTCCCACGATAAAAAGATTCTCCAACAGAACTTCACGTGAACAGTCTGTTTTCAAACTGTGAGTAAAACTGTTTCCATAATGACATCATTGACAAGAAAAAAAAATCCACAACTATCACATTGCAACCGGGCTTTGCTTGATGTAGACTTTCAAACATTTTTTCAAACCATTCTTTTCCACAAGCTCTGAAGAAGTCAAAATTTCTCACAAAACATTGGCTATCATAACCAATGAAGAATTTGAGATGTAGTAATCAGCCTCAAGTCTTTTCTTTTCCAAATTGTCAACTTTCTTCTCATCATATATATATATATATATATATATATATATATATATATATATATGTATGTGTGTGTGTGGTAGAACTAGCTGAGAGTTAATGAAGCAAAATCACTATCATATGGAATATTGCAAATAACATCATGCATTGCTTTCAAGTGGAGTAACTGGAAATCATAATGTAGTAACCAATGTTGCAATTGTCAGGGCAGTAATAAGAGGGTAAGTGAATTCTACTGCCTCACTAGAAAATCTCATCAGAGTTTTTCCTTCTGATTGCTTGTGGAACATAGCTTTGAGATTGAAAGTTTCTTTTTGATGTGCTAGTATCCCTAGAGTCGATTCTAGTTGCTGACTGATGTATAGAATGAGAGTAAATCTTCACACAAGAATACTGTATTAACTCAAGTACAATGTGATCTTCAATGTAATACAACTCACACTTTTTTTGAACAAAAATCATCGTCATTAGCTGAATTTTAGTGTCTCTTGTTGGATATAGACCTTCCCTAAGATATGCTAGACCTCTCTATCATGGGCATCCCTGAGCCAATACTTTCTGAACTTGTCTAGTTTGTCACAGTACCTTATTTTTTGCTGGCCACTGTTTCACATATGATCTTTTGGGATGCACTTAATTAGTTGTAATGACAAGTCATTGTTTTTCATTCTTGCAACATGACTACCCCACTTTCTATGATATATCCTTCAATATACTGTGCAGTTTTGTGTTCTTTCCGTATGATATTGAGCATGATTTTCTCTGAGTACAATCACCCCAATGGCTTGTTTTAGATTTAGCATTAAATGGTTTTGTTTGCCATGTTAGTTATTTCGCCACATCATTACTGCTGTGATCATCAAATGGTGCAAAAAGTCTAGTTATAATTTTAAAACAATTTTCCACAACTGCTATATCATTATTGGCCAGAATGTTCAATCAATTTATGCAATAGAACTAAAAAATACATTTTTATTTTTGATCAATGAATTCATAGTTTTGTCTAAAAATTTGTTTAGATAAGATGATTTGATATATTGATATAATCATACACTGTTGGGCAATAAAAATAAGCAAAGCATTTTTTATCAATTTTTTTGCCATTACTCTTTTATTCTGACAATAATAGATAAAATATTCGTCAATGTTTTACAACTGTGTAGTGTTTGTGTGGTGTGTATGTTTCTAGCATAGAATAGATCCTCCGAAAACTGAGCTTTTTGGTCAACATTTAATAGTCGTTTACAGTGTGCCATGACAATTCTGTTCTATTCATCTCTAATTAGAATTAGAGGGGGGATGAACAAACATTAAACCCTCTCCTATTTTTCTATCATATAGATCCATTTTCGATTCTGCCATTTCTTCATACTTTAAAACACTAAGTGCTTGTGCTCTCATGGTGTGATATCACTTATTGTTTATTTGAGAAAATGAACTTTTCAGTATTGTTCTTTTGAAAATTACAACTTTGACAAAGTGGAAAGGTGAAACATGTCAGCATTATAAACTTGATTCAAAACTATTTTCCTTATAGTTCACTTGTTAATATTGTGTCATATATATATATATATATATATATATATATATATATATATTATATTACGATCAGTTTCTTTGTCTTTGTTGTTTTGTTCTACCACACATTTTGGCTGCATAATAATACAACCTGAACATAAGGATATGCCAATCAATGGTCTCGTTAGGACTGTCTTTAGGCCAAATTAATGCCAATCACTTTTAGTTGAAGTTAGCAGAAAATCATTGGTCTAAAACAGGGCTTCTCTAATTGAGGGCCGTGACCATTCAAGGGGTGGATGGGTAACTAAATATTAATGTTGTCATTAAAATATTTGGAAAATTCTTCCTTAAAGTCTAATTATGTTTGTCGAATTAAAAAAAAAAATACATCCATTGTTCTGGATTCTATAACTTCCAATAGGTCAGCATGTTTTCTTCTGTTTTCCAGAGTTTTTAATCAAATTATTTTGATCTTTCAGTGTAATAATAATGATTACTTTATTGAACAGCATATTTACTATTTTGTTTCAATATTTTAATAAGGAGTAATTGCAGCCCTCTAGCTGAAGCCTGTGCGCATGATATATTGCCTGCATGTATCATATTTGGCCAGTGAAATCAACTTAAAAATTGAAAAAACCCATGTTGAAAGTTTCAGTTGATGGTTTCTAATATTGATTTGTTATTTCAATCTATGAAATAAATAAACATTAATTTGAATCCTTTGAAGAATGAATATGGTCAGAATAAATTCTACAAATGACACCACTGGCATCTTCCACTGGAAAACATCTAAAATAGAAGAGAGAAGAACAGCTAGGAACATCTACATCCTTGAGAATCTAGATGTTAATGATAAACCTGTCAAAATAAGACCTCAAAAAGCATTTTTTTCCAAATATATAAAAAAATATTTAGAAGGGGTTTAGTGGAGCACGGTTGCCAATTTTGAAACCTGTTGACAAAATGGTATGGCCAGGAGTTCTGGAATAAACAAACACATACACAAATGCACACATATGTGATTTGACTGCTATCATCCTTAACTATACTAAGAATTCTACCAAGCTCCTCCTGATGGTCACTTATGGAGCGGAAACATGGAACCTAACCAAGAGACGGACCTGCAAACTGAGAAGTATGTAATGCGTGCATGAGAGAATCATTATCAACCTTACATGGAGAGATCACAAGACAGCACAGTATATCAGGAAGAAAACGGGAGTCTGAGACATCATAGAATCCATTAGAAAACTCAAATGGCAATGGGCTGGTCATGTTGTAAGAATGGCAGACAACCAATGGACATCACAACTTACAACATGGATCCCAAAAATTCACATGCAAAACTGACGCCAGCAGAATACAAGATGGAGAGATGAAGTAGACAAATTCAGAAAATACTGGCTCCCTGACGCCCATGATAGGGAAATATGGCGAATCCTAGGGAAGGTCTATATCCAACGATGGACGTCAAAAGACTGATGATGATGATGATCCTTAACTGTTTTACCTAGTGTTGCAATATCTTTTATATGAATGAATAATCATTTATATAAAAAGTATGGCTCATGAATATGAGAACAGATTGCAAGGGTCATAATAGATTTTGAGGTATGGTAATCAGAATTAACTTGCTAGTTTGGTAACTCTTCCATATGTCAATGTGAGTTTACTTCTTCAGTCTTTCAGATGGATAGGAACCAAAAAATTTGCTTTTTTTCATTTAACTATTCAATTTTATGAAAAGAAAAAAATGTTTTTCAGAAAGTTAGCATTCAGAACCACAAAACATGACCAAATGCTTGCCTTGATGTGCTGATTGCATTATATTCCTGTTATTAATTCTCAAAACCATGTGATTAGTAGCAAAATGGCTGTTTGTTCAAATTCTCAAGATAAGTAATGTATATATGTAATATGTGTGTATATATATATATATATATGCCTCTGTGTGTGTGCATATATATATATATATATGTATGTGTGTGTGAATATTTCTTTCCATTCTTCAATCTTTAGATGTATGTATGGATACTTAACATGCTTATGTATATTCATGTATACAAATATATGTGCATATATTTGATATTTTTAATGAATTCATATATAAATATGTATGTGTTGAATATACATGCATGCATATAAGTTTATCTATATGGTTTGCATATATTTATATTGAAACATATTTCTACCTTTATACGTATACTTGTGTGTGTGTGTGTGTGTGTGTGTGTGTGTGTATATCTATACAGAAAAATATATTTATACATTTATCCATGTATGCTTGTGTGCATATGTATATATATATAAGTATATTCATACATTCATGAATATATATATAATTGTAAAAAATTTTTTATTACAATAACCGATTTTAATAAACATATCTAATAACTTTTCTTGTTTTGTAACTTTTGTCCCTTAACAACTTCAGGAAGATTGCGTGAAAATCGTTTGGATTTCCAGAAATGACAAAAAAAAATATATCTATATACGAGTGGAATCCTAATAAATACCCAGCTGAAATGAGAAAGAAAAAATGGAAAAATACAAAATGAAAAACAAAGCCATAACTTCTCATCGTATGGAAATAAGTCATCTTTTTCCATTATCCTAATGCTGTCCAGACAAGCAGAAAATACAAATGATGAAGAACAAAACAATGCATTCGTAACTTGTGCTGATTCCTTTTTCTTCCCCTAAGAAAGTTTGTTTCCTGCAACGTTAAAAGCCTCCTCTGGGAGAGGATTGTCTTGAAAGTGTTTGTTGCATCGTCTCCAACAAAATGAAACTATAAAAAATTATCTAAAAAAATGAAATAGATAAATTTAAAAAAAAGAATTGAATGAACAAAAATCGTGCATGTTTTTTAAAGGGGATATGTAAATTTTCCATTTTCTGCCACCCACCCAACACCTGAATCGTAGACCCATGATTATTATAAGAAAATGAAATAAGATATCCATACCTCGCATAAAAGAATTGCTATCGCCCACGTTTGAACCAGATTTGATTATTAAAAATTATCTGAAAAAAATAGATCTATTATCTAAGAAATACACGCATGAGATTTGAGCTTTATTGGTCCAAAATAGCTACAGAGACCCTAAGAAGCACTTTTTTGAAAGAAAAAAAAAATAATTTAAGGTTGTGCTTTATGGTGTTCTCATAGAAATTCCCAAGGTTGTAGTCCCCACAATATGACCTGGAGTGTGAAGAAGCACCAACCCACAGACACACGGACATTCAGAGTAAGGAGAATCTGCCCACTTGGCTGATTGGTCAGATAAGCAATTTGTGGGGCTGCAGTGATTTAATTATCACATATTTTAGGCAAAGTTTTGCTTTAATAAATTTGAAACTGTCAACCAGTACTGTCAACATAAGTTTTTTGAGTTGACTTGGCTGGCTATCAATGTATGTATCATACAATAACAGAGATAGAGGGCTGAAAATTTTAACATTTACTCCTTATCATGGCTAGAATAGAAATGATTCTTTTTGTTTTTTGAGTCCCCCACAACTAATAGGGTTTTTGATGGGTGGTTCAATTTTCATAAGTAAATTTCTGCTAAATTGATCCCTAAGTTTGTTTCCAGCAGCATTCACTCATTTTTCTGAAAATTCAGACTTTTTTGATGACATCGCTGAACAAAAGGCAAGTGAAATGACATTATTTGATCACACCTTTTTGTATTTTTTAATTGATCATCCCCAACATAGCACGCTGCCAAAAGATGTTGGTCATGTGATGGTTTCTATTAAGTGACTTACCAAACTGGTTTTTATTTCATTTTTGTAAATCTAGATTATAGATCATTATTGAAGGTTCTCTTTGCCTATGAATGTATAACAATAATTGGAGCTATGACACCAATTACTTAAATCTGCTTAAACTTCTAATGATTCCAGCTATAGGTTATTAGACAAATTAATTTCCATTTAAACCTCAGATGTTGATCTGTATACATAATCTTATAAAAGGATAATACATAGATTTTCTAGAATCTAGATGTTTCATTATTCAATTTTAGATATTTTTCAGGGGAAAACTTCAGGAAGGAAATAGAATTTATTCTCGCATTATTTATTCTTTGATTGTTTTTTTTCACATGACTTCAAAATTTGATGCAATCATTGTTCAATCACTGATTCTGTGGGCAAGTCTTATTTTCTCTTCAGACAATCATCATCATCAGTCTCTCAATATCCATCGTTGGACGAAGACCTTCCCCAGGATTCGTCACACTTCTCTATTGTGGGTGTTGCAGAGCCAGTACTTTCTGAATTTATCAAGCTCATCTCTCCATCAAATACTCTGCCGGCCTTGGTTGTGCTTGTGATATCTGGGGATCCATGTTGTGGATCACAATGTCCATTGGTTGTCTGCCATTCTTGAAACATAACCAGCCTTTGCAATTTGAGTTTTCTAATAGATTCTATGATGTCCCTGACTCCTGTCTTCTCTCAGATGTCTTGTCTTGTGGTCCCCCCATATGAGGTTGAGCATAATTCTTTTGTGTGCACGTTGCATGGTTCTCAATTTGCAGGTATCCTAGTTAGATCCCATATTTCAGCTCCATAAGTGACTATCAGGAGGATGCATTGGTTGTATACCCTTCTGTTTAGAATTAATGGGATCTTCTTATTTTTGAAGGTTGAGGTTGCTCTGCCAAAGGTTTGCCATCTTAGGGTGATTCTTCACTTGATTTTTTCTTCTTTTGAATGTCTCATGGACATTCGTTATCCTTGGTAGATGTTATGGTCTACTCTCTCCAGTGTTATGTCCACAATTTTCATTTTAGTTTTATTATTTCTGACATGGTGGTTGTTCATGAACTTTATCTTGCTGGAGTTCATGTGCTGGCTGACTTTCTTGCTTTTTTCATTTAGTTCATCTAGCATCAGTTGGAAGTCGTGTAGGTTGTCTGCAAAAAGGGCAATGTGGTCTGCAAATCTGAGGTTGTTCAGATATTCACCGTCTATTTTCATTCCTTTATTCTCTCAGTCTAGTCATCTGAAGATCATCTTGAGGCAGACTGTGGAGAATTTGGGCAAGCTGGTATCATCTTGTCTTGCCCATTTTTTGAGCTGGAAGGGCTTAAAGTCTTCATGTAGCTTGATAAAGGAACCATTGTAACTGTAAATATGTTGCAGCACAGACATATCCTTGATCAACATCTTGTAGAGTGATGGTCTCCATGACCTTAGGGATTTTCACGGAGTTGAAGGCCTTTTTGAAGTCGATTAATGCTACAATGAGTAGTAGCTTATATTCTGCAGCTTTTCCTTTCAGCTGATTTATCAAATGCAGGTGATCCATGATTGAGTAGCTTCTTCTAAAGTAAGCCTGCTCATGGTTTGTTTTCATCTAGTGTTTTGGTGATCCAGTTGGTGATGATTTTTGTGAAAAGTTTGTATATGCAGTTGAGTGGGCTTATAGGTCCGTCGTTGTTGAGATATTTTGGTTTTCCTTTTTATATAAGAGCATTATAATTGCAGTGTTCCAATCATCAGGAACTTTACTATGTTTTAGGCACAAGTAGAAAAGTATGGCCAGTTTCCTAGTGATGAGTGATGATCTTACCTGCTTCTCTGAGTAGGTTGATGGTGATGTTGTCTGGTCTAGGGGCCTTTCCTTTCTTTGTCTGTTTGATGGGGTTTCTTCTCGGAAATCTCCAAGTGGATTGATTGTTTTTTGCATATCCTGTTCATTGTTTTGTAGTGCTTGGTTGGATGGTCTTCATTTTCCTCAAGTGCGCTGTTTATTTACTTCCATCTTGAATTGAGGCCTTTGTTAATAGCTTTGAAGTCCTGACCTTTTTCAAGAGTTGATTTGATGACTGCCATTGTGTATGTTCTTCTGTCTTCCATTTGTTTCTTCCTGATCATTTTATCTAGTTTGGTCTCTTCAATTTTCTCTCTTGTTGTTGGTGATTTGAGGTTTCTACGTTTTTCCATGAGAGTTTTAGTTTCATCTGAGATTTTACTTATGGGTTATGTGCTTGTTGGTTTAAACATAGGGCTGATTTCTATTATAGACGCTATCATTTTGTTTAGTACGTTGATGTTGGTGTCGTCTTGTTCAGTGAGAATTCTAAATCTGTTTTTCAGTTTAAGCTGGGAGGATTGAGTGTGCTCTCTTGGTATGTTTAGTGATTACGGTTTGGTGTGGAACATTTTTATGCATTGTTTGTTGGTATTTACTTGCATTTTACATCTTGCCATTCTGTGGTTGTTTCCAATGTTGACCTGATTTAGGACTTGGATGTCATTGATGGTATCGCTTTTGTCAGTTAGGATGTGGTCTATTTTGTTCTTTGTTTTGTGGTTGGGGCTCTTCCAAGTCCATTTCCTATTGGGTACCCTCATGAAGAAGGTGTTCATGATTTTTTAGTTGTTCACAGTTGCAAAGTTTACAAGATCTTCTCCTCTCTTGTTCCGTACTTTATATCCAAATTTGCCAATGTAATCTACATTTCCTTGTCCTACCTGTGCGTTGAAGACTCGCATGATGACATTGTAATATTTTCTGGTGTCTTGGAGTGGGGAGTTCAAGTCATCATAGATGTTGTCTATTCCTTCTTGGGTTGATTACAAAGTGGGAGTGTAGACTTGGATGATATTCAGTTTTTACCTCTTTGAAAGTTGAATGGTGACACTGGGTATTCGGTCAGAGACAGCTTTGAAGTCTGCTACAATATCTTAGAGGTCCTAATTGATGAGAAAGCCTACTCCATTCTCTTTTTCATAGCTGTAAAGAAGATGTTGGCTTCTCAGTTTGATTAGTTCTTCTCTGGGTCTTCTCATCTTGCTAATGCCTACCGTCCCATTTGACATTTTTAATTTCACTTCCCAGATCAGTTAGGTGCATGTCAATTGACAGTGTTTTGACGTTGTATGTGCCAATGTATAATATTGTCCTTTTGATGATGGTTTTTAGGCTATGTTTGAATGGCCGCTGTTGGACCGGTGACCTGGTAGGAATGGGGGTTTTCTTGGTGAAGTGTTTGGGTAGTCGCTTTTGGAGCACATCATCCCCATGTGATGTGACTGGGCCTTTTGGGATGGAGGACCCAGTAGGAGTGGCGGTATAATTTTCATTTTGCAAGCCATCGGGAGTGTTGGGCCATGCCCTGCCTTGCTGGCCCATGATATGTTGACCAGGGGTCACCGCTAAGGTGGTTCAGTGGCCCTAGAGCTTCATTGATTCTTAGCACCCTTCTCATCTGTTCTTGGTATCAATGTTCGCAATGCTGTAAAAAAAATAAAAAGAAGAGGAGGAATATGTTTTTCTTTTTTTCCTTTCTTTCCCAAGAGATTTCCATATTGGTCTTATAGGTGTACAATATGTGCACTGAAAAAATTGTTTGTTCAATCATACGTCTCACTTATTTTTTTCCAAGTTTTTAACTTAGTTAGAGTCTTGGGGTTACATTTTTGAGAAATTTCAGTTCTAGCCTTACCGATCTCTTCAGGTGAGTAAGAGAGAGACAGGGGTTGGGGACAGGGACAGAAAGGTGGGGAGAGATCTTTACCCATGGAATCTAGAGTTAGATTTGAGTTAGACTTTAGCAAAATATAGTAAAATATAATTTGGAAATAAAATCAAGCATTACTTATCAGTGTCTGATTAGAGTTTTGGGTTGAAAGAGGAATAATCTTCTATACAACAGTCACAGAAGTTTTTAGACTTCAACCATTCGTTATTTTGTCAAGGAGCCTCACTATGCCTTTTAAACTTACTTGGATGGTCTGAGGATTTTTTTTAGCTGTTTCTAGATCAGCATCTATGCACTGGGTAGATTTTCTTTCCTTTTATTATTGTTTTGTTTTCTTTTTTGTCAAATTTACAGCGATGAACAACAAGAAATTTCAGTTCTAGCCTTGCTGATCTCTTCAGGTGGGTAAGAGAGAGGGGAGATGGAGATTTTGCTAAAATTTAACTCGAGATTCCATGTGTAAAGATTTATACCTGTCTTTCTGTCTCTAAAGACAATAACTGGATCCTATGTTTTGGTAATTTGGTTAACTCCTTTGGTTTCATTGAACACTTGAATATATTATTCGTACCATATCTTTTGACTCTCTCCAAAATGGTTTACCGAGATTTTCCTAACTCAGCATAAATTGCTGTTAGTCCAGAAGGTTGTTAAAGCTATAATATCCAAGTGGTATAAATATCAGTTTTGAAATTACGATCCAATATTCTTGGGATTAGGCTTCTGATTAAACTGACTATGTTCTATAAAGAAGGTAATACGTGGATTCCTTGAGCAAGTAATGTTAAAGTCTCTGATGAGTTACGATTATATTCTTCTATTATTCTTCTCTATTCTATAATTCTGAATAAATGAAATGAAATAAAATAAAAACAGGTCTGGTTAGTCACTAAATAGAAACTATCACATGACCAAAGTCTTTTGGCAGGCTACCTTGTTGGCGATGATCAATTAAAAAATTGGATAAAAAGGTGTTTTTTTCAATAAGTAACTTCTTTTGCCTTTTGTTGGGCTGTGACCACTAAGATAGTCTGACTTTTCAAAAGACAATCATTCATGTTGCTGGAGAGAAACTAAGGGAACAATTTAGCATAAACCTGCATGGCAAAGTGGATTCCCACCAAAGAACTGTTTAAAGAGATGGGTAATTTAAAACAAAAAAATATTCTTTTCTAGACATAATGAATGAAATACGGCTCCTTATACGCAATTGTATCCATCATACATTCATACATAGCCAGCCAGAGCAGCTCAGAAACTGAAGAAACCTATGTTGACAGTTTTGGTTGTCAGTTTTAAAGTCTTTTCCGAAAAAATTCAGAAAGTATAGAAGTATGGAAATTCTTTCAGTGCACTTATTCCCAAATTGTTACTTTTAATAACAAAGTCTAGCCAGAGGCTTTAGACTGATTTTTGTAAAGGAAAGGGAAAAAGAGTTGTGCCATAAATTAGAATATCCATATTTTTTCTGACTTTATCAAAAGAATTCAACTTTAACACAGAATATAAAACTGGCATAGGTTCTTGGTACAAAAAAAAAAAAAAATGGGTGGAAAATGTCTGAATTCATGGAATTGAATTAATGGGGTCTCTTCTCGTCCCCCAATTGGTCAAGCTAAAGCAACATTCTATTCACTTCATGCAAAAATGAGTACTCAAAATCCCAAATGCTGTAGATATTAAAGAAATTTTGATTTTGGGATTGATTGAAGTACCCTCTTCTTGACTAGTCAGTCTCTTTTCAAAGGGACACTAAAAGTGTATGGATGGAAACCACACTTTGTTGAAGCAGTAATATCCAAGTGATATAAATGGTTTATTCCACAAATAATTATATCTTTATTTCAGATGATTTATTCCTATTTCATAATGGTGCAACAGTACCAGAAGAATAAACAAACAATGATCTTGACAAGTTTTACCCTAAAATGTAGCAAAAATCTAATTTTTCTCTCAGCTAAGACAGATAAAAAATTGATATCTAAATAAAGAATTAATTGCAAGATTATTTTCCCCAGATGAGGTTTTGAATTGTTATGAGATTGAAAATGTGATTTACATCCTACTAAGGACTTCTCTATGTCAGTGTGTTCCCTACTAAGACTTTTTAGGTCATTAGAAACCATCAACTAAGTTTCTCTAGTTTTCAAGTTGGTCAAGCTGGCTGGCTGGCATTTAAACATCACATGTACATGCTTCACCAAAGAAGCTAAAGGGCTGAAAGTTTAAATTTAACTTGAACTCCTTATTATGACTATAAAGAACATTTTATTCAATTCTTTTTGGAAATTCCCTCCATAAATAGAATTTTGTGATTGGTTCCATTTGCTCCATACTTTTATGCTAAATTGGTCCCTTAGTTTTTGTCCAACAGCTTTAATGCTTGTTTTTTGAAAATTCAGACTTTTTTTTAGAGATCACTGTCCAACAAAAGTTGAGAGAAGTAACTTAATCATTGGTCGTCCTTTTTTTCTAATTTTTCAATTGATCATCCCCAACATGGCAAAAGATATAGGTCATGTGACTGTTTCTATTAAGTGACTAACTAGTTTAGTTAATTTTCATTTGAGATGGCAAAAAGACGATATTTGCTTTGACCCTGATATTTGCTTTTTCGACCTTAGTCCTTGGCATGATTTCTTTTCACTTTCAAATTTTATTCTTGAAAAATTACCAATTGTCACAGAACACTGAAGGAAATTGAAACACTTCAAAATACAGCCATTAGAATTATATCTTATAATGATAATACTATAAAAAACACTTATAGCTTTTATGATACCATTAATGACAAAGACAATGTATTTCCTATAAATAATGTAGCATCTTACAATGAATACCTAGAATTCCTTAAAATATAAGTTAACATAACCTTAAAAAATTATTCATGATTATATCAATCAAAAACTTATGTTTAGAAAATAGAAAAAAGTTCTATTTATTCTAGAAATTCATTAAAAGGAACTTTTGTTTTGACTCATATTCTACTAAACATTGCTTGGGATAATTTCATGAAATTTTTTTCCAAAAACAGGTTTAATGAACATAAGCAAAAGTGGTTGCAAAATGATTGAAAAAAGTATTTCATGGAATCTTATTCATGAGTTACTGTCCATTCGATTTGATTTTATTGCTTGCTCTGTGAATGTCATCTGTACTTGCTGGCTAGTCTATAAGTATTGAAATATTGATTCAGCTTGTCTGAAAAATATGTATATAACACAAGATTCTGTTTTATGAGAAATCACAAAAATGGCTACTACTTTTGAGGTGATAAGCCTAAACTATATCCTGCACCACCAATGAAATACAAAAATGAGGAAAAATTGTATGTTTTATATGTTATATTTATTGGTGAAATAAATTATTACTATTATTATTGCCAGAGCAAAGATGTTTTCCACTCATGTGAGAAATTTAAGATTATCATTGAATCCAGGGTCCCTGAGAGGAATTTCATATGGTGATGCAAAGCTTTTCTCACCACAAACATTCATACTTCACAAACACTCTCTTGTCATTTAGTTGTCCTTTGTCATTGATGATAACCCTTATTGCACTTTATGATTGCTTGCTGGTAAAAAATAGTCAACTGATTTTATTAATTCACATCAGACCCTCAAAGTCTCCCATATTCTGTGAGAGACAAATGCATTTTTATGTATTCTCAGGCTCACATGTATGAACAGAAAATTCTCACACATTTTACAAAAAGGGTTCAATTTATTTAGACTCATTGATTGGTTTCAAGTTTTCAGATTAAAGTCTCATCTTATATGAAACATGGTTTAAATAGACTTAATTTCTTTAGCTGATATGCCTTGAAATGCAAGTTTGGCCAATCTTGGATACATCATTCTCAAAAATTTCAGAGGGAGCAAGCCAGATTCTTCTAGAGGGCCTCTGCTTTCAATTTTCCTCCCTGTGCTAGGGAACTTTAGTATGGAAGCCACATGATTCACAGTCATTCTTAACGTTGAAACTTGACAGTCTGAGACATATCCTATTGAATTAGAAATTTTGATACACAGCACTACCCAAGAAACTCTCTCCAACCCCTTCCCCTTAGCCCTTTGGGCTCTGGTGCAATGCTTAAGCTGCACCCTCCTCTCAGAAGCCCTGGCAGCATCATTTGACTTGAACCTGCATAAACACATCAATTCCTCTTCCCTCTTTCATAACCCCTGGGGTCTGAACTGGGTAAGTGGTTCTGATCTTTCTCCTAACATTTCGAAAAGGAAATAAAAGTTCTAAATTGCCATTGAAATAGGAGGAGACATGGAAAATAAATTGATGCAAGTGGCAGTGATATTATCATCAGAGGGAAGCTATCAGTGCACGGATACAATAAGTTAGAGCAATCAATACTGTCAGGTAGACAAAGCAGTAATCAAATATCAATTTTCTTTTCTCAATCTCTGGAGGCTTGGGCGGCCTGACTCTTCATGACCAGGAAGTGCAGGGTCAGTCAATTGTCCAAAACTGACCGATAATTAAGTCCATTGCTAACGGGTATAAGAAAGACACAAGCAAATCTCAAAGTTTCTTTATCTCTGAACTAAACTCAGCAACTTTCACTTACCTTATACATATATATATATATATATAAGAGATAAGTGAGAGCTGAGAATTACAACTTAGATCACAAACCCTTTTTACTGAAGATCCAAGTTATCAAATATAAAATAACCTCCAACCAGTGTGGTTTTCCTCTACTTTTTACTTATGCCTCACTTTTATTGGACACTTCTTGTGGAATACTAGTACCTTTCAATCACTCTCTCTCTCTATATATATGTATATATATATATATATACATAGATTGATAGATAGTCTAAAAAGTTTTAGACCTTTAAGCATTAAATACATCAAAATAACTTAAAATATTTTTTTTGGTCATTCCAGTCACTTATTTCCCAATATCAGTTAATGCAATGTCTGTAATTTTATTCAGTGTTTTTTTTCAATCTTTTACATATATCTTTATGGTACTATGTGCAAATTTTCTTTTGTTGTGATCATCAGCTGTTGACCACTTGACTGTTTTGGGGATTTTGAAATAAAACAGTTATATCAATATGGCACCTTAGTAGTGTTGATCATCCCCCCTTTTAGCAATGATTTTAATACATACTTATGTCATTCTACATGTAGTTTGTTATTTTATATAGGGTATTATCATATTGTATTGAATATAGATGTTATTTTATACTAAACATTATTTAATTTCTTTGAAACACAGGGCTTACATATGTAAATTACCCCAAAAACATATCTAATATCATATATCTCATGTTTTCTATGTCTTCCGGGATATATATGTCCCATAGATATCTTTTGGAAGTCTACTGGGACATTTAATTTCAGGTATTAGGCACCTTGATAGGTTTTGAAGAGGCTAATTAAAGTATCAAAATAAACTCTCCCTGTTCTCAGTTCCTCCACCAATCATCTTGATCATGGACTTGACTCACATGATGGTAGTCAAGGAATAATATTCTTTTAGTACAAATGGCTATTCACTCTCCATGATAACAGGGTAGACAGTTATGGTGAGATAGTTTCTACATCTATTATCAGCACTAAAAGTAAAAATAATCAAAAATTGAAAGAATATGTTTATGTATTCAAAGAGTCTTTTGACAGTCGAACTCCTTCTTGCTGTTAATGTTGTTCACATGACATTTTGGCCGATTCATTCTAAAGCCTTCTTTAGATGTAATATGTACTATCTATAAGGAAAAAAAACTCTCTTTCCTTATGGTTATTACATATATCTGAAAAAGATTGTGGAATGAATTTGCCAAAAGCTCATGTAAATAAAATAAACAACAATGTTGTGTTCAAAAAAAACTCTTTGTATATCAAAGACCCTTTTCAAGATAATTGACTGTATTCTGCAATTTCTGTCTTGACCATATACAAAAATTCTTACTATAAAGATGGCTATAAAGAAAGCAATGGTTTCTTCTATGGTAACATATGATTAACGTTTTTGATCAACTTGATATTTTCAATGTGACTTCAACAGATTTTATATATGTACTTGTAAACCATGATTTTGTGGTACTACAAATTCTTCCAACATAAGATTTTCATGTCTTAGACCAAGCTTAGAGATTTTGTTCAAATATGTTTTCACTAAATATCTTTATATGAAATGAAAGAAAAATTAAATTTATTCTGTTCAGATTAAATACTGAGTAATTGCTGATCATTCACAAGTTACTGTCCTCAGACCAAAGGAAACCCAAAGAGAAAAATAATGGTCTCCCATATGCCTGAATCATGCTAAATCTTCAGATAATCTCTCCTGATGTGAATTTCAGTTGAAAATACAGTGAAAAGGCTGGAGAGAAAGTCACATGGAATCAGCAGTGTTTGCAAATTCCCATTTGTGTGGTTATAGTTTTGAAGATTTTTGCTTTGAAACGCTTGTTTTTCTGATAAAAAGTGTTTGTATCTTTTGATGCTTTTAGTTGTATAATAAAAAATTAATGGAAGATGTGAAACAGTTTCAAAGCAATGGCATTTTGAAAAATTAAGGTAAGAAACTTTGAATGTGCTTTTCTCTATTTTATTTTATTTTTTATTATCGATGGAATGTGCCTCTGGTTCTAAGAACTTCAGTCCATGCTCATTTATTATTCTCATTGTTAACTTTATTCCATTTGTTACAAAAGATTTTAGAAGATTTTTTTCTCAAGTTTAATTTCTTTTGTCTCCCAATTGGAGATTTTTCAAACTTTGCACTTCCATTTGCGTCACAAGAATCAAATATTTACATTTGAGTGATTAAGGTGCTGTTTTTGAAACTTTGATCTCTTATCCCAACTGTAATAATCAAAAGATTATTCAAATGATTAGCATTAAGATTACCTCAAAGTTGGCTCTTGCAAAGTTTGTATTGAATGCCTTAAGTGGTTAAGTGAACAGATTATCTGTTCTGCAGATAAAGTGTGGAAGATTATATAAATAACCTCTGTTTGTGTGCATGCACAAATTTTGTAACAAGTGCACAAAGGAAATTAATGTGTGCACAGAAGATTTGTTACATAAAATAATATGGAAATTAATAATTATACAAATACTTATAAGTACAATAATAATACATTATAATTCCCAACAACTTTAATAATAATAATGATGATAATAATACAGCACATCTGAAACCTGTAACAGAAGTGCTGGTTACTGCAGCACAGGATCAGGCATTGAATACCAATTAGTATGCACAACATATTCTTAAAACAAAATTTTCAGAAATATTGAGTAATGAATATCAAGAAACTGTATAATATAGTATCTGGCTGTCCAAAATTAGCACCAACTGCGTACCTTGAGAAATATAACCAAGAAGTAGTCACAGTTCATTGGAGTTTATTCTTACAGATTTTACTTAGAACTATAAATTGATGGGAGCATAAACCTGAAACAGCATTAGAGCACAAAAAATCCAAATTCCTTCATGGCTGTAACATTGACAGAAAAATTTCATCTAAAAGGCCAGACATTGTCAGTACTAATAAAGTAGACAATTAGACTATATTCATTGATCTCACATGCCCAGCAAAGAGGAATATTGAATGGAAAGAGAAAGAAAAAATAGATAAATACTGAGACTTGAGGATGTGTTATGTGAGGATTTACTGTGGGAAATGATGTGGTAGCTAAAAGGTGTGATCTGTGATCTGTGTGTCCATGGTAAAGGCAAAAAGATGCAGAGACTAAAAAAGAAGAAAATGCTGTAGTTCTAATTTAGAATCTTGTTTATTTCTCCTTTTCTCTATTGTAAAACTTTGGGGTTCTATGACTTATGGCAGATGGCAGAAAATACAACACAGTAGATGCAAGGTACAAGGAAAGGAAAACAGACAATGAACAGAAAAGTTGGCTAGGGTGCGAGAGAAAGTAGACAAACCTTTCCTCTACAGATGAAAGTAACAACTGCTGCTTCCTCCATCCCCCGGCATACTTAGTTGACCACAGGCTGTGAACAGTGTTTTATGGGAAAAGGCCTTTTGATTGAGATCTAGTTAACGTACATTGTGTACCTAAGAAAGGGATCAGCCTTAATTGAGCCATGGGAATGGACAAATGTTGTTTCCAGCCTCAAACACCATGTGAGGACAATTGCTTTATCTGAAAAGATTTGTGAGTCAGCAAAAACCCTCATTGAATATCTGCCTTCATTGGTTATTCTAAATCTAAGCGTGTTGTTCTCCAGAGAAGTGTTTCTATGATATCTCGAACACCTGTCTTTTCTCTAATATACTGTCCTATCTTCTGATCTCTCCTTGTAAGGTTGAGGATGATTCACACATTTGCATGTTGCATGGTTCTCAGTTTGGTGGTCAATCTTTTGATCAGGTTCCATGTCTCTACTCCATAGGTGACTATGGGGAAGATGCATTAGGGAATTTAAATGTATTAATTGTAATCTACTAAAGGTAAGTTGTATCAAAGTCTCAACTGAAATCAACCTGGTTTGAAAAGTTGATTGGACATGAATTATCAAGATCAATTTTGATATATTGTTTGATATGAAAAAATGTACTAACAGGAAAGAGAAACACCACTTTGGGTTTGCTGTCAGTGAAAATGTTTATCATCCAATTGATGCATCAATGTTGATCACTCTGAATCCATGCAGCTTTACTTTTGTATCTCTGAGTGCAAACCCGCTTTTTTCAACTGAAAGAACTTAAAAAATTATGGAAAATGAATTAAGATTGTACCAATCATTATTGGAGCATTGGGTGCAGTAACTACAAATCTCAAAAAATATCTCCTGAAACTGAACACCAAGGACATCAGCATTAACCAAATGCAAAAGGCAGTACTCTTAAGAAGATTAAATAAAATCAGGAGACATCTTGAATTACTAGGATCTAGTTGATCCTGAGTTTTGGATGAAAGGCAAGAAAACCCTGCATTAAAGAAGTGATACCCTGGGATGTTGTTGATAATATGTGAGTTGATTAATGTTATTGTTATTAATCTCTTTCAATGTTGCATTATATGAAAATGAAAAAATATTTGTTGCTTTATTTGGTGGTATAAAAAACTGAACAGAATAATTCATAGTATTGAATAAAATCTCAACTTCTTAACTGAATATGTCTCTTTGCAGTCTGAAATCACACTTGTCTCAGATTAAAACATTCCAATACAGTTTTATGATTCATGAGAGATATGCTGTGCCAAATAATATTGAAACAATTTCATGTTTACATCAACACAAGCATTTAATACTCATATATCAAAGAATTTGCACATCATGAGATTTTTTATACATACTGACTGCTAAAGAATTATTCAAACTTAAATCTTTGTGTTATTAATAAGAAGATTGTGGGAAATTATCAACAGAAAACCATTTATTTAGACAATATAAGTCTGAAGATAATAGTTGAAAACTTGTTTATACTTGCAAATCTGTTAGTCTATCAGTATTTTAGACATCAAAATTATCTTTCCAATTCATGATACTGTACTTTTATGAAATTTGTGTGTTTTGTTAAACTACTGGATATTCTTTTTACTGTGAGCATTTACAATTTGGAAATGATAAGGTCTTTACCAAATGGCTCATGGGACAATATTTATGCTTTTTGGGGATGG
The DNA here is from genome assembly GCA_963457665.1 of Thysanoteuthis rhombus. Taxonomy (NCBI): domain Eukaryota; kingdom Metazoa; phylum Mollusca; class Cephalopoda; order Oegopsida; family Thysanoteuthidae; genus Thysanoteuthis; species Thysanoteuthis major. Next base: position 65,511,963 of record OY735205.1, on the reverse strand, counting down.
AAATGTTTGGGGGTGGCAGTAAAAATCATTCACATATTCAGCAAATTCATACCCTCAGGTACCTCTAACCTCTAATAATGAGGAGAGATAAATGTATATTAATGTATAACAATCTTTTCATGTCTGGACATGGCTAAGTCTTAAATTCATATAAAAAACTTGGAAGTTAGTATCAAGGGAGATAATTCTGATTGTAGTTACCTTTCTTTGACTGCAAAGTAAATTTCAAAATTTCAAAAATACAAGTGGTATGGAGTAATTGATGAACTTAAGATTAATCCCATTCCTAGAAATGATGTTCATTTGTACATAAACAATTGTTATTTCATTCTAAATGTGTCATGATGACAGTTTATGAAAATAAAACACAAAATTGTCACTCTGAGAAGAAAAAACTGCTAAAATCCAAGAAAAATTTAGTTTTAGTAAAAGACATTTAAGAGTATAAGATAAGACACGGATAGAATAGCTATGCATTAAGGGCCAGACTAATTGAAGTGACACATGAACTTTGGATAAGATGAAGTGCAAATTTAGACACAACTTCATCAATAAAACTTTCATTAACTAAAAAGCACTCAGAGAGCACATACCGCTGTCATCACCATTGTCAGGGAGAGTAATTGAGCATGGATTCGTCAACAAATGATATCAGTCCTTCTGTAGCCTATTGTCCACTCTTCCACAAAATTTCATTGAAATTCATTGAGATTTTTGGAGATGCGTGACAGGCATGAAATTTTAGTGTATTACAGATATTGTGTGAGCAGTCATGAGTGTATCTAAAAATGTATTAAAAAAAACGGAAATATATCTCTTAAGAAAATTGCTGGATCCATCCAAAAATTTGACCATCTCTTCCTCACTCCATTGCCCATCTATTGAGAACATTTAATTGAAATCAATCCAGACCGAGATATTGTGATGGACAGATAGAAAGATATGACCGATCCATTGTCAGAGGTAATGAGGTTAATTGGAGTTTTGTTTCTTGCTTCATAGGTTTGATTATACTTTCTACCATTCCAGTAAAGATATTTCCATTTGTTATATGGCTATGTGGCCTAAAGCCAGGATTCCCAATCTTTTGTGGACCAATTTGATATTAACTATATTCGTGCAGACTGGCCAGCAAGGATGAGGTGTTAATCACAACCAAAATATAGGTAATGGTGGCTCATGCTCATTGGTCCAATACTGGTCAACCACCCGATGGTTGGGGAACACAGGTCTAAAGTGAGAGATATTATGTATGATTATTTCTTTACAACAGAGCTGTTTGGAGTTTGACCTGGCGCAGTGGAAAATTTGTTTAAATACTGTGCCCAATTTGAAAACTCTCTTAAAAGTCCTGGTCTTGACCAGATTAGAGACTTGCAAGGATCATTAAGCAAATGGATGCAACAGAAATTGGGACTTCATCACTGGCCTCCATACTCCATTGGGAGTTGTCTCTTGAAAAACAGGATGCTTTAGCTTACTGTTTGGCTTCATCCTTAACTGTATAATATAGGGTTTAGTAGATTTTCTGGAGGAAGGCCAGATTAGAAATGTTTTTATACCTTGCGGTCCAGGGTTAATTAACATTGAAACAATGATAATACAAGGCTCTTGTAACAATTTGTTTTTTGTATTGTTTTGATGTTTTTCATTATAGGAGTATATACCTGCATGAACTTCAAGGTACTATCAATCGATAAGAACTATGACATTTTGTTGGCACAAATCATAATCAAAGTATGGTTCAGATTTAGCTAAGTATACCAATAGAACAGCAAGAATGTGGAGTGTTAAAACATTTTAGTTATGAAATATTGATTTATTTGTGGCCATTGCTAGAATGAGAATGCTGCTGTAGCATTAATATTTAAAAAGTTATTTCTTCAAAACTAGTAAGAAATCTACTTTAGAATCTTTATTGATTACGAGATCATTAAAAATGAGCTAATTCTTGCTTATACTCGTGAAATAACGTTGTTTGTATCCTGCGTTTAGATACTGTTTTTTCTGTCAATATAAGTAAGGATTACTAAAAATGACTTGCCTCAGAAAAAACAATATAATTACCTAACTACTAAAAACCATCACACTTGCTACATAGGTGATAAATCTTAAAATAATGATGGGCTATTGATTGGTGAAAGCCTTATGTTTCTGCCTTCATTGGTTTCTGAGTTATTGAGCTTTGAAAGGCATGACAAAACTGAATGCTTGTATCTTAAATAGCGCCTGAGGTATGGGGCAGTTCTGTGACCAATACATTTGCCAAGTGTTTAGATACTGTTTTTTTCTATCTGTATAAGCAAGTATTACCAAAAGTGACTCGTTTCAGAAAAAACCAATATGATTTTCCATACAACTAGAAATAACCACACTTGCTGCACATATAATAAATCTTAAGATAATTAGGTGGTAAGGTCACAGTAAGTAAAAAAAATGATATATCAAAACACACAGGTTTGATTGAGTCTTAGCCAATCAATGATTTATATAGTATTTGATGCAAAACTAAAATTCTAATGAACTCACCATCACAGTCAATGATTAGATAACCATAGCATCAAAATTTTAAATCATGTACAATATTTCATTGGAGAATTAATATTGGTAGAAAAAATTGTGTTTTTAATGTCATTGTCATTTTCCATAGGGAAAACGTCTAAAATAGAGTGAAATCAAAATCCCATTAGGATAAAACTAAAAAAAAAGTCAACTAAGTTTTTTTCCAAAAACAAAACTAATCATTTTTAGAAGGGGTCTTGTGGAGTACTGATGTCAATTTTTTAATCCTTAGACACACAGGAACACATAAAAAAAAGGATAGAAGTCTTCATCACCTTCGGTGGCTAAGGTTATTCAGTTTGTCTATAAACTGTCGTTAACTTCACTGATGCTCATCTTCATTGCAGTTTCAATGAAATGAAATAAAGAAAATATTTTCATTGGAAATCTTTAATAAACTTGTAGCCCTATATTTTTGTTTGTGGATGAAATGGCATAAACTAATAAATAGAATTAATTTCCTGTTTCTAAATGCATAATTTTTCATAAAATTTCTATTCAGATCTGTGGCAATGATTTATGAGAAATTCACCAATTATTTTACTTGTGCAAATTTTAAGTTCGTATATATATATATATATATATATATATATATATTTAAGAAATGGACATTATTTGGTCCAAACAGAATGAATTTTAAATTGTATTGATATATAAAAACTTATTTGAAAGGATCTCCTATTGTTACATAGTTAAAATATCATTCAATTCAGACGACGTAAATAGAATAAACAATCAGAGAAAACATGCCACAGCAGGAATCGAACCTGCCACCAATAGTCTAAATTGAATAATATATTTACTGTGAAAGATGGGATATCATTTCAAATAAGTTTCTATATAGTATAATGCAATTTGTAATTTATCTGTATGTATACATATGCTGTCAAAATTATAATGCACTTTTTTCAAAATCAATTTATTTCATTACTATTTCTACCATCCAAATGAAATAGAATTATCAAAAATGAATATGATGATATTTTTTTACTTGGGAATCGAGCTTCAATCTTATGAAAGAATACAGATGAATGAAAATGAGAAGTAAACCGTAATCCATATTCTCATGCATTTTGAAGTTTACATTTATTCCAGTATTGTGTACAAGAAAAATTTTAACAATTGTCGACCTCATGTGACCTCAAATTGAACTCACATAAAATTGACCCAATCCTACCCAAGGATGGTGGCTGATCTCAGTTGAACTAGCATGCCCTTTTAAGACTTCCTATGTCCTTCTTAACCTCATTTATAGTAAGGGTCTAAAATAAAACATATTATTCTCGTAGTTGTGATTACTATGAGTGCTAGTTCAATATTATCATCATGGGATCTCATTTAGCTTTTGAGTCCAAGGAAAAGTGTCAAAGTGGAAGGTCATCTCAAAGATAACTCAGATTGAGATTAAATTGCGAAATTGGGAATATCGAGGAGAAGTGTATTCAACATCAAGAAGAAACTGAACAATAATGAAAAATTATCTCCTCACTGTGATGAGGTCTGGATGAAAGCATGTTTTGACACAAAGACAAAACAGTTGGCTACACTTTTCAGAAAACAACGTTCAGCATCAAATTTCAAAAGATGCTGCCAATGTAATGGTTTCTACTAGAGTGACTAACCAGATCTGTTGAAATATTCTTTTTGAATTTTATTTTACAATTATCTCAGAGTAAAAGAGAAGACTTTTAAGTTGGTAGAATTGGTCTTATTAGATTTCTCAGCTGATTAATAAGAAAAATGATAATTATAATCAACCAGTCTGAAATCAGAATTTATATAAAAATGTGGCAAAACTGACAACAAATTTGTTTGAATCGGTGCCAAAAAGCCACTGCATATCTTAACAAGCCACTGAAGATTCCCAGTACAGCTTTTGAAAAACAGAGAAAAAAAAACATGGGAAAGCTGGACAAATATTTGAAACAGAGAGAAGGGTTCAAATTTGACGAGAAAAAATATCGAATGAAGATCAACAAAGTTGTGATAAACATCTTGTATCTGAATCCATAACCATGCAATGTGCACATGAAAGAATCATGCTGGGCCTCACATAGAGAGACCAGGACAGCACAGTACATCTGGGAAAAGACAAGAGTCAGGGACATCATAGAATCCATTAAAAAGCTCAAATGGCAGTGGGCTGGGCATGTTGCAAGAATGGTAAACAACTGATGGACATCACGACTCACAACATGGATCCCCCGAGATCACATGCGCAACCTGGGCTGGCAGAGTATTAGATGGGGAGACAAGCTAAACAAATTCAGAAAGTACTGGCTCCATGATGCCCATGATAGAGAAGTGTGACGATTCCTGGGGAAGGTCTATATCCAACAATGGACATTGAAAGACTGATGATGATGATGAACTTGATAGGTAGTTACTCTTCTACTCCCCCATTCTTGCAACAGCTTCAGCTACAGATGATGTATGTATCTTATTGGGCCATTGTCCTGACTGCCTGTTACCATCCAAATATCTCCTCTTCTCACTAAGCCTCAGTCTTTCTTTCTTTGAACCAATGAGAAGAGAGAGCTATTCTTAAGCTGTTTGTTGATTAGCTAAGCAGACCATACTACTTCATAAGGGGCTCTGTGATTTGCAAACCTGAGCTACAACTGATTCTATGAATATTCTATAACAAAAGTTATAAAATAGTAATATAGAAGATTGTGTAATTGCTTGATATAGATGCATATTTATTACATAAATGTGCATAATGATTTTGCCTATTAATGAATATTGTATTTATTAGCCTAAAAAAACTCATCCACTGTTATATATCAGATACATTGGGGCGGGATGGGTTTGAATTGTCAGTACCTTTTGCAGATTGAAGTTGTTTGCCCTTGGTTTTGGAAGCTGCTAAGAGTATGAAAATATTAGGGATGAATAAAAGTACTCCACTTAATCTTTGGTTGTTCTCATTTTGGGTATTGGTTCTCTTTGCTTCTTGGCTTGTGTTTGCATTAATCTGCAAGTATAACATTACTTGTTCATTGCATCAAGCCAGAACCAACCAACCACTCATTACACAGATGAGCAGTATCCCAGTACGACAGAGTGTTAAAAGAAAAATAATTTTGAACATTTTATCAAAATTTATTGCAGACTTAGTGTTTAACATTCACATTGAATATGATGCAGCAGGTGTGAATCAGGAAGGGAGGCGGGTAACAATTAAATAAAAAAAGAATCTTACAAATAAAAAAAAAACAATGAATAAATTACTTATCTTGACTTTTTGGGGGTGATGGTTACTAAAAAGGTTTTAATTTCCAAAAAACAAGGCGGCAAAAACTCGTGACTAATTTAGCATGAACTTACATTGCATATTGAACCCCCCCAACTAAAAACCTATTTTAGAGGAGAATTTTCAAAAAACAAAAAGTGTTTTTCTTACTCATTGAGAGGAGAGTGTGTGCAAAATTTCAAGTTTCTACTATGAACAGTAAGGGTTGGACAAAGTCTAGATACATTGATAGATAGATACAAACAAATGTCTGAGCACATGAATAACCTTAACCCAGCCACAGTGATTAAACTGGTTTGTTGTGGGTAGCCTTCAAAAACAACAAAATTATTATATTATATGTTTCATTATACTATATAAAATTATTATGTCCATTGAAGAATTGGAGTGAAAAAATCTTTTTAAATTTGGAGCCCAATTAAAAACCCAGGATCAACCCCTGTGCAATAAGAGGACTTGTTTTTAGTTTGGAAGAAAGTGCATCTTATGGTTTACAAATACAATAAAAAGGTTTTTATTTTCAAACTGAGAAATACTCTTGAAGTTTTGATTCAATCCTCCATTTCAATCAATTCTGCTTTTTGAGTTGATTCTTTGTAAATTGAATGAGTGACATTTGATTCAGTTGTCAAATCCCAAAGGAAAATAAAACTTGTCAAGTGCTTCTTTCATTTTCTGACAAATCAATAACAAATTATTATGATTAATGAAAATGTGTAAACAATTTGCTTGAAGATCGGTTGAGGTGATTGGACCAGATTTAATCTGATTGATCAGATTAAAAAATTATGAATTGCCAATAATAGAAATATGAGAAACATCATAAGATAAACAGAAGTCAAAGACAGACATCAAAGTTAAAAGCAGAATGAATGATGTAATTATTCTATTGAAGATGGAACCTTTCTTTTTTCTCTTCTTTCTTTCTTTGCAATAATGAAGCCTCAGATATCATAAAAGTAGGCCAATCAAAATTTGGAGTCTGGGAACGTTTTCCCGTATAAATTAATAGTAATTGCTTCTTTGATTTATGTTATTTCGGCTTATGGAAGGTTTTATAAGAATGTCTCTTGTAATCTGGTAATACGTAGCAAGTCTGTTGGAGTCAATTTTGAGAAAACAAGTGAAAACTGATGTGAATCCCTTGAGGATGATAGACTTTTTAGGTTCTTCCAGAGTGAAAATCTCTCAATCAGAAAGAGTTTTTCACACTTTGATATGAAAAAGAACAGACTCTGCTCAAAAACTGCAACGCTGCACGTGCTCTTTTTGTCAACATTTGTTTCTATCACATGGACTACTTTTTCCAATAGGGCTTTTCCAGATTGAAGTAAATAATAGGTGAATCAGAAATAAAATGAAAAATTCTGTCAGAAACGCAACATAATTCATTTCAAAATGAAAAAGATATAAATATATGTATGAAGTGTAAACATTGCATAGACTTCTTTTTTTCTCTCTTTAATTCTATCTTGTATTTTCTGTCTTCTTATCTTGAGAATTGTTTCTAAAAAAAGAAGAATAATAATATGACATTGAACAGAAAAATATTCCTCTCTCTTTGCCTACTCCCTATATTGTATCTTTCCATCTTTACCAATGTCTTCTCTCTCTGATCACTCCCTCACTTTATTATGGTAACAGCTTTTCTTCCTTTCTACAAACGCTGTCTATTTCTTTTCAACCACCCTCAATTTGGGTCAATTAATTCTTTACAAACACAGTAAACCTTTTTAAATCTGGTTTCAACATGAAATTTCTTCCGTTCTCAGAACTGTCAACATACATCAAAGTTCAAAACAAAAGGTACTAATAAGTATGGATATAATAGTCTTTTGACTGATTTTTAATTTACTAGGTTTTTCCAGATTAAAGATGGGGAGATATCAATATGCATCTATGTGTTTGTGAATACATACATATATATATATATATATATATATATATATATATATATATATATACATCATCAGTTGATATAAGTTCACTTTTGGACAAAGGTCTTTCCCAATCCCTTCTATGATAACAGCAATCGTGCTCATCTTTGCCATATCTTACCAGCAAACCTTACTATCTTATCCTTTCATCTTGTGTGTGTCTCATGGGCACCTATCAGATAGCCTTTTGCTTAAACTGTTATCTCTTCTTGTTGAGTGTCCAGCCCATCTCCATTTTGTTGACACATTATTAGTATCATATCCTTCCTTCTGGTTCTCTCTCTGATCAATCTATTTGTTTATATAAAATGATTATATACACTTAGCACAAATCAGGGATGCAATATAACGTAATATAATGTGATGTCTGTTGGTTTCATTTCATAGAGTGCTCTATACATTCAACTTTACATATCAAGTTGGTTTCAGTTAGAGCTGGAATAAATAGTAGGATGGGGATTCACTACACAAACACGTTTATGAGACAGGGCAGAAACATGAACATGTTTGTGTAGTGAATTCACATTTTACTATTTATATATATATATATATATATATGTAGACTAATTTAGTCAGAAAAAGAATTCAGAATCCACCACTATTTTCCTTTCATTTAGATTTATGTCCAACCGGAGGGTAGAGACAAATACATTGATTCACATATCTTAGAAATTCACTCAGAGATTGTTCCGATTAAAATGTAACAATTCTTTTCTCTTTTCTCCCCAGTCTTCAACACACACTTTTCAAACACATACATATGAACATAAATGCACACATCCACACAGATACACACACAACAGGTGTACATGCATACACACTCATGCACATTGAAACACTAATGTACATCTCTTCAACTTTGTCATCATAAGCGTAGGGGAACTTTTTCTATAAGGAAGAGGCAAGAGGTTTGATTTGACCAAAATTTGCAATGATTTCTACCAAATTGCACTGAATTGCACAAAATTCAACACATTTTACCTGAATTTGGGGTAGCTCTTACCCCTTATCCGCCACTGACCCCCTGGCTCCCACACCTTTGTTTGTCATTGGTGGCAAATAAGTGTTCATTGTGCCAGTATTAATCAGTAGAGAAATCTAACAAAAATAACAAATGTGCTTAAAGAACTTCATGGGAATATATAATGGGTTATCAAAGTGAATTTGGGGATCTGCTAAAAAAGAGAAATAGAGGAGAGATAACCACTACTGACAGCTAAATGGGTCGCATCTGAAGACAGACTCAACTGTCATATTATAACATAGCAACCCCATCATTATGTCTCAGTCCATTACTCAGTGACCTGCGATTCCGTTTGTTTACAACATACATCAGTAGGGACCCCTTTTTCTGTCTACCAGACACCAGTTCTCTGATCAAGAAGAAAATATCTGAATACAAACTAAGACAAAAAGCCCAAGTAACTGAATTTTCTTTTTTTTTCTCAAATTTTTTCCCTTAGTGTCATCCTTTTGTTTTTATTTTTCTTTATTTAGAAATTCATTATAATCCACATCCAGCTTGCTAGGCCCATCATCAAGGCTTATCTACTGTCCAGTCAAACATATATTTTAGGAACATTTATCTTATTCCGTCTGTTGCCAGCCTCTCATCATCCTGGACGAAAAGTTGGGCTTTCCTCGGTTTGAATTCGGAGTCATTTGTCTCTTACACCGGTTGCCAACCAATCAAAGTTCAAGAGTGCAGTCTGCTCTACTATCCATCCAGATTAGAAAGAGAAAGGAAGGATCCATACTTTTCCCAAGGGCATCAGTACAAAGTTCTGAAAAATGAGTTTCATATTTTATTTTTGGTTAAAAGTCTATCGTTCTGTTTGTGACAGCTTGCTGCAGACACCCCACTTCACAACCCCATGAAATTTTCTTCACCTACCAATGTGACCCAAGGAAAGGTTTTTCTCAAATTGACTCTCAAAAAAAAGTTGTTTTTTGGGGGGGGGCATTTACAATGAAAAGTCATTAAATTAAACCCATTTTTTGTGACTGCTTTTTACACTGACAAGCTTGATGCTGTTGAAAAGAAGCAGAGGGGATCAGAGAGAGGAGGTGAGAGTAACAGGGAGAATAAATGTTAGCTGATTTGATTAGGGACTTGAAGGAGAATGATTACTAATTGCCTAATGACACTAAGAGTAAAAGGAAAGATGACTGCTTATCATGAGCAGTATTTATGTACATTTAAAAATGAGATCCTGAAAAACTGTAAAAGTTACAAATAACTGGTGCGCTGAAAAAAGCAAATAGATCAAAAATAAACAAGATGAGAATTTGGTGTAATAACAGGTATTTCAACCTTTGCATTACTTTAGTTAAGCTCAATGGTAAGAGCCTTGCTATGTTGAAACAGCTACCCTATTGGTGACAGGTTTGATTCCTGCAGCAGTCCTAATTTTCTTGAATTGTTTATTCTATTTACATTGTCTACGGTGAGTGATACATTAACTGATGGGAGATCATTTTTAAAAAAAGTTCCCATGTAATACAACACCATTTATAATCATTCTGTTGGATCATATATATCCATTTCTGAATAAAAATATCAGTTTTCTGAGAACAAATTAAAATGAAAATTATCTAATTTTTATCCATCTCTGAAATTATTTTACTAATTTCTTTTTTGTGGTAGAAATAAGGAGTGTTTCTGTTAATCTGATATTTTCCTGAGATTTTGAAAAAACTCAAAAAGTTACGAATAGCAGTTTTTAAAAACAAATATATTAAACACTTTCAGATTTGCATCTATCTATCAATCTATTGAATAACTGTTGGCCATCAAAGATGGCAAGGGGTTCTATCCTCATTTCTATTTTATATCCGCATGTGTTTGTTTGTGTGTTACAGTGCTCCTGGCTATACCATTTTGTCTACAGACTTGAAAATTGGCATCAGCACTGTACTAGACCCCCTTTAAAAATGCTATATTTTATTAACAATATCTAGATTCTGAAGAATCTAGATGTCTTTGTTTGCTATATCTCAAATATTTTACAGTGGACAATAACTGTGATACAAAATCAAATCTATTCTGACCATGTTTATTCTTCAATGCATTTTATTTACATGAGTTCGAATTTTGATGCTATGGTTGTTCTATGATTGACTATGATGATGCTCTGCCATAATTCTTTTTTTCACAGCAATTTATCCCACCTGTTAGGGCTGGTATTTAGTTTTAATTAGAAATGGGCTCATAGTGTTGTTGCTTATAGAGTGAAGACAATTTTTGACAATACTTAGATTGGAATATTCAAGTTACCTTTAATGCCTGTAATGTTTGTCGGTGTTCAAACTTGTTATCTTTGAATCTGCATGAAAAAGACAGTCAGAATAATGATTGCCAGTATCTACCATAAGTTCACGTTGCTTTCATGTCAAAATGCTGGAGTATTTACAACTGATGAGTAAGATCAAAGACATCTCATTGAGAAAGAGAAAAACATAGATGCAAAAATATTTACATAAAGCGCATCCTGACCTTCTTTTTAAGGAGCGGCTTGTAAGCAGAATTGACTTGGAACTTCATGACAAAAAGACTCACCCTTCCTCTTTTAGAAACTGTAAACCAAAACTGTAACCAAAACTATCAAAATGGGTATTCTCTTCGGCCTGTCTAGCTAGCTATACATGTATGTATTGTGTACAGGCTGTACTGATGGAGCTAGAGGGGTGCAATTTTCAACATTTACGCCTTATCATACTGACAAAATATATTTTCACTTTTTGAAAATTCACTCTCACCTAAACACCTTTTATTTTGCATTTAATTTACAATGTGACTTTATGCTAAATTAACCCGTAGTTTATGCTTGCTTGTTCTTACAAAATTCAAACTTTTTGTTTATCCAACAAATGGCAAAAGAATTAATGTTATGTATTGATCACTCCTAATCAGAATTTTTTTGATTGATCACTTCAAACAGAGCGTGCTGCCAAAAGATCTTGGTCAAGTGACTGTTTCTATTATGACTAACTAGACCTGTTTTCTTTCTTTTCATAAACAAAAACAGAAATAAAAATTTCTGTCTGATATGGATTTGATGGTTAAGTCAAAGGGAAGCAGATTCGACTCTTCATGCCAAGATTATAGAATGTAAGGCGCCTTTTCTTTTCTTGGAGGCGCCATTGATTTTGTATGGACACGAGAAAAAGAGCAGGAGTTTTACCTCCCACAGTTATCAAACACCTTGTTTTGTGTCAGGGTCTCTGGTAGTGATAAACAAGGTAAACTGAAAAACAGTAGGAAATTTCTTTCGCCAAAAAAAAGAGGAACCTTGGTCTAATCAGAGTTCATCAAAGAAAAAAAACCCTGAAGAAAGGTGCATTATTTTCATAACGCACCTTTCTTCAGGGTTTTTTTTTCATTATGAACCGTCAACAAAAACTGTCAACATAATCAGCAAAAGTTTTTTCAGTTTTTAAGTGATTTTAGCTGGCTAGGTATTTTTTCATGTATGCGTTATGTATACAGACCACACTCAATAAACCAGAAAATTTAAACATTTACACCTTGTTATGTCTAAGAAAAAAGGTTTTTCATTTTTGATATTTCTCCCATGATAAATTATTTCATGGAGGGGGGGGTCTATAATGTAATTTTTGCTAAAATGGTCTCTTTGGTTGTGTCCAGTGGCATTCTTGCTTGTTTTTGAAAAATTTGGACTTTTAGTGATGCAACAAAAGGTCGAGAGAAGTAACTTAGTTATTGATCAACCTTTTTCCGAATCTTTTTGATCATCCCAAACACAATGTATTGCCAAAAGACATTGGTCACCTGAAAATTATATAAAGTGACCAGCCAGACCAGAACTTTTGTCTAGGAATAGTCATCCTACTTTACAAAAACAGAAATAAAGTTATGTATGCCAAAATGGCACTGCAATAAATCAACTACATAGAGGTACTAAAAAAATTAAGATTTGAAAAGGAGTGAGACAAGGGGATACAATCTTATCTGAACTATTTAGAGCAAGCTTTTAAAGCATCTTGTGGAAAATCAATTGGAAAAATGGGCATAATCACAGACGGAAAGTATTTGGACCATTTACAACAATGAGATTGGAATAATATCAGAAACATCAGATGATTTACAAAGCTTGCCCTGTGATCTAATTAGAGAAAGTCTTATAATAGAGTAAATGATGAACAGAATCGAGACAAGATAAATGAACAACAAAAATATCATGAAAATTACCATAAGAATCGAAGATGAAGGTTTGAAAAAGGTGGAGGGCTATCTCTACTAAAGTCCGTTGATAAAGGTAGAGAAAGATCATGAAAGGGAAATAAAATGATGTACAACAATCAGTTGGAATGCATTTAGCAAACATAGAGACATATTGAAAAGCACCTTGCCAATATGCTTAAAATATAAAGTGTATACTGAATTTATTTTACCAGCTATGATGCATGGATGTCAAACATGGGACCTCACAAAATAATCCGATGACAAACTCAGAACTACACTAAGAGCAATGGAAAGAACAATATTTGGAACAACTGATACTAAAATATCAACACAGATCAAAGAGTAGATCAATGTAAAAGATATACAAGAAGTGATTAAGCAACAAAAATGGTCATGTACTTGATACCTAGCTAGAAAGGAAGATAGATGGGATAAAAGATTAGTCGATTGGTGCCTAAAGGATAGCAAATGCAGTAGGAAATGACCAGTATTTATTGAACTGTTGAATTGGTGTGTAGATCATTAATCTAACTACAATTTTCAACCACTGTGTCATGGCACGTTCTTCTTCATCATCAATAATAATAATAATAATAATGATAATAATGATAATAATAATCATCTTTTATTGTCTGTCATTGGACATAGACTTTCACCAGGATTTGCCACACTTCTCTATCATGGGTGTTGCAGAACCAATACTTTCTGAATTTGTCGAGTTGTATTCTGCAGACTTTCCTTGCCCTTGTGATCTTTGGGGAACCATGTTGTGAGTTGTGATGTCGATTGGTTGTCTGGTATTCTTGCAACTTTGCTGGCCCATTGCAAATTGAGTTTTCTAATGGATTCTCTGATGTCTCCGACTCCTGGCACATTAGTGTGCCTCAAAGCACTTAAAAGTGTGCCACAGGATTTTTAAGCGTTGATCCTCCCTCAGACAAGGGCCATGGGACAGTGTTCCCAGTATGGAGACTAAATCAACATTTGAATATGTTTTGACACAACTGGAATGCATTGCACTCCTTTTTTTCACTGATGCAATAAATGAATAAGTTGTTCATGGAAGGCCCAAAAGGCAGTTATAAATTCTTTCCCGAATTCTGTTGTGTAGAACCGCTGATATCATATCATTTTTTAAAGAATGTTTTTTCAATGACATCTTGTTTCAATGAGTGTAATAAACATGAATAAAACTTTGAAAATCTTTAGAAAACCATGATCAGCAATATACTTCTGGCAATAAAATTAATGAATTATCAGTTTTTTTAACTTACAAATACATTATCATCATTCATTTTCTTCATCAGCTTGAATCTATCCTTAAATACTGATGATATGCCTTGACCATTTTAGTGTTCGATTAACTGTCGGGAGATGAAAAAGGACGAAAATCAATGTTCTGACCATAAAGCCATGAAGTGTTACAATGAGTTGAATAGGCAACATATTTCAACATGCAAATCATTCTTGTCTGTGTAAACTAATCTGACCACTTTGAACAAATAATTCAATTATCACTTCGCTTTGAAGCTAATTTGCATATCAACTGGCTTCGTCTAGAATGAATTACATCTCTTGAGTGTTGTTTCTCACAAATGTGGCCGTTCATTGCTTTGCATTTTATGGCTAGATTTACATGATGATCTACCAACGGGTCATGAAACAAAGAGATGTTGAAAAGGGCAACAAGTGATGGAAAAGTTTTTTCTACACATTATCTTCTTCAGCCTTTTAGTGCCCATCATCGGAGATTGGCATTTCACATGATTCATGAGTGTCACAGAGCCAATACTTTCTGAACTTGTCTAGTTTGTCATGCCATCTTATATTTTGCCAGCCACAGTTTCACATATGATCTCTGGGGATCCATGTTAGTAGTTGTGATGTCCAGCTGTTACCTGACACTCTTGCAACATGACCTCTCCCCCATCTAAGAGCAAGAAGTGAACTTGTAACTGATTGAATTCCATGATGATGAAGTCGAGAAGTCATCTCCAATGCGCCTCACTTGTTTCTTCTATCTTGTCCAGTCGTCTCTCACGGGAGATCTTCAATGTTAAATGTCATCAGCCAATTAATCAATGTATATATTTCAAGGTCAGCCAACTGAGTTAGTTCCATGTGATGGGTGCCATAGTAATATTTCACCCACAAATTCGTCTTTGTTGTGCCAAGAATGGCCAGCAAAGTGCAGTGTAACTGCTATAATTGGAGGAAGATGTCCATATAGACATTTCTTGGTAGGGTGTATTTTCTGGCTGATGTTGAAAAAAGCTTGGAGACGTTGGATTCTTATGTTTTTTTTAACATTTTACTGCACCCAAAGTTTAACTAAAACTGGCATTTCTTGATGGAACTGCAAGTGTGATTGTGCTACAGAATAGTCCCGCCCTTTAAAAAAACAAACCCTCTTAATTACAAGTGAAACAAATTTTACAACCTATGCAAGGGAAGAAAGTGAATATTTTCAAAGGGTTTGAATGACAGAAAGTAAGTGTCCGGTTTAGCATTATAATACACAACATCAAAATGCACAAATATGCATTGAAAATGGCTTGATATTTCAAAAAACGTAATAGAGGTGGCTTCAAAAATGAACAGAAAAAGAAGAAATAAAAATCAAGTGAAGAACAGTGATGTGCCTGTCCATACGCAATCACTCAAATAAAATTACTCAAATGAACAAGCAGTTACTTACAAGTACAAAATATGATGCACTTAAAGTAAACACATTGATTTTCCTGAGGGGGGGATGAATCTGAGCCGTTTATTTACTCCGATGATACAATAGCATCTTTTGCCACAGATTCATAATCACGTAAACGAAGGTGCGTTCCTTGAGCAGACTTTGAGATGATTATCGACCACACAATTATCGACCAAAATTTTGAGAGTACAGAGATATAGGCTTTACTGAAAACAACAAAACATGTGGTACAAAGTGTACTTAGTCTCATCAACATTCTTCCTTGTTTGCAAGAAGTAATAAGTCTGGTTAATCACTCAATAAAAAATGTCACGTGATCAATATCTTTCGGCCCCGTGTTGGGGATGATCAATTAAAAAGATTTGCGAAAGGGGATGATCAATAAATAAGTTACTTTTATTACCTTTTGTTGGACAGTGATCATTAAAAATCTTTGAATTTGAAAAAAAATCAAGCATTTACTTGGGTGATGATTTAGCATAAACTTTCATTGCAAATTGACCCCTCTATCACTGACCCTATTTTGAGGGAAAACGAAACAAAATTTTTCTAGACCCAAGAAGAATAAAATGTTTAAATTTTCAGCCCTCTAGCTCCATTGGTGCAGCCTGTATGCATGATACATACCTACATAGTCAGCCAGACCTACTTGAAAAACTGTTTTAGTTGACAGTTTTTAATACTTACTGGGTCAAGTTTGTCAAAGGCATTTTGGTCTGTGGGCCATTTGACTTTAGCTGAAAGGGGTTCAAATCATATTTGTTTATATTCAAAAGACTGCATATTTGTGTGTATATTTAGGTATGTATGTATTACTGGAGATACATGAATATTAGAAATACATTTATGTTGCGTATTTAATGCATGCTGATTATATTTCATGTGTATTTATATGTATGATTAATGTGTAGGTATATCTATATATATATATATATATATATATATATATATACATATGTATAAATATGATGATAAATTGCATTATATCATAATGAAAGTCTATTTGAAATTATCTTCTGTTATTACACGTTGAATGTATCATTTGACCAAGACAATGTAAATAGAAAAAACAATTAAAGAAAATAGGGAAGAGGGTAGCTGTTTCTATGTAGCGTTTATCCTACAATTGAGCTTAACAGCCGCTGGTAATGCTATATTTGGGCCTTTGCATCAACGGCGACTGTATAGCTCAATGGTAAGAGCATTGCTACATTGAATTGGCTACCCTATCAGTAACAGGTTCAATTCCTGCAACAACTCCTTTTTCTTTAATTGTTTATTCTATTAACATTGTTTAGGGTCAGTGATACATCAACTGTGTGATGACAGGATATCATTTCAAATAAGTTTCTATATATTATAACAATTTATAATCATTTATACGTATATATAGTCTAGAAAGCTTTAATGCTTTAAATACTAAAAATAAAAAAGCATTTTCAAAAGATTTTTTTGTCACTTCAGTCATTTATTTCCCAATATCTGCCAATGCAAATAATGTGATTTTCTACAGTGTTTATCTCTGTTTTACACGTACATTGTTATTATGTCTCATTATATATATATATATATATATATACATTCACATACATAGTTTTTTCGTACTTGTAGGGAATATATGGGGCACCATATTTTGAAAAAAAGATCATTAAAGGTGAATGACTATAATTCAATAAAACAGAGCATTTAATAGTTGATAATTTTATTGTATGAATTCCACACTTCAACTTCGCCTGTTGTTTCAATGTGATTTTACATTTATCTATTATTTATTAAATTGAATAAATGAATAAATGAAAATCGTGTCGGCTTCGAAAAAAAAAATCTGTATACTTAATAATTTGCAATTGTGTTGAAACAATAAGCCAAGTTATAGTTTGCAACTCATATAATAAAATCATTAATCATATAAATAAAAAAAATATATATGTGTATAGTCAAGAAAGCTTTGCAGTTTTAAAAACTAAAGATCTTACTGTAGAAATTCTAAATCTATTCATTTGATTATGAGTGTGTCATATAAGTACAAAAATATAATCGCTGTAAATCTGTAAATGAAAAGTGTTTTGGAGGCCATATGTTTTACACAGAAGTAGATTTCACAGTACTACATGTGAAACTTACTTGGGGGGATCATCAGTTATTTATCAAGGAACGGTTTCAGGAATTTGATTATTTATCCTTGGCTCCCCAGTAGTATTGATCAATTACTACTTAGCCTCAAGCCATGAGGTTCTAATAATTTGGTTGTTATTGCACTAAGGGGAATAATACAATGCAATAAAGATTCACATACATATATCTATGTATACACACCTGGGCATAAAAATGAGCCAAGTGGTTATGTATATGGGTTTGGCACATTTTTTCCCAGGAGCATATATAATGATACCTTGAATTGTGTAGTTTTGATCAGAGGTGGTTTTGTTGTAGTAGGAATGAAAGTAATACTAATCGAGGTATGTATATATCCCCATTTTCTTTAATTGTTTATTCTATTTACGTTGTGTAAATTGAATGATATATCGGCCATGTAATGACAGGAGATCATTTCAAATAAGTTTCTATATAATATAACACGATTTATATATATATATGAACATAATCATATCATAAACACACATACAATCTTTTATAAAATTCCAACAAAAAAAATTGCACATAATGCTATAGTATCTAATGTGTAAAATATAGAATCCACTGAATAAACTACATTAATTATATCAAGAGATATTGGGAAATAATTGACTGAAATGACAAATTTTTGGATAAAAAATTGTTTTCATACGTTTAGTGTTTACAGCTGAAAAGCTTTTCAGACTATATATATGTATAATACACACTAGTGCATATACATATATATATGTATACATGTACATGTTTGTGGGTGTTAAATATATATATGTATAAAACACAGATATTAATCATATAAATATACAAAAAGCATACTTATTAGATGCAACCAAGTACAAAATATAAGTATAATTGTTATATCATTTTATTTACAATTATTCATCATTTACTAACATTATGTTTGGTGCTCTCAATGAAGCACAGAAAAAACAAAATACAAAATGATAATCTATGAAAAATTTATGTATTTCCACTATGTAAGATAAAAATCCCTAAAAACTAATTCAAGATAACTGAAATGAATAAATTATTTCAAGTATAATAAGTGTATATGACTTTCATTTTGGATATACACAACATTTAACCAAAAAGAAAATTTGCAAGGGGAAATTTATTCACTGATTTCATATCTATATCATAAAGAGTTTGTTCTTTTGTATATCTGTATGAAAGTGATTATAAGTACAAGGTCTGTTTTTAATCAAAGACATTTTTCATCATCATCATCATCATCATCATCAGTCTTTTATTTTCTGTTGTTGGATAGGGACTTCTTCATGATTTGCCAGACCTCTCTATCATGGGCGTCATGGAGCCAATACATCCTGAACTTGTCTATTTTGTTTCTCCATCTTGCATTCTGCCGGCCTCTGTTTTGCATGTGATCTTTGGGGATCCATGTTTTGTGTTGCGATGTCCATCAGTTGTCTGCCATTCTTGTAACATGACCAGCCCATTGCCATAAGAGTTTTTTTAATGGATTCTATGATGCCTCACTCCTGTTTTTTCCCTGATATATTGTGCTGTCCTCTGATCTCTCCATGCAAGGTTGAGCATGATTCTTTCATGTGTATGTTGCATGGTTCTCAGTTTGAGGGTCTGTTGCTTGGTTAAGGTCTATGTTTCAGCTGTATAGCTGACTATTGGGAGGATGCATTGGTTGTATACTCTTCTTTTTAGGACTAATGGGATTTTCTTATTTCTAAAGGTTGAGCTTGATCTACTGAAGTCTTGCCATCCTAGAGTGATTCTTCTTTTTTTTTCTCATTTTTGCTTAGTATCAAAACTATATTCATTGAATCATAGAAGAAGTAAGTGGTTCAAGCAGTTCAATAGTTGTATATAGCAAGAGACTTGGGGCAGAGGGGGCTTAGCTGCTTGAGTGGATCCCTCCAACATTAAGTAAGATTTAAGATTAAATCAAAAAAGGGAAACTTGCGATAAATAGATATCTACTATCACTTAATTGGTGGAAAACAACACCAAAGGCTGAATTATTATTTATGCAATTCATGTATGTACAAATATATCTTTTTTATTGTATAATGTCAGTAGAAATGCAATTGGTGAACTGCTACTTATAAAGCTTTTGGGTATCCCTCCAGGGGGGGGGGCCTAGATGTGTCTTGAAATTGTCTTTTCCATCAGCTTCAAGTCTGGGACCAAGTGATCTATTCTCAGACAGTCAATATTTTAGCAATTCAACTACTGAGCCAAACTTCTGTAATCTAATAATAACTGATGTCAATCATCAGTTTTGATAAGATTTAATTTTCAGAGCCTTGAATCATCTGACTACAAGTATAATGACAATTCTAGAACAGCAAAAGCGTCAGCCTTGACTTCTCCTGATCCTTCATTTGTGGAATCTCAATGTCTCATGGATTGTATTACAATATGAAGTATTTGTTAAAATGTTTTAAGAGTGTCTTTCGCCATGGCTTCTGATTAATGTGAGGCTGCATTAAAACTAACTGGAGAAAGATAAAAGAACCCCATTCATTTGCACAGACCAGTCCAGCGGGGAATGAGTAGACATGGAGTTCTCAAAGAGAAGGAGAGAGATACATCTAATTCCTATAATCATTAATAGATATTTTTTTTTTCATAGCATTCAATAAATTATAATGGAATAAAATAAGGAAGAGTAACTTTTTTGTTCTCATATGTTTTGTCTTTTCCTTTTCTTTCTATCAATAATCTGAACAGAAAATGATTATTTCCAGTTTGCATTTCAAAATATGCCAACCATTTTTTATCAGTTTACTGAATAATACATGAAACAATTATAAGAATTGGAAAAAAAATCTGACCAATATTGAAACCTTAAAATGATTCATTTAAAACAGAAGCCCCAGAAATTATATTCAAAGTATCAAGTGTTTAACATTTTTAGTTTTTGATGAATAACTCTGATAAACCAAATGAAGATACCTTGGCTCATCTTACAAATATCATCATTATCGTTGCCAGTATAAGCAGCAGCAGCCATTACAAGTCCACTGCCGGACAATTTTTCACCTTTTAATCAGAAGAGTTAGTTCAACTATAGTTGACTCCTGTTTGAGCCAATTCTCTTTCTTCTCGTTATTCCTTTTTAATTAACACTTTCATGCATCTCTATTCCTTCATAGGATTATCTCTGAGGTCAATTCCCAAGTGAAGAAATATCATGATTTTCAGCCCTCTAGCTCCTCTGATGTGGCCTATGCGTGGGTTACATACATGAGATCAAAACTTCTTTTGATGTGTTTTATCACAAACTGGCAACCAAAACTGTCAACATAAGATTTCTTCAGTTCTTAAGTTGGCTGTCTGATTATGTATGCATATATCCCACATACAGACTGCACCAATGGAGCTAGGGGGCTGAAAATTGAAACATTTACTCCTTGTAAAGTTGAAAAAAATTGTTTTTGAAAATCCCTCCCCTTAACAGATTTCTACATGGAGGGCTCGATTTGACGTGTAAGTTTATGCTAAATCGGTCCCTTAGTTTGTGTCTGGCACCAGTAAACTTGTCTTTTAAAAAAAAAAAGACTCCGACTCTTTTTGCGATTACTGCCCAACAAGAGGCAAGAGATGCAATTTAATCATTGATCACCCCTTTTTTCCAATTTTTCAATTGATCACCCTGGCATTGGTTATTTGACACTTTCTGTTGAGGGACTAAACAGACCTGTTCGAAACATTTTCATGTTGAAACATTCTCTAAGAGAAGAGGTTTCAAAAGAGCTGAATTCCCACCTCTACCTTTATATACAACGCTAGAAGAATTCAGGTTTCGATAAAATCAAGGTGAAAGGTTACTTTGGCAACAGGCTGTGTTTTATGGGAAGCACGTCCAAGGATGTGGAGCAGAAGAATCAAATTATTTAATCTTAAGGCTAAATACTTGCTCTGTGTTATGAATTCCGCGCTCTATTGGGACTACAAATCTCAGTCAGGAACCTTTGACCTAATCAATCAGATCTCTCTGAGGGCCCATATCAAAGTTTGAAGGTTGGATAGCACCAAGAGAATGTGACGTAAAGTCCTCCAAAAGTTGGTATTTGATTGATTAGAGTTAATCAGACCATATAACCATATAGTTTTTCTGGTAAGATGATGGGTTATCTTTCTTGGATTAAAAAGAAAATGAAACTCACCATCAGTGTCAATACTTGAACATACATAGTGTGAAACTTCATATAAAATGATATGGCCAGATTGAATTCTATGTATGATATCACTGGTGTTTTCCACTGGAAAACATCTTAAATACAATTATTAAAAAATAGATCCCTGAAGAATCTAAATCAATTTGAATTTCTCCTAAAAGTAGTCCAACGAGCTTTTATCAATGCACTGAATCTGGAAATATCTATAACTCTCATATAAACTAAAGTACGGTTAATTGTATATTCACGGTTTGTAAAATCAATTTAGAATATGCAAAATGAATTTATTATATGGAAACAACATTTCAGGTGTTTGATTCACATCATCATCAGAATCATTATTTTCATCATTAGCTTTTTAGTGCCCGTTGTTGGACATAGACCTAACGCAAGTTTGTAAGACCTCTGAATTATAGGCATCGCGGAGCAAGTAATTCATCTAGCTTGTCACGCCTTACTTTCTGTTGGCCACAATTTTGCATTTAATCTGTAGGGATCCACATTGTGAGTCGTGATGTCCAGCTCTTGTCTGATATTCTTGCAACATGTCCTGCCCATTGCCATTTGAGTTTTCCGATTGTTTTATGATATCTCGGACTCCTGTGTAATATACCGTGTTGTCTTATGATTTCTCCATGTGAGGTTGAGCATGATTCTCTCACATTGCATGGTTCTCAGTTTGAGGGTCAACATAAATAATTGAAAGATTTTTTCCAAATAGCTCAGATTCTTTGAAAATCTTTAAAAAAAATATTGGCATGAAATTAAAAAAAAATATCTTCAAAGAATTTAATCAATTTAGAAAAATATAAAATAATGATGTATTATAAATCTAGAATATATACAAGTTAACAAAAAATCATTGCTGGATGCATCTTTCAAGATGATTTGATATTTTTTAAATATATCATGCAATCTCTAGGTAGTGAAACACTCATAGCAATGAAATATTGTCCATTGTCTAAGTAATTTCTGGCTATGGCAGGTGAAAAGAGTTAAAAAAAACTTCTTTTTTTTTCTAGCAATATATATTTTTTTGAGTATATAAGCTTATATAAGATTATCAGTTGGTGGAAGCTTTTACGGGTGATCAAAACAAGTCTCGTTTTTGGTCATGGATACAATTGAGTGGAAAAATGTCATCTTCAGAGTTTGGATTCAACTGTCCATTAAAAAAAATTATAAACATAATTTTCAGAAAATCATTAACTCCCTTGTTATGCAATTGAAGATTTTTCAACAATTTAATCACCGTATCCCTATCAAGGGCCAGGCCGAAACGGCTACAGATTCTTCTCTCTTTGCTTGTGTATGTGTATGTGTGTGTCACTGGATGCTCTAAGTCATATTTTTGGGAATATGACATTGTAAATTTGCATAAGTACACAACTAGGCAACATTTAAAAACGACCAAATCTTGTCCTTGTATATTTTGACAATTTTAGACAAAAGATTTAATCTTTTTAAATAATTTCAGATCTGTTTTTCAAGGTAATTTAAGATGAAAGATCTAATTTTTCAAATAATTTTAAATAAGATATCTATTCATAAATAATAATTTTAGATAAAAGATTTAATTTTTTCAGATAATTTCCGATAGAAAATATATTTCTAAGAGATAATTTTAGATAAAGGATATATTTTTTAATTAATTAATTCTAGTATACGCATGAGCTACAGTAATACGTCAATGTGAGGTTTGGATATCTTTTACTCACACGATCACCATTAACTCGTGACTTATTCCATTTCATTCAATGTTATTATCGTCATACTTTTTAGACAACATTGACAAAAGGAAATGAAGAAGAGAAATAACAGGAATATTTTCTGGAAAAAAGCTCGGTGGACATTGAATAATAATCTTTGTGATGGAAAATCTTATCGACTACATCAGTAAAATAATAAAAAAGAAATACAAGCAAGAATATAGAGCAGAGAAAATGAATGGCTGCGGCTGAGAAGTGAATTTAGAAAAAAAAAAAGTGTTTCAGTTCCGGTCATATTGCTGGAATTACATTGCATCTATGGTGCTTAGAATCTGACAAATCCATCGCAGCCTCAGAAATACCAAACAATGGGCGTCAATATTTGCAGAAATTTATCCTGTTAGAGACTGTTGACCAAAACTGTCACCAAGACTGTTAAAATAGGTTTCTACAGATTTCATGATCATCTGGTTGGCTGGTTGGCTATGAATCATGCACACAGGCTGCTCAGATGGAGCTACAGGACTAAAATTTTCAACATTTACATCTTATTATGTCAGGGAAAAATTTTTTTTTGTTTTCTGAAAATCACTCATAAAATAGATTTTAGTGGGAAATTCAATTTGTTATCTAAGTTTATGGTAAGTTGGTCTCTTAGTGTGCATCCAGTTGCATTTACTGTACCTACTTTTTAAAAAATATGGACTTTTTCTTAGTGATCTCTGCTCAACAAGTAGCTGATTCACAAATCACCCCGTTTCCCAATTTTTGATTGATCACCCCCAACTCAGCATGCTGTTTCTATTGAGCGACTCACCAGACTTGTCTTGTTTTTCTTATGCATTCTGTTCCTGTATCTCTGATGCATTTTTCTGATACATTGTTGTCATTTCGCTCTCCCATCTGTTAGTAATGGTGTTTTTTCTTACACTGTCATTTATATTCAAAACAAACAGGACTTGTTAGTCACAAAATAGAAACAATCATGTGACTAATATCTTTAGGCAGCAAGTCATGTTGGGGGTAATCAATTGAAAAATTTAAAAAAAAAATGGAACGTAACCAAACGGTTAGGCCTCAAATGCGAACCATGCAAGTTGTTCAGAAGAGAACCATGCTCAACATTGCATGGAGAGATTGAAGACAGCACAGTATATTAGAGAATAATATGTTGGCTGAGCTTCTTTTCTCTGGGTATGAAGTGTGACCCAACTGCATTGGAATGTAAATTAGATATTGAGGTTAGAAAAAATATTTGACAATTCTGAATCCAAATACAGGATCTTAATATAGTTAAAACTTTTGGTAATAATATAGTTAAAACCATTTGGTATATATATGTACTTAGAGATTACTGTATCTAATACAAATTAAGTATTTAAAAAACTACATACATAAATAAATATTATTACATTTAGTCAATTTAACATGTTTCATTAGTCCTAACTGCTTTAGGAAATATGTGAGTATACATAATGGTGTTTATTTATAGATTCCAGGCCAGTTGTTAGTGCAATGTTCTGGATGTGCTGGAGACTTTTTGATTAAACCTAATGGTTTATAAAGTGTCCCCGACAAACAGCTAAGTAACTATACATATTAATTTTTCCGGAACAATATGGTTTTCATTCCTATACTAGGTCTGCTGAGGATGTTAACTGGGCCTAGCATGTGCATTGATTCTATTCGAGAAGATAGCTGAATTTGACAGGCTCCTCAAGAAGGGAATAGACTTCAACCAAAATGCTGTAACATTGAGACTATAACAACCAAGTTTGAATACATTAGCATACTACTTATAATCACCTCAAAGAATACAAGGAGAGAAGAAATAAGTTCAAATCTGAAAGTCTTTTCCAGATGTGAGAGCATCTCTAGTACTGATGACCGTCACTGACTGTCTGACAAATCGAAATTGTACCACCACCTGTCATTTCCTACCAACTTGTGTTAACAGCGTTTTTTGAGCTAGCGCATGTATGGTCCAACCCTCAGGATTGTTGACTCTGGAAAAGGTCCTGTGAAAAAAAAAATTCTTTGGTAATTAGAAACTGTCAACCAAAACTGTTAACATGCTTTTTATATTGGTCTTGCTAGTTGGTTGGCTATGAATAAATCATGCATACAGGCTGCATCAATGAAGCTACAGGGCTGAAAAAAATGAACATTTACTCCTCATTATGTCTTACAAAATTCATCCCCAAAATAAGTTTTTAGGCAGGAGGTTGGTGTCAAATTTACAATATGAATTCATCCTATATTGGTCACAGTTGTGTTCAAAACTTATTTTTCGGAAATCATCGCCCCAAGTGGTGAAAAGTGATTTATTCATGGATCCCCATTTCCTTCAATTTTTTCATTGGTCATCACCAACACAGCATGCTGCCAAAATAAGTGGTTCTTGTAATGGTTTCTATTGAGTGACTAACCAGACCTGTTGAACAACTGTAGCCATCAAAGATGGCAAAGGATTTCAACCTTTCTTATATGTGCATGTATTTGTGTATTTGTCCCAGTGTTTCAGTGCTCCTGGCCATACCATTTTGTCTACAGACTTCAGAATTGGCATCAGTGCTCCACTAGATCCCTTTTGAAAAATCTTATTTTTATTTATGGAATAAATCTTTTTCTGACATTTTTTGGTTCCTATTCTCATAGGGTTTGATAATAACAACATCTAGATTTCCTAGAATCTAGATGTTTCTAAATGTTTTTTTCTATTCTATTTTACATTTACATCATAAATAGAACTTATTATTTATTCTTTGATAGAATTTTTTTGCATGGCTTCAAATTTTGATGCTATGGTTGTTCAATTTTTGACTGGGTCGTATATTTTTCTTTAAGATTCCCAATTATCCGATGTCTGACTTGTAAAGAGTTAATTATAATTCCAGACACATATTTCAGTGATTGAAAATATTTTTCAAATTACATTTGCAGAATGTTTTAGAGTTGTTTTTTCTTGGATAGAGTGATCTGGGGGCAGTAGAAAACCATCACCATAATTCTCAATATAGGTTTCTTCAGGTTTCAAGCTGGTTTGGCTAACTGGTTACATATGAATGTATCAAGCTACACAGCTGAAAATTTAAACATTCACTCCTTGTTATGCATTTTGTTTTTCCAAAATTTTGCAGCCAAAATATGTTTCTAGTGGGTGGTTTGATTTACAAAGTAAGTTTATGCTAGATGGGTCACTATTTTGCATCCATTTGTTTTATGAAAATTCAATTTTTTGAGTGATCCAACAGAAGACAAGAGAAGTAACTTATTAATTGATCGCTCTTCATTTCAATTTACTGATTGATCATCCTCAACACAGCATGCTGCTGAAATGGTTGCTCACCTGACGGTTTCTATCGAGTGACTAACCTCATGTGTTTTTATTTTCATTCGCTTTTCACATTTTCATTTTTCTCTGAATGTTTGAAACTTGTTTTCCACTCTGATGCTGAAGAAGAGATCATTAAAAAGTAAGGCCCTACATCTCCTGAAGGAACAGCAAGATTGATTACACAACAACACTGTCCCCAACCCCTTCCAAGTATCAGTGAAATTACAAGAGATCGGTAGTGAGAACTATTCTACAACCTTCACTAGGGAAGTGATTGAATACTTCGAAAATGCACATATGATGGAAATTCAGGGTCCATCTTTAGCATTTCAGTTATGTTGTAAATAAAAACCCCCTCTTAAAGCATAAGGATTCAACTTTTTCCAAAACTGTATGTAAGTGCAATAAGACGTACGAATTAGTAATCGAACGGCATTAATATATTGAAGACTGTACGGAAGAATAGGAACCAAACATGAGTGGAGTAGAAATAAATGAATAGATAAAAATACATAAAAGGACAATAGTTTGCTTGCACTATACTCAATCATACTAATTAACAAAACAATGATATCTCATCCCCTGGGTAAAAGATGATGGGGTAGGCATTTTGCAAACAGATTATTACTTTCTATACCCATTTTATATATTTAGATATGTATTAATACATGTATTTATAGTTTGGGTAATGATTTGAATATTATTTCATATATTTTTGTGCACCAAATATCCCAATAAATAATGGCTAGATAAATCACCAGTGGGATCCACATCAATCAACAGATCATAGCCTGCAGATTACGCAGAGTTTATTCTATGGTAATATTTTGCACTTCAAACTGAGGTCATGAATATTTTAGAATATTTGCTTAATAACACAGGAACAAATATTCATGAGAGTTGATTAGAATTGATTTTTAATACATCATTTCAGGAATACATAAATCAAAAATATTTACTTGCTGAAATAATATATATATATATATACATATATATAAATATATATATATATATGCATATATTTTTTAATTTGTGTCATTTCAGTCTATTATTTCCAAATATCTTTTAATGCAATCAATGTAAGAATTCCTAAGTTTCGCACAAAGTTGGATATTATAGTACTATATAATAATATTATATATATATATATATGTACATATATATATATATATATATATATATAAATGTGAAAATATGTGTATTGTATATTGACATTATTTTATTCTATATACTTATTCTTTAAACAGAGCTTCCTCACGTAGCTTACCAAAAATGTATTTAACAATTTAACAATTGAAGATCACTAAGTATAACAACAGATGTGACTCGCTGTTTGTGTCATTTTTATTGAGATATATATATATATATATATATATATATATATATACATACATATATATATATACCAAAGTACAAATCAGTAATTCAATATTTGATGTATGATAGTTTTGTTTCTTAGAGTGCTCTATATATTCAACATTTAGTCAAAGTAGAGCTGAATAAATCAAATCATTTGCCTGAAGAAGCCCAAAATGATATCTCTCTCTCTCTCTCTCTCTATATATATATATATATATATACACATATATATTTATTAAGAAATAACCATGTATGATCTAACAGAATGATTAGAAATTGCGTTATATAATATAGAAACTCTCATTTGGAATGATCTCCTGTCATTATATGGATAATATATCACTTGAACTAGACAATATAAACCGAATAAACAATTAAAGTAAATGAAGCTGCTACAGGAATCAAAAACAGTTATTTGCAGCTGTTTGCATTACTGGCAACTGTTTAGCTCAATGGTAAGAGCAATGCAATGTCAAATCTGCAACCACCATGGGTAGTGGCTTCGATTCCTGCAGCAGCCCCATTTTCTTTAATTGTTTATTCTATTTAGGTTGTTCAGTTCAAGTTTAACACTAACTATGTAATGACAGGAGATCATTTCAAATGAGATTTTTTATATAATATAATGCAATTTATTATCATATCTATATATATAAGAGAAATGAATGACAATATTGGAAGTCTTGTTTTCTTGTAAATGAAGTATTTTATCCTGACCAAGGTGTATACATTTCGATCATATAAACATTTTTACAGACATTCCTATCAACATCTGGCATGGATTGAAAAATCTGAACTCATTTGAGCAACACCATTTCCTGAAAGTTCTGTATGTATTGATATATATATATTTAATTATTGTTTTTTGAGGGCTGAGTTATATATGACTGGAGAATACTCATTATCAGGGATAGCGCATATTTACCAATGCACTATCCTTACATGATAATAATAATAATAATAATAATAATTGTATATATATATATATATATATATATATATGAGAGAAAGAGAGAAATGGATCAGTAGTTTCAAGCATTTATGAATCTTCAAAGAAATGCACATCTAAAAGTAAATAAACCAGAAAGATTCTGTTGATTAAAGAATATATCTTATCATTACAATCCTATGTTTACAATGTGATTCTCTATCTGTGTGTACGTATCTATATGTATATATATATATATATATATATATATGTATGTGTATATATATATACATATATATATGTTCCTCCCTCGATTCCTGAAGAGCTGATTTGTCCTTGTTGCCTTTATGAAAGACTGTGAACCCTAACAACGTAGTATCTTTTTGAGCTGCTGCACTCATCTTGCAATGATGATGATATATTTACCCACATAGACACATAAATAGATAGATCTGTAGCTAGAAGCTTCTATCAATCTACAAAGGAACGCACATTTTCAACAAATGAAACATTATCAGATCGTAATAGTATGTGTGTGTATGCAAACATGAAATGCACTTTGAAGATACCTTCTGTAATTCTGAGATGAGTCATTATCATTTCCAAGAACTGATTGGATTATTGAACTGAGTCTTTTTGCTGCTTCTGTTGTCAAAACAACAAAGCCAGAACGCAACAACAAAAACAAGAAAGTGTTTAATAGTTCTAACAACTTTTAGAGGGTAATGTATTCAATTTTTTTTCCAGTTCCTTGGAGTGAAAAATTACATTCAAATATTATCTTGCGATCTGTGTACATCTTTCCTTTGCCATCACGTTTGCACATACAAAGCCCGAGATAGGATCCCCACTGCAAGCTCTGTGATCAAAGCGGCAAACTGCGCACTTACTGACTGGATGTAAAACATCTCTACCTCAAGGATGGTATAAGTAGCATCATGATAAATTGCTTCTGTCATTTACTGACACTCCAGAGTAGGAGAAATACAAGAAAAGACCAGCCGGCAAGGACTGATACCATCACCTTTGTCATCTTGGGAGCCAGGCCTATCTTGACCAAAAGGCCAAAGCCCAATCTACTGTAAACTGCTAGATCCTAGGAAACAGGGGTAGACATAGCAAGGGAGGATAAATTTTTTGAGGTTTTGCATAAAACTCTCCTTCTAGACATTGTATTGTGGTCAACCGAAGATCAGTAGATTATTCTGGTGAGCTGACAGTGTCGTTGGAGTAGGGCTGTGAAGAGGTCCATGAAAGGAACACCTTCGTTCTAAAGTGCAAGGATAAGGGATAGCAGGCATGGTTGTTCTCCATGGAGATTGGCTGCAGAGATTTCCCAGCCAAATCAACATTGCGGTTGTCAATTTGGACAAGAATGAATAATGGTAGGTCATTTTAAATGGAGTTTCAAATAATATGACGCATCCATAATTATTCTTTTGAAGTATATATCCATTTCTTGATAATATAAGTGGATATATATATATATATATATGTATATATATATCAAGGATGGCCAAACTATGGCTTGCATTCATTTGATGTACAGCTTGATGAAAAATGTTTCCTGGACTCTTTTCCTCATTACAGTTGATATAAACAATAAATGAAAAAAAAATCAAGCTTTATAATTATTTACCAAGTGTGAGCTGTGATCCCACTGGATTAAAAAATAAGTTTTATCTTGATGTTCAGTAAAAACTTCTTCTTGTGTCCATCACTGAACATAGACCTTCCCAAGGATTTGCCAACGGGCGTTGTGGAGCCAGTGCTTTCTGAACTTGTCTTGTCATGCTGTCTTATGATTTTTTGGCCACAGTTTTGCTTGTTATCTCTGTTGATCCATGTCTTGAGTCGTGATGTCCAGCAGTTGTCTGACATTCTTGCATCATGGCCAGCCCATTGTCATTTTAGTTTCCTTATGGATTGTATGATATCTCTGACTGCTGTCTTTTCTCTAATATACTTTGCTGTCTAATCATCTCTCCTTGGAAGGCTGATCATGGTTCTCTTCTGCGTGCTTTGCTTGTTTCTTTGTTTAAGGATCAATCTTTTTTTTAGATTCCGTTTCAACTCCATAGGTGACTATTGAGTGGATGCATTGGTTGTATACCTTTCTTTTGAGGAGTAATGTTTTTCTCGTTTTGGGATGTTGAGCTTGTTCTACTGAAATCTTACCAATCTAGTTTGAGTCTTCGCTTGATTTCTTCTTCTTTTAAGGATTTCATATAGATTCATTGACCTATGGTGAGAAAGTAGACCCTCACATGAACTTCAGTAAAATAAACATCATGTACAATAAATATGTAGAGGATTTGATATGGTTAAAACAATCATTAGATTTTGAAAGCATTTGGTGTATATATGTACTTCGTGATAACTGAAGTTTTAAAAAACTATATAAATAAGTAAATATTATTGCCTTCATGTATTTGCTATTATTTTGATTGATATTTTGTGACAAATTGTGTATATAACAATAAAAATGTGCTCATAAATTTTGTTTATGTTTTGCAGCTCTGAAACATTTGAAGTTTGTGATATGTGGCACTAAAATCAAGAAAGTTTGGCAACCCTTGATATATGGCACACAGTACTTCAATAATATCTTTGTATATTTGAGTCTAAAGCTGACAATCTCATCATTGTCATCAATACATACGCACAAATATTCATATATAGGATGGCAGGTGAGTGCTGAGATTTTATCAATTGGTCATTGACAGTATCTGCGTTTGCATAGTTAATGCTTACCCACGCATAATATTTTCCTTTGAGCTCCAAAGCAAAAGAACTCTTAGTCAGTTTCTGGTTTTGTCAACATTCTGAAGACCCAAATGCAAACATAATTTATATGTTTTTTCACTCTATTTACCTCTCTCGCACTTTTATTCATTGTCATTTTTAGATATGTCCATATCTTCATAGCGTTCTTTTTTTGTTGAGTGTTCTCATTCACACGGAGAGATTAACTTTAGGATCTCTGGGAAAAAAAGGAAGGAAGGAAGGAAAAAATTCCCACAGTAGAACATTTAATTTTCTTCCACTTTCTGCATAAGTTGCATTCCCTTTGTAGTCTGGGTAAAAAGACATACAAATGTATATACATATATATATATCCTAAATATATAAGAATGAAAGAATAGTCCCTACCAAAATCAAAGAAAAATCAGAGAATAGTTTGAACTCAAAATATTGGCAACATATTCCCTGGCTCTAAAATCTTTTGATCGAGGTTTCTTTGAGGTTTTCATGGAGATATATATTTTTGTGCATGTATCGGGGGGGGGGGGTGCTTTCAGAAGAAAAAAATCCAACAACATATGATATGAGCAAGAATAAAAGTATGTGAATAAGTGAGATTTTTGGTGATTTCTGGAAAAAAAAATGGTACAGATATGAAATATAAAAATAAGAAAGAATGAAAATAAATGGATAACCGAGATTTTTGACGCTTACAGAAAAGAAAAAAAAAAAAAGAAAAAGACAGGAAATAAGTAGTATGCAAGAATGAAAATAAAAAAGATAAGTAAAAAAAAATTGCTAAAACAACAAAATAAAAGACAGATCCCTGATACGATGTAGATAAGAAGAAAATATGCTCCAGCCCGAGTGGTGTCACTGACAGAACTGAAATAAGTAAAGATACTTGAAGTACTTAGCTTTGGACACTTTTCCGAACTTGTTGAATCAATATGTGTCATAGTCATAAACCTTTCATGGATAACAGGAATGTCTGATATATGCATTTGGTACATAATAGGCACAAAATCACATGGCGGAACATACACATATACCTACATCTTTATATATGTTTGAGCGAGAGGTGTTTGCGTGTTTGTCTGTCACGCTATAAAAAATTATCTAAACATGGGTGTATCCCAACAAAATTGGACGTGCTTACTTAATAGACCTGAGTAAGGGTTGTTAAAACAGGAAGTTTTGAGAAGAATATTTTTCAAAGGGTATTGGGGGGGGGTCTATCTATGATGTAACTATAATGCTCAAGTGGAACCTACTTTCTGCCCACATACATATCTTTTTATTTTATATGCTTATATATGTTACTGTTTTCAGGGGTATGATGTGGAAAGTAAAACAAAGCCTTTAGGGGTCAAAAGTGAAGGAAACTTTTTCCTAAATTAAAATCAAATTGGAAAGTTTTGGGACAAAAAACATTTTAAAACATTTTAAAGGTGGGGACTCTATAATGTAACTATAATGCAAAACTGAACCCCTACTTCCGTTTTAAACACACACACACACACACATCGACCTCTGGGTCTGAAGCAAAAGTTTTTACCCTACCTTGTGTTACTAGAAGGGATATTGGATAGTCTGTAGCCACACTGAAGAGTTGTAATACAACAAAACAGCTGTCTGTGGATGACACAATTATTAATTATTATCTAACCCGCCCTTTTTTTGGGTAGAGCATTCTCAAGTAGGGCAACATCCATTCTAAGCTACCATAGCAATGCTCTTCCAGCTCTGGAATGGAGCACACTGGTGGATGGGGAATTGTGCGTAAGTGAATATATTGCTTAATACAGTCCTACTGACCATCCAGTTCTGTTTAGGGCAGGGTTGAAATGTCAGCCTCTGAGTCTGAAGTGAAGGTTTCGACCCTACCTTGCGGTACTGGAAGGGAATTTGAATAGTCTATAGCCACACAAAAGAGTTGCAATACAACAAAACAGCTGCCTGTAGATGACACAATTATCAATTTATATATATATATATATATATATATATATATATATATATATATACACTAGGTGAATAACCTGTCTGTGGGATGCATATTCAGCTAGTAAATTTATATGTGTTTATACATAAGTATATATTTATTGAAAAACGTCAATCAAAACTATCACTAAAAAATTATCAGCATAGTCTTTTTTCAGTTTTCAAGTTGGTCTGGCTGGCTTTGTATGTATGTATCACATGTAAGGATTGCACCAATGGAGCGAAGCCCTGAAAATTTCAACATTCACTCCTTATGTCTACGGAAATATTTTTCTTAAAAAAAGGCTCATTCCGAATATGCTTTCAGAAGAGGGCACATTTTGCTATGTAAATATATGCTAAATTGATCACTAGAATATTTCCAACAGCATTCATGCTTGTTTTTAGAAAATTCAAACTTTTTCAATGATCACTGCCCAATAAAATGCAATAGAAACAACTTATTTATTGATCATCCTTTTTCTGAATTTTTCAATTGATTACCAAAACATGGCATGCTGCTAAAAGATATTGGTTACGTGATGGTTTCTATTGAATGACTCAAAAGAAGTGTGTTTTCAAAATTTTTTAACTTTCCCATTTATTTTCCTGTCTAGGTCAATGGCTGTCTGGATCTAATATGTATAAATTTTTCTCCGATCTCTCTAATGGTCAGACGTATAGCTGGAAGCACACTCAATCATCACAAACTTTTGGGTAATATTTGTACACATTAGATCCAGACACAGTTCATTTGCATGTAAAAAGTAGATCTAATTAGAAAATTATAGAAACATCTGTACCTCACATAAATGAATCACCATGTTCCATACATGTAGTAGAACTAATTATCTAAAACTATCTGAAAAAAAAATCTTTTATCTGGAATTACCTAAAAGATATCAGCACAAGATTGGGGCATGGGTGGTCCAAATAGAGAATTAAAAAAAAGGTTTTCAGATAATGCCTAGTTTGTGTACTCATGCAAATTTTGATGGTTTTAGCCCCAGAAATGTGACCAGAAGCACCTTGAGATACACATGCACATACACAGATAAGCTCTGATGGGCTCGTTGGTTGAGCAGGCCCTTGGTGGGGCTACGGTGATTCCACATTCCTTGTATGTCATTTTTCATCTGACATGTATCATTGAAAGACTACTGCTTAAACATTCATTATTTAAAAACAGACATGAGTGTACACAAATACAATCAAGTTGTCATAGTGTTTCCAATCGTGCGCATACCTTCTAAGAAATCCAAAACCGTTCGTATAAAAATAAACTTCATTTTTTGACAGAATGTTTGTTCTTTCTCTGCCGTGTTTTTATTCTCTGAGAAAAATCTAAGAATATTTTGTTGCAGCAAAAGACAGAAATAACCCAAAAATATTTCTATAAAAAATTGGAATTGATTCTTGGCTATTTCAAGCTGATCTATGCTTGTAAGTAGAGTTTATGATACACTTTTCTCAGATTTCATATGCATTACATTTGAAATCTTGTTAGGTTAACGAAAATGGTTATACTTTTTATGTTTTGGTGTAAGTGGAAAAAAAAAAAGAAAAAAGAGCATTTTTTAGTGTGAGCTCTTGAAAATAAAGTGAAAGAAGAGATTGGATGAGTGACTTATTTGGAGAAAGGTCAATATTGCACCAATGCATTGAAAAAGATGATGTAACAATTCATAGTGGTTTCTCTTGCTTTTGCTAAAGCAATACATAGTGGTGTCCCTTACTTTGGATAGAGCAATTTGTAGTGGTGTATCTTGCTTTTGCTAAAGTTGACAGTCTCTTCTAAAGAAAATTATCTTAGGATGGAAGGGAAGTATCTTTGATGAATAGATATTCCCCTTGATTGTGACATTTTAATTTTCTTACATAAAATCAAGAGTCAAGAATTTTGCTCAGATACAGTGTTTGAATTAATCGATTCTTGTTTTTGAATATTTCTCATACCCATACAAATCAAATGAACATTTTACATAGATATTGAATCAACGTAGCCCCACAAATGGCCGACTAACCAGCCAGTTGGGCTACAGATTCTTGTCTTTCTTTTGAGTGTCTGTGAGTCTGAGGATATCTCCTGGTCATATTTTTTTGGCTACAATCTTGAAAATTTGCATGTATGTCACAAGGCGCCAAGTGAAAACATCTTTAAAAAAGG
This sequence comes from Thysanoteuthis rhombus, assembly GCA_963457665.1. Lineage (NCBI taxonomy): Eukaryota > Metazoa > Mollusca > Cephalopoda > Oegopsida > Thysanoteuthidae > Thysanoteuthis > Thysanoteuthis major. The sequence continues at coordinate 65,475,774 of OY735205.1, read as the reverse complement.
GGTTTTTGGAGTCTCTGTGGTCATTTTGGACCAATGATGTTCAAATCTTGTGCTGGTATTTCTTAGATAACTTTAGATAAAAGATCTATTTGTTCATTATGATTTTAGATAACTTTTCAGATAATTTTAGATTAATTTTGAGGATCATCAGTTCTGATACACACGCGAGCTATGATGATTCATTTTTGAGAGATACGGATATTTCATTCATTTTTTGTTAGACCTGAATCATACATTCAACTCATTATTTCAATATAATTCCTCCAAACAAAACATTCCAGAAAACTAAATTAGGCCATAATGTCCATTCAAGTATAATTTTCTCAATTAAAACTTTTTGGCAGTGAATTAAATTGCTGTATGTTTACAAATTAGACAGAAAAACTGAACAAATCAAGGGAGATAATAGCTACACCGATGAATAACGAGTGTTGTTCGATTTCTTTAAGATTTTTTTTTTTCCCCTGACAGAAAGAAAATATTCAACAATGAGAAGAAAGGAGAAAGAAAGGAAAGGCATCGATAAACTTTAGCAAGCAAAATCCCGGGCGTAATAGTTTAAAAACAAGACTGGTTGCTGCAAGATCATTCTCTATTCTAACCTATTCAGACTGAAGATGACTATTGTAACTTTTGTACTGTATATATGATGAAAAATTATAAAAAAGTATTTGGGGGGGGATGAATTTATTCATTAGCATTATCTGTGTGATAATTTTTTGTTTATATCAAAGACGTGTAAATCTAACTCAGTCAGAACCCAGCCTGCTATCTATCAGTTGGTCATGAGTTCAGATAATGGTTGGGAAATGTTGGTTTTTCATATCAGATCCCACCCCTCATTTTGGTGAGGATTGTTCAAGTTATTATTATGATAGAAAAACAAAGTCTATAACAAAGTGAAAATAAACAGGTCTGGTTAGTCACTCAATAGAAACCGTCACATGATTGATGTATTTTTGAAGCATGCAGTGTTGAGGGGGTGGTCTAATGACAGATTGTAAAAAGGGATGATCAGTTAGTAATTCACTTCTGTCATCTTTCGTTTAGAGTTTATCTCTAAAAACATCTGAATTTTCAAAAAACAAATGGGATCCTCCCTTGAAGAAAAAGTGATAGTTGTAGAAAGAGAATTTTGTCTTGTCATTCCAAAAACATTAGACTTGTGTCTCCATGATGCTGATAAGTATTATGTTATCCTTTCAGAAAGATAAATTTTTAGATAAACTATAAACTAGTAGTAGGTAGGCTGAAATCTTTCAGGATGCCTAATTTTGATTGGATGAGAGTTTTCCAGTAGCAGGGGTGCATTTTATTCAAAGAAAAGAGAAAAGAGTTGATATATCATCATTATCAGCAGCAGCAGCAGCCTTTTATTATCCGTTGTTGGACATAGACCTTCCCTCGGATTCGCCACATCTCTCTATCATGAGCAAAGTGAAGCCAGTGTTTTCTGAATTTGTCTAGTTTGTTTATCTATCTATCTTGTATTCTGCAGGCCTCGGTTGCGCATGAGATCTCTGGGGATCCATGTCGTGAGTTGTGATGTACATCGGTTGTCTTTCATTCTTGCAACATGATCAGCACATTGCCATTTAAGTTTTCTAGTAGATTTTATGATGTTTTGGACTCCTGTTTTCTCCTTTATATTCTGTGCTGTCTTGTAATCTCTCCATTTGAGGTTGAGCATAATTCTTTCATGTGTGCATTGCATGTTTCTCGGTTTGCGCTTCTGTCTCTTGGTTAGGTTCCATGTTTCAGCTCCATAAATGACTATTGGGATGCACTGGTTGTATACTCTTCTTTTTGGCTACTAAGCCAAGATGGACAGGGGAGAAAATGAGTAAGAAAGAGAGAGAGAGAGAGAGAGAGAGAGAGAGAGAAGGAAATGTTTCAAAGAGCCATGTAGGTGAGAATGTGATTGTAGCAGTAGTGATTTGTTTTGGGACTTTGATATTAGAAGTAAACAGCAAGGAATAACTAGCAAGTGGGTATAAGAATAAGTTACGTGTTGTGTGCTGCAAAATTTTAGTTATAAAATCAGTCTGAAATTTCAAAATAAATTAGAAAAAAAAAAGCTGGAGTGAATAAAACCAGAGGAATTTCAATGGTACAACTTTTGTAGTTATTTGCATGGCTGCACGAATTGATGTTTCATCTCTCCCTTGCCTGACTGTCTGAATTTGATTTGGAGTTATTTTGTCAACAATGATGCAGTCAATTGAACATTTGTGTGGAGTATGTAAATGCAAATTCATGCAGCTGCAACAGGACAATATTTTCAAATTTCTTTTCTTGAAATATCACAATCAGAACCCAAAAATATGTCTAAAGGCATACCTTGTTGTACTGATTGTGATAAAATTTGGTTCTTTTTGCATGAAGTTCCTGTTTTTAACTTTCTGATCCAAGCCATACAAAGCAATATTTCTGTTTTGTTCAAATACTTATGGGTGGTGCTTATAACATTTTTCGATGACATGACCATTTTTAAAGGCATGGATATTGTTTACTATATGCTGTCTAAATCACATTTACTAGCAATAGGCAAGATATATATATATCACTATCATATGAGAATATATAGAACTAGAGTTCATTAGCCAGGAGGGAAAATTAAATTGCATTATTTTCAGTACAGCATAAATAGTTATAGGACCTGTTTATGTGTGATGCTGCATAAGTGAAATATCTTATCAGCTACTTGAGGATAAAGACATTTCTTACAAGATATCTCATACGTCAGTTCCATGTTGTTAAGTAATTGGTCAGTGCAAAAATAATCAACTTTAAAGCAGTATACCTCAGCTTAGAATAAAAGTTATCAATTGAAAAGAGAACCTTCAGAATCTACTCATTTTTGCCGACTAGGAACAAGTTCATTTATTCCTGAAGCACAGAATTCTTGGGTCCTAGAACCGAAGAGTTTGTAGATGTTCTGAGGTGCTACTTGATTGTTGAAGATGTTCCCTTGCAGGAAGTGGTTGAAATGCTTGAAAAAGTGGGAAGTGGTTGGAAAGAGGACTAGTGAGTAAGCTGGATGATGTAAAGTTTCACAACATTCAATTTCTGCCAAGTCATTTGTGTGACATACAAGATTTTTGGGTCTTATTCAGGGTGATTTCAGCAACGTGTTAATCTTTTTTTGCTTCTCCTATTTGATATAAATGTTGATCAACTATTGAAGGGTCAACATTTAGTTTCTCTCCAAACACCTTGTATAGGCCCACCTCAATAGTGGGTGTCAAATGGATATTGTCAATCACAGGAGGATGTCCCCATCTTCAAGGCTTTCCTATCTGTTTCAAAAGATTTGGAACCAATGTTGAGCTGTACATTTGGTGACTGTCCCCTGGCCAAATACTTGATTGATATTATGAAAAGTTTCTTTGTTTTACATCCAATTTTGAGCTCATAAAAATAATGTTGCTTGAATTTGCCTTTTTTTCCATTTTTGATTTGACAGTGTCAAATAAACCAGGATAAATAGTGAAAAGAAAATGTTCAGCTTAAATTATTAAAGCCAAATTCACACTTTAAAATAGTATATTGCATAAACATAGTTGAATGATAGTTTATTCAAAAATTAGTATCAAAGTTTGAAATAACAAAAAACACATTTACCTTTATACCAACCAAGTAGAAGAGAGGATTTGATGGTATACAAAAAATGTTGTTCTTAGAAGTCTAGCTAGAGATTTCATAGGATTTAGGAGTCCAGGGTGTTGGAATCTTTGTCTCCCACCCACATTAAGTGAGATTCTATGAGAAAGGAAAATTTGCGATAAATAGACATACACTATCACTGAATTGGTGCAAAACAATCCCGAAGGCTGAATTATTATTCATGCAATTTACATATGCACAAATACGTCTTTTGTAGTCGTATACTGTCAGTAGAAATGGAAGAAGTAAACTTTAATTTAGAAAGTTTGGGGGGGATACCCCTCCATTGGGGGATCCAGGAGGCATTTTTAAGTAGCTCCAACCCCTCAGCTACGCCTCTACTTGAATCTATGATTGATTATTCCTTTTCTCAACATTTTGAAGAGAGCATCTTTTCAAACATCTGATCTTGCTATTAAAAAATACTTAACCAATCAAATGTGACTTTTTCTTGGAATTTATTATTCAAGATTTCAGCTGATGATTGATCATTTAGAACCAGTAATTTTATTTATGAGCAATCATTGATGGCGAGACTTGAAGTAACTTTTGTAAGAACTGATATCCTTCCAGCAATGCAAATCAGAAGAGGACTGAGGACTCAATTGTTGGAAAACCGTATGATTACTAACCCTAATGGTCAAATGTTACTTATTAGATAAAGAAAAGGTAAAAATGTCTATCTTTTCATCTTTTAAAAGGCAAGAAATGACTGATTGAACCATGGCAGGATTTGGTGAATTTTTTTTTTTTTCTCCTTTATTGTATCTAATTGCCCTAATAGAAGATAAAAAATTTTCTTTAAATGAACAAATGAAAAGGTTTTTATTATTTTCGAAGATTACTTTTTACTTTCATCTTAAATTTTTAGTTGTTTTTTTTATGGCAATCCAAGATGGAAGTGAAAAGTAGCCATATAAATTATTAATAATGCTATATGAAAACTTCATTTAATAAAAATGAATCCGTAAAACTTTTAATTTGAAAACTTTTCTTTGAGAAAATCTGCATTTTTTTGATAATTTCATTTTTTCTGTTCCTTTCTTTTAAATAATCAATAAGAATTTGAAATCAACCAGAAATTATTTATTTGAGAATTGATACCTTCTGAAGCCTTATATTCCAATAATATATCAGATAAACAATCACGTGTTTTAAAGTGATAGATTCATTATCAGGTGGTATAGCTAGAGACTGAGGGGAATTTAGGGAGCTGAAGGGATTTAGCTCATCAGGGGGGAGGGAGGCAACCTCCATTTAGTGGGTAGGTGAACAAGTAATCACAAAGCTTTTGGGTGTCTCTGTCCATCATTGGCCCCAAGGGGGATGGGATTTTAAATCCCAGCCTCCCTCACACCACAGCTACTATTTTTTTTCCTAGGGGTTTCTTGCAGTTATATATTATTGTATGTCATTTTTGTTTTCTCTAGACCCAAGGTCTGAAATGCATGAAAGGATCATCCTCAGTTGGCAAAGCTTATGGCAGAGTAAGCTCACCCTCCAAGAACAAGGAAATTCCATTAGTCTTAAAAAGAAGGGCCTACAACCAAAGCATCCTCCAAACTGTCACCTATGGAGCTGAGTCATGGAACCTTACCAAAAGATTGGCTCTCAAACAAAGAATCATGGAACACTAGGAAAGATCATACCTAACATATCATGGAGTGATCACAAGACAGAACAGTTTATTAGAGAAAGAGAAAACAGGAGTAAGAGAAATCATAGAATCCACTAAAAACTCATATAGCAATGGGCCAGCCTTGTTGCAAAAATGGTAGACGACCACCGGACGTCACAACTCACAACATAAATCCCTAGAGATAGTGTTGCCAACATAGAAAATATTTTTGGCTTTTTAGCAATTTTTGGCCATCACACTAGATTGCTAAAAAGTTCTGAAAAGCACTAGATTTAAAAAAAGAAATAGCTATACTAAAAATCCCCCAAATCTTTAAGCTTGCCTACTTAAGCAAGAAGCGGATTTGATTTAGTGAATAAAGTGCTAAATTGGCAACACTGTCAAGAGGACATATGCAAAATTGTGTTCTACAAAAATACAAATGGCAGGATGATTTAGATAAGTTCAGAAAATATTGGCTCTGTGACACCCATGAGCAAGAACTTTGGTGAATCTCAGGGGATGTCTAAATCCAACGACTGGTGTTAAAGGGTTGATGATGATGATAATAAGGTTTGAAGAAAACACTGATCTGGTCGGAGGCACCCTTCTGCTGATCTCTTCTGTTTTCATTTGTAAGCAATTGAAGTGATTTTGACTTTGAACACACTCAGAGTGGGCAGCAGTTCAAGTGTTTTAGGAAATTCGTGTATAAGTAAAAAACCCATGCCAAAATTGCTGCAGCCTTTCTCGTTTGATCTGAATCTACTTTATTGATGGTTCAATCAACTGCAAAAATGTCACTATCAAAATATTTTTCAAGAAGTGCCTATGATTTTTAAAATTCACTTATATAAGAAAAACAAAACTTTATCAATATAAGTTAAATAAGTAAGGAGCGGCCTTACACTTGCTACGGCTTTAGCTGCCTACTTAGGCTCCATATATCACATTTACTTACACAGCCTTGCATTTCCAGGGTGTATCTATCAAATATTAAATCTATTCAAACATATCTAAATTGAGGATTATACTATTATTATCATTGTAATTTCAAGTTCACTGTTGGACGAAGGCCTTTCTCATGAGCATCAATTGGTCAACTTTTTGCTACATCAGCTGTCCTTTATTCTTGCTAAGTGTCCAGCCCATGTCCATTTTCGGTACTTACTTATCTGAATGATTTTTTCACTCTGGTCAACTCTTGTATCCATGTAGATCTTTTTCTATCTCTCAAAGTTATTCCTAGCATTGATCTTTCCTTGTCTCTCTCTGCAATTCTGAGTTGGTTTATAATTCCTTTTGTCAGTTTCAATGTCTCATATCTGTATGCCATAGCTAGTATTATACATTTATTGCATACTTTACATTTAAGTATATTGGCCAGGATTATGTATATGATGATCAGGGAATATAATTGTTTAATAATGAATGAACGAATCAACTAGAAATTTAGCAACAGAAGTTTACTTACAAAACTCTTTTATTCTATTAAGCACATTGCCTGATGTGTCCATTACTTATTAACTAGTTGAACAGTATGGCTACTCCTCCCAGATTCAAACAATCGCTTTCTAGCTGAAGGGACATGTCTCAATATCAAAGAGAATACTTACTTAACATATCATACCTACAAAAGGTATTCTTCTAGAATACTGTACACCATCAAAGCATACATGAGTCGTTATTTTTTAATAGGAATAATAATGTTCGAAAAATTAGAACAAAGATTGGAACTAAGGTATAGGGATTCAACTATGTTTACTAAATTCACTTCAGTTCAAGATTTTACCCACTGAGCTATTCTGAGTTTTATGCAACACTCACTTGTTAGTTTCTCTTTATGTAAACTTTTGAAAATTTCCTGACAAGTTTCATGAAAATATGACATCCTGTATTTATGAATGCTTTCATTCATTGGAATTTGTTCATTATTTTCTTGGCAGGCAGTTTTAAATAATCAAACATTGATAACATCAATATGTGAGCAGTTAATAAAAGAATCTAATTTGATGATCTGTCTTCCATTCATTTTTGTGCAGTCACTTTAGAAAAATGTCCCTATTATGCTCCTTAGAACAATAATGATGACAATATTAGAATCCCTCAACCAAAACTGTCAAAATAGGTCTCCATCTGTTTTAAGGTAGTCTAGCTGGCTATGTATGTATATCTGATGCATATAGGCTGCACCAATGTAGCCAGACGGCTGAAATTTTTTTTTGTTAATTTGTTTAAAGGAATTTTTTTGCTGAAATGTTTATTATTATTCAGAATGTTAGTATCATGTCTCCTCTTATCCTCCTTTCTTCTAATATTATTAATTCTAATCTTATCTTTCTCCATAGGAGAGGCTTTGTAGTTCTGGAACAAGTTTTATTGCTCTTCTCCAGATATTTTCCAATTCTTTTATATCATTTTTTGCAATGAGGGACTATGCTTGCACTGCACATCCTACTTAAGGTTTTATGTGTTGGATTTTATTTGAAATGTTTTCATATGAAAAAACTCAAATCTCTTTTTTATGACTCCAATTATTTTTGCAGCTGAGAGAAGGCAGCATAATACAAAATGCCTCTCACTGTAGCATTTATAGATTTCAAGAAGGCATTCATCTCTGTAGAAATTACCAAGGTTATGAAGGTCATCACCCTACAAGGTGTAGACCCTGTATATGTCAAAGTACTGCAACATATATACTATCGTAGCAACTCCTTCATTAGGCTACTTAGGGACTCTGAACCATTTCAGCTCCAAAAAGGAGTAAGACAAGGTGATACCAGCTCACCCAAACTCTTTACAGTCTGCTTTGAGATGATCTTACGAAACATGGACTGGGAAAATAGAGGAATCAAAATAGACGGCGAATACTTGAGCAACCTTAGATTTGCAGACAACATCATCCTTTTTGCAGAGAACCTACACAACCTCCAACTAATGCTAGATGATCTAAACAAAGACAGCAAAAAGTCGACCTACACATGAACTTCAGTAAAACGAAAATCACGTGCAACAATCATATTGAGAATAAGAACATAACTATCAAGATAGAAGATGCAAAACTCAGCATGGTAGTCCACTACATCTACTTAGGACAACGAATCTTGATGAGGAAATCAAGCAAAGAATCACTTTAGGATGGCAAGCCTTTTGCAGAGCAAGCTCAACTTTCAGAAACCAGACGATCCCAATAATCCTAGATTGAAGAGTATACAACCAATGCATTCTACAAATAGTCACTTATGGAGCTGAAACATGGAACCTAACCAAGAGACAGACCTACAAACTGAGAAGCATGCAACGTGCGCATGAAAGAATCATGCTCAACTTTACATGGAGAGATCAGAAGACAGCACAGTATATAGGGAAGAAAATGGCTGTCCATGACACCATAGAAACTATTAAAAAACTCAAATGACAATGGGCAGGCCATGTTGCAAGAATGACAGACAAACGATAGACATCACAACTCACAACATGGATCCCCAGAGATAACATGAGAAACCAAGGCCGACAGAACACAAGATGGAGAGATGAAATAGACAAATTCAGGAAATACTGGCTCTGTGACGCGCCATGATAGAGAATTGTGGCGAATCCTGGGGAAGGTCTATGTCTGACGACGGACGTTAAAAGACTGATGATGATAATGATGATGATGTATTTGGAACTTTGATGTTATTATTATGCCCAGATCTTTTTCTTGTTCTGTAATTCCTAGTCTTTTATTATTCCAGAAATATTTTTTGTTTTCTGTTTCCTATATGTATTATTTTTGATTTTCTGTATCAAAGTGTAGTTGCCATGTTTCAGGAACATAAAGACTTTCTTTTAAAAGTTATCCAGATTTCAATCCATTTGATTCAGACAAACATACAGACTATTTTCACCTCCGCCCTTCATATCAAGGATAACAGGTCTGACCAGTTACTCAATAGAAACGGTTGTATAATCAACATCTTTTGACACCAGGCCATGTTGGGGGTGATCAATCTTAAAATTGGAAAAAGGTGATCAATGGTTATCAAAGAATAAATGCCCTAATGTTTTATAGGACAGTGATCGCTAAAAAATCCAAATTTTCATAAAACAAGTTTAAACACTGCCACACTCAACTAAGCAACCTATTTAGCATAAAATTAGATTTTGAATTGCTCTCCCAAAAGAAAGTTTTTTGGGGAAATTTAAAAAAAAATAGATAAATGTTTAAATTTCAAGTTTTTTAGCTTTGCAGTTTATACATCGTATATTCATGCACAATGTTCATAGTCAAGCCAAATCACTTTAAAACTGTGAAGACCTAGGTCGACAGTTTTTGCTGACAGATTCTAAAAATAATTTCATTGTGCAGATGTTTGATGAAGCAGCGAACCTGAAACAAAAAATACTTTTGTTATTCAGAATTCAAGCAATTCAATCTGAGAAAATACGGTCGAGTGGGTGCAGGTTCTTATCTCTTGACAATTGTAAAGATGATAACTGTACCTCACACAAGGTAACCACAGTGGGTACCAGGAATATAAATCTAAAATTATCTAAAAAGAATAGATCATTTATCTAAAATCATCTTGAAAAATGCTAGCACAAGATTTCTTCATTGTTGATCCTGAAATGACTCAAGAGAAGAGAAACTGTAGCCCACTTGGCTGATTGGTCAGGCCATTTGTGAGATTCCTGGGATTTGATAAGATTTGAATGATGATGCATTACTCTATTTCAAGAGAGTAGAGTTAGATTGTAAAGAGAAGTCTCTTGAAAATATGATAAGAAAACAGAATCAGAGCTTTGGGATATGTATATAAAGTAATTAAAGAAAGACAGAAAGAGTTACTTTTCAGAGAGAAAATCTCAGGAATATAAGATTAGCTATTAAAAAATAGTTCAAGAGTTTAAAAGTAATGAAAACATCCAAGAGCAGGTCTAGATAGTCACGCAATAAAAACTGTCATGTGACCAATATCTTTTGGTAGCATGCCATGTTCAGGTGGGTGATCAATTAAAAAAAAATGAATTTTTCAAAAATCAGTATGAATGCTGCTGGACACAAAGTAAAGGATCGATTTACCATTAAGTTACATTGCAAATTGAAACTTCCATGGGAGTATTTAAAGAAACAAAATAAAAAGCATTTTTTCTAGACATAAGAAGGAGTAAATGTTCAAATTGCCAGTGTTTTAACTCCATTGATGTGGCCTTTATTTGTCATACATACATACATAGCCAGCCAACTTGAAAACTGAAGAAACCTAGGATGACAGTTTTGGTTGACATTTTCTAAAACATGTCCTATATACTGGCATAGAAAAAATATAGGATGTAATGACACAGAAAGATGGCATGGAGCTTGGTGTTTCTCACGGCTCAGTTCCTAATTACAGTTGACACAGGAGGTGAAATATTATCTGGTCTTATTACACTGTGGCAACATAAATTTGGGCACACATGATACTGAAATCCCGAGAGAGACTTTCTTTAGATAAAATATGCAAATACTAATATTTTGTTGTCTCACTTGAATATCAGCTTCCATGTATATTTTTGATGACCAGCGTTTTTGTACAATAAAAAAAGCACTTTTAACATTGACATTGTTAAAGTCTACAGTTGCCTTTGTTTTCTTACAGCCAAAACAAGGAGAAGAATAATCCTCACCAAAATGAGGGATGTAAACCAGTATGTAAAACTCACATTCCACTACCGTGATTTGAACTCACAACCAACTGATTGTCATCAGGCTCTGTTACTGATTGAGCTGAACTGACAAGTCTTTGGTTTCAATTGAACATTCTTCATACAGATACGCACAGGCTTATTTTATTCTTATAAAAAGAATACATTTTTATGAAAAAAAAAAATCGACTAATTTTCTCATTTATTATATATACAATACAATAGTTTCAATAATCATCTTTAGTCGGATTAGAACTTCTAGTGGAGTATGACCCAGTGGTAGCCAAGTTTGTTCATTTTGCTTTTGATGTACTTATTTTTCATAAACTATGTCCCTTCAGGATGTGGGTGATCATGTGTCTCCACAGCTTCTTCTCAGCACCAACAGCTCTTCCAGTAAACTTTCTGACATCTACCTACTCAACTCTTCACATAAGCTTCTCACTACCAACCTATGAGCCCGGTGAGCATTCCTTCACCAGACATGAAGAAAAATCTCATGGATACACTACAACCATCTTCGTTGTGTAATTCTTGAGTTTAAGCATCTCATTCATGTTAATTTAGCTTTTGAAATACGATACTACTCAGCACAATCCGAGACAGGTTAGGCTAGTCATTCAATAGAAACCATCATGTGAATGACGTCTTTTGGCAGTATGCCATGTGGAGGATGATTAATCAAAAAATTGAAAAAGGGGTGAATAATGAATAAGTTTTTGTTAGTCTGTGATCAATAGAAAAGTCTTAATTTAACGAAAAATAAGCATGAATGCTTCTGAGCGCAAACAACAAGACCAATCTAGCATAAACTTACATTGCAAATCAGACCCCCCCATTGCATGCATGATGAATAAATAGCCAGTCAGACTCACTAAAAAGCTGAAAAAACCTATGTTAGTGTTGTCGGTTTGAGTTAAGGGTTTCTAATATAAAAATCTATTTGGACTGAACTGATGATAAGTGACTCTTTCTAAATTAGAGCAACTTCCTGGCAAATATTTCTCAATTAAATTCTCTTCTTTTAAAAGATTTTCAAATCTTTATTAGTATTCATGCCATCATTTTTGATGGATGTTTTATTAATGGTAAAAGATTAATCATAAATAGTTTTACTTTTCAACAAACAAAATAATCTAATTTCAGTAGCCCCGCCTGTTTTCTTTCCTCATTTTACATTGGGGGGGGAGGTGCTGTGCTGGTTGAGGAAACACTGGTGACAAATGAATGGAAGGAGGGAGGAAGGAAGTAGAACATAGTTAAATCTAAATTAGAATATTGTATTCCCTTTTTCTCCATGACATATGGACCAACCAACACACACTGTACTCTCAAAGTTGGTTAATAATAAATATCAGATTTTAAGATGATTGAACCCTCTTCTTATTCAAATTGTTCACACAATGCTTTATAAAATCCATTCTATGGCCTCCCTCAGGTGTACTATCAGAATGTAATGGTTGTAAACTAAAAATCTTTCTCCTCAATGGTGGAAATGCTTTTAACAAAGGATTCAGGTGTTTTCGTTTCAATTCCTTGTCAGGCCTGCATTTCTATACCTTGTCTCTGTTGAGATGCAGAAGCCACATTGAGTTGAATTCTGTACTTATCTGACATACACTCTGCCAACATGTTGATGAATGCTGCTCCATTGATTTTTCTCAATGTTGAACAGCATTCCCTGTCTATGTTGTGGACTTCCTCCCAGAAAAGATAATCCTCACCTTTCTCTCTCTATGTGTTGTCAATCCTCTCAGATTTTTCTAACTTGCCTTTGATTATAGCTTTTTCATGTCCCTTGAGTCTGACAAAAAGGCCTGCAAGTTTCCCCCTTATAAATCTTACCACCATTCAGATAGTACACCTCAAGAGGCCCATGGAATGAATTGGCTGAAACATGGTGGTAACGATTCAAAGAACACTCTTTGAATGTTAATGATCCTTCCCAAAACAAGAAAATATATATTAGCAAATCTTAACCATGAAATTGAATATGACACATGCTCTTCAATCATTCTAAAATCAACAAAATAAAAAGCTTTAAATGTTCCAGAATTTTTTTAATAATAGAACATATGCTGCCTTATACAATTTGAACTTGTGGACAGTGCCTCACAATACATACATACTTACACATATGAATAGTCGCTCATAAATGAGTACACCTCTACCACTTTTTAAAATAATTTCAATTTTCTTCTAAACCAAACATTACAATACATTGTTATTTCTAGTTGAAGATCACACAAAATTCAAAAAATGTTTGTGTAAAGGTGTACTCATTTTAGGATGGCAACTAATTCATATTTATGGCAACAGACCTTCATGAATAATACTTGATGATATGAGTTTTAACAGTGTAATGTTCCACTAAAAATAATAAAATCCTACTATATTTGTCTTAGAAAAAAATAAAGTTTTTTATATAAAGTGGCCATATATGTGTTTGTGTGTATAATACTTTCCAATGAGTGCTCATATACTACACTCTGATCCTAGCTAGAGGTGACAGGGACTGATACTTTTTGCTCAAGCTAGAGTGCTGTGGGGGGACACTTAAATCTTAGGTAGACCGCACAGACACTCTGATCCAAGGTAGGAGTGGTGATCTTCAGTAAATAATCTTGTCATTTTTTATGAGTATTATACATGTTATATCATAATATGATAAAAGAAAAAAAAAATAATAAAGGAGAAAAAACCCAAGGAATAACGTCTTCATTATCCAATGTCCTGAGAATATTCACCTTGTCTTGCAGATCATAGTGTAGTGTATCTCATGCATCAAGGCAACTTTCTTATCATTATTATTTCTATTACGTCTACCACCAAACTTGATTGGTTCAAGGAATTATTGTCATATCAACAGACATCACTGCAACTGATAATGTCCACTGAATCCCGAGGGCTTTATACTGTCTATAGCTCTCTAGATCTTTACAACTTCCTGGTTTTATATTACAAGGACAATAGAAATGGTGCTTCCTTTGAAATAGCCTTTGGTCTGGGAATAGTCAAGTTTCTCATTAATGTTCGGCCATTAGTGTAAATTTTAAAATTCTATTGTACACACCATGTAGATGATTTCTCCGTGTGGACACCATTGGCTACAGTAAGAAGTTGTACACTGACTGTCCAAATGTATGCACTTGTAGGAATAGAAAATGTTTCAATCTTAGAATAATCCATTTGTTTCTCTCTCTCTCTCTTTTTTTTCTTCCATAAACGAGGTATATCAATGAAGGTTCGATTAGTGTCACACAATTTTATTGTAAACATTATGGTGTACTTCTTGTTTGATGAAATATGTCAGTTTTTCATTTTGCTGAATATCATCAGTGGTGGAAATAGTGGGTTACATGGGGTACTGTATATATTCACTTCTTAATCTCAAGGTTTTATGCACATCTCAAAATGGCCCTTAAATCAAGCATATTTAAAGAAAAAAAAATATCTAGAGGGTCTAAAGGCATCCTGGAACCACCAACTTCAAAGGTTCACTTCACTCAACCCTGATCAACCTGTTTATGACCCCCAAGCATAAATTCTAGGTACAGCCTTAATGTATACCTTGTTCCCCAAACCCATTTTTATTACTTGATATCATTCACAAAAACTGTTGCTGTTGTTAAAAACTGTCAGCATAAGTTTCTTCAGTTTTCAAGTAAGTCTTGCTGACTGTGTATGCATGTATGTATGCATATGTGTGTCATGCATACAGGTCACACTGATGGAGCTAGAGGGCCGGAACTTTAAAAATTTACTCATCATGTGAAGAATAATTTTGATATTTGATCCATCCCTCCAATAAAACTTTATGAATGGGGGGGTTGCAATTTGCAGTGTAAATTTCTACTAAATTGGTCCCTTAGTTTGTGCTCAGCAGCATTCATACTAGTTTACTGAATTTCTTTTCTAGTGAACATGGCTCAAAAAAAGATGAGGGAGTGGATTTATTCATTGATCACCCCCAACACAGCATACTGCTAAAAGACGTTGGTCACATGACGGTTTCTATTGAGTGACTTACTTGACCTGTCTTTGTTCATCCCTGACGGTGCTGGGTAGTGTCGTATTACAAAAGCCAAATTATCATGAATGAGACTCTGTAACTCAACGTGATATACTAAGAAGTTCCCAACAAAGTTGGTTGCAGTGTATCCGTGGAATTTTTTCATGTCTGTGAAAGGAAGGCTTGGAGAACTTGATGCTCACAGGTAGGGAGTGACTAACCAGACCTGTATATTTTTTTCAAGTTCAGTTTATCTTCCATTCATGAATTTCCATAGGGAGGATGAATTTATCTGTTCATAAGAGAAAAATTGCTCAAGTATTGAATGAAAGGATACTTTCTTTTCTCGTCACTTAATATCACTTGCAAAAACTTTTGCTGTTGTTATCATTCTTCCAACAAAGAAACAAGAAACTGATCAAAAATTAAAATTTTCCATAATAGGATTTGATATTTATATCTATGTATATTGGATTCTGAGGTATTTGTTCCTTTTGCAGAAGTGAACTCTTTGACATGGCACTCTCTATTCAGGGGATGAGAAAAGTAGGTTCATGCAAAATAGATTTGCCAATAAATCTTTTTTTCACTCAGACATTTGGCAGTTTCAATTTTCAAACACTAACCCAGAAGAACCGGATTTTGTACAGTAACATTCTAGAAATAGAATATTAATACAAACACGATTTTCAAGAAGAATATTCACTGATGCTGGGTAAAGGTGGAACTGAGGGAGCAGACTACTTGAAAACACCCTCCAACCCAAAAGCTTTATAAACGAAAAAGCCTCCACCCCAAAAGCTTTATAAATAGAATATTGCAATCCTACTGACATTATAAAATAACTCGGAGGATATATTCGTAAAGGCATTAATTGCATAAAATTTAGCTTCTAAGTTTGTTTTCCACCTATTAAGTGATAGTCTATTTATTGTTTATTTCCTTTTTTGATCAGATCTCACAAAATGTTGGAATAGGGCCTCTTGAGGAGTCAAGCCCTTCGGATCCACAGATCTCCAGCTTCTAGACTGATGCTGGGATTTACCATGTTCACTCAAACTGTGCTTTTATTCAAAATTTTCTTACAGAATAATAATTATTGACTATTTTTGTCAATAAGCGATCAGTGTTGTTAATTTAGCACCTTTTGTGCCAAATTCAGTGTTTTATATGCAGTGAAAAAATTCAACATTTACCAAAATTTTTTCCATTCTCACATGATTTTTCAGCAATGTTTTTTAATCTTTAGCAATTTCCTAGCTATGTTCAGTGAAATCTAGATATTTCTAACTATTAAAAACGACCATAAAATGGCTAACATTGTTCTTTTCTGTGCATTCTAGTGTTCGTGGATGCTTTTTTAAGATCAATTTACTGTGAAAATTTTTTGAGTTGGCAATTCTGTGAGCAATTTGTTAAATCATCCATCTGTCTAAAAAAATAGAATAAAATTGAAACAAATCTTTAATGTGGAATTTTTTCTAGTTGGGTCGGGTACTTTTTCTTGTAAAATCTATGATATTGTTTCATTCATTGATACATATGAAAGTAGTTGTTCATTTTTCTTTTTAAAAACATGTCCCCTGAATTTTAAAAAAAAATCAAGAGAAACTGTCTCTAGACATCATTACCATTCATGGGAATCATTTATTCTTTGTACAGGATCTGATTTGAAGGGGGAGAAAATATAAAGAAAAAATAAAATGATACAAGTAAAGATTCTCTTTACTTATGTACCTGGATAAGTCTATACAAGATATACTCTTTCATGTAGATTTATTGCTGGAGGTAAACTCATTTTCATGCATTATGCATACAAACACACTGACACACACACAGAAACATACACACGCACACAAATACAGAGAAACACGCTCATGCATACACTCACATTTCCATTGCATCTCCTGAGAACACCATTGCAACAATGTCAGCAAAAGGTAAAAATTTGGCCCTTTCATATGCACATATATTTTCATATATTTAATAGCTATTTACAGGGTGAATAGAAAGGAAGACAGTCAACATCCTATAACTCCAGGGAAGTTAAAGAAGGAAGATATTCAATGTGAACCATGATGAAAGGTCACAGGTTAAAAAAACAAACAAACCTTGAAGTTTACCAAGCAAAAGAACCATTTGATATAAAATGTCCGTTGTATGTACTTTGTCAGAGCCCTTTCCAAAGTTGCATGCTTGGAAGGGGCAGGACTACATGATGTGTGTGGAGAAACCTGCCATAATTGCCATGTGAAATAGTTTTTCATCTTTCACACAAAACTGCGGCTTTGAAATATTTTGATTACTTCTCGTCTTTAGTGTTACCAGATCTGATTTTTGTGTCTAAATTTGGATAATTCTGAAGAGCGGAAGTCAAGGGAGATGATTTACTGAGATTATAAGGAAAGATCTATGATCTGTAATTTTCAAATTTATTTTTTATCAGATTTCTCAGGAACTACTGATCCTAAAAATTGTACTTAGATGTATGTATGTATGAATGTTTGTATCATTGTTCTGTGCATCCTGTCATCGAGGATGTATAAGGGTCAGGTACACATGAGCAATCATTAATAAGACCATCTTCAAGTTTGCCAGGCATGTCAAAGCTCCATTCTGTTCATGGCATTTGGTATTCCCAAACGGTCACTTATCTAGGCACTGACCTGGCTAAATGTTGCTTACCTGTGATCTTACAAGAAGTATTGTATCCAATGTAATTTGGTTGTAACTGTTGTGAAAAATATTGGCCCATCGAATAAACAAAAGAGGAACCATTTGTTTTAGTGGGAATTTGTTTTGGGATCGGCTGGCCAATTGCACTCTCCCCTACCAAGAGTTTTCATAGCTTAAGAGTAACTCTTTTCTCATTGGTTGACTCTTTAAACAAAGACATCCTGAGCAACAATGTCAACAACAGGGAAATTTAAATTGTATAGTGCTGAAGAATGGGAGTGAGTTGAAGATGGACAAGCTATCAAATCAGTGACCTAGGCTAGTGGGAGACAACACATGTCTCTCCCAGCAATCACCTATCCAGGCAGTGGGAGTGCAGGGAAGTCAGTATCCAACTGATTTAAGTACTTCGTTAAAGAAAAATTCCTTTCAATGGTTTTTATTTTTTAAAATTTTTACTTCTGTCCAATCTTAACTCCTCATTCTTTTCCCCGTATTAATGTTTGTCTAATTCTTGTTTTTGCACGTTGTTTTCATTTTTATGTTTTTCGGAAGCTGTTTTTATGACTACATCAAGCTGAATTCACAAAAACTTCTCAACTTTTTGTGCCAAATGTGAATACCTTTTCCACATAGTTATACTATATAAATCATTATCCTAAATCTTAGTCCCTGTGATTAGTGGAGTGTTATTGAGTACCGGTTTTAATGTTTTTGATAAGACTTTGCAGTGAATCAGTCGGCAGCCTATTGAAATAGAGGTGTTGATCACTTTTTAATTAAACCTAATGGTTTATAAGTGTCTCCAACAAGCTGGGATGGTGATTCTTTTGATCACAGCTGAAATCTGTTGTTGTAATCCCTAAGGAGCAGGTGTGTTTGTTGGGACTGTTGAATGAATTATATTCTACATTTGTCGACTGGTCACATCTATGGGTGTGTACCCCTGGAAAAACTGGAACTGAATTTATTTTGGTATTGAAACAAACATAGCCTTCTGTTGAAAACGATATAAAACTATTTTTTGTTGAGCTTCAGTAAGAGCAGCAACTACTAAGAGAATCATGGACATTCTATATTCAGTTAAAATCATGGGAAAGATGCATAAGTAAAAAAGAAGGCAAGGAACAGCTCTTTAGACTGAAATAGTTTCTCCATGGTAAATTGAATCTTGGCTTTCAGATAGAATTATGGTATATTTTTCCTGAAAAGAGAACAAATATCGGATATTTTGACAAATAGGATTTGCACTTACTACAAGGCAAATTAGGTTATTGTCTATTACTAAGGGGAACATCTAATGGTTCACTTATTGCACTGCAAGTCTGAGACATATGTGACTACGACAACAATTATTTGTAGATGAAATCCTTAGGGTCTATCTAAAGCACCTAATACAATCTTGCAATCGCCTGGAGTTGAAATCATGTTAATACCAAAAAAGATTTTTTGTTCACCAAGGAATATATATCTCAAGTATAAAGCACTGTTTCTGTAGTATTTGAGATTATTAATCTTGTTCTTTTTAAAATTTCCATATTGAAATATACTTCAGATAAGCACTTGACAATGTCAGTCGCAGGTTCCATCCCTGGATCAAGTATTACTTTTAGGGGGCTTTATTTAGATGAGTTTATTATTAACATCTAGATTCTTCAGAATTGGAAGCTTTTTTTAAAAAAAAGCTTATTTCAGTTGTTTTCCACTGGAAAACCTCTAAAAAATAGCAAAGAAAAAATCATCTAGAAACAGCTAGATCCTATAGAATCTAGATGTTTCTAGACATTTTTTCTTTTTTTTCTTACTATTTTCTAGATGTTTTCTCCTGGAAAATGTCAGTGATGACATGAATTAATTCTGACCATACTTATTCTTTGATGGAAGTTTCTTTTATGACTTCAAATTTTGACGCTATGGCTGTTCGATTATTGACTGTGGTGGTTAGTTTCTAATTTTCTTTGAAAGCAACATATCAATTTTTCATTGAGTTCATAGAACCTTTTCTGACACTGATTCAATTAGTGACCATAATGTGTTATAGAGATGAAATTCTGCAAAAAATACTTTCTTATTCATTAGTTTTGATGAATTGATGAGAATAATGGTGTATGCTGTTTGTTTCATAGGTGTGCTATGAGCTATGGATGCACAAAAATGCAAATCTGTAAAAAGCTATGGGCAGTAAAAGCCTTTTTAGTACAATGCAGGGAACATGGTTCCGCTTGTAAAGGGTATAGTTTCACACCCTCGCTCATTCAGTACACCCAAACATTTTCCGAGTGGTCATCCTCTCTTGAGAATGTCAATCAAAAGAATGTTTTAAGGATTTATCAAAAAAAAAAAAAAAAATCAAAACTTTTCCTTCTCTTCGTCTTTTATATTTTATCATGCATTTGCTAAATACAGGAATTTTAAAATTTGTACCACCAAAGATATTTCTTTAATGCACTTCTTTCTTTTTATTTGTTTGCTGTTTGTATCATCAGATGAACAAGGATGCAAAACTTCAGAATTTGTAACATCTTCCCTATATAATACCAAGAAGTCTTTCCAATCTCTTTTTACAAACACTAAAATATTTTTGCATTTTTGTGCATCCATAGCTTAAAGGACATCCGCGATTCAGAGCACCACAGGCTAAGAGAGAGAAAAGAGAGAGAATGTAAAAAGTCAGGCAGAAAGACTTGATGCAGAAATACAGTGGATTTGAAAAGTATCCGATAATTCCAAAATGTTTATATATATTCCTTATAAATCTTCAAAATTAATGGAATCTAGACAATGATTTCTGATATTTATTCATAACTTTTCAATGTTCAGTTTTGTTCCAGCATTTTTGGTATTTCTGTATATTTTAATCTTTGATCCAACTCTGTCAACTTTGAAGCTCTATAAAGATGTTAAAATAAACATCTTGAAAATGTATCGAATACTTTTTGCACTCTCTATACATGTGTGGCAAAAGTGTTTATTTTGCTGTTTTCCTTTTCCGATGTACAAATCCGAGATTTTAACGTATGTTCAAAGTTCTCCATTTCCAATCTCCTCTATGACTTAAATCTTTAAATGTACCGTTGGTGGTAATATAAAGAGGAACTGACCATACATGCTTATTTCATGTTAGTAAAGTGGCTGGTTTCTTAAGAGTTTGAGATGAAGCAACGTCTCCATTACTTAAGTGGTCTTTTCAAAGGAAAAAAAAGTTTTTTTCCTTCATTTTTTTCTTACTGAGTGTTTGTGTATCTTGAGGTACACGAAGATGTGATGGCATTCAGATAGACAACTTTTCAAACTCAAACTTTGCTTCTTTGTCAACTTATTCTTACCCTAACATTTGTGTCTTGCTTCTATTAGGCAATAAAGAAAAATGTTTATGATGTTTAAAAATATCTAAAAAGAAGAATCTAAAAAAATGTACCTATTGCCATTTTGTAAGATAAATGTTTGTTTTTTTTTTTTAATCAATATCGAGAATTATATTCTATTTTGAAGAAAGTTGAGATATGTTAAGATGACATTTACTATAATACCAAATGCTACCAAAAATATGGTGTAGATATTACAAAATATTATTCGTAATTATCAAAAAAAGTAAGTCTTTTCAGTTAAATTATCTTCAAAAATGGACTTTTTATGTAAACTTCTATGATTTTGTCATTGTTAAACACAGGGACACCCAAATGCAAACAATAATTTTTAGATGGTGCCTAGTGGTGAACTCATGCAAATATCCAAGGTTGTAGCCCCCAAAATGTAACCAGGAATATCCAGAGACAAAAACATAGATAGATAGATAGATTAGCATAGAAACACTAAATAAGAGAATAATCTAATGCCCACTTGGCTGATTGTCAGGCCATTCTTGAACATTGTATGTTATATTTTCTTCAAAAATCTGGTCAAACAATGTACAGTGAATGCAAAACATATTCGATGCATTCCCAGGAAGTTTATTTCAACACATTTTTATAGCTTCAAAGCTGACAGAATTTGACCAAAGTTTAAAAAATACAAATAACATAAAAATAGTGAAAGATGATTGGGTGCCATTGCTGGTTCTGAAAAGATTAGAACACTAACTGCTGTATTTGACCTTTGATTAATGGTTAGCCTTTCATTCTTGAAGAATACCTGTTGATTGAAATTCACAATCTTACACACACACATTCCAGAAATCAAAATAATCATAGACCTCTCTTTGACTTAAAAAAATGCAGATTATCCATTCTGTTGTCTGGATACGTCATTCAAGCGAACGAGAGAAAAGGAATTACTGCTATGCCAACAGCCTTGAGTGACCTTAGCTTCCTTCCCACATCACTTCCTTTTTTTACTGTGTCCTTTTTTAAAATCTTTTTCTTATCTCTAGCTTTAAAAAAAATGCTGAAGTTGCTTTCTCAAAGTTATTTTCTTGCTTTTAGTTCTCCTTTGTGTCATGGCCATATACGGGAAAGAATCTGATCAACCTACTGTTTCAGATGATCGCTCTCACTGCATTTCTATAAGACTGTTCAATTCCATTATGTCTTTTTCCCCCTCACTGCTATATCTTTTTTTGAATCGTACGGAATGATCTCTCCTTGGGCTAAAATTATATTTTGCTTGCTATTCAAAGGTTCAATGCTTGTAATATTTTACAATTGAACATTGAAATCTCATGCACAAAAATGAGAAATCATTGGCTTAAATCAAGCTTATTTTGTAGGAATATAAGTATGTAAAAATATACTTTTTTTTTTTTTACACGTGTTGAATACTTTTTACACTCACTTTTTTTGTAGTATTCGGAAGACCTTTGCTGAAATACTCAATATTACGAAATATTATTCATAATTATCAAAAAAAGTAAGTCTTTTAAGTAAAATTATCTTCAAAAATGGACTTTTTATGTAAACTTCTATGATTTTGTCATTGTTAAACACAGGGACACCCAAATGCAAACAACAATTTTTAGATGGTGCCTAGTGGTGAACATGCAAATATCCAAGGTTGTAGTCCCCAAAATGTAACCAGGAATATCCAGAGACAAAAACATAGATAGATAGATAGATAAGCACAGAAACACTAAATAAGAGAATAATCTAATGCCCACTTGGCTGATTGTCAGGCCATTTATGGGACTACTACTGTTGAACATTGTATGTTATATTTTCTTTAATAATCTGGTCAAGTTTGATTATAAAATCAAAGTGTGTACATTGTGTATACGCAAGGGTGCATCAATAAGTATGCACTTTGACTATTATTAGCTGATTTTTTATCCAAGATTTTCATTGTATAATGTTTGATTTATGTGATCTATAGAAAAGCATTGGGCCAAGGGGATTGACAAAGAAGTAGATCATGTTGGAAAATCAACATTCATTGGGTGAATAGCCTTTTTTCATCATTAGACTGCAGACTTAATGACGAACCTACTAATATATCAAACGCACTTGTTTTTTGTATATGCTTAACTATATTAATGTATATATATATATATATATTTGTGTGTGTGTGATAATTGTAGGGACTTAATGATAGTTATTCCCCTAGTATACATAATTGTATTATACATGTGTGTGTGTATTGGTACTGACCTTGATCAGTCAAGGCTGATAATGGAGATAACAGCCATCCTATTGTTATTACCTGTATAGGTAATTTAGAGAAAGAGTTTCTCCATCTTAACCACTCTTTTATTTGCTTATTGTTATGGTGTTCCTGTAGCAAGACCATGTCCAAAAGCGTAGAGGGTTCTGGACTTTAATTTGATTTAATTAAAGGCATGAGATTAGAATTTTTGTTTTCTATAACTTTTTTTCTGATGATTGTTGAGCAACCTTGCACTTCCTTATGTATACATACACACCAGAGGCTTAACTGAGGGAAGGTTCGGGGTGAGGTATATTTGAAAATGCCACCCCCCCCGTCCCACAATTGGAAAGGATCCTGAAAAGCTCCATAAATAATCATTCTTTACAGCATTTCTATTGACATTATACAATGATAAATCTCAATCATTACCAAAGATGTAGGAGAGGTAATTGTGCATGAATCCGCTCCAATTCAATCACTTCTTCTGTCACCTATTGTCCATCCTTCCACAAAATTTCAGTGAGAACAGACATTCTAATAATCCTGGATGCTTTTTAATTGGATGAGAGTTATCATTTACCACAAAGCTACCAGTCAGCGATGGTTATCACACCAAACTGTGACTTAAAGATGTCTAGTAGGTCAAAAAACACAACTAGAATATGCCCATCCAGATGACACCTATGATTAGATTTTTGGGTCTTGGCTCAATATTTTGGAAGGGGCCTCTGAAGAAACCAAGTTCCATGGTCCCTATGCCCCTGACATGTGCACACACACACACACACAATGAGGGCAAAAAGGATCTGATGCATTTAAAAAAGTTCATTACAACCTCCTTATACAACTAAAATCTGTTTTTCAATAGAGCAAGCTCAACCTTTAGGAATAAGAAATCCCAATAGTGCTAAAAAGAGAGTTTACCAACAATGCATCCTCCAGATAGTCACCTTTGGAGTTGAAACATGGAACCTAACCCTCAAACTGGGAACCATGCATGGGAGAGAATCATGCTCAACATAACATGGAGAGATCACAAGACAGCACAATATATTGGACGAAAAACAGAAGTCTGAGATATCATATAATACATTAGAAAATTCAAATTGCAATGGGCTGGTTATGTTGTTAGAATATCAGAGCACCAACTCACAATATGGATCTGCAGAGATCACATGCAAAACTGGGGTCAACAAAATATAAGATGGTATGAAAAAGAGAAAAGTTCAGAAAGTAGAGAGAGGTCGACTGAACCTTGATGAAGGTTCATGTCCAATGATGGATGCTAAAAGGGTAATGACAAAGATGATGATGAAGGCTGTTCAAATGAACTTTTAGAGATGAATTGGGTAATTCCTGCACTTATTCTCTCTTTCTCTCTCTCTCTATATATATATATGTTTAGAATGTTATCACAAACATTGATATCGATTAATCCAATTTATAGTAGTGATTCCCCTAGAGAGTATATTTATCCCATTTATAAATATGACTTGGGGTATATATGGAAACATATACATGAATTTACTTCTAAAATAATAAAATAAAACATTTTGAACTTAAAAGAGGACATTTAGAGAAATACAGAGAGGGAAGAATCAATGCATAGTAAGAAGCTTATCATCTGAATCAAGACAACTTTCTGATGAAAATCAATAAGAAATATCAATCATTTTGTCCATATCCACTTAATTGACTTAATCTTTTGTTTCATTGAGTTAATATCCCATAATAGGCAGGAGTGTATAAATCAAATCTCAGCTCAACTGATATAAATCAAGCTGAAGCCAATTGGAAGAGTCTGTTATATATTTTGCACCAAATAATCAATTAAACATCCTCCCTGCCTTTTATTCTATCTGATTCGGAAACTATCAACTAAAACTGTCAACATAAGTTTCTTGAGTTTTTAAGTTGGTCTGGCTGGCTGGCTATGTATATATATTTGTATGTATCATATGCTCTCATTCCAAACCAATGAGTTGAGTTGCCTCAAGGTGGTTTTATGCCCAGTTTGACGTCTTTCTGGCAGCTCCTGCAGCAAAACTGATGCCAGATGTATTGCTCTCTGCTTTCCCTTAGACTTAGACTACATTAGTGAGGCCAATGTGAGGGGATTCAGACAACTGGGCAGTGATGTCCCATTGTCTGTGGAGACAGAAAATGGAGGCCATTCATTCATCAAATGCACAGGCCACATAAATGGAGCTAAAAGGCTAAGAATATACACATTTATTCCTTATTATGTATAGGAATAAGCTTTTTCTTGTTTTTTTTTCTTCAAAATTCCTCCTCAAATTAAGTTTTTATCAGGGTTCAATATGCAACGTAAGCTTATATCAAATTGATCCCTTAGTTTGTGTTTGGCAGCATTAAACTTGCTTTCTGTGAATCCAAGTTATTTTAATTAATCAACCCCAACAGGGCATGCTGACAAAAACAGTTTCTATTGAGTGACTAACCAAACCTGTTTTCCATTGTCTGTAAGGAACCAATTCTACAGCATTTATATTAATGTATCTATTCTGGCACAAATGTATTAATCATATGTTGAGTTATCTGCTCAGTGGTTAGTGATCTGGATGTTGGATCATGACCCCAGGAAGTTTGGGTTCCAAATATCTATACCTCTTCCTGAGCGAATTGAATAGTGGAACTAATAAATCACTGTAATTTGAGATTTGGTTGCTGTAGTTTTTAATTTGGTTGCAATATTTTCAAATTTAGTTGAAGCTTTTTTTCTCAGTTTGGTTGCTTCATTTTTCTAATACTGTTTGCTTGGGGAAAGGTATAAGTTAGTAAGGTTAGTAGGAAGGATATTGGTGGCAGATTTCTTTCCTACCCAATCTAATTCCAGCTCAAACAGGCAAAATAACATGTAAAAATTCTTAAAAAAAAAAAAATATTTTTACTGTATATATTCAAGTAGAATCAAAATTGCTTTCATGATATTAGAGTCTTAACGGTCTCTTGAATTGCCTCTTCTGATTATTTTTAACACATGCACACAGAAATAGAGAAAAGGGGAGATCCCTAAAAAAACAATTTCTAAAGGATCCAAGAAACATGTTACATCTATAGGGGCACACCAGGTTACATTAAAAGGAGGTGACCAGCCAATTCAGGAGGATATTAAATCCCCCAGTCCCCCAATGGATGAGGGCCCTCAAAAGCTATACGAACAGTAGTAATACAAAAATGAATCCCACTAAATGTTGGGGCTGGAGAGCCCTCGAGTAGCCAGGATCCTCAGGCTTCCGAATTTCCTGTCACACCCCTTGCTGCCAAGTTCCCATAGTCCGACAGACATCATCATCAGTCTTTTGACATCCGTCGTTTGACATAGACCTTCCTCAGGATTCACCATAATTCTCTATCATGGGCGTTGCAGAGCCAGTATTTCCTGAATTTGTCTTGTTCATCCCTCCATCTTGTGTTCTGTCGGCCTTGGTTCCTCATCTGATCTCTGGGGATCCATATTGTGAGACGTGCTGTCCCTTGCTTGTCTGTGATTCTTGCAACATGGCCTGCCCATTGCCATTTGAGTTTTTTAATAGTTTCTATGATGTCACGGACTCCTATTTTCTTCCGTATATACTGTGATCTCTCCATGTAAAGTTGAGCATGATTCTCTCATGTACACATTGCATACTTCTCAGTTTGTAGGTCTGTCTCTTGGTCAGGTTCCATGTTTCAGCTCCATAAGTGACTATCGGGAGTCGGACAGTAAATGAAAGAAAATAGAAAAAGTGGCAAATTACCATTTCATCCAGTGTCAAAAGACATGTAACCTGAAGAAGAAAATACACAAATGGACTCATCCATGGGAAATCATTCATAAATACGATATACAAAATTAGTGAATATTAAACAACTGTAGCCACCATAGGTGGCAAAGGGTTCTATGCATTTCTATATGTGTGTATGTTTGTGTGCTTATGTGATTTAGCAATGTTTTCTTGAATTTTTAAAAATCTAGATGTTTTATTTATTCTAAATCTATTTTAGATGTCATAAATAGAATTTATTCTGACCATCTATATTCTTCAATGGAATTTTTTCAAATTTTAATACTACTGTTGTTCAAATATTGTCTGAGATGGCGAGTTTAACTTTTTTTCTATAGACTTTGGGTAAATATCTCAAAAATAATATGTTATAGCAAATATCTACCTGCATGAAACAGTTTTTTTTTTTTGGTTTCCTCTCATAAAGCTCTGTTCTGTTTCCTCTTTTCATATTCCTTCCTAGATTCAGGGAGGCTATAGTCAAAAGTTTTGAGTAATCTATGTCAACAATATGAGATATATGTATTACTTAGTTTTTTGTACTCCTCCACGTCTGCCTCTCTGGAAAAGTTCCATCTTGTATGTGCCAGTTTATAATTGGAGATGAATCAATCAAAATGTTTTGAATTTCCAACACAAAATATGTGAGAAGAGTCTAAACCAAATGAAGAAAACTTTTTTGCAGTCATTCAAGTCTCAATCTTTTCAAGTCCAAAGTTGGCAAGTGTTCCTCAAAAGATTCTGCTATCACAAAATGTCTCCAATTGGCAGTAAGGTAAGTGTATATTAACTGTGTCTATATGAATTATATATGAGCAGGTAGTGGCGAAGATAGGTGGTGAAAAAGACATTGAAGAAATGAAGTAGAATGAAAGAGAAGACAGGTTTGGTTAGTCCCTCAACAGAAACTGTCAAATATCTTTTAGCAGCATACAGTGTTGGGGGTGATCAATCATTGGTTGATGATTGTAAATATGTCCAATTTTTAAAAAAATGCATTTTCCATAGACATCATCACCATCAGCAGCAGCATTTTTTTGATGTCTGTCATTGGACATAGAGATTGAGCAATTTATGGAGAAGGAATATTGTAGATGTTATAGTGTCAATATCTCCCAAACCTATCTGAATTGTCTTACCATCTAACAATTTTTCGTATGATCATTGGGGATCTGAGAAGTGAGTTAAATTTCCAGTCCTTGAGTTCCATTAGAGGAGTTTTATGAATAGTAGTTGTACAGACAACTTGGCAGAATGACTTTAAAAACTGAAAACAGTTATGGCTCGCAGTTGATGGTTTCTAATATAAGAATTGAATTTGGAAGCAATCTAAAATATGAGAATAATGGAAGAAAAAGTTTGAATCCATGGATTATTCAGACTAGCATCCTCATCTTTTTTATTTTTAACACGTAATTTCAGCCTGTGTTTTCTTCAGCACTGAATGTTATATTCACTTATCATACACTGGGCAATACTCAAAAATTACCAGGGGTGCAGTGCAACTGGAGCTTACCAGAGCACCACTCCAACACCAAGGCCTCCGAGAAGAATTGTAGATAGCAGTAGGAAGCTATTTTTAGCCATCCTTCCTCACACATACATTGTACAAAGATCTTCATTAACATTTCATCATACCTGTGAGAGAAAAGTAAGATATATTTGAATTTCTTAGATCACTAACTCAAATATTAACTCAAAACTTTGTATCATCCTCCTGTTCTTTAACAGAGAGCTCTCCTCTGCATTTCTGTGTTTGAGCTTCTCTCTGTCTCTCTCTATCACTCTCTCTGTCTGTCTGGGCATTATCTTCACTCCCTCTTGCCTTTATGTCTAGTCTTTGTTCCAGATGGAGAGTCGTCTATTTTGAAGTCTCTTAAGGTAAATGACCAACTATCAAGCTGCCACCCAGCTGTCTCTCTCTCTGAATTTCCTCATAATCAATTCTTACTTTAATTCTCTGACAGTGTTACGACCAGTGAACCAAGAAAATCACACTATATAATGTATATTCATGATTATCCATCTTGTTTTCATCAGCTATAACCCATTTAGCACACCATACTAAGATTGCTTACTGGTAAAAAATAGTCAACCTATTTATTTTATCAATGAACATATTGTATTATTTCAGTTTTGATACGTAGCTCTACTCAAGAAACTCTTGGCCATCAAAGCACTGGTGCAATGCACTGGTTGTACCCCACATTCTAGCATGCCAGTGCTGGGGAAAAAAACCCAATAAATGAACAAGATGGAGAGCATTTTGTCAGCTCTGGCGCCTTATCACAGCACCTCTGAAAATTACCAGATGTGGCACTAAGATAAGGATTATCGAAGAACATAGTGGCAGAATTATGACATAAACAACACAAAGATACTAGTCGGAATAAGTAAGTAAAATATATGTCAAATTTCTACGTATTTGACAAACAAGCTCAAAATTGATATTAAACTTTTGAATATTGTATCCAAACTTGTAATTGAAAGCAGTTAAATACAGATTGCCTTCTTAAAAATCATCTGGTATTACAACATGCATTTCTTGTCAAAATATACAACTATATATATATAATAGGATGTGGATTCTCTACACAAACAAGTTTATGTTTCTACCCTCTCTGGGCCTCATCAGGCGAATGATTGTCTGTGTTTTTTATTCTAGTTTTGGGAATTTGGTGAGAATCTTGTGGGTGTTGCTGTGAGTGGGAGGAGTTATTCATTTTGTTTTATTTTTTTTAGTAGTGTGAATGTTTTTGTTGGTAGCTGTAAGTTACATATCAGAGGCTATGAGCTAGGTTTAGGAGTTATCTCTGAAATGATGCTTAATTGTTTTCTGAGGGATGTTTTTATCTTGACTTTGTAATTTGGTATTGGATTTATTGCCTATGTTGGTATCCTTTATGGCTCTAGTGGATTGTATTATTCTTAATTTACTTGGGCATGTGAGGGAGTAGATAATGTTGATTAGAAGTTTTTGGGGATGATGGGTATGTGAATAGACTGTCTACATTACCTTTAAGCTCCTCACAGGGAAATACTTGAAATTTGACCAATTTCAGTGATGTTTTGAGGCTGCTTGAAATTTGACCAATTTCAGTGATGTTTTGAGGCCGTATAGGATGAGTATTCAGACATATACTGGTTAATCTTTCTTATCAGTGAGTTGTTCAAATAAAGAATTTTAGTATTGCTGAGATAGTGAAGGGAGAGTGTTTTCCCTCACCCCCCAAAGCAAGGGAACACTGTCCTCACACGTTTCCACTGCACTACTCAACTGCCCAGAATGTTTTTAAACTCTCCCAGAATAACAAGTAGATTTTCTCTGTCAGTATTTGCATCTGACATTTATCAATTTGTTCAAAAGAATCATAGATAAGCTCACAAGTTCTTTGATGTGTTCCAAAAAAGGGGAAACTATTATTTTCCTTCTGACAGTAAGAAAAACATTGGCCATAGAAATTTGGGGAGCTTTTTTTTACTTTTTTTTTTTTTTTTTTTCAACATATCTAACTTCAATCACACATTTGTTTTCAGAATTCTTGTCAAAAATATCAAGTTGGTTGTTTTGGTGAATTTTATTTTTTTCAGTCACTGTAAACATACATTAACCCATTGTTCCTGAGCGGAGATTTTAAGATGAATTATGTTACACCTCAACTTGCTAACCAAAGGATACCAAAAAATCAGTGTAGATTTTGTGCTTCTGTACAAAATCACAAAAAGCACAGTCAAGCAAGACACTAACACACATTGCTATCATTGTAAATATAACACTAACATACTTCAAGCTTAACTGAACAAAAACAATTATCACCAAATATAGCATCATACTGGCAATTGATGCTGATTCTACACAATAAGATTCAACCTTATCTGGAACAAGCCCCAATACAGTATAATTCATGGTAATACTGTCAATGCAGTCAAAACTTTTACCAAATTTAGCTTTTGGAGCCTAAATTATAAATCAGTTGATAATGGCCATCACAGAAAATACAACCATATAACTAGTTTTCATAATAACAGCTTTGATAATGTGATATTAACAGTGCCCTACCTGAATTATCATTATTAACCCTCATCTAATAGATGATTTTCTACGGTGATTATGATGCTTCCGAAGTGTAATTTGTATTTAGATATTTTTGGCTGTATAATTTTGGGGGTATTCTGAAAGAAAATATTTTGGGGGGTTTTTATTCGTGTTTTCCAATTGATAAATGAATGCATGTTAAGAATTTGAAGTTATTAAGTTAAGTCCTTTAGATTGAAGGGTGTATGTGCTCTTTTCTAATTTCCGAGATGGTAAAGCATTTGTTTACTTTAAGTCACCGCCACATTGATTTTGGAGGAGATCAAAGATGCATGTGTCGTATGATGTAATGAACATAATAAAAAGAATCTGTATGTAATCTTCTGTTGTTTTTTAATATTGTTGAATCTGTCATTCATTGATTGACGGTACGTATGTGAGATTATAATCATGCTGTTTATTCTTTTGAATGGTAAATGGTCTTCCATTTCTTGAATAAGTACATGAAGGAAGATTCGGTTTTAGAGTTGAACATGTCACTAGCATGATTTGAGCTGTAAAATTATGAAATGTTAAAATTCTTGACCATATTTGAACCAAGATGAGACATCACACATAGAATTGGATATCAGCACTTCATCTTGTAGGTTTTTGGTATTTTATGAACTATACTTGTCTCTCTCTTAGTATGTCTTGATATGCTTCCATTATTTTCTTTACAAATTCTCTTAATTATCTAAAACTGTCAAACATAACTGTCAATATAGTTTTTTCCAGTTTTTAACTAATGTTGTTTCGATGTATGTGTCACCTGTACATGCCATACCAATGGAGCTAAGGGGCTGAATATTTCAACATTTATTTTCTTTATGTCCAGAATTTTTTTCTTTTTTTTAAATTCCCGCGAATAAGTTTTCAAGGAGAAGTGTTCAATTTGTAATCTAAATTTTTGTCTAAATTGATTGCTTATTTTGTGTCCAGTAGCATTCACTCTTTTTGTTTTCTTTTAAATTCAGAATTTTTATTGATCCAACACAAGTTAAAGAAGTAACTTATTCCTTGATAGTCTTTTTTCCCAATTTTTAAATTGATCACCCCAAATACAGCTTATTGTCAAAAGATATTGGTTTCTATAGAGTGACTAACCAGACCTATTTTTTTTCTAACTGTTTCCACGAATCCTAGTGTTTGTCTTATAAGCTAAAAAACAAATACAATCTGATCGTGCAAGATTTGTCTACTTTTATTACCTTATTTTGATTTATTGTCTATGATTTCTGATTTTTTTTCTCTTTTACAATAACCTTTATCAAAATGAATAAGTTTGCCAGACCCTGCATTGTTTGCATGACAGATATTTATGGTAATTATAGAAAGATCATGACTGCTGAATTATTTGGTGTCATGAAATATACTTAGCTGTCTCTTTTTTTTACGATTTAATTTCTCGAAGAAAAGTTGACATATGCCTTCTGAATGTCTCAGTTGGAAGAATGTTTTTTCTTTAAAAATTGAAGGAGGGTTAAAAATTAAACCATTGTTTTCTTTTTAAATTCGTGAATGCTTCAGGCATGACATTTGTATAAAAATGGTGAAAAATTTGTAACTGAAACTGAGAAGTGATTTAGAAAATTAGATGAAAGGAAAAAGCGAGGGGAGAAAGATGGATAGAGGAAAGGAGTGAAGTGAGTTGAGGGGAGAAAGATGGATAGAGGAAAGGAGTGAAGTGAGTTGAGGGGAGAAAGATGGATAGGGGAAAGGAGTGAAATGAGTTGAGGGGAGAAAGATGGATAAAGGAAAGGAGTGAAGTGAGTTGAGGGGAGAAAGATGGATAAAGGAAAGGAGTGAAGTGAGTTGAGGGGAGAAAAATGGATAAAGGAAAGAAGTAAAGTGAGTTGAGGGGAGAAAAATGGAAGATTGAAAGGAGTCAACTGCAGTGAGGTCATAATTCAGAGAGGAATTTAGAAATTCTTTCGTTGTTCTTATTCCAAAACACACTTTAAAAAAAATATGTGGCACTCACTGTTTTGGGATATCATCCACATCAGTTTCATAAAATCTGATTATATTCATTTAATTCTTAGCAAAAACATATATATCAATTCAGGGAAAGCCAAAAAACATATTGAAAATTTAAAAATTCAACATTTATATTATTGAAAATTTTGTGATCATATACCCAAGTTGATGTGTATACATGTATATGTTTGTTGCATGGATGTGAGGTTATCCAACAGAATCTTGGAAAAAGTGACAATTGGAAGGTGAAGAGAAGAAAAGCAGGTGTTACATCTGAAAAATTTCATCAAGTGGACATGTTTTGATGCATTTTGATGGTTGCCAGCCATTTTTTCGGAGAAACTTGCAATAGTGCAGAGAAAATTGTACACTGTTTAAATGTTTGAGAATGAATGGAGATATGAGGATATTTCTGTGTGGTGGGTTGTTAGGTAGGAGTGAGAAGGAAGTTATTTGCATGTATAGGTGAGAATATACATATATATATACTGACAAAACACAATTCACATTTATTTCTTAATTGTTTTCATCTTGTTGTGGTATCATTGCATGTGTTTATCCATGAGAATTGTACTTATCACTGTTTTTTGTTTAGTTCTTATGGTATACTCCCTGCTTCTGATTTTTTACATATCATTTGAATCAACTCTATTATGATATGAGCTTTGGGAGATAACAGTTGTTAAATTGTGATTCAAAACAAATCTTGAGCCACAAAAGTAATTTTTTCAGTGTTGGATCAAACTACTTGGTCCTCTTTGCTAATAATCTTCATGGTCTCTGAAAATGCAAGACAAGCTGATTGAAGAAAGCAAGAAAGTTCACCTCCACATGAACTTCAATAAAATGAATGTAATGTACAACAAAGATGTTGAGGATCAAAACAAAAAATGCAGAGCTGAAGAAAGTAGACCATCTACCTCGGATATTGAATTCCCATGAAATCCTCAAAAGAAGAAATCAAGTTAAGAATCACACTAGTTTGGCAAGCTTTCAGTAGAGCAAGCTCAACTTTTAAAATAAGAAAATCCTAAAATGAAGGGTCAACAACCAATGCACCCTCCTGTGGAGCTGAAACATGGAAGCTAACCAAAAGATTGACTCCTAAGCTGAGAGCCAAGCAACGTGCACATGAAAGAATCATACTCAACCTATCATGGAGAGATAAGACAGCGTAGGATACTAGAGAAAAGACAGGAGTCCGAGATATCATGGAAACCATTGAAAAACTCAAATTTGCAATGGGCTGGACATGTTGCAAGAATGGAAGATAACCGCTGGACATCACGACTCACAACATGGATCCCAAAAAATCACATGTAAAATTGTAGCCGGCAGAAAGTAGGATGAGATGATGAGTTGGACATGTCCAGAAAGTAATGGCTCCGTGATGCCCATGATAGAGATGTCTGGCAAATCTTCAAGAGGGTCTATGTGATGGACGCTAAAAAGTGGATGATGTTGATGATGAAAATAGCCAGATTGAAAGTAGCTGGGATAGTGAGAGTAGAAAAGAAGAGCCAATGAAGAGATAAAAACAGAAAAATAAAGGAGAAAGATAAGATAGAGTGTGATTGATTGACAGAGAGAGAGAGAGATACATGGAAAAGAGAGACTTCATGTAAGAAAGCAGAAATAAAAAAAAAAGAAGTGGAAGAGAGAGAAATATGAAAGAGAAAGAAAAAGAAAGTGTGTCCAAGAGAAGGAAGAAGAAAGGACAGATAAATTAGAAGAAGAGAAAACAAAAAAAAAGAAGAGAATGAAGAAATATGTTGAACCAGAGAAGTAGAAAGCTTATGTTGAATACTTGTTCTCATATAATCACCAGAGTTAAGCAATGTTGAGCCTGTTCAATACCCAAACGAGTAACCACTGAGGAATATCGGGTGCTGAAAGCAAGAATGGGGAAGTTTGTGACACTACTTCGCTGGCTTGTCGCTTCTTAGTCTGTTTTATATACAGCAAGCCGAGACAAAAGAAACTTATGATATGAGAAGCCCAGGTAGGGATGGCTGATGCCATGGCCAGCTCAGGGGTACTACCTTGCAAGAGAAATAGGAAGAAAAGTGGGAAAATTTTTTTTGGCACCTTCATAAGAAGAGGAATAATTTCAAAAATTCTGGAAATAGAAGTTGGTCAACATAAGTGAAAGAAAAGAAAAGAAGAACGTGATTGAGGCAGGAAAATTTGGAAGAAATTTTGGCTACGCATTCTATGCCAGTATTATCTGTTTTTTTACCTTTTTACTGCCAATATTCTTCTTTAAAAAAACACCCAGGGAAATAGTAAAACAGAAACATACACTTTTTCCCCCTCCGAGACAGTTCTTGTCAGATAGATATTGTTGCAAGTAAAATTATAGACAGCCATAATTTGACTGCTATTATGACAGATGCTCCTGTCTGCTTACCTTAGTGGTAGTAAACTGAACTAGTTGTCTAGAATTTTTTTCCTAAGAGCTAAATAAATGAGACTTATTACTAAATACTTAGCTTGGAGTTGGAAAAAAATTCAAACCAGGGACCATTTGCTAGCTGTACTTTCAAATTTGATTTTATCATCATGATATATTATTCCATACATGTAATGGTTTAGTACTGGGTAACTTTATATAACTTATAATAAAATTCATAATATTAATACTCTTGTCACATTTATGACTGTTACACTCTAATTGGTCCAAAGGAGAGATAAAATTTTAGAACAAGGAAATAGCAAAGGAATTCATAAAATACACTTCTATCATCTTCATCTGTCAAAGATGAGCAAAAAAAACAAGCTTACTAAGCACTAGTGAGACTAAAACTTTTACTCAATGGTAAGTTCAACCTGAGTGATTTATTTTGAGTTGAAATGTGTTTCAATATATCTGTTCTTTGACAAATTTGATATCATGGACAGAATCTTAGAGATATTAGTTTAACCATGGTCAGAGAAGAACCAGGATTTTGAAATTGTAGGAATTGCCAAAGCTATGATATTCACTCCGGAGTGGAAG
Source organism: Thysanoteuthis rhombus (assembly GCA_963457665.1). Classification (NCBI taxonomy): domain Eukaryota; kingdom Metazoa; phylum Mollusca; class Cephalopoda; order Oegopsida; family Thysanoteuthidae; genus Thysanoteuthis; species Thysanoteuthis major. The sequence continues at coordinate 65,439,714 of OY735205.1, read as the reverse complement.
GGTGAGAGAAAATCCGGAAATGTTATTGAGGATCAACATTGGGATTCCATCCGTCAATGGGCTGGTTAGCTATAACAGCCTAGCGCTTATTCATATCCATGTCTCTTAATGTATTTGATTAAGAATGCTAAATTAGATTCCATGCCAAATATACTCTGTGACTGGGTTCAAAACAAGTTTCAGAATTCAAATTCACTCAGTGACATCCACAGTCGTTTAGAGTAATGGAGCCTTTGTTCCATCTAAATTGATCCACTGCGTCTAGAATGATCCTTGGACGGGAGTGTAATATCGAAGCATCGAATCGTGAGCTGCTCTTAAATTATTGATTTAAGGCATGAGAATTCTGTTACACAAAGTAGCCTGCTCGTAGAGTTCAAGAGAATGTCTTGCTCTCTACACTGGGGTGTTAAAAATCAGAACACGTACACTAATAATCAATATATTTTTATCAATTTGTTGATTTATTTATTACAAACTGTCACTAAAACTGTTAAAATAGGTTTCTTCAGTTTTCAAGTTGATTTGGTTGGTTATGTGTATTCATATATATATATATATATATATATATATATATATATATATATATCATGTACAGGCAGCAGCAATGGAGCTAGAGGAATGAAACTTTAAACATTTACATGGAACCTAACCAAAACTCAAACTGGTAGCAATGCAACGTGCACATGAGAAAATCATTCAACCTCATATGGAGAGATCATAAGACAGCACAGTATATTAGAGGAAAGACAGGAGTCTGAGGTATAGAATCCATTTGAAAACACAAATGTCAATGGGCTGGATACGTTTCAAGAATGGCAGACAACCGCTTGACATCACAATTCACAATGCGGTTCTCTAGAGATCATGTGTGGAACTGTGGCCAACAGAAAGTAAGATGGCATGACAAGCTAGATAATTTAAAAAAGTACTGGCTCTGTGATGCCCATAATGGAGAGGTCAGGTGAATTTGGGGGAAGATCTATGGATGGGATGATTTTGAAACAGAAAGAAGTATTTTTCTTGACAAAATATGCTGTAAATGTTTCTGGCCTCTTGATTCATTGGTGCAGCCTATGAATGCAATCTGAAAAAAACTTTTTTTTTTTCTTCTCATTTGCTCCCTAAACTAATCACTCCTTTACTCTCCCATCCTCTCTAATTGTGTCCAATTTAGCATGAATTTAGATTGACGCACGCAAACTACACAGTTTGGTAGGTAATTTCAAAAAATATTCCCAGGATCCCAATAATACACAGAACATTTAGGAGGTTTATGTTGAGTGGTTTTTGCAACAGGCAAATACATATGGATGGACAGATGAACATTTGCAGAATCATTAAATGATTGAGAATTGGTTTTAATGTTAGATCGTTTGCAATCAACTCTGTTCTCTTTTGTGCATCTGTAGTCAATTTTGACAATGGTTGAAAGTTATGTGGACACAAAATAAAATAATGCCTTTCTAGCAAATTATATTTATTCTTGTTTAAATTGTGTGCCAATTTAGGTGAGTGTTTTGTGTCAGTTTTTTTGGTGGGGGGATAAGATTCGAGTAAGGAGATGAAGCTAAAAATCGTATTGAGAATTTTTTACCTCCCCCCCCTTTTCGAATCTTGACCATTTTTCCTATATTTTATAGGAAATAATGCTTAGCTGATGATGGCCAAACCAAGTAGGAATTAGTCAGTTTTTCTTAAATTGGGCTGTGAAGATTGGAACAAACTTTTCAAGTTTTAGTTTTAAACAAAATATGATCGAGACCAAATTTTGTTTGGACAGTTCAAACTGTTTCACATATCATTGTCACAATGTTTATGGTCATTTGTTCTACGTCATAGTTATAAAGTTATAGACAAGATATGACTGAGTTCATGTATGAGCAGGTGATTTGTTACCACATGAGATACATGTTCATGAACAAACCCAACAGTCCTGGCTGCCATGCACACAGCAAAGCAGTAGAATAAAATGCTCCAGAGGTAGGATTTTAAAAATTAGCACTTTTTTCAGGAGTGGAGTGGGCAATTGGGCATTGCCCAAGGGCCCAAAGCACCAAGAGGCCCAACGAACAAATGTCTGATTAAAATTGCATATATCAATGTGGAGTGGATAGTAAGGTGAAATTTGCTGAGAGACGAATCACCCTTTTTGCCCAAGGGACTAGATCACCGTCTTGTTTTTTTTCTTTTTTTTTCTTTTCTTTTTTTTTTTTTATTAGAGTTCAGTTTAGGGCAAATGTGGTCCTGCCCCTCCCCAAAACAAAGTGATCCCATACGTCCATGCAAGTAGACTGATTTGCCTCATTGTCTTACAATATATACTTATATGAAAATATAATCTATTCATATATAAATGTGGGGAATTCATGAACAATAATTCCACCATTAACGGATGAATATTCCAGAGATATGTGTGTTAAACAAATGAGTGGCGGAGGATATTCACAATAAAAAAGAGAGAGAGAGAAAAGAAATCTCCTCTCGTATTACAAACACCATAAAATTTTATTATATGATGCAGCCATGTCCAGACATTTCCAAATTAGCCAATCATATGGCTTATATCTATCATGTGTTAGAAACCATCAAGCAAAACTGCTAACATAAGTTTCTTCAGTTTTCAAGTTGGTCCGGCTTATTTGCTGGTTGATTGGCTGGCTAGTTATGTATATAGATGGGGCTAAAGAGCTGAAAATTCAAAGATTTACTACTTATTACAGCTGAAAAAAACCCATTTTTTTCTGTTTTTTTGAAATTGCCCCCTAAATAGGTCTTGAGTGGAAGGTTCCGTTTGTGATGTAAGTTTATGCTAAATTGATCCCTTAGTTTATGTGGGACAGGATTCACATTTTGTTTTGGAAATTCAAATTTTTTTAGTGATCACGTCCCAACAAAACAAGAGAGAAATAATTTATTTATTGATGACCCCTTTTTTCAATTTTCTAATTGATCACCCCCAGCATAGCATACTACTGAAAGACATTGGTCATGTAGTGGTTTCTATCGAGTAACTAACCAGACCTGTATTTTTCTTATTTTATTTTATGATAGCGAAAATTCACCACTAGGCAGGATTTCATCTTTTCTGGAAATAAGGTAATAAACTTCACTTATACCAATTATCAGACCCTGGACATCAAAATGGCATTGCTGCCATTCTGGTTATGGTTAACAAATCAAAAGTATTGATGACATGATCGGGAATGCTGGCTGAAGATATTAAGGGATGATGACTGGACATAATTTTCACAGCCAGACTGGAGATGGGTTTGGTGTTAATAATTTTATAGGTTTTTATTGCTATGCTTCTTGATTTGTTGAGAGTCTGTTGAAAAACATCATATAGTTATATGATAGCACTAGATTATAGCTAACAGTGGCCCTGTAGTATAGCAATCATGTCTAGTTTGGGAGGCAGGGGTTCAATCCACTGCCAATTTATACCAAAGACATTGAAAAAAAATATGGTACTCTCTGGCAGGCACTCAGCCCAAGGATTGAGAAACCTTTCGAGTTCAAGGGGTTATGGCCAAATCACAATAGATACATCGGTTCTCTTGAGATCATTGAAGTTCAGCAACGTTGAGCCTGGTTAGTTCCTAGATGGTTGACCATTGGGGAATGCAAGGTGCTGTAAGCAGAACAAAGTTTCGACAGGTCTAGAGAGCCGGATGTGGGTCTCAATATTGATTGCCTGTGCGTACCTAACCCCATGACACCCTTAATAGGGGTATAATCGGAGAATACTGACACATGCATGCATCCAATCTTTTAGGTGTTTATTGTTGTAATTCTTGACTGCTGTTATTGACTTTGTTGGAAAATATTGTTTATGTCCAAATCTCATTGACACATCTGATCTCACATGATCACTGAAATTAAACAATGTTGATCCTGATCACTATTTAGATGGGTGACTGTCTGGAAATACCAGATGCTGTAAGAAGCTGGGGATCATGTAGGAATCCTGTGGTAATCACGTTAATCCACCTAAAGAGTGATCTCTGGACTTAGATCAATAATGCAAGGCCCTCCTTGTTTGCTCGGATAGTGTAATGATTAGCGTGTCTATCACACATAGTCCTGGTTTGAATCCCAATATGGACATAGTGTGGGAAGCTCTTCATTAGCACAAATTTTCCTGTGAAGTCAGCAGCTAATTGAGTACACTCAAAGTTGAGTGATTAGGGTGGAAGTATCCCTTTGGTCGACTTGCATCTTGCCATGGAGGTGGTCATAAAGCTTGTAGGTATAGAGTCCTGGTCTCAGCCAGACTTGAGACTTACAAAGCTCACTAAGCTGACTCATGCAGCAGAGACTGGGACCTCATCACTGGTAGTTATATACCATTATAAGTGTCTCTTAAGAGACAGACGCTTTACTTTATCATGAAACACCTCCTTCCATACTCCGCTCTACACATGAACCCTCTGACTGGCCTGGCTACAAGCGACAAGAAATGAATGAATTTACTCATAGACTGCCACCAGGCTATAACGTTGAGATCTGAATAGATCCTACAGATACTGAACCACAACCAGAGAAATAATGTCATTAGTTGTAATTTTTGGTTAAGGGAAGAATCACAAAGAAATTTGCAAAGTTCCGTTTATAAACATGATCTCAGCAAAAGAGGAAGGAAAAAGAATACATAAATATTTCCCTTCTCCAGAGAGAACAGAGTTGAATTGGAATATCAATAGTAGGCTTCTACTTTAGACTGTCATATCTCAAACAGTGAAGCTCGCACTATTGTTGAACAAATATTCCTTTCCAAAAGCCGAAAATTAATAAGCTGTTAGAATGTTATTGCTTATGATTCCATTTCTGTTCATCAAAACATTGGAACCATGTCAAGATGCTCTGAGCAAAACTAATATAGAATTGTATCCAAAAGCTGTTAATCCTATAATGAATGAAGGCATCAATTTCAATAAGATTTCTTTTAAAGACTTTTGTATTGAGAGGTCTTCCCTTTGACCTAATAGGTCATTATGAGGTAATACCTCACAGCTATTGTAATAAAATTTTCCACTTCTGATTATCTTATCCAATACTTTTATTTTGAACTGGAAGGATATTTACACAGCTCAAGTTAATTTTAGTCATTTCACTAAAGACCGTTTTAACTAACAATTTCAGACTATGGTAAGTTTTTGATTTTGTTTATTATCAAAAACTGTAAACCCAAACTGTCAAAATAAGTTTCTTCAGTTTTCAAGTTGGTCTGGCTGACTATGTATGTATCATGCACACAAGCCATTCCAATAGAGCTTGAGGGGGGAAAATTTCAATGTTTACTTCTTACTATCTTCGCAAAAATTTTTTGTTTCTTCACTACCCCATAGGTTTTTATTGGGGGTTCAATTTGCAATGTGAGTTTATGCTAAATTGGTCCATTGTTTGTGCCCACTTGTTTTTTTGAAAATTCACACTTTATAGTGGTCAAACAAAAGATGAGAAGTAACTTATTTATTGATCACCCCTTTTCCAAATTTTTGATCACCCGTGTCACAACATGCTGTTGGTCACATGATGGTTTCTAATTAGTGATTAACCAGACCCATTTTGTATTTGTTTTATAGTATATTTGTTTTGATCACACCAAACTGGGTTGAGCAGACTTGGAAAATTCTCTGACTATATTCCGCCACTCAACCCGATTTAGTGTAGCTGTCGTGAGTTCTTTCTTCTGCGGATTTATATCACTACACACGTGGTCTAAGTGTTGTGTATGGATGTCTTTTGGTTTTCTCCTATCAATGGGTTCTCAGAGGAGCAGTCCATTCAGTGTTTGATTTACTTCTCTCTAGCAATGTCCAATGAATACTCAATTGTCTGTGGAATAAACTTACTGACTACAATTTCATGCTGAATTGCTCTGATTTAGTTTTATACTTAATCATGGAACATTTGAGCGAGATGATCGGTGCCACTTGATATGAGTATGGTGGCTCCAAAAGGAGCACTGTCATATGTCCCCTATAGAGCAATATGTGCTTGACAATGGGACCAGGTGAACAGTCCAGTCCCAGCTTGGAACGATGCTCAATTAATTTGCGACTGAGCATATGCTAAGAAAGTCGCATAACAATCTTATTGCAGCATATACCACATGGTATTCCCGGGCGGGCGGGCGGGCAGGCGGCCATCTGGGTAGTGACCGGGCTTGATGTCATTGATGTCACTTAACTTTGCTGGTATGAGAACTAGTGTATCCGACACAATTTGGCTCTATACATTAGAGCTTATTGAATATCGAATCACTGTAGCCCCATCAATGACCTGACCTGACCAACCAGCCAAGTGGGCTACAGATTCTCCTCTCTTTGAGTGTGTGTGTGCATTTTGGAATCATTTTGGGGGTTACAACCTTGAAAATTTGCATTTGCATTCTCATCTTGTCAGCATCTAAGAACATTTGTTTTTCCAAAATTTGTTCATTGGGGTCTCAATGGTCATTTTGGTCCCACAATGCCTGAAACTTGAAGTAGTAATTTTTTTTGATAATTCAAAATAAAAGATCTACTTTTCTAGATAATTAGTTCTGGTAAAGACGTGGGTTTTGATGATTCTCATAGGTTAGTTATTATGGTTTATCAAGAAAGTATTTTAGGAGACATTTCCACAACATGGCTATATCCTATGGCACTATACATCATTGTTCTCTGCTTATCCTCTCCTTATACATACAGGTCATTTTTTGTAAAACCAATTTCTGGCTTTGTTTAGCTTACAGCATCTAGTAATCCCTCCATCTAGGTACTAACCAGGCTGGTGATTTATGAAAACAGGTGTATCCAATTGGGAGGAGTTTTTATATCCTTGTCCTTGTGCTGAGTGTTTAGCAAAGAGGCACTGAGTACCTTTTTTAAAGTGTTCAGTATAATTATCTGGTGGATTGAACCACAGGTTATGGAACAAAAGGCAAGCATTCTACCACTGAGTCACAGTGATTGATCTCAACAAATACGATAATAGAAAACGGTTTTGATTTGTAATAGTATTGGTGTGAATAGAAGATATCATAGTGATCTGATCATAGTCAGTTGTCATAAATCTACACGTTGTAAGGGGAACTCAGGTAATTAAGATGAATGATAATTTTATGTATAGTGCAATGGGTAAGACGAAGAAGAGGGGAGACAAGACTGGCTGCTTCAGGGTCAAGCTCCACTCTGATCGAAGCTTATAAGTTTTTAAAATATTTCGACTTTTGTAAAAACATTTTTCCTTTTAATGAAAAAGATCTTTAAATTCATGGACAGGGACTTAATAAAATAGAATTTGGATATTTTACTAGATAATTATTGATATAATGAGGCAATTTAGATATCAGTTGAAAACTAACATCCATAGCTTTCCATTTTCTCTCTCTTTCTTCTCTCTTTCTTCCTTTTGTTAACTGACGACATAGGAATAGGCTCTGTCTATCTATCTGTCTCTATCTTCCCTTCCCTCTCTATCCATCATTTTTTCCCTCTTTAGTTTAGCCTGAAGTCTGAAATTGTCATTGTCATTAGGTGAAGAAAATGAAGTCAAAACTCAGAAGGCATTTGATTAAAAGGAAGTTATATCAAATAGATTTGGCCAATGAGCAACCGAGGAAGGTGAAATATATTTGTTTCTATTGAATCTATGTGAACAGGTTCGATCCAAAATGATTGTTTTTGATTGGATAATAAAAGATTAAAATATGAAATTATCTCAGAAGCAGGAAATGATTCAAGTGAAATTAGGATTTAGAGCTTTTGTATTTGGGTTCATTGTTGATTGATTGGTCACTATAAATGATTCATATAAAACTCAGTCCTATACTTATGATATTTCAAAGTTACTATTAGAAACTGGCAACTAAACCTGTTGAAATAGATTTATTCTGTTTTAAAGTCAATCCAGCTGGCTATGAATGTATGTATGTACATATCATGTGTAGAGGCCTCATAAATAGAGCTAGAGGGCTGAAGATTTAGACATCTACTCCATACTAAAAATTACTGATAACATCAGATAAACAGATCTGGTTAGTAATTCATTCAAAATTGTCATATGACTGTCATCTCTTGGCAGAGTGTGGTGTTGGGGATGACAAATTAAAAATTGGAAAATGGGGTGATAAATAAGTAAATTATTTCTCTTACCTTTTGCTGCACAGTGATTACTGAAAATTTCAAATTGAAAAAAATGCATGAACATGGTTGGATATAAAGTAAGGAACCAATTCAACATAAATTTAATTAGAAAATCAAAAGCTGATTAAAAGCTCATTTAAAAAAGGGGAGGGGTGAGAATTTGAAAAAAACAAAACAAGAAAACAAACCCTATTTTCTAGACACATAATAAGGATAAGGAGTAAATGTTTAGAATTTCAGCGCCCTGGTTCTATTGGGGCAGCCTGTACATGTGACACTTACATGCAGAACCAGCCAAGCAGAATCACTTAAAAACTGAAGAAAACTATGTTGATTAGTTCATCATACCATCTTATATTTTGCCGGCCACAGTTTTTGCATATGATTTCTGGGAATACACATTGTGAATTGTGTTGTCCACCAGTTGTCTGACATTCTTGCAACATGATCAGGGTATTGCCACTTTGAGTTCTCCAATGCTTTTCATGATATCCATGACTCCTATTTTTTCTCTGTTGTCTTATGATCACTTTGTAAGAGGTTGAGCATGATTCTTTCTTGTGCATGTTGCATGGTTCTCAGTTTGAAGGTCAATGTTTCTGTTTAGGCTCCATGCTTTAGCTCCATAGATGACTATTGGGATGATGCATTGGTTGTAAACCCTTCTTTTTAAGACTAATGGGATTTTCTTGTTTTTAAGGGTTGAGTAAATTGAAAAATACATTTATTAGTTGAGATTACCTCTGCTTTCATTCTGAATGACACTGGTCATCACCATGAAGGATCATAATGTTTATTGTGGGGCTGCTTATGGGTTTTTCAAATCAAACACATTGTTATTGATGATATCATCTGCTTTTGATTAGATGAGATGAAACTGATAGTTTATTCTGATTATTACCGAATTCTTTGATATCTCTAATAGTAGCCAAGAAGGTAACTATTATCAACATTAGAATCAATGCAGGTAATTTTCCTAGTAAAATTATCAGTTAGTAGTTTATTTGACTTATTTCTAAAAATCTTTGGTTCCACCTTATGCTGCTACTAAGAGCAGCCATTTGCAATGAATGGTGAGGACTTCACAAGACAACTCCAGATTCCTGCTTTGGTTGATGATTCCAATATTTTTTAGGAAGGAACAAAACGAATATTTCCAATCTCAGATGCTAATCACAGCCATATTGTTACAGACCTGCTACCTTCATGTCATAATTGAACTATGAGAAGCCAAGTAAGGAGTGATCATATAAATACTGACCTTAGCTATGTCTGCTATATCAATTGTCAATCACGTGAATAGATGATCCTTGAAGCATGCATACAATTGACCACATAGAATGTATGTATCCCCCAAATTACTAAAGACAGTTGCAATCTATATCTCATCGAGTCCAATCAGAATTAATTTACTGGACAAGATTAAAGAAAGAAAATCTATTTGGGGTCACTTGAACTTTTATTTCTGTGAGTATTATGATTCAAATCTTTCTTTCAAATTTGAACCTTTGGGGTTTCTTAGATTTAGTGAGACAGAATACTATTGTCATTGTTGCTTTTATCTCATTGTAATAATTGAAACCCGTAATAATGACTGATGAGTTTTCATTTATATGTTGGTTTATTTATTCACTTGTTTTCTATCACACTGAAGGAAACCGATATTTATAATTAAGTAGAACTGCTGCAATTTGATCTTTAATGTGGACAAACCAACAGGCCAAGGGTACACTGATGACACTTTGTTGAAGCATAAAGTATGTCAATCAGATTGTATACATTGGGAAAAAGGAACAGTACATCAAAGTAGCTAAAAACTTCCATAGGTAGAATTTTAAAAACCAAAACCAAAAATAAAGCCGTCTCTGTTTTTGACAACACGGGTACAGCAGCTCATAGTACAACAAGTGCATTTTTATATCAGGTGTCACAAGGAAGAGATTGTAGGCATTCCCTTCATGCCAAATTTTATGAAAAAATATCCACATTTTGTATAAATGAAAAACTGTAGCTCATGCTTGTACCAGAACTAATTATCTAAAAAGAAAAAAAAAGGATCTTTTGCCTAAAATGATTTTTTAAAGAATGGCAAAGGATTTGGGTATTGTCGGGGCATAAATGATTATAGAGAGTTGAAAAATAGAAACATGTTTTTAAGAAAACAAAAATATTTTTTGATACTGCTCAGTGTACTTGTGCAAATTTTCAAGCTTTAGCCAAGAAATTGTGATCAGGTACACCTGGAGACTAACTGACACAGATGAGCAGAGAAAAGAATCTGTAGCCCATTTGGCTGGTTGGTCGGTTGGGCTATTTGTGGGGCTATGATGATTTGATCACCTTTAAATAAATATGACGGCAAATAAGCAATAAACTTGAATGTGCAAAATTTCTATTGATGCACTCAGCCGTACTTGTAACATTTGTTAAACAGTAAATCATGATTGGAAGAATCTTTTGTTTTTTTTTTATTCTCATTTATTTCTGTTGGGTTTTTCAGTGTGGAAAAGCTTAAATGATTTTGCAATTAACAGGTTCTTTTAACAGGTCTGGTGAGTCACTCAACAGAAACTGTCATGTGACCGATGTCTTTTGACAACATGCCATGTTGGAGAGATCAATCAAAAAAATTGGGAAAAGGAGTGATCAATGAATAATTTACTTCTCTGGATAGTCAGAATTTTCAAAAGGTTTTAACATAAACTTGAATTGTAAATCAAGCATCCACTGGAAACATTTTTTGGGAAGAACTTTCAAGAAAAAGAAACCTTTTTTTCTAGATGTAATTATGAGTATATGTTCGAATTTTCAGCCCCCTAGCTCCATTGATATGGCTGGTACCCACGATATATACATACATAGCTAGCTAGACCAACTTGAAAACTGAACAAATTAATGGTGACAGTTTTGGTTGTGGGTTTCTAATAAAACTTGTCTAACAGAAAAGAAACACTCAAGATAAGATAAGACAAAAACCCAAATAATTGAAATCACTTAAATGGTAATGATTTGGATTTAAATCGTGAGACATAGGAATTAATAGTAAAAATTTAATCTGAATAAATGTTTATTCTAATTAGGCAAAGCTTAAGAAAATAGTTGAATGCAAAGGAAATACAATTGTTTAAATAGGTAATTTCTTGTGTTTTCCAAGCTTCCATTTGTATCCAAAATCAATTTCTAAAAGGTATTTGGTAAACATATAAGGAATTATCCACAACACTTGGGTATAATGGATTATACAAATATTACACTGTTAGAGACCATTCATCAAAACTGTAGGCATAGGTTTCTCTCAGTCGGTATTGCTGGCTATGTAGGTGTGAATGTATGTATTTACGTATGTATGTATCATGTACACAGGTAGCACTGATGTAGCAAGAGAGCTGAGAATTTGAACATTTACTTCTTATTCAATTCTATTCACTTTGCAATGTAAATTTATGCTAAATCTACCCTTTGCTTTGTTTCTGGCAGTGTTAATGCTTGCTTTTTGGAAATTCAGATTTTTTTTGCGATCCCTGCCCAACAGAAGGAGAGAGAAGTAACTTATACATTGATAACTCCTTTTCCCAATTTTTTTCAATTGATCAACATGGCATACTGCTGAGGGACATTGGTCATGTGATGGTTTCTGTTGAGTGACTAACCAGAACTGTCTCTTGTTAAGTTAGGTAATTAGCATGACAATATGCTGGGTCAAATATTCAAAGGAAAAAAAAGGGCTTCAGCTGTTAGGCTTGAAAATAAAAAATCGCCATCCACTTTTGAACCCTTAAAGAATTATATATAAGCATATAAAAGATAGACATGTTGATGTATATATGTATATGGAACAGAAAGTAAGGATCCAGTTTAGCCCTATAGTTTTCTTGTAAATTGAACCCCCCCCAAAAAAAACCTTTCGAATTTGTCCTCAAATGTCCTATTTGAAAACCTTCTCCTAAGTCTATTGAGCAAGCATACCAAATTTGGCTGAGCTGCGATCATATTTAGAATGACAGACAAACGGTGTGACACCTGTCCGAGGTAATATCGCATAAGAATTCAATATGGTTTTCCTAAAGGTAAATTTCTCTTTTCAAGCATTTTCCTTGATTCTACACAGAATTGTCATTTTAGATGTTTTTTTGATTCCTAGAATTAGAAAATTGAGAAAAAAAACCCCAAAAAACGATCATAATTGACTACTCTCGTATCAAAGTGGAAGAAACAAACCTTGTAATTTGGGAGAGAGGAGCAAGACTCTGATTTGGGGACAAAGTGAGTGTTTGAGCGTGAAATTTGTTGACAGAAAGAGCAATGTGACACCCCTACAAAACCCTATGTGGTACATTCCTTCTTGGTGGCTGGATTAACTCAATCAGGCCAGAAGTGCATGTAGGTGCCCTTTAATGAAGGAAACATCTGAATATGGAGATCGTTTTGAATACATAATGTGGTCAGATGATCATTATATTTATATGAGTTTGCCATAAATGAAATCTATATCTTATAACCTTTAAAGTGATGTATGACTTCCCTGGGTTTCTTAGATAATTAGTCATCAATAATTTCCTTACCATCTTTGCTTTGTAATACTTGAATGAAAAAACCGGCCTGAATGAGGCGAAGGGATAAAAATCTATTCAGTTTTTGTTCTAGCTTCATTTTTGTTGTCCTTATTACATTTCAGCTTGTCCATTCTTTAGCCTTCTTCTGTTGAATTTTTTGGCAAGTGCAGAGTATTATTGTTGGTCTAGTGTTGCTTATCATCCTGTCTGTAGAATATGCCATAATATCATGTTTCTTTTGTCTCTTAGTGTTTTGCAGTGTCAATTTAACCATTTTGTTGATTCCAGTTCCTTCTTGCTAGTTGTGTCTTCTTTGGCTTCATGTCTGTCAATATGAATTTAGCTCTGCTGAGGGTTACAGTGTGTTTTTTCCTTGTCTGTGAGCTTTATCTCATTCCAAAGTCTTCCCTTTTACTCAATATGCAACAAGGTATAGTTAATCTAACATTCTTAGAACTTGTACTTGTAAGATATTTCTTGAGAGCCAGAGAAAATATTGGGAAGATAACTTCTGAATTTGAAAAACTGAACATTACAAAAACACTAATAAATATGAATATATTTGAAATTTGAAGTCATATCTGCATCAGAAAGACCAAAATAAAAACAAAATAATACTATAGCTGTAATGTCCCTGTGTTAGCAAATGAAAAAATTACTTAGTAAGTAAAGAATTCATGTGGTTTAATTTCTGTGGGTTGTCCTAATTTAGGGCTGCTCTATGACATATGCAACAGGCTCCCTCCTAGCTTAATTTGAAACTGGAAATATCACCTCTGTATTTCTAAAATTCTCTTGGAAGAAGTCAGCAAATAATTTTCGTTTTTGGAAGAGAAACAGCTAACAAGGGATTCCATATTTTTACTGAATAAAGAATTACAGTTGTATTAGATTATTCCCATGGGTTCAATACTTTATTAAACAGTATTTTTAGAAAGGAGGAATAATTTGATTGGACAAATTATTTTCAGTTGTACTCAGAATAGAGACTTTCAGTCAGTGGCAAAAATTGATGTTTATATGAAACTAATTAAATTCAAAGCAGACTGAAGAAAGAACAGCATTTTAAAATTTTATGATTATATTAGAAACCATTGAGCAGACGGTCATAATAGGTCAATATGGGTTTCTTCAGGTCTCAAGTGATTCTCGCTGTCTGATTGGCTGGCTGTGTATGTAACAAAGCTAGAAGGCTGAAAATTTAAACATTCACTCATTAGGTTGAGAAAAAAAATTTTTTCAAAAAATCACCTCTTCCAGTAAGTATTTTTGGGGAGAGGGTCAATTTACAATGTAATTCTATGATACATTGGTCTCTTAGTCTGTGTCCATCAGCCTACAAACGTTTGTTTTTTTAACCTTTTTATCAGTCAAAAGACATTTCTATCACCATTGGTATACTAGTAGAGTGGCATTGTTGTTGTTTTTGGTCATTTGTTAAAACCAAGTGTTCACTTCAAATCGCATAATACCTTGATGCACTACCCGTCCAATGTAGTACCTGTATTAGTACCAAGTGGTACTGTATAGCAGGAATAAAATTGACCGCTGGAATGGTTAGAATTTGAACTTTTTAGTGATCACTAACAAATAAAACATTCATTGGTCGTCTTTTTCTTCCAATTTTTCAATTGATCACCCTGAGTACAGCATGCAGCCAGAAGATGATGATTCATAAAATCCAGCTTCCTGATTAAACTGAGCCTTCTAATGTCCACTAGTACCACATTTCAACTTGGCTTTCCTTAATTTAAACTCATCAATCTTAACCAGAGGCTCTTAAGAAGTCCAACTTTTGTATGGAGCATTGGCTATCACAACCAGTAAAGAAATCGAGATGTATTTATCAACCTTGAATCTTCTCCTTTCCAAATTGTCAACTTCCTTCACATTATCTTTTGGATCTATATCTATTTTCTTTATATATATATATATATATATATATATATATATATATATATATATGTGTGTGTGTGTGTGTGTGTGTGTGTGTGTGTGTGTATTCTGTAATAAAATTACCAACAAATCTTCATATTAAACTTAATTGAAGATGTCAGACTTTCAGATTCTAAAGTTACAGATGGACAGAAAATAACTTATACTTGGAATAAAAAAGTTACTCTTATTTAATTTCATCCCACTTTTTCATCTATTTTTTTACATGAAGACTTTCGTAAAATCTGAGTTACTTCTTTTACATACAAAGAAATCAGTTTGCAAGTTTTTTCAGAGAGAAACCAAAAACAAATTGGAAAATAAAAAAAATGATCATTTCAAGATTTGTTTGGGTAATTGAACTTATTCTCTGTCATTTCCCGATATTGGTACTATGATATTCAAGCTGATCTGTTCTCCAGCCTTCTTCAGATTATATAAACTGTCCTCTGCGCTGTCAACAGGCTGAGATATTTGGACGGACAGATGAGAACAAATAGATTGAGACAGATTGCATATATATATAAAAAAGGTAAAGCTTCCCATCCTTGAAGAGACAATACCCAAGGGGGTATGGAGGCCTGTGATGAAATCTCAGATTCTGTCATATGCATCAGCTTAGTGATTCTAGCAAGTCCCAAGTCATACATCTTTCATTAAATATGAGAGACAAAGAGCATCTATTTAATCTTTTAGCAATGTTTTCCTGTTTTTGTACAAATGAGTTCATTTTTGGCTCAAAAGATGAAGCACTCTTGGCAGCACTATCAATATTAGGTTAGAATAGTATTGCTTTGGGGAATGCTAAAAAAACTAAAAAGATGCTCCTAATCTGCTATATTTGATTATATATATATATATATATATATATATATATATATATATATAAATATCCACCATCTATACTATCCCTAACCTACCCACACAATCTAATAGTAAACTGCTACCCTGAAACCCTACGAGACCCACTACTGCTGCTACTACAACATCTTGCCACAGACAAGCACAGACTTTATCACAGACTGAACTAAGTCTCACACATCAGGATGACCCTAAAAGATTGGATTCCAATATTTGCTTCCAATGCAATAATGGTAAATTTATTTTCCACAGAAAACTTTTAACCACTGAATGGTACACACACAAACACACGCTACTGAAAATTAGAATATCTCCCGAAACATGTTTAGCTCACTAATTAGTACATTTATGGATTAACAAATAAACATAGTTTCCATACACCTTTACTCCTGTGTCTGTCTCACTTCCCATTGTTCACATAATATATTCATATATATATATATATTACAACAAATTGGGAAAATTACTTTATTGACAACATTCACTTATTTTCTGTAAAAAAACATTGATTTCAAGTAGATCACAAACTTTTGATCGTAAATATAATTGTTTTATATCATTGTTTTGATTAAATGAACTTTTGATCAAATCAAAACTACATATTCATTTATATTTTGCAAAAAAGTTAGAATTTTGCCAATTGGGCAATTTCACTGATTCAGCATAACATATATATATATATATATATATTTATATATACACACACACTGTATGATGATGTATATATTCCTTTACCAACACTTATAACACTTGTACTCTCACCCTTTGTCATTTACATGAAGATATCAGGTATTCAAGTGTGAAATAGAAAAACTGTGACATGTGTGAATTATGACTGCTCAATGTTTATTGTGACTCAGTCATATTCCATAAAAGATGACAAATATCAAAGAAAGGTATATGATAAATAACAAAATCAGACAAAAAGTTATCTAGCACCACTTTGGTTCGGGTACTTCATAGATAACATAACCAATCATTGTGGCCAATGGTGCTCGTCTCTTGTTCCATAGGCTGTGATTCAATCAGATGCCAATTCATACCAAAGACTCTAAAAATGGTACTCAATGCCTTTCTGCTAATTACTCAACACAAGGACTAGAACTGAGGGACATCTCTCCAAAACTAAGAGGTTGTAGCTAAAATAAGTTTTGATACATTGGTTCTTGTAGGATCATCTAAGTTACACATTGTTGAAACTAGTCAGTACCTAGAAGGGTGATCATGCTGGAATACCAGGTGCTGTAAGCAGAATGAAGCTTCAATGGGCCTGGGAAGCCAAAAGTTAGTCTTGCAGTTTTCCATATGTACCAAATTTAGCAGAACCCTTGATGAGGGTATAAGCAGTGAATGATGATACACATCTAGATAATATAGAAAAATGCTTCACCGTGATTTTTAATTGTGCATTGAACAATTCATACCATATATACAGAAAATGGCAACACATGCCAATTTCTTGATGTATACTGAACAGAAATAACTCAGTTCCTTGTATTTATTTCCCAAGGAAAACAAAGCATTCAGAATATGTTCCACCAAAGTATGAAAGCTGATACTTATGTATATTGTCTCCGAATGTAGCATAGTTCATGTGCAGATTTCAAAATACAAAAGGCAAACATGTCTTTAAAAAAAAAAGTATTGCTTTTTTGATGATTTGAAAAGTCCATAATGAAGATTGTTATTGTACAGACAGAGAGAGACCTTCTTTTAAGACAAAGAGTTGAAAGGATAATATTTGATTAGAAAAAGGTAAAGGAGGTTGAATGATGATCCACCAACTCCTCCTCTTCCACTTACAAGACACAACTGTTGCTTTTTAATAAAACACAGTTTCCTAGTTCTCTATTCCTTTTATCTTAACAAAATAATTTCTTTTTTCTTTCTTTGTCTTGACTGATTTGATGGCTTTTTTTCCTTTAGATGACTAGCGAACACTATCCCACTTTTTAAGAATCAGATGGCCCCAGGTGTTGGGCCTACCTATAAGGATCCAGTCCAAAAAACAACCCATATCTGGTCATTACTAGGGAATAACTGATCTACCAGAAAATAAAGTATTTGTTTTGCTTTCCAGCTAATCTGAAGAGAGATGGAATGTTTTCAAACCTTTCAGTAACCTGGATGCAAACCCTTCCTCTTTTCTTGACCATATGCATGGTAACTTCTAATATTGATAAACCAAAGAAACCATTTTTAATACTGACCTACCCTTCTGATGTCATCTGATACCCTCTTTCTGTCACTTAGTTGGTTGTCTATCATTTTTTGGCAAATAGTTTTAATCAAAATCAGCCATTTCTATTTCAGAATTAAAACTTGCTTGAACTTGAAAAATACCTACAACTGACTTGAAATCTGGCCCTATCAATTATGTAACGCAGAGTAAAGTTTGATATGTTTTTTATGAAATTTGAATGGCTGTCGAATTCTCAACCAGTTTTTGTACTTAGTCTTGCTCTAATGGAGACAATTATCTCTCCTTTTTACTCTGATCTCATAGAAGAAATTTAAATTTCTGTTAGAGATTTACCATCGAACATTATTTTCAATCTTTTGTCAGTGGCTGAATTTGCCTGTGCAATGTGAATAAACATCATTCCATTGTTGAATTAGGATGTTTGATATATAAATGTGGTTGATAAATGTAATGGTATGTATACTATTCTTTTGACAAATTCTTTTACAGGCTTTTGATTTCAATCTGTGTGTGACACATACTTTGCTCAAGTATTTTTACTTTTCACAACTAATGTCTTCAACTGAATACTGCCATTTAATCCCACCCCACCCCATTTCATTCCTAACTTTTCTTTGACCACTTCTTTTTCTTATAAATTCTTTTCACTCTTCTTTAGAAGCTGTCAATCAAAACAGTCAGTATGTTTCTTCAGTTTTTAAGTAGTTCTGCCTTACTATGTAACACGTGCAGGCTGCATCAATGGAACCAAATAAGTGAAAAATTGAAGATTTCCTCCTTTTAATGTCTAGAAAAAACGTTTTTGTTTTCATTTCTTTCAAATTCCCCCCAAATAGGTTTTTTGCAAAGGTTTCAAATTGTAATTTAAATTTATGATAAATTAGTCCGTTAGTTTGTGCCTGGCAGCATTCATGCCTGTTTTTCAAAAATTCAGACCATTTTTTAGCAATCACTGCCAACAAAATGTAAGAGAAGTAACTTATTCATTGATCATCCCAAATATGGTATGGTTATGCAATGGCTTCTATTGAGTGACTAACCAGACCTGCTTTTTTTTATTACTAATATCAAATGAGTATATGCATCTTGTTTTTCCCCCTTTATGTTAGTTTCAACTCAGTTTGATTTCTTTCAGTCATAATCATTTATTTTTCCACCTCACAGTAATTTCTGACATTCTTTCATGTCTTTCCACCCTTTTACACTTTTATTATTAAAGTTTGTCCGGCTAGAACTCATGGAGAAAAACTTGAATGATTTTTTTCCTGTCTGATCAAATCTTGTTGTTAATGGTTGAATTGCTTCTTCTGAAACCAGCCTGAGAACCATGCTCTACATCACATAGACATATCATCAGGCCGCACAGTATATAAAAAAAAAACCTGAGTTGGAGATATCATAGAATCCATTAGAAAACTCAAATAGCAATGGGCTGGTCCAGTTGCAAGAATGTCAGACAAATGCTGGACAGCACAATACACAGCATGGATCCCCAGAGATCATATGCAAAACTGGCTGGCAAAAAATAAAATGGCTGCTGCTGATGATGACTAGACCTGATTCATTCGTTCATTTCTTGTCACTTGCATCCAGGCCAGTCAGAGGATGGGGGCTTTGGCTTGCACTCTTGAGAATAGTGCAGAGATAGGTCTCCTTCTAATGTAATCACTACAGAAGGCTCTCCAGCTGCTTATAGCACCTCAAATACCCAGTTGGTTACCCACAGAAGTACTAATAAAAATGATAGGATTTTTCATGTTATCTATTGACAGATTAATATTTTTGAATGTTTCTGTCCAGAATTTAAAATCAGAAATTCAATATTTGATAAACCTGTCAAAATAGTTAAACATCTCTGGTTTTTGTCTTTTCACTTCTACCCACCTAGGGTTCTTAGCCAAATCAATTATACACAGAGATCAGTTGCCAGTCTCTTAAATTTTACTCTTATCTTTAATCAGCTTTGAAGATAGAAAGAGAGTAAAATTTAAATTTCCTCTAAAACTCTTTGATTTGAACACACAAATAAACCAACAAAATTGATGGTACTGGTCTTTTTAATTATAGATGACTTTACTTTTACAATTCCTGTGTTATTACTAACATGCCAGCTGTTTGCCTTATGCACCGGTTGAGCTAGAAACTATCAAAGAGACTGCAGAGTGCTTGAGCTTTGCTAGATGGATATTTCAATGTCACGTTTTCATTCTGTTAAGGCTGGCTTGACAACTTTAACAAATGAATTTTAAAAGTAATAAAAACAGGTCTGGTTTGTCACGAAACAGAAACCGCACATGCAACACATATATAGATAGCCAGCCAGACTCACAAAACAGAAGAAACCCATGTTGGTGTTGACAGTTTTGGTTGACAGTTATTAAAAGAAATAACGATAAACAACTTATCTCTAAAGTTATCTAAAAATTCATCTTATTTCTGTTGCCCAAAAGAATTAGTACATCCCCACGGAAAATAATATCAGCAACATAGTTTTAATGCTGTAGAGTTTGGTCATAAATAATACCGTATGATGTCCATTTTGATTGCTTCATGTTCCACTAAAAATAATATAGAGAAAATGCAGGAGTCTGGGACATCATAGAAACTATTAGAAAACCCAAATGGCAATGGGCTTGACATGTCGAAAGAATAGCAGATAACCGTTGGACATCACGACTCACAACGTGGATCCCCAGAGACCAAGTGTAAATACTGTGGCCAGTAAAATATTATGCTGAACTAGAAAAGTTCAGAAAATATTGGCTCTGTGGTACCCATGATAGAGAGATCCGATGAATCTTGGGGAAGGTCTATGTCCCAGTTGATGATGATGTACAATTTTGAAGAGAATTAACATTCTATAAAGAAAGTGGCAAGAGTGTACATATTTATGAGTCATACTGTAGGCTTGCAGGATAGTTGTCTAAGTCATTAACACATCCAGACAGGCCTGTAATCATCTGCTTCCTTGTCTATTGTGAACTAAATTGATGGTGAGAAAATGAAGTTTAACAAGTAGAACAAACATCACTAAATTCATCATTTCAAATTGGCTGTTGTGATATAAATCCAAATTATCTCCTTTGGACTTTGGAGTTCGCATATGTAAATTTCGAGCCACATGAGGTTGTTGCTAAGAGACCCAAATGTTATACAAAATTGATGCCAAAAATCAAAGACCCAGCTTCTTTACCAGCCAAGAAGATGGAGTCATCATCCTAAAATGTACAAACTAATCATCGAGTGGACATGAGTACCTCTCCATCTTCAAACAGACTAACATCCTCAAAATATTGTAGTCGTCTACAGAATATTCCGGACACAATCTCTCATCAAAGTATTTGTAAGGAGAAAAACACTTTTCGTGTGCACTCACAAAAAACTTCATTTCAACAAAGTGTACTTTTGGTGTCAAATGAATATTACAATTAATTTCTACATGCAATCTCCTTTCATTTGGAAGATTTTTATCACAATTTATCACAAATGACAACTGGCATACCAATTATAATGTAATTAATGTTAATAAATCATCTACTACCAACAATTATCAAATAATAAATAGGGGAAACCGGAGCACAGTGGATAATTATGATCATAAAGGGAATGCACAACAGGATGGCTGCTACTACCTCTGTTCAAGTCAACACCTCTGCCATTTTATCATGAAAGACTTGCCTGCTTGAGCATGGTTGTACTGTGTGCAAGCTAAGGGACAATTCTAGGCCAAAATTGATATTCAAAGGAATTTATTTTCATTATAGAGCCTCAACTATACAGGATTTTCCATGAAGTGAAATTAAGATTGTATCAGAATTATTTATTGTCCAAACTGCAATCAGTGCTTGCTCTTTTGAGAAATGTAAGGTTTTTTTTCTCCACAGCATGTGTGGAGCACATCAGATTGGGGCACAGTGGATCACTTCTTTTAGATAAAGGCAATTCATTTCATGCAGTTTACTAAGAAACTAAAGAGGATTTTAATTTTACTCTTGTAAAATCTTAATTTTCTTTAATTGCTTTTGAGACTTTGTGAATGTGATTTTGTGTTGAATGCTTTCTCTAATATGAGGAATGTTTATGATCACTTTTTGCAACATAGTCTACTATTCAGCTATGCTTTCACAAAATGCTTTATTGGTTTCACTCTGGGACTGAATCATTCAATCTCATGTAGATTCACTCTTCCCCAGGAGATGATTTACTGTGTACTATGAATCAGGCACATCGTCATCATCATCATCAGCAGCAGCAGCAGCCTTCTAGTATCTGTTGTTGGATATAAATGGTCTCACTTTTGTGGGCCTTGCGTAGCCAATACTTTCTGAGCTTGTCTAGTTTACCATGCCATCTTATATTTTGCCAGCCACAGTCATACATATTATCTCTGGGGATTCATGTTGCAAGTGAAGATGTCCATTGGTTGTCTGACGTTATTGCAATATGTCCAGCAAATTGCCATTTGATTTTTCTAATCAATTATATGATATCCCTGACTCCTGTTTATTCTCTAACATACTGCCTTGTTTTGTGATCCCTCAAAGTGATGTAGAACATGATTCAATCCTGTGCACATCGCATGATTCTCAGTTTGTTGGTCAGTCTTTTGGTTAGGTTCCATGTTTTAACAAATGCCTGCCAGCTGCCAACTTGGAGGGATATTACTTTCTCATTTCTTTATAACCTATTTCACAGCAAACAAAGTGGATCTCATTTCCGCCCAAATACAACAATGAAATTAACTTCTACCTACAGTCATTTTTTTCTGATCCACTGTGCCCTGGTTTCCCTGACTCAGTTGATAAAGACATGGTTAATTGGAGATCAAATATTTCAACTTTGTATCAAGACAAATTTAGACAATTCATGTTTTACTGTGAGAAGATCAAATATGTATTTGAACAAAAAGTTTATTACAATGATCACTTAAATTTCCCTGGTCAATTATTTCTCTCTGTTTCACCACGTCAGAAAGTATTTAACTGTCAGATATTCCTGAAAAATCTGACATGAAAGCTATATTGAATTAAATTAAATGTTTTAAACAATCATTATGGAATGTTTAAAACATTCAATTATAAACAATGATTTAACATTCATATCAAATAGAATATTAAAGTGTCTACTAAATAGAAATAGTTTTACATATTTATAGACAGATATAAAAAGTCTCATTTTTGAATTTTACAGAATTGATTTAAAAGTAAAAAATAAATGCTCAAAAGAGAAGTCTGGAATGGAATAGAATTTTGCCTGAGGAAGAAGATTTGTTCAAAAAACAAAATAGAAATTTTCCATTGCATCAACGAAAATAGCAAAAAGATTTTGGACATAAAATTTTTTCTCCGAGGCAGACATTAAATGTCCTTTTAACAAACTATTATCCTGTTTTACAGATTTTCATTACCTACACCGATGATTCTGAACGCAAGATGCATGCTCCCCAAGGAGCCAATTTGAATATATTGGGGAGCTATTCAGAATTTTGAGAGTGAAGAGCAAGAGGTATCCTGTGGCTCAAAACTGAGTTGTATCAAGGCTTGACTGATTAATTCCCAATTACAAAATTCTATTAATTCCTAATTACAAAATTTCACTAATTCCTAATTACGCAGTACTATTAATTAATAATTAGAAAACTGTCAAACAAAACTATCTACATAGGTTTCTTTACATTTCAAGTTGGTCTGGCTGGCTGTGTACGTATCATGCCTATTGGCCACACCAAAGGAGCTAGAGGGCCGAAAATTCAAATATATATTCCTCATTATGTCTATAAATAAAGTTCTTCTGTTATTTGAAAATTCACCCTTATATAGATTTTTATTGAGGGGTTCATTTTGCAAGGTGAGTTTATGCTAAATTAGTTCAAGTGTTCATGCTTGGTTTTTGAAAATTCAGACTTTTATAGTGATCACTACCCAACAAAAGGCACACCAAGTAACTTATTCATTGATTACCTCTTTTCCCAGATTTTTAATTGTTCACCCCAACATGGCTTGCTACCAGAAGACATTAGTCATGCAATGGTTTCTATTGAGTGATTAAGTTTGCCCAACGCTTACCTCATTAACTTATTTGGTATGATGCAAGAAAAGAACTACATGAGATGTGTCTCTTTTTGTTGAATGATGTATGATAATATTGCTTTTTTTTTAAAGCAAGGGAGACATTAAATAAGGTTGAGAAACACAGATCAACACTATTTACCCAAATTTTCCCTTTCTTCTTACATTTAGGCAGGTGGGTTATTCCTTCTGAGGCAATGTTTTAACTCTTTAATTCATAGACTGCATGAAACAGCTGGTAATCGACAATGGAACTCTTCAATGAATAGCATATTCTCATATCCTCGATTGATTCTTATACTTGTAAAATATTGTAATATAGAAATACTCAGCAAGTATTGTTTTGAATGAAAATCTTAAATGGCCATTTTTTTAATACAAAAATGTAGAGCGTGGCCACATCTGAAAAAATTTTTGATTCATCAAATGGTCGAATGGAGATAATTTTATTCAGTTGTTATTCCCCTCAAAATTGACATTCTATTTTCTTTGTATGAATTTAAAAGATAAATTTTCAAATGCACCATATTATGAAAAAGGATGTTCTATTCTTAGTTAATTATACAAGTTGATTTAATCCAAGATATCAGATGGAATTTATTAAAGGAAGAATAACTTGAGTAGATAAGCCTAATTCTGGCAAGTTCTATTTTGCACCTGCACTTTTAATTTGGTTCTGCAAGCTGAGTGAAGTCTAAGAAGAGAAAATAGAAAATAGAAAAAGAACTGTCAGTAGCAGACAGATGTTACTCAGGGAAGAATGTGGATATATATATATATATATATATATATATATATATATATATATATATATATATATATGTATAATTTCACATGTATACATATATTAATCTCAGCGAAAAAGTTCATGAATATATTTGTATTCCCATGATTCCAGTAAAATTGTTACCTCTGAATAGAATAGTCCATTTTTTTCACACTTTTCATAATGAAAGTAAATTGACTTAGTGTGAGTTGGAATCAGACCATTGATTATTAGAGATCAAATGAAGATTAAACCCACTAACAATAGTCAGCAAGATCAACTTGCTCATCTTTGGTATAAGATGTGTGTCCTGGCCCATTTCTTTTCATGATTTACTGATAATGATGTATGAAAAATTCATGGATATACTTCAATTTATCAGAGATGTTCATTTAAAAAAGCAAGAACCATAAGTTTAGTGATGTTTCTACCATCCTTACAACCATATCCCTGATTTCTGATTTCAAAGGGTTTCTAAACTAATTAGTAGTAGCATTACTAGTTGTGGTAGCAGTAGCAGAAAGAGAAAGAGAAAGATGAAGATGGTTCACCTGAACATCAGGCTTTTAAAAACCTCAATAAGTATGCCAATCTGAGCAACCATAGATTTGCAGACAACATTGTCCTTTTTACAGAGAACCTACGTAACCTCCAACTAATGCTAGATGAACTAAATGGAGAAAGCAAAAGAGTCAGCCTACTCATGAACTTCAGTTAAACAAGAATCATGTGCAACAATTGCATCGAAAATGAGGACATAACTGTCAAAATTCAAGATGCAAAACTGGGGAAAGTGGACCACTACATCTACCTATGACAAGGAATATCTATGAAACCCACAAAAGAAGAAATCAAGGAGAGAATCACCCTAGGATAGCAAGCCTTTGGCAGAGCAAGCTCAACCTTCAAAAACCAGACGATCCTAATAATCCTGAAAAGAAGAGTATTGAACCAATGCATCCTCCCGACAATTACTTATGGAGCTGATACAGGGAACCTAACCAAGAGACAAACCCGCAAATTGAAAAGCATGCTCAACCTCACATTGAGAGATCACAAAACAGCACAATATATCAGGAAGAAAATGGGGGTCCGAGACATCATAGAATGTATTGAAAAACTCAAATGGCAATGGGCTGGTCATGTTGTGAGAATGAAAGACAACTGATGGACATCACAACTCACAACATGGATCCCCAGAGACCATATGCAAAACCGAGGCCAACAAAATACAAGATGGAGAGATGAACTAGACAAATTCAGAAAATACTGGCTCCGTAACGCCCATGATAGAGAAATATGGCAAATCCTGGGGAAGGTCTATGTCAAACAATAGACGTTAAAAGACTGATTATGATGATCAGATGAGAAGTAAGTTACAGTTTTTATCAAAAACTTATTCTGAAGTCTTAGTGTATGATTATTTTATTTGATAAGTTTTAATAAGTTAACCTTAAATGAGTATGTGTAACATTTTTAGCTAGCTTGAAACTAAAGAATTTAGTCAATTTTAGCCACTTTTACAGACAATTTTAGCGGTTAATTAGCAATACTGTAAAAAGTGAACACTAAATACATCATCTAATGATCAGAATAGATGTTCTTTAATCACACTTTCTGTTGTTAAATGTATCTGGACTGGAATCGACCAACTGAACACAAAGTGTATCATTGAGATGAGTGGATACATCTGAAAATTCTGAATTTGTTTGAGTGGAAGAGTCCATAGTTCCAAATTGTGGGTAGGAGGTATTTTTTATAAGTAAAATTCTTACCTTCGAGTTGAGAGGTCTATTGCTATAGACGTAGAAAGCAAGTAAATCACATTGTTCATTACATGAGTAGATAAGAATTATTTCCTGTAAATGAAATCTATGCAATGACGCAGCTCTCTTCCTTCGATCTGACAACTTTATCAAAGAAAAGAAAACTTCTGAGTCTGCATTGTTATTGGCTCTGAAGTAACAACTTCTAATTTGATAATATTATTTCGGCTGTTATCATCTCCGACAGAATGTTGTCTGGTCGAATACAATATAGAAAGGCAATTTAGCAAAATGCATTGTTTGTATTGTGGTCTGCAAAAGTATCGATATTTTAAGATGATAAAACATCAAGGCATAAACATTATCGCAACTAATTATTTTTCTTGTTTAGAAGGTGTGACCTTTGACAAACTTCCAAATTTGCAATGTCGGAGGCAAGCACATTCTGTGAGCTTTTGGGAAAAACAAATAGTGGTTCAAGGAAGAGTGGGGCAGTCACAGACATTCGGAATATGAAAATGATGATAAAAATAATAGAGAGAAAAAGAGAAGGAAATGGAAATGAGTAAAAAGCTCTTTTACAAGCATTGTTAATTACCTCGTCAATCTTTTTTAGACAAGAATAAGAAAATGAAAAAGAAAAAAAAACAAACTAATCTTTTCTTGAAAGTTTTCTAACTTCATTTTCCATTTAAGTTTGATAGGAAATTCAAATTCTATTTTGAAGAAAATTTTGTTTGTCCAGTTTTAAAAAAAATAATTTTGATAATTTTAGAAACTGTCAACCAAAACTTTCAACATAGGTATCTGCAGTTTCCTCATTGGCTGGCTGGCTGTGTATCATAAATGCAACCCCCTACCAATGTAGCTGGAGAACTTAAAATCTAAATATTCACTTTTCATCATGTCGGGGAAAAAAAAATTTTTTTTTTGTTTTTTTCATAATTCTCCCTTATATAGGTTTTTAGTGGGTAGGTTGTATTTACGATGTAAGTTTATGCAAAATTGGTCCCTCGGCTTGTATGTGACAGTATTCACACTAGTTTTTTTTTGGATTTGGACTTTTTTAAGTGATAGCTGTAAGTAATTTGACAAAAGGAGAGAGAAGTAACTTATACAGTGATCAGCACATTTTCAAGTTTATTAGTTGATCACCCCAACACAGTATGCTGCCAGGAAACATTGAGTATGTAACAGTTTTTATAAAGTGACTAACAATTATGTTTATTTGACTACATTTGAAGGTCATGTAAAGAAAAGTAACCTTAATTGATAGAAAATCATTTGAGCAAACACTAATCTTTATTGAAAAACACAAATTGGACTTACAGATGCCACCAGTGATGTACAGGTTCCAAATGAATATATTTTTGACTCATAGTACTTTAAAGTACCATTAGTACATCAATGGCTGAAACAATTTATCTTAGTTTGCTTGAAATCACTCTTTCTTCTCCTTCTGATTAATCTAATGATAACATCATGACCAACAATGATATTATTTAATACTTGTTCATTTCTTCCATGTGAGGAAACAAAAGCATTTTTTATACAATACATTTTTTGGTTTTAGGAAGTTATTTGGTTTGGGGAAATATTGTATAGTTATTTTTTATGTTGGAAAATGAATGATTTGAAGCAAGTTCTAAGTAAATAATCAAGCCAAATAAGATAAGCAAATATGTTATATTATTTGTGTCAAACATGTTATAATACAATAAGGGTTGTGGAATGGCTAGTCATCTATCTAGAGTAGCAAAACACGTATTTGCACATTGGAGAATGGAAGATAAACCATCAGTTTTTGTGGTAATCAGTTGTAGGATTGATCAGCCAATCGTAGTCTTCCTTATGAAGAGTTTTGACTCACCTAGCCAATCAGCATACAGCTTAACAGTAGCTCTGTCTTCTCATTGGTTGACTCTTCTAACAAAGACACCTTGAGCAACAGTGTCAACAGGTGTGAAATTGGAATTGTAGTAGGTAGATGGAAAAAGACAGTAGTAGTATCCACATCTCCTCTCAACAGTAGCCTTCTCATGAAGTTGGGTGGAACTAAATGAAGTAACTAGCAGGTCAGTGTCCATGTGAGATGGAGGACTAAAGGACCAACTTTGAATGATAGTAGAGTTTTGTATACATGATGGAAATCTCTGAAGTTTGTTGTGAAAATTCTCCTTTCAATGTCTTTTTTTTTTCAATCCGTCTGAATTTGAATATCTTATTTTTTCCCTTTTGAATCTTTGTCTGCCTCCTGCTTTTACAAATAGTTTTCATCACTTAACTCCTTGGAAACTGTTCTTATGATTCAAACAAACAGCTAAATTCAAAATTAGCTTGTCCTTAAATTTTCGTGTCACGTGCGAATGGATTTTTTCCACCAGTGGTTACAACATGATTTAATTCCTGTGGTTGATAGCTCTCTATTTATCTATTTGGATTGAGAAAGAGAGAGGTAAAACAAGGGACAAGGTTTCCTAATTTTAAATCATCTGATAAGCTCTCACCACATCCAACAACACAATTTAAGTGCCCTGATACCAATGACATGCACATGAAATATAGAATCAAATGCCATCAATGGATGTTGGTTTTGAGCATCAAAACATAGAAGCTGTATCAGAGAGAAAGAAAGGGTAAGAGTTATATTCTATAATTATTAGTATTGGCCACTTGATATTACAGACAAATGGAGGGAAGAGGAAAGACAAACATCTCAATTTTGCACCCTGACAGAATAGGAAGCCACCAGCTAAGATTCTTATTTACTTGGAGTCGAAACCACAACTAACTTCATAAAAATTAGTTATAAAATTACTCCAATAAAAAGCTACATTTCTATTGGCTAGCCAAGGTCATGTGATGTACTCTTCTGGCTGGTATCCATATTCCAACTTTCACAAACAAGAAAATTGCTACTTTATTCAGGTCCTTGGAAATGTCAAATCATAAAAATACGGAACAATACTTCCTTAAGCGCTGGTGTGCTCAAATGATGATAACAAACAATAGTCCCATCAAAGGTCACACTGGGTCAAGTGCCTTGGGTTTGGTTTGGATCCTAACGTGGGAATTGGCTTAATCAGATAATTAGACATGGCGAAAAAAATAATGAATTTTACTCAATGAATTCTGCACCTCTTTCTTGTCATCGATCTGTTATGCTACATTAATACATTAATGCTCCATCTTACATGCCTTATAGGAACTGGGAGCTCACAAAAGCAGAAACAAAGAAATGTCCTACAGAATGCTTGCTAAGCATGAACGTTTCAATTCTTCAAGAAAAAAATCATAGTAGAAAATGGTGCAAACATCATTATTTTCATTTCTGTTTTAAAAATGAATCTGATGTTTCAGTTACTGACCAAACAGATGTTTATGATTCAAATTGTATTGTTCATACTGCAAAAGACTCTTTTTGTACATTTTTGTCCAACAACTTACTGACCTACTCAAGGGTTGGTAAAATACTTTTTCAGCTCGTGGCATTCAATCAAAAGTCTAAGTCAAATTCACATAAACCTGGAGTATCATTATTCTTGTTACTGTCAAGTTTCAATTCCAGACATCATTCAGCTTGCAAAAAACATGCTTTCTTCCAATCTTTGAAGAGTCTCTTTTGTTCTACCTTACCAAATGTGACGTTCTTTGAACGCCCTGCAGTCAAACACAAATAGCATTCATCGGAGTTCGAGCTAGTTGCTCGATGTACAAAGAAAGACAACAAAAGAATTCAAAAAAGAAATTTCTAAAATGCAAATCTGTTAGGCTGGAATCTTTAAAATAATATTGAATAGAGAATACAATGAAAAAAAGAAAAGACTATTGAGAGAAAATATGTAAATGTTTTCGTTTTGTACGTAGACATTAGACAGTTAGCTGCAGACTTATAAAATTCATTAAAAGACAAAAAGAACTTTTTAAAATCGGAGTTTTATTGCTTTAAGTTGTTCATGATATTTAATAGATGTGAAAATCCATTCTTATATACAGTGTTTAAAATAGAAGGGGATGTGAGATGTATACAGCCCTAGATTAATGATTAAACAAACTAAGCATGTGCTGAGGGCAACAAAAGAGAAGGGGGTACCACAGGTTTCTTGAATTATTATAAGTTGTTTAAATTGTTTGTCAAGAAAGTTTGTCAAGTAAAATTTAACTTTTTTCTTCTATATAAGAGCTAAATCAAGCATTATGGAAAATTGGTCGTTATGCATAGGCTGGTTTCATTGGTGAAGATTTAGTTTCATGAAGAAGTATATTTTTGTGGGAAAATACATTTTTTTACAAACATGACCTTTATTTCTTGAGGGATGTTTCATTTCTTAAAATCTTGTCAGTTTGGCAATGAGAGGGCCAAGGTGAGGGCACCTATTTAGGGATGTGTTTAGGGCACCAAGTGGCTTTATTCCAGGCCTGGACTGAATATACCTACTTCCCTGATTCCAGATTTCTCATTTGTTCAATATCTCATTGTATACCTAATTCTCAAAACCTGTTTCCGCATATATATATATATATATATATATATATATATATATATATATATATATATGTGTGTGTGTGTGTGTG
The DNA here is from genome assembly GCA_963457665.1 of Thysanoteuthis rhombus. Lineage (NCBI taxonomy): Eukaryota > Metazoa > Mollusca > Cephalopoda > Oegopsida > Thysanoteuthidae > Thysanoteuthis > Thysanoteuthis major. The sequence goes on along the minus strand of OY735205.1, from coordinate 65,408,852 downwards.
TGTGTGAGGCATTTGCTGTTTTATTCAAATTAAGGTTTTTGTTTAAGAAACTGAAATTTTTAGTTCTCTCACCAATGTTTACAGATTATTGTGCAGTGAAGAGGCATTATTGTTAACAGGACAAAAAAATGGAGTTGATAAACCAAAACCAAATTCCAACTGAAGTAGCTCCTAATCACTTTGCATTAATGCCCTTGTGAAAGGCATGAATCCATTTCCTGGTTCCAAACTACAGATAAAATGATGAGGCAGATAGAGCTCTTCAGCTCTGTAAGGTAGTCTATGTAAGGCTACCCTGACAAAAAACCTACAACTTTTCAGTCATGTTGGTCTCCATGGTCATGGCCGGGATATATACAAACATGGATACAGAGATATGTAAAAATGTTAGAATACATGAATAACCTAAACCCAGCAATAGTGTTCAAATCAGTCAGTTGTTGGTAGCAGTGATTACTGACTGAAATAGTACCCAAAACACAGGTGTGCAATTAGATGAATTGGAAATTCAAGGAAGAGTTGAGGCTGTCAAAAACACGGAATTGCTGGGGGCTGTGAGGATACTGAGAGAGGAGCTGGTGATCTGAGAGAACTTGCTGTCGCTTAGTCTCAAGTGAGAACCACCAAACATCTGGTGTGTACTTGCAGATGCAGGAGAAAATAATACGTAAAAGATTTCTGGAAGTTCTACAAAAATAAAGAAACTAAATTTTGCAATTCGGAAGATCTGTTACCAGGGTTTATTCCGTGGCTTATGGCCCACCTTTCCTTGAAATTAAAATTCAGTGAGAACTTTTGGAGATATTGAGTTTCGGAGATATTGAGTTTCAGACATAAGTAAATACATATAATGGAAAAATATCTGTCGATCAAAAAGAAATTTCTGGATTAACCAAGGAATTTAATCACTTCTTCCACATCTATGGCCTATTCCTCCACGGGATTTCATTGAAATTCATTGAGAACTTTTGGAGATATTATGTCAACAGATAGATGGATGGAAGGAAAGACAGGGTAATACATATACCTCTCCAATTTCGTTGGCTGAGGTAAAACATGAGGACCAATGTCATACTTGGAAAGAAATATTACTGTTAACTAGTTAGTTTCTCAAATGCCAGGTTTCAAAATAGTCATTGATATTTTATATCGAGGGATATCAAGCTAAAAACAAGGTAATATAAAGCTTAGAATAAAGTCTTAACTGAATACATTTCTATTAGACATGAGACATTGGCTGTGTCTAAATTATCTTGAAACAATTTTACTTTTACTTCTTCACAAGCATTCTGTACACACACATTTTTTTCTTACAGGAAAGAAATTTGTACAACATAAGATTTTTATGCACACTGACTTAGAAAAATTAGAGGGAACATCGGTTATGAAAGTAGGGTAGGTGAGAGATAGTCGACATTTCTAGCTAACATTCGATTGCAATCAACAAACCAAACATAAAAATGAAAAACTTGCGGGTATATCGTCTGCTTCATAGTCTTTGAAGTCAGTCCGTGCTTACAAATTGGCAGCTGGGAATTGCTATGATATTGGGTTATAAAAACGGTAAGGAAGTGAGAATGGTCACTTATCCTCAAAGGTTACCAGGTACCATTTCCCTGCTTCTCTTCTGAAGAGGATCTTGTATAAGAATCTAAGATGGGGAATTTAGAGAATCGCGGAGCTGCTAAAATGAAAATGTGTGTCCTGAAAAAAACGGCAGCAGAAAGTTACGTCTTTGAAGAAGTCCAAAAAAATGTGAAGATGGTAGAAAAGTAGAGAAAAAAGAAAGAAGAAAAAATAGAAAAAAAAAAAAAAAAGGAAAAACTTAATATGTACAAATTCTCTGGAAGTTCCACAAAAAGTAAGGAAACATAATTTTGGTATTTTTGGAAGAAGAAAGGTTAAAATTGCATCGAGTTATTTTGCGGGAGCCTGTCATTGCAGAGGTGGAAAATTACATGATGAAAGACTTGCACGTTTCGAGATGGACTTCCAAGCATGGTGTGCAGTAAAAAGTGCCAGGATATCCTTGGTGCCAGAGCGATGATGCCTTGCCGGGCAAGTGCAAAAGATTTCGCTTCTCATCATGGTGAATTAAAAACTTTTAGAAGAAACACTGTCGCAGAAGATTCTTTTCTTTTCCTCTTTTACATCTTCATATGCATACATCTTGTGAATAGATATGAAGGAGAAATGGTTAGTTCGAAAATGAAAAGGATAGATTACAGATAAGATTATAAGAGAAAATATTTACTTTGTTTGAGAGTAAAAACAATAAAAGGGAAATAAAAAGACAAACCTGACTGCTGCAGGGTCAAACTCCACTCCAATATCCATTCCGACATGATGATTATTGCAACTTTTGTGTTGTCTGTATAATAGATAAAAAATCATAAAATGTACATTTTAGTATAAATGTATTTATCTATTAGAACAAAATAAGCCCATGCATATCTGTAAGGTAAATTTTATTGATATCTGAGACTTGTCACTTGGGCTCAGTTGGTAAGAGAGTCGGCAACTAATCACTTGGTCATGATATTAAATCATGGTAGGGAAATATTATTATAAATGTAATTATTTGATTGAAACAAACCTTTGTGTATTTCTCGCATAAATTTTGGTAGATATGTAGCACATATCAACTTAGCTCGGCCAGAAAAAGACAACATGGCTAATCAGTTGGACATGATTTTAAATCATGGTAGGGAATGTTAATCTTTACTCACTAAAATTTGGTGCAGATTGTTCTTGTTATGGTAGAAAAACGAAGTCAACTCCAGACTTGGATTGAAGTTTGACGGAATATTTACTTTGTTAAAGAGTATAAAAAATTTTAAAAAATGAATAGAAAGTGAGTCTGAAATGGTGTGAATTAAAGAGATATGGTGTGGGTTGGAAGTTCAAGAGAATGAGAATGTATGTATATATATATGTAACATCGTTCTCCGCTTATATTCTCATTGAAGGTGATGCAGGGTTGAATATATATAGACAGAATTCTTAAATCTCACATTATAAATCATAGTGCAGTATTCTCTGTTATATAAGTATGTATCCTTATTCTCTGCTCATATCCGCATCAAGGGTGTACAGGGTTAGGTCCATATGAGCAATAGTTAAATAAGCCACTCCTGGCTTGCCAGGCCTCTCAAAGTTTTGCTCTGCTTATGGCACTGTGTAATCCCAAATGGTCACCCATCTACATATTTATCAAGCTGAATATTGCTCAACTTCTGGGATTTTAGCCCTGGTCTGTTCACCTCTGATAGAGGCTCCTTGATTCTACTTCTTGAGCTGAGTGCTTAGCAGCGAGGCATTGAGTAGCAGTTTTAAAGTCCTCATGACTTAGCGATGGATTGAACCATTGTCTACTGATCTAGAGGCGAGCACTCTACCATTGGATAATGGTGATAGGTTTTAAGAATGAAAATTATGTGTACTAAAATAACAAAAGATTCATAGATATTTCTAAGCTAAGCAGTTTTCAGGATTCTTTTTATAGCATTTAAGATGAAAATGACTTTTTTCCATGTAAATAAATTCAATTTTCCATTTTGTAGTGCCAGTCTTTTCAACACTTCTCTACTTTTTCAATTCCTTCATATTTTGAAAAACCAATATTTATCAATCTATCTCTTTTTCTTTTGCATTTCCTCTTTCACGATAGAAATTTCTCTGAATTTTGTTGATCATTTTCTTCCGTTTTTATTCTTCTACAATAATCCTTCATTCTGTGACACTCTCCATAAGCACCTCTCTTAAAAATGCATTAAGTTATCACACGGAGCCTTTTTTTCCACCTGTTCTTTTAAAATTTATTCTGGATGTTGTGAAGACCACAGACAGGTCACTACTGTAAAAGTTATGGGATGCAAATTCTAGTGTTCGATTTATAAGAAAACTCAATGATTTATTCATTCATTTATTGAATATAGTTGTTCCCTTACCATCTCAAATACTATATATTTTTTACACTATTCCATTTTAAAGATAAAATTCAATCAAGTCAAATGTTCCCAGAATTGTCCCTTTAATTTGTTAGCTTTGCCATAACAGTGAAATCTATCAAGCCTGTTTTTAAAACATTTTATTTTGTTTTGAACATATTCTGCTGACTTATTCCAATAATTTATTGCTCTTTTGTTGGAAAAATCAAGGTTTTACAATTTTTGTTGGTCTACAAATTTATTGTTTGTTTGGTCAGAAAGGTTAAAAAATTTATTGCTGTAGTAGTTGAATCCATTAAAAAATTTTAAATGTCTCCATCAAGTCTATCTATTTTTATTGCTAGTAATCAGTGCCCCAATCCAACTGAAGGATAAATATAAAAAAACATATTAGAAACAATCAATTAAAACTGTCAACATAGGCTTCTTTAGTTTCCAAGTGGGTCTAACTGACTATGTATGTATCACATGTATAGGCCTCATTAATGCCATTAGAGGGCTGAAATTAAAAGCAATTACTCCTTATTATGTCTATGAAAGGAGACTTTTTCTGTTTTTAAAAAGTTTTCCACCGGAGCAGCGTTTTATTAGGGAGTTCAGTTTACTATGTAAGTTTATGCTAAATTGGTTCCAAGTTCATTCCCAACTGTGTTCATGTTTGCTTTTTGAAAATTCAGATTTCTTAGTGATTCAGCAAAAGGCGAGAGGAATAACCTATTTCCAATTTTTCAATTGATCACCCTCAGCAAGGCAAGTGCCATAAGATGTGGTTCAATTTCTATTGCGTGACTAACCAGACCTGTTGTATGAGTTTCAGTTTTCTTCATTAAGATGATGAATTTGTAAATGGACAAGCCTCCAATTTAAACTGTGAGAACGAGATTTCTTATTCTATATCATTTGTATCAAAATATCCAAATTACTTTCTGTTCTATTCATAACCTGTAAAAATGCATTGTGGAATTTCTACACGTCCTGCAACTTAATATCATTGAACAACTGTAGCCATCAAAGATAGCAAAGGATTCTATACTTTTTTTTATATATGCATCTGTTTATGTGTTTGTGTATTCCTGCACTCCTGGCCATACTGTTTAGTCTACAGAATTGAAAATTGGCATCAGTACTTCACTTAACCATTCTAAAAAAACTTCATGATTAATTTTTGGAAAAAAATTTATATCTTTACCCACTTGGAGCCTTATTCTGATGAGTTTATTGATAAAAATCTAGATTCCCAGAATCTGGTTTTTATCAAAAAACATATTTATTTTCATTATATGTTGTTTCCCATGGACCTATAGAGCTATTTGGGAAATTAACGGATTCATTTATTTATCATTTATGCAACTAAATTATTGATTATAACATTTGAAAGCAAGGCATCTCCCCCCAGCAAAAAAAAATCAGCTTTGCCCCTGTGAAAAAATTCATAAACAGGCATTAAATGAATCACTTTAGTACAGCTGGTAGTGTTGACACAATCATACAAGAATCAAAAAAGACCCCCCTACCCCTGCAGTATTTTTTTTCATATATACCAAAATCCATTATTCTTAAAAAAGAAAAAAAAAAAAAAAATATTAAAACATTTTTGTGAACCAAATAATCTTCATGGGGCCCCTTCTTTGGCTTTGAGGACCCTGGTTTACAAAACTTCATCTAATAAAAATAAGTAACATGAGGTTCATAATCAACTTTTTAGATTGATTTTGCCACTGGAAAATAGGAACAGTATACCTGACAATATATTTTTTTTTACTACTACTGCTACTATTTCATTTGAAAAAGTAATAGTGGTGACCTCCCCATGAGAGCAAGATGTGGTACAAGATCTGTTTAATGTGGGTGCCCATATACAGAAAGGTCAAAAAATTGCTCCCATTCCTGCAAATGGAGTTATGAAGGCGTCTTCCATTTTGGTGCAATGGGTAGGTGCTGCCCCAAGGCTTACTGATCTCTTTAGATTAGTCAAAGTAATCTTTTGAGGCCTCAGGACTAATCCTGGGCCGCTTCTCTTTGATTATAAGTAATATGTTGTCATGTGTTAACTTACAGTTGAAACTGTTCAAGTTTAGTTACAATTAGATTAGTCACAATAAATATTTTCTAAATAATCTCCATTTAAGTATAAGAGCTATAAATTTTAATTATTTTGTTTTTCTATCACATTTGTGTAATTGTTGCAGGTTATGAACTAAAAAAAAAATTATATATATATTTTATATTAAGAAAAGATGATTTCTTAAAATGACCTATATGTTTCTAAATTCTTTCAGACTGAAAGATGAACACTTTGGCCACGATTCTTAATGGACTAAAATTAGAATTTTATTTCCATCAACCAAATTTGTTGAATTTTCTTCAAATATCCGCTTCTTTGTCATTGCTCTTTCTTTCAATCATTATCATATGAAAAATATTAGAATGAAAGAAAGAAATTGTTATGTTGGTGTAGGAAAGATAGTGTAAAGATCTTTTACTAATTCTTATATATACATAGCATATCTACATTAATATATTTTGTTTTGCAAGGAAGAAATATATATGAAAGATTTATTTTTTTCTCTTAGTATATCATTATATCATTAAATAAAATGAAGAGCAATTATGAGGCTATCATTGCCTCGTTTCAGTTTTGAATGAGATTTTTTTCAAAAGAACTGATGAATAACTCTGAAAGATGTTTGAGAAGAAGGAAAAATTATACATAATTGTCAACATGAAACTTGTAATAGATTTTAGAGTTTTTGTATCACTCTCTCTAACTATGGTTGAAACGAGACAAATGATTCAAGGAAATTGCTCTAAGATAATTTAAATTGCCATTATTCACTGTAAATCTACATTTTCTAATAATTTCCTAAAATAGGTAAAATGCTTCACATACTTATTCTGGTTTTGATATCTGGTACTTGGGAAGCTGTAATGTAGAATTTGAACAGATCCTTCAAGTATATATTCGAGTGCACACATTTAAATGAAAATATAGAAATTATTTATTTTTTCACCAATAAACAAAGAATTTCTTTTCAATCCTGGTTGGAGTGTTAATATAACCTAAATTTTCCTGACACGTTTTTTTTTTCTGATTTAGTAGGTGATTCATTACGCTATCGGTAAATCAATATTTCTGGCAGATGACTTTGTACCACAAACTGAAACTAATAGCCTTTTACTTAAAGGGAACAGTTTTAGTTTTTCTTTTTCTTTATCTTTTTAATTTTTTATTTTACTTATGTAATAGGTAATAAAGTGAAAATATTTGTTTCTACTTCTAATAATTTGGGGGGAGCCAAGTGGAATCATACCTTTAAGGTTTGAGTTTTTTAATGAATATCATTCTCTTGAATTTTACAGCCTGCCTCGAGATGATCTTTAGAAGACTAAACTGGGAGAGTGAAGGAATTAGAATTGATGGCAAGTATCTGAGCAACCTCATATTTGCAGACGACATTGCCCTTTTCGCACAGAACCTACACGACCTCCAACTAATGATAGATGGACTAAATGAAGAGAGCAAGAAAGTCGGCCTACACATGAGCTTCAGCAAGACGAAGATCATGTGCAACAACCACATCGGAGATAAAAACACTATGATCAAAATCGAGGACTCAGAACTGGAGGAAGTAGATCACTACATCTACCTAGGACAATGAATTTCCATGAGACCTTCAAAAGAAGAAGAAATCAAGTGAAGAATCAGACTAGGGTGGCAAGCCTTTGGCAGAACAAGCTCAACCTTCAAAAATAAGAAGATCCCATTAATCCTAAAAAGAAGGGTGTATAACCAATGCATCCTCCCAATAGTCACTTATGGAGCTGAAACATAGAACCTAACCAAGAGACAGATCCGCAAATTGAGAACCATGGAACATGCACATGAAAGAATTATGCTGAGCCTCACATGGAGAGACCACAAGACAGCAGAGTACATCTAGAAAAAGACAAGAGTCAGGGATATCAGAATCTATTCAAAATCTCAAATGGCAGTGGGCTGACCATGTTGCAAGAATGGCTGACAACCGAAGGAAATTGCGACTCATGACATGGATCCCCCAAGATCACATGCGCAACTGAGGCTGGCAGAATATTAGATGGAGAGACGAGCTAGACAAATTCAGAAAGTACTGGCTCTACAATGCCCATGACATAGAAGTGCAGCAAATCCTGGGGAAGCTCTATGCCCAACAACAGACGTTAAAAGACTGATGATGATGATGATGACAATTATTCCCTTGAGTAAAGATGTTTTCTTCTGTTTTAATAAGCATGATATATATGTAAACAATGATGGGATTATTTATACATGAACAGGGGGCAGTGCTAACTTTTTAGGTATCAGAGCAGACAAAATCTAACTATTCCCTCTAATCTCGGGATATATATATGTACATATTACATGAATAGAGCAAGAATCATATTTTGAAAGTGAAAAATGTTAATGGGGAAAGAAAACAACCTTTAGGGAGGTTTCAAAATGTGTTTCTTCTTTTTCATTTATTTCAGCTTTTTTTTTTTTTTACAGAAATGCCAGAGCTTCACCCTGGCAGCACAGCGATCTTTGTATATGGATAAATTATACAAAAATACATTTTAATATAACTGTAATTGATTCTGCCAACACAATATGCTTCCAAAATATGGTCATGTTGTGGTTTCTATTGAGTGACTTTTATATTTCAAAGAGAAAAACTGGAGCATACATTGAATATACAATGACATTGGTTACCATTCCCACCTCACGTTACAATGAAATGTTTTTTTTTGTTTTTTTTTTCTATCGAAGTTCAATATTTGATCAACATTGTCTGAAATACTAAGACGGATTATCGTTACAATCATATTTATTTATGTAGTATTCTTATCTAGTAGTGTCTTTCACAACATTTTGACTCATGTGCTCTCCGGACTTTTTAAGGTATATATTGTGTCCAGTATTATGCAAGGAATTGTGAATGAAATCCTCTATTTCACTCAGAGTTTTTTTTAATTGCAAACCTTTCTCATTCCAAATAAGACATTTGGTATATCTGAGTGATATAACTATAGTTAAAAGCACAGTATGAAAGTATGTATGTTATAAAATCTAAATGCAAGTTTCATCATGTATGAAATTTATAGATTTGCCTTCTTTACCAATCAATAAAAACATAATTATGAGTGTGGTATTTTGTAAAAACAGATTTTACTATAAATAAGGAAGCTAAAGCAACTGGGCAGTAATTAATATGTTGGAAAAAAAATTATACATTTTTGCTGCAAACTCAAGATTAAAAAAATAGTCAACACCTTTATCATCTTGATAAAAAGTAACAAATCAGAAATATTTAAATAATCTAGGGAACCTTAGTACTAGATGCAAAAGTTCTTAAAATATTTACTAATGGTCACTTTTGTATAAACTTATAACACAATAAAGATTTTCGATGAAATATTTGAATAATGACTTGAAATGCAATTAGCTGTTGAAACCAAAAATTGGCATCGGTACATATTTTAGAGACTCAATTAGGCATGAAAATATGTAATGAATGCTTCAGAAATAATTGAAAAAATATATTCAGGTATGATTGGTCACTCAGTAAAAACTTTCAAATGACCAACATGAACTGAAACATTGGGAGAAAGGGGGATCCATAAATGAGTTACACCTCTTGCCTTTTGTTGGACGGTAATCTCTAAAAATCAGAATTTAAAAAAACAAAACAAGTGGGCACAAACCAAGGACCAATTTAGCATATACTTACATTAAAACTGAGCCCCCACAAAGAACATATTTAGGGAGGAATTTAAAAGAATGTTTTTTTTTAGATATAATCAGGAGTAAATGTTTAAATGTTCATCCCTCTACCTTGATATGTGTGATGAATATATACATTGCTAGCCAGCCGGACTGTCTTGAAAACTGAAGAAACCTATGTAGACAGTCTGGTCTCAGTTTTAGTTCATGGTTTCTAGTATGCTTAAATTGTTGTTGTTGATGGCTTGAGGTTTCAATATTTTTCCACGAGATTCTTGGTTTTTTCTGAGAGTTTGCTTATAGTTTATGTGCTTTTTGACTTAAACTTACTGGTGACTTCAATTATGGAGGTTGTTATATTGTTGATGAGCTCATTGATGCTCTCTTCTATTTTGGTGAGGATCTCATCTCTGTTATTCAGTTTCAGCTGGAATGATTGAGTGAGTTCTTTTGAATGCTAAGTGATTGCAGTTTGGTATGGAACATTTCACTGTGTTCTAGGTGTTAATTTGAATTTTGTATCTTGTCATTCTGTGATTATTCCCTACACTGACTTAGTACCGGGATATCTTTAATGTGTCGCTCTTGTCTGCTAGGATGTCGGCTATTTTGTTTTTGCTTTTGGGATTTGAGCTCCTCTATGCCCACTTTCTATTGGCTTTCTTTGTAAAGAAGGTGTTCATGATTTTGAATCTATTTGCTGTTACAAAATTTGCAAGATCTTCATCCCTCTTGTTCCATATCTTGTATCTGTATTTGCCAACACATTTTCCATTACCCTGTCCTACTTGGGCATTTAAGTCTCCCATAATGATGTTGTGATTTTTTTCTATTTCTTGGAGTATGGAATTCAAGTCATCTTAGAAGTTCTTCAAAGCAATAGTGCTGAACAAAACCATCCAAAAATAACAAAAATGATAAAAGAAGACACATAACATCAGTCATTGAAAACAGTCTTGAAAAAAGGTTAGGGCTTCAAAACCTTTGATAATTCTCTCAGTGCAGGAAGAAAGCAATTAATTAGTGCTCAAAGTAAATGGAGGCCAGACAATGGATAGGAACTGAATTGTTGAATGTATCAAGGAATTTTATAATCTATTCCGCCTAACAAATGACACTGGAAAATGAACAGGAAACACAAGCCAAGAGTAATCAATTTTAAGTTACTCCACAGGAGGTGAAGCAAGCCATCAAACAGAGAAAGAAAGGAAAGGTCTGTGGACCTAATTACATCACCATTGACCACTCAAAAAGCTGGAAAAATCATCACTAGGGAACTGGATAATATTGCCAATATATGCTTCAAACAAAATAAAGTCTCAGAGGAGTGGAACACCACAATCATTATGCTGTTGTATAGAAAAACAAACTAGAAAAACCCCAACAACTACAGGTCAATAAGCTTACTCAACTGAATCAACAAACTCCTCATCAAAGTGATTACCAGTTGAATCACTAAAAAGGTAGATGGAAACCAACCACTGGAACAAGCTGGCTTCAGAAAAGGCTACTCAATTGTCAACCATCTCCATTCAGTAAACCAACTAAAAGAGAAAGCAGCAGAAAATAGAATACTTCTAGCTGTAGCATTTATTGACTTTAAAGAAGCCTTTGATTTGGTGGAAATCCCTAAAATCCTTGACAGAACAGTACAACAAGGTATAGTCTCTGTATTTGTCAGAGTACTACAACATATTTACCAACACAACAGTTCTTTCATCAGGCTACATGAAAACCTTTCAACTAGAAAAAAGGAGTACAACAGAGTTAAAGCAGTTCACTCAAACTCTTCACAGCCTGCCTTGAAATGATCTTCCAAAACCAAGAGTAGGAATACAAAGGAATTAGCAAAAACAAAAAATCAGCAATTACCCAAGTAAACCCAGATTTGCTGACAACATAGTCCTCTTTATTAAGAACATTCATGATCTCTTGATAATGCTTGATGAACTGAATGAAGCAAGAATGAGAGTTGGCCTCCACCTGAACCTCAGTGAAACAAATATCAGGTATATCAAACATGTTGAGGACAAAGACACAACTATTAAGATTGAAAATACAGAGCTGGAGAAAGTAGACCACAAGATCTTCCTAAAACAGCAAATCTCAATGCAATTCTCAAAAGAAGAAGAAATAAAGCAAAGAATCACACTAGGTTGGCAAGTTTTTAGTTGATCAAGTTTGACTTTCAAGAATAAGAAAATCCCATTAGTCCCCAAAAGAAGGGTATACAACCAAAGCATCCTCCCGATAGTCACCTATGGAGCTGAGACATGGAATCTAACCAAAAGATTGACCCTCAAACTGAGAACCATGCAACACGAACATGAGAAAATCATAAGACAGTATATTCAAGAAAAGACAGGAGTCCGACTTCTCATAGAAACCATTAGAAATTTCAAAAGGCTATGGGATGAACATGTTGTAAGAATGGCAGACAACCAATGGACAACTCAGCTCACAATGTAGATCCACAAAAATCATATGGAAAATTGTGGTTGGCAGTAAGTAAGATAGCTCGATGAGCTAAACAAGTTCAGAAAGTACTGGCTCCGCAATTCCCACGATAGACAGGTCTGGTGCATCTTGGGGAAGGTCTATGTCCAATGATAGACGCTATAATGATGATGATGAATATATTTAAATTAGTTTTGTGCTGTCAATATAAGAATATTGATTTTTCATTGATTTACTAGAGTTGGTCTTACAAGGGTTATTGCTGCGTAGGCTGAAATCTATAAACAAAAAATATATTGGACATGATACCATGGCATAGAGCCAGATATTTTGCTCCTAAAATCATAAAAATTGTATTTTTGACTTAATTAGAAACCAAAAGGTAGAACTTTGTTTATTAGTAGAACTCAGAACATACAGCATTAAGACTTTGTCCATGATGTTGTACGTCAAAGTCAATAAACAGATAATCAAAATTCACTAATTACTATGTGTTACCAATATTTTGGCAACTGATTTTTCAACTTGATTTCTGTTGCTTCTTAACTAATAAGTTTGTTTATTTGATGCAGCATTTCTAACTCTTAATTAGTATATTGATATTGTATGCATAGGTATATAAGCCAGGCGTTGGGGGGGTGCCCAAAAATTGGGGGGGGTCCAGGCAGTGTTTACTCGAAACAATTTTTTGAGCTAAATGAAATCTGAAAAAAATGTTAAAAAAATATCAAGATGTACTAAAAACCTTATCAGCCATTTTATGAACATTTAAATGGCTGGAATATGTAAAGATAGCTAAAAATGAGCAGAAAATGACACAGAAATGCCTTAAAAGTGGTACCGTTCATTGGATTTCTGCACTGCCAAAACAAGAAATACAATAAATTTAGCATCAAAAGTGCTAATTGACAAATCTGGGTCCAGGTAAGAAATTATCATGCAATGGGGAAAATATTTGATATTTTTGTCACCAAGAAAGACAGAAAACAATATTTCTTTAAGTTACATATCGTATGATTTATACTGCGTATTGTTAATTGATAGATGGATTTTTCTATTGGGAATTGACACTTGAGTCTTTAATCTGTGCAAAATTCCAGATAAATCAAACCCTCAGGCCCCTTAATTTTGTTTCTTAATGCGTGTAAAATAGTCGGCAAATCAAGACCAACTTGACCAAAGAAGTCCCATATGCATATGTAATTCGAAGTAAAGTGAAGAATTCCATGTTTTTTTTTTTCTAATCAGTTCATTCAAAATATTCTTATGATACCCTCAATAGAGTAAACTTCAATGATAACATGTCCTACTCTGGACAGTTACAGAAATGAACCAAAGAACCTTAAAATAAGAGATATACTCAGACTGCAACATTGCAATAACCAGAATGAAATACCTGGAAAGAGAGAGGAGATAGTGACATGGAAATTTGAATAAGTCAGTGAGGAAAGAGATCAAGGTAAATGAATCAAACAGAGAGATGGATATGTTGAGTGTTATGGTGTGTAAACACTATTCCCGAAAGAATAAGATTGTTAAGTGCCATACCCTAATGTATAGAACTGTTAATTTTAAGGGTACAATTCTGACTTTGCAGGTGCTTGAGCTGACCAAACATTTCCCATTTCTGCTATACCACCTCTCTCTCTCTCTCTCTCTCTCTCTCTCTCTCTCCATATATATGTATGTATATATATATATATATATATATATATATATATATATATAAAATCCCCAGAACATTACCTGGTGAACTACTGATGACTCCAACAAGAGAAGATCTGCACATTGTACCATAATAAAAAAAAGCATAAGTGAAACAAAGAAAAACACACTGAAAAAAATGGAATAAATTGCATAGACAGAAAGTGGGGAATAAGTAACTGAATTGACACATAAAACTTTTGAAAAAGCTTTCTAGAATATATATATATATATATATATATATATATATATCGTGAAATAATGCTTTCACTACACCAACACATTTATGTTTCTGTCATTTTTGGATCCTTTGAGTAAATGATTCGATTTATTCAGATCCCTATTCACCTGAAAAATCCCAAAATGGCAGAAGCATGAATGCTTTTGTGTAGCAAATCCATTATTTCACCATATTTGAAGCTCTACCCTAATTGAATGTTTGAGTATAGAGCACTTTATGAAATAAACCCCTCACACATTATATTTTGAATTACTTATTTGTACTTTGGTATATATATATATATATATATATATATATATATATATATATATATATACATATATATATAGATATATATAAAAGCAATATAGCATTTTTGAAGTGACAAAAATAAACAGAGGAGGACAATGACAACAACCATTGAGGAGATTTGGAAGTAAGTTGAATCTTGACTTTTTTTTCCACAGAGGTGCAAAAGTGACACTCAGGTGTGCTCTGTCAGCACTGCACCTCTGATCATAAAAAGCAAAAGAGGCGTGATCGTGATGTTTGATCAGAAGTTTTTTGTTGAAAGTCTCCATTTGATTTTCGTTGCTTGGTAAATGCATTAAATGGCAAAGTTTCAGAATCATGTTTTCCTGTAAAACATTGGAGTACCTGAAATTTGAAATGAGTTCAGAGTACATACCAACTTTGTTTCAGACTATTTAAAATCTTCTTCATATCTCTGATTTTGAATTTTTGGAATTGTCAGAATGTTTGATTGATAGTATGGTTTAGTATCTATAGCTTACCCTGGATTGTTGGTACATTAATCACCATAATTTTCTTCTGTGCTAAACCGAGACATGAGATGCAATTCTTTGTTTAACAAAGGAAAAAAATAATGAGCTGTTGTGCATGTATTTCTGAAAAAATATATCTACAAGCGGCTTACACCATTTTTTTTGTTTTTAACCATCAGAGGAAGAGACCAATAGGAGAGACATTCTTTCCTTACCGATATTACATTTTACACTCAAAGAAGGCTGCAGAAATGAATCATCCGATATGTCATGACCACATCGAAGATGAGAAGAATAGTTTACATTGTCCAGAAAAAAGTTGGTCTAAAATGAATTGTATTTTCGTTGCAGCTGCAGTAGGTGTGTCTCACATGATGAAGGAGAGTCACTGGAAGTCTAGACATCAATGAGTGACCAGAATTTTTAGTTTGACAGAGAAAATATTTCAGGGAAAAAAAATCACAATATATCCTCCTAACACTGCAACTTGTCTTCTTTGTCCTTCCTCATAACCAGACACGCTCTGTTTTCTCAAAGAAATGGTTCACAGAGAATCAGACCTGGTTAGTCATCCAATAGAAATTGTTGCAAGAATATCATTTGACAGCATACAGTCTTGGGGATGATCAATTAGAGAATTTCGAAAAGGGGTTGATCAATGAATAAGTTACCTCTCCAACCTTTTGTTTGGCAGTGATCACTAAAACTATTGTAAGAAAACAGATCATGAATGCTGCTGTGTACAAACTGAGGACCAATTTAACATGAACTTAGATTGCAATTTGAACTCCCTATTGAGAACCTACTTAGAGGGAAGAACTTGAGAGAAAGAAAAAAAAATTACTTGACATAATCTAGAATAAATGTTTACATTTTCAGCCCTCTAGCTCCATTGGTGTATTCTGTTCACATGACACAAACATAAGTAGCCAGTCAATCAAATAGACCAGCTTTAAAACTGGAGAAACCTAGGGTGACAGTTTTGGTTGACGGATTCTAAAAAAAGTTGCAGCCAGACTTGTGTATAGACACATTTTTTCAAATATATTTTATCATTTTTTTTAATAAGCTTGTATCTTTGATGTCAGGTGCCTAGTCTTTTCCTCTCCCCTTTTCTTCTTTGTCTATACAACTTATAACAAAAATGATGTATACACTGCATTCTCTTTAGCAAGCTAACAATAACACGAAAAAAATCTTCGTCATTTGCAGTTGAGTATGGTACTGCAAGGACTGAAATTCCCATCATCTGCTGTTAATGGGTTTTAACCTCTTAAGGAGTCATATCTCCAAATGGAAGTTAGTTGGTTGGTCAGGCATTAGTCAATGTATGATTTCATCCATTTGTATTCATGATGGAATTATGGATTTTAGAATATAGACGGTGATTATAATTTCATTAAAATAATATCAAACTGTTTTTTTTCAGATCATAAAAACAATATTTTGTTGCATTCATTCATAACAAACAAAAAATAAGTCTTTACAATGTTCAAAAAATAGTATTGTAATATATTCGGCAATGTGGTGAGACCAAAGAGTATCATGGATGAGGTATTTCAAAAAACATATATGGTGATTAAGGAAAGACATCAAATATGACCAACTAAGGACTTGTTGCCAGGTGCTGATTAAGAATTAGATAGTGAAAATATATCTATGTCTATATATATATATAAAGTTATCTTCAAGCATTTGGACTCAGCTTGTTCTTCTCTACCATTTGATGTAGTCCGATGTGATTAGATAATTTGAAATGAGAAAACCTTGTCCCTCGTTCAACCTTTCTCCTTATTCTTCATTTTAATATAGCAAGGAATGCAATCAATCATAAAATATTTTTCTACTATCTACAACCCCAACAATGGAGATCACTGTTGTGTAACCAGATTATATAACAGCAGCAGCAACTGGTAAGTATTTTTTCGTTCAAGATTTCTGCCCAATGCTAATTAAAAACCATCAACCAAAACAGTTACAAGAATGTCAACATATGTTTCCTCAGTTTTTGAGCCGGTCTGGCTGGCTATGCATCACATATACAGATCATACCAATTGAGCTAGAGGGCTGACAATTTCAGCATTTAATCCTTATTATGTCTAAAAATATTGTTTTTTTTTTAAAATCCTTCCTTATAATAATAAAATTTTAGTGTAGAGTTCAATTTGCAATATAAGTTTATGCTGAACTGATCCATTAGTTTGTGTTAGCCTGATTTTTGAAAATTCAGACATTATTTTAGTGATCACTTGCTAACCAAAGGCAAGAGTAGAAATTGATTCATTGATCACTTTTTCCCAATTGATCATTCCCAATGCAGCATGCTGCCAAAAAATGCTGGTCACATGACTGTTTCTATTGAGTGACTAACCAGACCTGTCATATGTAGTTGTTCTATCCATCAACCTATAACATCTATAGACTCTTGTATTTTCTATTTCCTCTTTTACAACCATTGTAAAAATATTTGAATTTTTTGTCTCCTGCAGAAGTGATGATGTAATGTGTACAGGGATTCTTCAATTAACAGGATTCCAATTAGCACACTTTCAATCATTTGCACAAACTATTATTGTCCTCCCAAAATTAAATTGCACCTTATCACGTATTGAAAAATTGTCCTGAAAATTATTTTAAATTCTTTAAAAATTTGAATTTCAGGATTCATCACATTGGTTCCAATAGATTTCGATCATTTTCCATGATTGGTCAACATAGTTTCAATTAGCGTGATAGTTTTTGAGGAAGCATCAACCGTATTGGTTGAGAGTTTCCAGTATTTTCAGTATTGATGAGGCTTTCATCATCATCAGCCTTTTAACATCTGTCATTGACTATGGATCTTCCTCAAGATTTAATTTGCAAGACTTCTAGATTGAGAGTGTCATGGCGCCAATATCTTCTGAACTTGACTAAATCATCACATTATTTTTTTTCCTGCCAGCCACAATTTTACATATGATATTTGGAGATTCATAACATGAATTCATGATGTCTTTTGGTTTTTTGACATTCTTGCTACATGATCTGCCCTTTGCCATTTGAGTTTTAGACTTCATGATACCTCTTGCTTTTTTAATTTAATGTGCTGTCTTGTGATCTTTCAGTGTGATGTTAAGAATGGTCCTCTTTTGTGCATGTTGCATAGTTTGAGATCCAATCTTTCGGTTGGGTTTCATTTTCATTTCCATAAGTAACTTTTGGGAGAACACGATGGTTGCTGATCTTTTTTTTTTAAAACTAATAGGATTTTCTTGTTCTCAAAGGTTGAGCTCACTCTATTGAAAGCTTGCCAACATTGGGTGATGGTTCATTTGATCCCATCCCCTTTTGAGGATTCTTTGGTGATTCGCTATTCCAGGTATGTGCAGTGGTTTACTTTCTTCAGCTCTTCGATTCCGATTGTTGTGTCAGTGTTCTCAATATCTTTTATGTTTAAGTTGCTGCTTCTTTCTTCTTGTATATTTTTGTCTCCTCCCAAGGCAGAGTCAACTCTGTTGTCTTCGATATCAAATAAGTTGAACCGTTACAACCTAGGTTCATGAAAACAAAGATGAAAGGATAGCATTACCTTCTCTTCATATGTTAGAAAGTTACTCTATTCCCCTTTCCGTTCGATGAAGATGATAAGTTATTTGTTAGTAGAGGTAAAAGGCAATGTTCCAGTGACCCATTGTCTTTGGCGGCTGAAAATTATCTCCTCAAATCAAATAAAACAGATTGGATGTGGACACACACTGGACCCACCCATTTATCATTTTCACTTCCTTTCCCTCTTGCTGGCATACACACACACATACACTCCTCAAATCAAATAAAACAGATTGGATGTGGACACACACTGGACCCACCCATTTATCATTTTCACTTCCTTTCCCTCTTGCTGGCATACACACACACATACATACTCATGTACACATATATTCATGCATGCATACATATGTATAAGCCTACATGCATACTTATACACAAATACTTATATATACACACTCATGGATGCAAGCCTTTATATACACATGCACCTAGACCCACACACTTGCATACGCTTATATACATATCAGTATATCAGAAAATGGTTTCACTTTAAACATAAACTGGGGAACCCTCCCCAATGGTTTCTATCCTTAAATCTCAAATGGTAGTGGGCTGGCCATGTTGCAAGAATGGCAGACAATCGACTCACAACATGGATTCCCCGAGACCACATGCGCAACCGAGGCCGGCAAAATGTTAGATGGAGAGACGAGCTAGACAAGTTCAGGAAGTACTGGCTCCGTGACGCCCATGATAGAGAAGTGTGGCAAATCCTGGGGAAGGTCTATGTCCAACGACGAGCGCTAAAAGACTGATGATGATGATGACTAATCTTTTAGGGAAAAGGTCAAACTCTGAAAATGATTGATATTACTCATACTATATTATGCATCAGTACCCTAATCTGTTAATGATTCTTGTTTTAATTTCTAACCCCTGATAATCACTTTTTCCCAATTAACCTATTATATCTCTTAACCCTACTGAATTTAGTAACTATCAAGTAACTATCCAGTGTGAACTAGCCGAGCAGATAATGGCTAATTCAGTGAGTAGGGTTCAAACTCTTGCTGGGACAGTTTGTGTTCATTCCTACACTTGGAAAAGGCATGAATCAATCTCTCCCCCAAACTATGAGTAAAATAGCGCAAGGTGAAATGAGTGTATGCCATATCAGCTTCTTGTTGCCACTAAGTCTAATTGACATATCGCAAATGGGCCAAGTAGTAATGGGATATGTTGAGCCCCAGCTGGAACTGCTGAAGACATATCCGGTGTAATAGCATGGCTTGAGCCTTGAAAACTGATTTATTCCTGAGAGATATGATTTCAATGATTCTGAAGAGAATTTCATCTTTTATTTGATAACAACTATACCCCATGACTCTCAACAAAGCAAGATTGAATATTTTGACATTTCTTTTAAATGTCTCTGACAAGTGAAAGTTAATGGTCTGGTATTATATAGGAGAAGGTTATAAAAGGTTTGAGTATCAAGTTAATCCTGGAAACAAAGCCCAGTACTTATTGTCATTGAATACTTTTCTTCCATAGCATCTGTTGGCAACTTCTCAGAAACTAGCCAAGGTTTTACGAATTATTGGAAAACTTCTTTCTCCGCCTTCCACCAACTTTTCCTTCCTCCCCGTAGTACTCGTTTTTGATTCTTATTCAGAAGGGAGATAACTCTGGCCTCTGAACCAGTTATAGCTTTAAGGGATCACTATGCTAAGCTTGATTGATTTTCGGGTTTGGATTTCTGCCAAAGTTGCCGGCTGAAATCTCCCAAATATTTTGGAAGGTTTTCAAATTTTACCTCAGATATTTTCCCTCTTACTTTCTTAGGTCATGTCTAGCAGATGCTGATCCAAGCATTGTTTGCATAGTTTCCTTCTTGAACAGTAAAGAATCTTTGAACTATTCATCAATTGAGTCCTTTTGACTAACATCCTTAACAGTTATTTTTTTACATTTCACAGGGTGACCTTTTCAATTATCCATTGTGTGTATATTGTATCAATTTTGATTCAATTTAATTTAGTGACTATAGTCCATCAAATTCTTTTTTATCCCCTTCATATGAATATGCTGTTTATTGCATTTAGTCAAATGTGACTGAAACATGCATTTCTTCCTTGTTTGATATATCAATCATTGTTTTCTGTTTGTAAAAGTGAAATTCTTATCAGTGATGACAATACCTGAAAAAATACTAGGCAATACATGCAGTACACTGTTAACTTGGCATTTCATACAAAACCATGATTGAATTGAGTTGAAACAACAGGTATCATTGCTTATTAATTTGCATTGTGTCTATCAATGCTGTCTTCAGATACGCAAAAATACTGACCATTTTTGATTAACCCAAGTATAAGTTAAGCTGCTGATTTGGGGAGAATTTTTTAATGAAAAACCTTTTCTCATTTTGATGAGTATATGCTACAAAAAACTGCTGCAATTATGTTGCCTTCTTACAAACAATCATGGTAAACAAAACTTACCATATTCTGATACTGATTACCCTACCACAACATAATGAAGTTGGAGCTTTCTTTTAGATGCTGAAAGAAATTTTTAGCTTAGAATCTCTGTGTCTTTCAATGAGAATCGACAAATTAGTTTCATCGTGGGCTTTTGTCATTGCTTGTAATGATGATTGTGTTCTTGATAATTAGATTTATGATTTGTCATATCGTTTTTAGGAACATGACATAACATTTCAAACAAGCTATTATATAATTTTGATATGAACTGTTGCTGCAAATATTATTTAAAATTTTGTCTCTGAATTCAAATTGATACATAAAAACATTTTTGTCAGTTAAAGAATTAGATTAGACTTTTCTAACTTTCAGATCGTCTGAGAATTTGCGTATAATGCTGCATATGTGAGTAAAAGTGTGAATTATTCAACAAGTCTTTGATATTATTGACATTAATTACATCTCATAAGACATTTTACAGCCTAATTCAGAATGACACTTCCTGAGAGGCAAGCACGAGAGCTCCCCCATTGAAACTTCCTTCACTGGAGGAGTAATTGATATAATTTCGTAGATTGTCTGGATTAGCCATTTTATCTTTTATGAAATTAATCTATTTGGTAGAAAAAATTACAAGTGTAACATGGATCTGTGTCACTTGGGTTTATGAATTGTTCAACTGATATCGTGGTAAAAGTAACCAAAATGAAAAAATATCTGTACCTCACATAAATGAATCACCGTAGTTCTTGTATATACCAGAACTAAAGTAAATACCATCTGAAAAAATATATCTTCTATCCAAAGTTATTCAAAAACTAATAGCATAAGATTAAGGCATTGCTAATCCAAGAATGACCACACGGATTTAAAAAGCGCTCTTGGGGAACAAAACAAAACAAAACTCTTTTTACAAGTTGCATAGTGGTGAACTCAGGAAAATCTTCAAAGTTGTAGCCTCCAAAATGTAACCAGGTGTGCCCGGACACATATCAGACATATAGATGCTTAAAGAGAGAAGAAACTGTGGTTTACTTGGCTGATTAGTCGGGTAGGCCATTTGTGAGGCTACGATGATTCGATTGCTACGGAGATTAGCAATTCTGTTTAAAGCTTATAAGATTACTACATATGACATGCACATGAAGAAGGTTGGGGACCCACACTCTAAAGGTGATCAAAATGAGATCAATATTACTTAGACCAATTCAGGGAATGACTATACTTCATCTCAGAACTTCAAACAATAACCATCAACATTTGAGAAAGTATTGTAACACAATATTTTTTCAATACTCTTGAGTAGTTTTTTAGAGTTACAATAAATGTAAAACAAATCAAAATCAATAAAAATAAGGATGATTCTATTCAGTGCCAGCCTAGGAACCTACGGGTTCCAATTGGAATCATTTTTTGTTGGGTTCCCAGTTAAAAGTCGAGTTCTGTAGAATCTCAGGGCTATAATTTAACTTCATTATTGAATTTATATCTCTAAGGTACAACAGAAATCAAATTGTGCTCTTGAAATTCTCAGAAGAATACATTTTTACTCTGTTTTGTGATTAATTAACATTATTCAATTCAAGTACATTGAAGGAATTCAAAATATAAATAGAATAAACAAACACGTTTGAATCTTCAAGAATTCAGATGGAAATTAATATAGTTTCTGTTCTCTATAAAACCTGTGATGTGGTGGTGGGGGTATGTTACAATGTGTTGTTGTTTGTACTTGACAAGACTAGAATATACCCATGTGAGGGGCCCCCCTAGACAGGGAGAGTAATTGATCCAATTGGCTCAAAGCTGACCCTAATTCTATTTATTTTGTCCATTCAGACCAACAAATTTACTTGCACATTGTCATCTGAAAAATATTTGTTTCATACCCTTGTTTTTGACTTTGTTAGTGGATCATTCATAGTCTATAAATTCACATCATTTCTTTGTCACCAACAGAAAACCCCCGAAGAAGTATCACATGCTATGAATATCTGTCATTGTCAAGTCATTTTCTCAATTGAATAACATTAATATTCCTTGCATTATATTTATGTTTATTTAGCAAAACTCGGCAAGGTAGACCACTACATCTACCTAGGACAACGAATCTCCATGAGACCCTCAAAAGAGCAGGAAATCAAGCGAAGAATCACTTTGAGATGGCAAGCCTTTGGCAGAGTAAGCTCAGCTTTCAAGAACCAGATGATCCCAATAATCCTAAAAAGAAGAGTATACAACCAATGCATCTTCTCAAGAGTCACTTATGGAACTGAAACATGGAACCTAACCAAGAGATAGACCCACAAACTGAGAAGCATGCAACGTGTGCATGAGAGAATCATGCTCAACTTTACATGGAGAGATCACAAGACAGCACAGTATATAAGGAAGAAAACGGGTGTCTGTGACATCATAGAAACTATTAAAATACTCAAATGGCAATAGGCAGGACAGATGGACATCACGTCTCACAACAAGGATCCCCAGAAATAACATAAGAAACCGAGGCTGACAGAACACAAGATGGAGAGATGAAATAGACAGATTCAGGAAATACTGGCTCCGCGATGCCCATAATAGAGAATTGTGGCAAATCCTGGGGAAGGTCTATGTTAAATGACGGATGTTAAGAGACTGATGATGATGATGATAATGATGATTATTCCTTGATATACTTCTGAAATTTTGTATGTAGGCTTGAGGGAAGATTCTACCAGGGGGATAATGAATTATGGCCGATCCAATTGTTTGTTTACATTCTATAAGCAAAAAAATGTTGTATTTTCCCCAATGAGGGAAATTTCTCAAATCATAACTGATTTTGCTTTGATTTGGTTGTTTACATTTTCTTTGAAAATAATCGTGAGTTAAAAAGCAAAAAATGTTGAACTTAGGGACAGATTGGAATGAAAATTGTTATACATTTCTTGGGCACTTAATCATTTAATATATAATGCTTTTTAGGAATTTATGGTTTGAATGAAGAGAAAAAAAATTGGTTATCTTGGAGTTATTGGTCCTAATAAATTACTTGCCACTCTCCCTCTCTATTTCAACTGTTATCTGCTGGGACTTTTATACATTTAAGATTTGGTTTTGCTTCTTATGGAATGTCTCTGTGATAACATTCTTACTGTAATTGTCTGCTTTATTAGATTAAACCTAAAATCATGGGCAATTATGTCATACATTACAACCAACTTAATTCAAGCGAAAAACAAAAAAATACTTTTTGTGAAAGAAGTAAAGGTGAATAACTTAATATATTCTAAAATCATGTCTTCATTTTATGCAGGATAATCGATAAATTAATCTTTTGTAATGACTGTCTTTCACAACTTATTAAATGATGGCTTAGCTATTCAATCTCTTTTTTTTCTTTTAGAAGAAAAGATATTCAAGCTGTCTTAAGCTGATGGGATCTCCTGTGTGAGCAATTATTTATCATTGAATAAAGCTGGCATACAATCTCTCAAAAATGACAGGCCCCAATATCATATATTAGATATTTAAAATTAGATATCAAATCAATAAATGTTGAATTAGTCAAAGTGATCTATGATTTCCGGGGACATGTAACATAGAAAGGTAGATGCTATGGTATCAATATATAGATTATTGTCTCCTTTTTTGGGGAATATCCCATTCGCTGACAAGTATTTTGTTTCTTTTGTTGAAAATGCAGAGCTGGAGGAGGAAGACCGCTACATCCATCTAGGACAATGAATGTCCTCAATAGAGGAACAAATCAAATGAAAAATCACTCTAGGTTGGCAAATTCCCGATACATCAAGCTCAATCTTCAAAGACAAAAATATCCCATTAGTCCTAAAAAGAAGGGTACATAATGAGTTTATCGTCCTGATAGTCATCTGTGGAGCTGAAACATGGAACCTAACCAAGAGATTGTCCCTCAAACTGAGAACCATGCTACAGGAACAAGAAATAATCATTCTCAACTTCACATAGAGTGATCACAAGACAGCACAGTCTATATTAGAAAGGTTAGGAGACAGAGATATCATAGAACCCAATAGAAAACTCAAATGACAATGGGCTAGTTATGTAACAAGAATGATAGACTACCGTTGGACATCACAACTCATGACATGGATGTCAAGAGATCATATGCAAAAGAGAAACAAGAGTGACAAGCTCGACAAATTCAGAAAGTACTGACTGTGACATCTATGATAGAAAGGTCAGGTAAATCTTAGGAAAGAGTCTATGTCCAGCAATGGATTCTAAAATGATAATGATGATAATTTTTTTTTGTTACCATACTGAAAGTTATAATTCTTCTTTACCGTCTTCAAAGAGACGTGATTTTTATTCTAAAATACTAGATACCATTAGCTATTCCTGGTATCTTTCATCCAACAATTTTCATTGGGATGATAAGAGATAATATTTTTCTTGTAAGTAAAACTAAACATATCTTGATGTAATTTATAAAATTCTTTAGCACTAACTATACCCTATAATTGTTTTGAGCTCTGAAAATAAGGGAGTTACCTTCTCTCAGAAAGATATCACGGCACAAGGTCGTGTAATTGAGCGATTCCCTGGAAAGCCATTTATTACCATTAATACAATTGTACAGTTTTTAAGTGTAGAAAATATCTTATAAAAAGTGGTAGTCACATTTGATTATCAGCGGGGTGCTACTATGGTTTGAGTTCTACTAATTGAGCCATAAAAACTGTGCGGTGCTTTTGGAACAGTACAGTATCCTATAATTTTTTCCCTTGATAAATAGATAAAAATCTACCAAAAGTCTTGGCAATGTGGAAAATCTCGCCTCAAGTATCTTGGGAGTAGAACCTATGCTGCCAAATTGTCTATTCCAGACAGAACAAAATTCTCTTTGACTAAGCTGAAGTGTTCAACTTCTAACCAAAATTACCAGTTACTGTTTTGAGATTTGATGTATGCATATTTTTTGTCACTTCTTTAACTCAGGAGACTTAAAAAAAAATCTTTTTTATCCAACAAAATAACAGTTGTGAATGTATTGATTAGTGGGTATATACATCTATAAACTATTTCCTTGAGTTACTGTGTGTGTTGAAGTCATGTAAAAAGATTCCATTGAAGGATAAGTATGGTCAGAATAAATTCTATTGATGACATCACTATGAAACATCTACCAGAGAGTAAAAAAGCATCTAGACCAGAACAATGTTGATATTGTTATTAAAACCTGTCAAAATAAAGGTCCCCAAAAGGTCAAGAAAGTTTTTTTTCAAAAATCAAAAAAGACATTTTTAGGAGAGGTCTAGTGGAGTACTTATACCAATTTCCCGGTCTGTAGACAAAATAGTATGGCCAGGAGCAACAAACACATTAGAACCACTCTAACTTCTATACAGACAGGAGATGGATTCTGCAACTTTTGTATTATATGTATAATGAATTAAAAATTTATGAAAAAATATATTTTTTAGTATGAATGTATTTATTAGAATAAAATAAGCCTGTTCAATAAATTTTCATCAAAATCTAAGACTTGTCAATTTAGCACAGTCAGTAAGACAGCATGCTGGCAATCAGTTGGCCATGAGTTCAGATCATGGTAGGGGAACGTGGGTTTTACACATTAGTTCAAACCTCTCATTTTGGTGAAGATTGTTTTTGCTGTTCTTTTGGCAAGAAAACAGTCAACTCTAGACTTCCTGTTTTGGAATAAACATGTCTGGTTGATCATCAGTAAGATGAATTTTTGTAGCTATGTATAACTTGTCAGTTTGGCTCAGTCAGTAAGAGAGCCAGCTACCAATCACTTGGTCATGACTTCACATCATGGTAATGGATGTTGATTTTTACTCCCATGAATAAGCTAAAGTGTACTCATTTTTCCTACTTGCTCACTCAAACTCTTCACAGCCTGCCTTGAGATGATCACCTGAAATCTAGACAGGGAAAATAAGGGAGTCAGAATAGACGGCTAATCTAAGCAACCCAAGATTTGCAGACAACATCGTCCTTTTTGCAGGAAAACTTCAAGACCTCCAACTAATAATAGATGAACTGAATGAAGATAGCATGAAAATTGGCTTTCAAAAGGACTCCAGCAAAACAAAGGTCAGTGCACCAATCACGTTGTAAATAAACATACAACGATAAAAATCAAAAATGCAAAACTGAAGGAAGTAGACCACTACATCTACATAGGACGAAAATCTCTATGAAATCCACAAAAGAAGAAATCAAGCAAAGAATCACTCTAGGATGGCAAAGGAAGCTCGACCATCAAAAACAAGACAATCCCAATAATCTAAAAAAGAAGAGTATAAAACCAATGCATCCTCCAAATAGTCACCTATGGAGCTGAAACATGGAACCTAACCAAGAGACCAACCCTCAAACTGAGAAGCATGCAACATGTACATAAAAGAATCATTCTCAACCTCACATGGAGAGATCAAAAGACAGCACAAAATATTAAGGAAAAAACAAGAATCTGAGACATCATAGAATCCATTAAGAAACTCAAATGGCAATGGGCTGGTCATGTTGCAAGGATGGAAAACAACCAATGAACATCACAACCCAAAACATGGATCCCCTGAGAACTAATGTGAAACTGAGGCCGGCAGAAAACAAAATGGAGAGATGAAATTGACAAATTCAGAAAGTATTGGCTCCGTAACACCCATAATAGAGAGGTCTTGCAAATCCAGGGGAAGGTCTATGTCCAAGGACAAATGATAGAAGACGATGATGATGTACATAGTAGTGTAGGCATTATCGGATTTGAAATGTGATCTCATGTTTAATCTCTGTGAAAAAATTTTGCCGCACATGGTTATTGAATGACAAATTATGATTATTTGATTTTCCAAATCACTGTAGTTTCACTAATGGCCTGCCTGACCAAACAGCCAGGTAGACTATGGATTCTCCTCTCTTTGCTTGTCTGTATGTCCGTCTATGTGTATGCTGCCACTGATTACATTTTTGGGCCTAAAACCTTGGAAATTGGCATGAGTACACCACTAAATACCATCTAAAAACAATTTGTCTTGTTTTTTCAAAAAAAGTCACTTTGGATCAACAATGCCAAAATCTGGTGTTTTTTTTAGATAATTGTAGATAAAAGATCTACTTTTTTTAGATACTTTTCAGATAATTAGTTCTGGTATGTGACAGGCTCTGGCGATTAATGTAAGGCACAGATATTTCCATAATAGTTTCTACACATCTTAAAAAAAAATGTATATACTGTTTAATTTTCAGGTGTCAGTTTTCTTTCTGAATGATATAAATACAACAAAGCAACCAAATCTGCTTCTAGTTAAAAGGTGCTTCCTCCAACATGGAAATGTATCACTTTGAACCAACAGACTTGAATATGTTCCTTGAATTCATTGAAGTCTTCTTTTATTAACTCGAGCTTTTAGAATTGGCCACAGGTAATTGTCCTGGGAATTTGCGTTACTAATTCAACATGAATTCATCTCCAATTACATTAGCCGGCAGAAATTGGTGGACAGTAAAAGAAAAAAAGACGACGACTCAGTTTAAATTGCAGTTGGCTGTTGCAATTTAACTGAATAGCATTACACTTAATTCTCATTCAAAAGCCCCCACGGAATTTCTTCTTTGACCTCCATACTGGCCATCTCTTTACAAGTTGATGAGCAAGAATGAAATGACTATCAGAGGGAGGAGAGGAGAGGAGAAAAGAGAGGAAAGGACGGAGAGGGCAAAGAGAAGAAAGAAGAGAGAAATTGAGAGTGAGAAGGGAAAGGGAAAGAGGTTGAAAGAGAGGGAGTTAGAGACAGTGACAAGACAGAAATAGAGAAAAGAGAGACAAGAGACAGAGAGAAAAAGATGAGGGGAAGAGAGAGACTGAAGAGATGAGAGACAGAGACAAGACAGAAATAGAGAAAAACAGAGACAGGACAGTGTAAAAAAGATGAGGGAAAGAGAAAGACTGGAGAGACGGAGACAAGAGACAGATACAAGAGAGAGGGAGAGACAGAGTTCAGAGACAGAGAGACCAGAGAGAGCTAAGTTTATTGCTGATTAGATCATGGTCACTTTGCAAATATCTGATTGGTTCCACAGTCAAAAGAAATTACGGCAATATAAGGTCAGACCCTGCTGGCCCGGGTTGTACACAGATCAAATTAGTTATAGCTCAAATACGAGATATGTATCATTTCAAGTGTCCAAGAGTGACCGTTTCCCACTGAATTATTAGAGACAGAAAGTGCAAATCGGTGGAAGGTGTTGCTGGGAAGACATTTTGACTGGTAAGTAGGGATAATCAAGGATATCTTCTCTGGCTTTTTAATACGAATGCTAACTAAAATGAAGCCTTTTGATCAAGCCGCTCTGGTCTGCATAATCTGATTGCTAGTGCTTGCCATTCAAAAGGCTAAGTGATGCATCTCGATCATCGGCTGATTTATGGCTTGATAATAGAGTAGCTCGAGTATTAATAGTGAACATTGAATGGGAGAAGTTTCCAATTTTGGTTAACAAGTGAATAAAATGGCTGAACCAATCAAATAGCTACCAGTATTATTGCCAATAAAGGCTGGCCAGTCAGTCAAAATTAGGTCATAAAGGTCAATAGTTGACCTTTGCCAATGAAGATGGAAGTGGTTTATGTATTAAGTCATGTTTGTCTGTCGGTTGGTCAGTTAATCTTTGTCAGTGGTACTGAACAGGGGGCCATGTCACACTGCTTGTATGATTTTAAAAATAAGTGTAAACTAAGAGGGGGTCACGAAGGTAAATTACAAGTTGAAAGGAATCCCATGCAGAAAAGATTGAGAAATAATGATCGGCACAATTATCTTTGAAAGTTCACAATGTATTTCAATGTGATTTTGTCGAAGGGTGAGTCATGGGTTAAGGAAGAATAGATTCAATTTTGAGATGGAGCCAAGGATTTTGTTCCATTTGAGAGATATTTTCTACGCATTAAGACAATAGTCCAAAATACAGAAAATTGAAAGACTGTTATCCCATAGTATATATATGAATTTGATTTTCATTCAGTTTTTAGTTGGTGCTGGCAGAGGTATACGCTGAGAGCTCTCTAGTTATTATTTGGAACCATCAACCAAAACTTCCAACATTGGTTTCTTCAGTTTTTAAGTTAGTCTACTTGGCTAACTATGTATATATTGCATGCACAAGATACACCAATGGAGCAAGAAAGCTGAAAATTTAAGCATTTAATCTTCAACCTTCATGATGCAAGACAAACAGAATAAAGTGAGCAAGAAAGTTGGACTACACATTTGAACTTCAGCAAAACAAATGTCATGTACAACAAACATGTTGAGGACAAAGACACAAAAATCCAAATTGAAGAAGTAGACGTTTGAAAAAGTAGACCTCTACATTTACTAAGGACAATGAATCTCAACCAAACCCTCAAAAGAAATCAATTTAGAAGGGTAGGCTGTCGGTAGAGCTAACTCAACCTTTAGGAACAAGAAAATCCCATTAATTTCACAAAGAAAGGTCTTTAACCAATGCATCCTCCCAATATTTACCTATAGAACTGAATCATGGAACCTAACCAAAATATTGACCCTCCAATTGAGAACCATGCACATAAAAGAATCATGCTCTACCTCACATGGAGAGAATGATAGACAACCGATAGACATCATGACTCACCCTGTGGATCTCCAGAGATCATATGCAAAATTGTGGCCGGCAAAATATAAGATGGCGTGACAAAATAGAGAAGTCCAGGAAGCATTGGCTGATGATGATGTCAGAGAAAAAATGTTTTTTTCTTTGTTTTTTTCCAATTCCTGCCCCAAATAGGTTTCCAGGGAGGGGCTCGATAAACAATGTAGGTTCATGCTTTTTTAGTGATCACTGTGCAACAAAAGGTGAGTGAAATAATTTATCAATCGATCACAAATATTTTTACAATTTTCTAATTGATCAACCCAAACATGTCATGCAGCCAAGAGACTTTAGTCAGTTTTTTGATCCCGGTGGTTCTCAAAGAAGCGGGGCATGTCACATTTCTTGGAGGCAACATGAAATATGTTTCTGGTGTAAACAGTAAAAGAGTAACAGCTCAGGAGGGAACGTAGAGGTAAATTACAAGTCAAAGCGGGGCCATGAGCAAACGAATTTCAATTTGATTTTGCAGAAGAGTGGGTCATGAACTAAAGGAGGATCGATCAAATTTGGGGCAGGATTCAGAGATTTTATCCCATTTGAATGTTATTTTTCCACAAGTCAAGACAATAGTCTGAAATATAAAAACTTAGTTATCTCACTGCATTGTAACTGTATATGAATTGATTTTCATTCAGGTTTTTTTTCAGTGGTTATAGAGGTTCATACTCTCCATGGGTTTGCTAGTTATCATTATAATTATTGTTGCTGCTGATTTATCAATCTCCGTTATTTCAGGTCTGATTTCATTGATGCGTATGATGAGGATTTTACAGTGCTGCTCAAATATTTACTTGTACAATGGTATGTGGAATCTAAGCAGGAATGGCTGAAGCTATAGTCAGCATAAGGGCACCATTCATTTCAATGATATTCATTGATTTCTTTAAATGCCAATACCTGTCATTTTTATTAACTTATCTATTCATTGAATATATCTATCAGGTATTAAAAATCTGGAGAAGATAATTCATTCCGCCTTATTTAAAAAAGAATAAGAAAAAACTGACATGCGACCAATGTCTCTTGACAGCAGGCCTTATTGGGGATGATCAATGAATAACTTACTTCTTTCACCTTGAATATGAACAAAAGATGCTGGCAGTTCGATTCCTTGACTGAAAAAACTTTCAAAGGCATTGTTTCCAGTTAGTCAAGCAGTCATTCGCTTAAAAGTTCAATGTGTTTTCAGAACATTTTTTCTTCTTTCTAATGTTTTATATGAATTTACTCCTTCCTCCGTAAAATAATTGCTTGAACATTGTTTTATTATTCTTTATTAATACAACAATTGAAAGATTTCGTACATGATTTTTTCTACTAGAACATATCCTTTTTAATGTATTGTTGTCTAAGAACAAATTAGTTTGGTAAGGTGAAGTATATACCTTTATATATGTATGGTGGTAGTTTGACATTTTGATGGTGAAGAGAAATTTGATAGAAAAACAGGTGTTACATCACAAGATCTTTTATCATCATGTGGGCAGGCTTTTATGCATTTCATTGGTTGCCAACAACTTTTTCGAAAAGACAGTGGTTGTAGAGAAACTGTGTACTGTTTACATATTTGGGACTGAGGAATGATACGAGGAGAGAATGCTATTAGGTTGTATGTTTTCTGATTGTTTAGTAAGAGTGGAAGTGAGAGGTGTTTGCATCTGTTTCTGTGAAAAAGAAGCTGGTTGGAATAAGAAGTGTGAGTAAGAGGAGAGATCAGGAGGTGAATAGTAAGTTTCTAGGAATGTTTGTGTGGTTGTAATAATTTTTAGAATGGAGAAGTGGTGTTTGGCATTTAAAGTATAGACATTCACATATATGGGAAGGGGTTGATGTAGGGTGTGTTGTTTTAATTGTTTTGGTTGATGGTTGGTAAAAACCAAGTATGTGTCTGTGTCAGTGTATTGGCATTTCCTTATTTTAAAAAGACGCGAATGCATTTTTCCAATAGTCACTTATGAAACTGAAACATGGAACCTAACCAAGAGATAGACCCACAAACTGAGAATCATGCTCAACCTTACATGGAAAGATCACAAGACATCACAGTATACCAGGAAGAAAATGGGAGTCTGAGACATCGTAGAATCAATTAAAAAACTCATGTAGCATTTGGCTGGTCACTTTGCAAGAATAACAGACAACTGATGGACATCATGACTCAACACATGAATAACCAGAGATCACATGCTAAACCAGGGCTGACAGAATACAAGATGGAGAGATGAACTAGAAAAATTCAGAAAATACTGGCTCCGCGATGCCTATGATAGAGAATTGTGGTAAATCCTGGGAAGGTCTATGTCCGACGACGGACATTAAAAAACTGATGATGATGGTGTATACTCATACCATTTCTTAAAGGGTCTGTCATGTGTTGACCTGCACTTTGTATGCTAATGTTATAATGTGTTGTTTTCATGTTATTCTGTTTCAAAATTAATACATTTAAGGGTTTGCAATCTGGAAATGTCTGTACCCCACTGTGTTTTGAAATCATGTGATTAAAAGGCTGCTCTCTTAACAACTGAACTAAACTGCCAAGTTTTCTATATAAGTATAAATCTATTTATCATATATACAATACAAAAGCTGCAGTAATTATCTTCAGTCAGAATAGATGGAGGAGTGGCAAGTAGTTTTGTTTACTAAAATTATCACGGTGCCAGAACTGAAATACGTGGGTAAAATTTTCTATTGAGTCAGTCAAAGATTTTCCGGTGACAGCTCTTGTTTTCTCATTAGACTCTTGAGACCAAAGTAATGGGCTCTTAAAAAGTAATTGTTTTGCTGGCCCTTTCACTTGACGCAGATGCATTATGTCTGAGACAGTTAATTGCCGAACAATTAATCAGTTTGTTATAAATGGTATCTATTTAGCAACACCAATCAAATTGGTCACTAATTTTTTAAATTTTGAATAAGGATAATGGCAATCACTGTGACCAAATTGTAGAGTCAAGGCCATATTACCAATAAGGCACAATAGACCCACCACAGATTTGGGGCTTATTGGAAGTATATCTTAAATCATTCACTGTATCTTAATTAATTTAACATAAATTAAAATAAAATACCAACATATATATATATATATGGAAATGACAATTAGAAGGTGAAGTGAAAAACTCAAGAGACAGGTGTTACAACTTAAAATTTTTAATCATTTTTTTCATTTTTAATCATTACTCTGTGGGTGCAGTTTGATGCATTTTGACAGGGGCCAGCCATCATTTTCAGAGGAAAATATTTGGGGTGGTTTCACAGAGAAAATCCCTTGTCTCACGTCAATACCTAAGACATTTCATGTACCAAGCATGGAGGAATGCATACAAGATCCACAAAACAGACAACAAACAAGATGAAAAGAAAAACACCACTACCACTAGACGTATCATATTCACCATCAACCTCAGCCCCAACCTGAGCAAGATGGGATTTCACATTGCCACCAACACCCCAACGACCATCAAAGACTTAATACACAAACCTCCTACAAACACCCACAACTCAAAGCTGTTGTCTACACAATTCCGTGTACATCAAAGCAGCATTTGTATCCCAGTGTCATACAGTAATACAAAGGTATGGGTACTTTCAGATTGCAAACCCTCTAAATACTCTGATCTTAAAGAAGAACATGGACATGTCATACTATAACACCAACAACACTAATATACAAGGTATTGGCCAACAACCAACAGTCATTCCAAAAAATGACGCAAACACACATACACCACCCCTTCAAGAAGAGTAAAAGTAGTCTTACCCACCATCAACCGAAAAGTCTAAATGAAAACAACATACCTACCTCCACCCTGCCCACATATACCAACACCTATCCATTAGTGGCTAGATACCACTTCTCCATCTTAAAATAGAAATAACAAAATCCACCTTTCCCTGAGAAATGACCATTCTAGCTCATCACTACCTCTCTTAACCAAGACAAGCTAAACACCAACAGAGACAGGATACATACATCCCCTGACCCTGCCACTCATAGATCAATCTTATTTCAAGCCAAATGTCACCCTCAATTACCCAGATACAAACACTTCCCCTTTTGCTCCTGCCAAATAACAAAACACAGAAAAAATTTTTCTCTTGTTCAGCATTGAATTGTAAACAGCATATTTTTCTCAGTGAAAGTGCCACAAACATTCTTCTCAGAAAAATATGGCTGGCCTCTGTTGAGATGCATTGAACTGCACCCACAGATAATGATAATTTTTTTAAAGATGTAACACCCATCTCTCAAGTTTTTTTACTTCATTTTCCAATAGTCACTTTCATGTACTTTCTGTCAGATCACTTCACTTCCACAATGCAAATATATATATATATATATATATATATATATATATATGTAGTGAATTTGATAGACAATTAGGAAACATATATTGTTTTTATTTCCAATATATATATATATGTGTGTGTGTGTGTGTTTTCACCCCGAATTCTCATCATGTCTATTCTTGGTCTATTCATTTCTTTTCCCATCATTACACGCTTAATGTATGACTTAACATAGACAATGTAAATGGAATTGAACTTACAACTTATAGGGTAGTGGCTTCAAAGTAACGATACTCTTATCATTGAGCTAAACAGTTGCCGGTAATACAAAGTGACACATTAACCATGTAATGTTGGGAAATTGTTTTAAATAAGTTTCTATATAACACCATTTATAATCATTCTGTTGGATCATATACATCCATTTCTCTATACATAACTGTCTGTTTGAAAAGGAAATTTAGGGTGAAAACAGTTATTTGGGCTTTTGCATTACCTATATATATATATATATATATATATATATATAGCAAAAGAGTTAGAAACTGGATACTTCTGTGTTTCCATATTGTCTATTAAATTCACCATCATATTGGATAAATTTCATCTGAACTCTCACCATGTATGTATATATGAACAAATACATATATATGCATGAAATTATATGAGTATATGTACTGAGAGATATTAGTCATTTTATCTCAAAGATTTATATCATGAAAATGATATTTTCAAACGTTAATCAGACCTAAATTTTATCAGTGCCTTGGGCCCCCAAAGGCCTCAATCTGGCACTGGGTAAAGTGCTTGCTTCCGGTTCAGTACAATGTGGTTCAATCCATACCAAATATTTTAAAAATGGTACTAAATGCCTCTACGCTTAGTATTCAGTACAAGGACTTGGTTAAAGAATCTCTCCCCTATGCTAAAGGCCAAATCACATTGGATTCAAAAGGTTCTCGTAAGATCACTGAATTTAAGCCATGTGAAGCCTGGTCAGTATCTAGAGAGATGACCATAGGGAAATACCAGGGGATTGTAAGCAGAATGAGGCCTGGAAAGCCAGAAATATGTTCTATTAATGATCACCAATGCATACCAAATCCTGTAACACTCATGATGAGAGTTTAGATAGTGAGCAATGATATATTCATACAAGAACAAGGGATTACTGTATTTGTTGGTATGTTTTACAACAGCATTTTTCAACTACTGACGAAAAAACTTATCTTGACAATTTAGCTGTACAGATCTAACTTTTAGTGATCTATCATCTGTCCATTACACTACTTATTAATAAATTAGTAGATATATAAGACTAGTCAGTTTGTTTCAGTTGGTAAGAGAGTTGCCTAGCAATCATTTGATCATGATTTGAAATCACAGACGAGAAATGTTAATTTTTATATTTCAGTTGGGTTTAATCTGACTTGATAGTCAAACAGAGCTTACTCTCCTAAATTTGATGGGGATTGTTCTTGTTGCTGTTTTTTGGGGAAAAACAAAGTCTACTCAGAACTTGGACTAGAATCTGACAATAATTTTCATTGCTAAAGTAAGAAAACAAAAGACTGACAGCTCCTCTTGTTGTAAGATCTCCCATTGCTTGAAAGTGAGTTCTATTGCTTGAAATCTTCCATTTATCTTCTAATAGTCAGCTGGAGTTATTATGAACAAAACTTTCTGGTTATGAAAAGGAATACAAGTTTTACCACTTTAATCAAGCATTCTATGATTTAGCAGCTCCCAGGTTTAGAATGTTTGGAATTTGCTGCCAGTAGTCTGTGGATTAGCCACTATTGGTTTCTAACCAGTGTTTGAACCATAATTCACTGGTTTATAAGCTAACTCCTTACACCAAGTATATGAAAACTTATCAGTTTGATTCTGAATCAAAGAGTTTCAAATTTGACATATCTTGATAGTTATTTTGACATAAAAATAGAAATGTATAATTTTTCTGAATCTTATGAATTATTTTCAATAAAACTAATTAAATAGCATAAACAAATAAAATGATTTTTATCCTTTATAATATACTTTATATAGAATAAATCATATTAAAAATATATTGTTTTACTTTCTAAAAATATCATTCAAAATCAATAAACTGCTAGGATTGATTGCGATATGGTATGAAAAAATCTTAAAAGTTTGAAGGTCCCTAGCAGAAAAAGGTTGAAATGAAGAGAGAGAATCAATTGGTTATCTTTTAAGAGTGTTAATTTATTGTTTATAAAATGTAAATAACTCCACAAAACCTTTTTTTTTGCTTATAAGATGTAAACAAATAATCAGATTGGCCATAACTTGTCATCCCCTTGTAAAATCTATCTACAAGCCTCCATACAAAATTCAATTGAAATATATTGAAGAATGACAAAAATATCCAACTAAGAAAAATGAGACAATGATGATGGTGACAATGATAGACACCCATGATAAATGATAGTCACCTCGTTTTCCATCATTATCTGTGGTCCAGTCAAGATTGCTGGATATAAGAGGCACAACTTTATTTTGGTGGGAATTTAGGGTCACAGATAAGATTTCTTGTAGCCTCAAGCATCATTTGGCAGCTTCCAGATTTGGCTTATTTGTCCCAAATTCTATTTCCATGGGAAATTCATCCTATATTCCATACATATCTGTTGGTTATTCATCCATTTTTTCCTATTATCCAATACCTGGAGCTTCCATATTTTTCTTTCAGATATCATTATTTTTTTTCATTCTTTGATCCCCCCTCCCTTTTTTTTTTTCATTCTACTCATTGTGAGCTTCCAAATTTTTTCCCATGATCCCTCAGGCAAGTATTGTCTGCAATCTAATTTTCCATGTCTTGGACATCTTGTTATCCACTCAAACCCTTGTAACTCCATGAAAACTTTTCCCTTGTCCATTATTACAGCAACCAGTTCAGAACTATAAAATTTCAACCCATTTTTTCCCCGAAAATCTTTCTCTCTTTCTAAGAGATAAATTATTTTCACTTTTTTCATTTTTCACAACCCTCTGCACTAATGGAAAAACACTCATGTTCTAGCGATGGATATTTTTACCATAAGGAAACTTTCCAGTAAGAGATTATATTTTACTATTTCCAGACACAACTTTATTGTTCATAGACAACAGATTTCATGGTATATAAGGAAGAAAAAAGTGATTGGAAATTCTTTGTCAAAGAAATTCAGAAAGAAGGGCATATGACTAACCATCATTCTTGGAATTTCCGTTGAGCAAAATAAGTATGTTCTCAGGGCATCAAAAGAGATGAAGGCATCACAGGTTCCTTAATGTTTGTTGCATGAAATTTAGAATAATTTAGAATCTAACTTTTCCTTTCATATATAAAGTTAATTCAAATGATTCAATCATCTGCATCATTACTATTGTAGCAAACTGGTCACTATGCAAGCACAAGTTTTGTTAGGTAAAGATTTGTTTCAATGAAGTAGAATATTTCCACGGAAAATGTATTTTTTTAAATGAATTTTGATCTGTTTAAATGAATATAACCTTGATTTCTTCAGGAACATTTAATTTCGAAATGTCTTGTCAGTTGAACAATGGAAGGGCCAAGATGGGCACCATTTTAAGGGTCAGTGCTTAAGGTATCAAGCAATTTGAATCTATCTCTGACTACAGTGGATCATACAGGCTCAAAAGACACATTGAATTCCCAGGGTTTCTCAAAATCATCATGAATTAAAAACAAATCTCACCATGCATGAATTTTTGCACTTATTCAGAAATTTAGCCTCTAAGCTGTTTCAGCTTCTTCATTTATAACAAGTAAACCTATAATCCAATAGAGATAGCTTTGAATTTGGGAATCCAAGTAGCTAAGTTCTTCGAGGGGGCCCCTCCAACATTCAGTGAAATTTTTCAGTTAAAATCCAGTGGTTGAGTTACTATTTCCAAAGGTTGTTGTTGGGTGGGGGGCTTCATTACATTACATTGATTAAACTGATTTCATGTGTAGTCACTTCAAAAAACACAAAAGTGGTTGAAAAAGAAAACAATTGTCTGACTCTTTCAAACTGACCAGAAGTGATTCCAAATGTCAATCCCATTGAAAATCTCTGGGAAGAGTGGAAATCTGGAATTGTAGCTTCAATGCATATCAGATACTGCAGGAATCAAGCAAACATTCAAGAGCTTGAATAAATTGCAATGGGAGGGAAACTACCAGCTGACAGATGCAAGAAGCTTATAGATGCTTACAAGAAATGTTTGGAGGCAGCCATCATTGCAAAAGGGTGTGCAATGAAATATCAACAATGGGTGCCTTTTTTACTGTCCAGGGCATATTTTGTATTTGTTCTTTGGAATAACTACATGCTCTTTCAGTTAAAATACTTTTGGCACCTCATTGAAATATTCTAGAGAAACAAATTTGTGAAGATATTGTAAAAGTTATACAAATTCAAGGTTGCTGATAATTGTAACCAGAACTGTTAGGTTAATAAGGAGAATAGGATTTAACCTATTAAAGCAGATGTAAAAATCCAAGTTCATTGAGGAAGACAATTCAAAATAGTGATGGAAGATTCGGGGCATGTGTCTAAATGCAATTTATTAAGAAACCTCATCCATTGAAACACGAAGCTTTGAAGTGATGATCCCTTAAATTCAGTAATTGCCATTAAAAAATAACGAGCCTAATCAAGATTAATACCTGTCCTCAATAGCTGATTTGATGTTAAGAAACGATTCCAAAAGAATAATTATTGTAATTAGTGGTCTAATGATTTTTTTCACCTGATAAACTGTTAATGATGTTCACCAACCATATAGCATGAAGTGAACTTGGACTTTCCAATTCCATCTTCAACTTGTAGTACACTTGGCTCAATATCATTTAAAAAGCAAGTTGGCTGACATATTTTTTCTTGCATTATATTAAGTAGCTGATGACCTGCACTACAGGTCAAATTTTTGGCTAGACGTCTTCTTTTTGCAGTTAAACAAAAAGATAAATATTCAGTTTTACTAGCCAGACAAACATGAAGTAAGGATCCAGTTTAACATGATACATTGTAAATTGAATACTTTGCTGAAAACATTTTGAGAAATTAGAAATTTAGAACATCAATGCACTAAAACCTACTTTGGGGATCAATTAGAAACAACAGATGATTTGGTGGCCATACTTCAAGCCATGGAATTATACAATGGCAGACGGACTGACATTCGATGAATTATTATATCTATAAAACTGGTTTTATGAGTCAAGAGATATGCTTGAAAAAGTTAATCAATTTACACTGAGTGAATAGAATATTAGAAGAGATTAGGGGGCCAAATTTAGAAATCTGATATGGTGACAAAATTGAGGTTTTACCAGAATATGAATTATACAACAGATTGAGCAATCAGAACTGTCAACATGGGTCTCTCAAGTTTTTAAGCTCGTCCAACTGGTTATCTTTATATGTATGTAGAGAGCTGGAGGACTAAAAATTTAAGCATTTACTCATTATGTCAAGAAAAAAAAACATTGTTTTTGTTATCTGAAAATTCCCCCTTAAATAGGTTTTTAGTTAGGAGTAATTTGCAATGTAATTTTATGCAAAATTGATTCTTAGTCTGTGTCCAGCAGTATTCACACTTGTTTTTTGAAAAATTAGGAATTTTTCGGCAACCACTACCCAACAAAAGGCTTGAGAAGTAACTTGTTCATCGATCACCATTTTTTTTTTATCGATCACTCTTAAGAGTGCATGTTGCCCCAAAACATTGGTTACTTGATGGATTCTAATGAGTGACTAAGCATACCTGTTATATAAATCAAACTGATATTATGAGTGAAGAGATGTATCTCATTTTGAAAAAGTTGATCAACTAAAACTGTGTAATATAAGTTGACTTTTTTGTAAAATGTAAATGAGGAGGTAAGTAGGGTCAAATTTAAGAATCTGACATTGAGTGAAACCTTGACTTTGTCATAAGCATGAATCAATCTACAGGTTGATGGATATTAATTTCATTTTTTACTATGAAACTAATTGTCATTCATCTAATCCACTGAGATTTGCTTTGGCCATGAGTTTCATTCAGAAATACTCAGCAATAATCAATCAGATGGTATTACTCATAGGATGTGACCACTCTGGCAACATCGGGTCCTTTCATTGAAAATGTGATCATGTCACTCATCAAACTTTCTTCATAAGAAATCGTCAATCAAAACTGTCAAAAAGGATTCTCCAGTTTTTAATACAGTCTTGCTGGCTCTGTATGAATATAGATATCATACATAAGGTTGCAGTTCTTCAAATTGAGCTAAAAATTTAAACATTTACTCTTCACTATATCTAAAAAAACACAACTATTTTCCGTGGGGGAGGGTTCAATTAACAATGTAAGTATGTGCTTAACGCTTAACTAGTCTCTCACTGTGTCTGTCAATGCTTATGCTTGTTGTTCTCAAAATGTAGATTTTTCTAGTGATCACCAGCCAACAAAATGCGAGTGAAAGGATTTATTTATTGATCACCTGCAAAACAGCATGCTGCCAAAACATGTAGGTCACATAGCAGTTTCTATTGAGTGACTCAGGAGAGCTGCAATTTTAGTTGTTTTGAAAATTCCATCCCGAAATAAGTTTTTAAAAGGAGTTTCAATTTAAAATGAAAGTTTATGCTGAACTAGTCCCTTAGTTTGTGTCCAGTGATGTTCGAGCTTGTTTTTCTTAAAATTACATGTTTCTAACAAGAGGCAAGAGAAGTGATTTATTTACTGATTATCTCTTTCTCTGATTTTTTGATTGATCACCCTAATACGGTATACTACTAAAAGGCGTTTGTCTCATGACAGTTTTTATTGGGTAACTAACTAGTTCTGTTCTGATCTTGGACAGAAACAGCAAGCTATTCGAGATACTTGAAAAGTGATGATGAGAGACGATGCTACCAGAGGGATATCATCCCTCCATACATATTATGTTTGCTTAAAAGAACAGGTCTCCTCTTGCATGCTCTGGTAATGACAATATGAATAGAAACACTCATTGAGCGAGAATTTTATTCATAGTTCATAGCCAAATGCATCGTTTCTGACCTCAGAGTCAGCTTTGCTTACAGTTCGCCTCAGTGT
Source organism: Thysanoteuthis rhombus (assembly GCA_963457665.1). Taxonomy (NCBI): domain Eukaryota; kingdom Metazoa; phylum Mollusca; class Cephalopoda; order Oegopsida; family Thysanoteuthidae; genus Thysanoteuthis; species Thysanoteuthis major. The sequence continues at coordinate 65,366,906 of OY735205.1, read as the reverse complement.
TGTGAAAAAGAATGAACATGTCAGATTATCTAAGCTATAGGTCATTCCTATCTGTGTTAGTGTGTGATCTCCCTTCAATGAGCTTTGTCTCATAGGAGGGAAAGATCTAGAAGTCTACTGTTGCTGTTCTGGTGGTGCTGGGAATAGGGAAACAGGAATGTCTATTTTGAAAAGCAGTGAAAGATCACATAGGATTAACTAAGATCATGAGGCTATGTTGTTATGGCTGGAAAAATTCTGCTCGCATTTCATAGAAGTTAGATTTAGCCAACATGAAATTGTTAGAAATGTAAGTTTTTATTTTTCAGACAAACTAGTTTTTAACCTGTTTTATCCACAGATCTGTATTAGAACTGATTGTTGATTTGAAAACTTGAGCTGCAAAACATTTTTTTGGTAAATAACAGGTAACTATTTGACTTTTCTTGCTTACCAAACTACACCAATTACTTCATGTTCCATTGCTAAACCATGAAGACTCAGAGAATTTCCATTTGTTGTATTTCTCTAGTAATAAACCAAAAACTCACACTGCTGGTTGTGATTGTTGGCATCCTTGAACTTTTGTAAAACATATACAATATCTTCAGAGCCAAATAGAAATCTATCAAATTTGTATCATCAAAATATTTTAATAGGATTTAATTAAGCAATTTTACAAAAAACATTATTTTAAAACTTGTTATTTCAAAGATAGTAAAAATAACACCCTTTGTTAATATTCCATTGAAACCTTTTGGCAATGATTATTTCTTCCGAACATTTTTTCCTTGCTACCAATAAGCTTCATGCACCCATCAGCTGGTAGCTTCTCCCACTCATTCTTTGTAATTTGTTCAAGTTCTTGAATGTTAATGGGATTCTTGCAGTGCATGGTATGCATTAAAACCATAACTCCTGATTTCTGCTCTCTCCAAAGATTTTCAATGGGATTGAGATTATGATTCATTGCAGGCCAGTTTAGAACTGATCTCTTTTGATTCTTGTTTGCTTTTTGATGTACTTTAGGTTTTCATTGTACTGGGACATCCATGATCTTTGAACCAAATGTAGTTTTCTTATACTGGGTAACACATTTTGTTTTAAAATCCCTTGATCTTCCTTTGATGCAGTGAAGGCCTCCAGGCAGCAAAGCAAACCCACTTCATAATTGATCATTCAGCATGCTCAACTATAGGTTGGGTGTTCTCTTCTTTATAAGTGTTATTTTGTTGACAATAAAGAAGAAGCTGTTATGCACTGCTCCAAATCTCTATTTTGGTAGTGCGTCCGCAAAACATTTTATCAAAAGGATTATGCTTTGTCCAGATATGCTTCGGCAAAGATGAGACATACTTTTTAATGTTTTTCTCTCTCAGCAATGAGGTTCTCCTTGGCTTTTGCTTAATTTTCAAGAAATAAAATTTTAGATGCATTCTTCCCAACTCATCATTCATTTGAAAGAATGGAATCAATCTGCATAAAATGAAACTGAGTACTAAGCAAAATCTGATTTTATTGATCGTTATCATTTGCAAGTCTCACATATAATTACTGATTGACTGTTTCTCATTTTCACTTGTAGTATAGTTCTTTATTATCAAGTGGTTAAAAGTCTAATTCAATGAATTTGGACATTTGGTTTTCATTTCTTCAAGAATAAGGAAAAGTCTTGTTGTATCAAACCATAGAAACAAATCTCATATTGATAGTGCACATGCAAACTCATTAAATGTTCTTAATGAGATCCTCATCTATAAAAAGACGCAAACATACACTTGAACCTCTTTCTCTTTGTCAACTGAATTAATTGTTAATAAAAGAGAAAAGTAATTGAAAAATTCAAACAACACCCAAAAGTGGAGTCAGAGCTTTTAATTGCATCTACGTATCCTTCTATGAATGTAGTCTCCTACTTATCAATCTATTTGGGGCTTGCTTTGTCATTGATATCATAGTGTTTTCCTTTTGTACCTATAGTTCAGAACAGCAAATATCAAAAGGTGAGAAATATAGAAAATGAATAATACTGCTTTCTCTTAGGTTATCAGAGCACATATCTTAATGTAAAAAATATATTGCTATCGTTGTTGAGACTTAGATGCAATGTCATATTATTTTGAACAAGAAAGAAGAAATAAAGTGTAAAAAAAAGAAAAAGATAAAAAATACAAAATGATTATTCAGCAAAATATGAAACGAAATATAAATTAAATAGCTATCTGCACCCAGAATCACCACAGCTGGTTCTACATCCGTCATCATAGTTTTGTTCATCCAAATTGTGAGCAAACACTTATTCCACAAAGATACTGATATAGATTCTATGGGATCTATATATGTCGAGATGTCATCATTTATAGGTATGATGGTTCCTATATTGGTGTAAGAGAGAGTTATAATGGTAGTTGTTTCTATGTAGTGACAAGATGAGGTAGTTGTTGAGGACAAAAGAATTTGTCTCCATGAGTTTGATTTTTATCGCAACATAATGACATCCTGATAAGTGTTGATGAAGGAAAATAATCAATAATCGCCATGACAGGAGGGAGAATTTAGGTGCCCAAAGCATGAGTGTTGATGTAAAGATTTAACAGAATTTTAATCATAATAAAGAATTTTTTGACAAAAAATAGGATGTACATTTAATGAAGAGGCATTTGTAAGAATACAAGGCTGAAAAGAAGTACATGTAAACATCAGTAAGATTGATCCTGATAGAAGAGGTCTGTTTAGATAAATTTACTACATAGAAACTTTATAGAGGAGAGAATTGGTTATCAGGTTATTTCCATACATTAAAATGAAAACTTGGAGAGAATGATTTGTTAGGCAAATACGGGTCTAATGATATTTGGTTTATCTATTGAATGGAGACTGATCAGTTGTGCCTGAGATAATGAATGTTAAGTTTGACCTGGCTAGAATATCAGAAGGCAGTTGGTTCAGATCAAGGATCAACGAGCTAAAAGGGGCAAAGTGATAATTGAATAAAATGCATTGTTTGTGCTGGGTTGCCAGAAAGGGGCAAAAATGAGATAAGTGAAATAATTGCAGTGTTTGCGTTGAGCCGCCATAAAGCTCTTACGGATTCTCATATCAAGGAAGATTAGAGACAAAAGACAATATATAGTCCTGGTTAAAGAATGGAGAATTCTGGCCGGGAGGTTACTGAGAGGGAGAGAAAAAAAAAGGAATCTGGTTCCTGACCAAGAGAGTCAGGGCAAATGACATTTATTTTTTGTAAACAGAAGAAAAAGAACGTGACACTAGATTAAATTACGAGGAGGGGTTTGGGCTGGTCTACTCTGTCTTATTAACTTAGCTAGACTCATTGGCTGATTCAATCTTACGTCAATATTCTTTTCACCAAAACAATGCATTTTTCTGAAGATTTCTTCCATTCTAGATTTGCTGCCATACCAGAGTTTCTCTATGAAAATCCTATCTAATCCCATGTCTACTATTCTTTGTGGGGGAAGGGTAAAAGAAATAGTAATTATGTACCTTTAAAAACAAAACCCCAATAAATGATAAATAGTTACAAAAATTGGTTAGTATGTCAAGGCAAATGAACGAGTGAACACGTGCATTTTATAAACTGTTGATAAAGGAAGTGATGTTTTGCATATGGGGCTAAATTGAAGAATTCGTATCAAAAGCTAGAATTTTTTTTAAATTTTTGTATTTAATTTTAACTAATGATAAAAGAATCACCACGGTAAACAAAGATTGGTGGACAGATATGGTTTGATGAGGATATCTACGAGCTAGGAATAATTGATTCACAGGTTGGTAAATAGATAGAGAGAAACCAAATTGTGGCTGCAGTAGTTGAGTATTTTACACCAGAGTCAAAAATCAGTAAATGCCAGGATTTGAAATGCTGATTTTCAAGACAGGTTTTCTTCACTTGATAGAGTTACATGACACAATTTTCCTATTCCCTATTGTCAAATAACTGAAGTCCTACAAATGACCCACCCACCCAACCAACCAATCAGCCAAGTGGGCTACAAATTCTTCTCTCTTTGCTCATCTGTATAGTATAAAAAATTTTCTTCTCAAAATACATCCATGAAACAGAATTACACATACATCAATGCCATTTTAGTATTACAGAATTCTCAGTTCAAGAATTTCTTTATTTCTTTAAGGTCACTTTGAAGATCAGAATTTGAAAACGAGAAATACAAAACTCACCACCATGGAAACTATCTAAAAGGCTCTGAAACAGATGAAAAGAGAATTATGTTCTTATATTAATCATGAAAATAATGATGATAAATGAATCACCATAGCCAGTGCATATTCCAGAAAAAATCATCTAGAAAATTATCTTAAGAAAATAGATCTTTTATCTAAAATTATCTATGAGATACCAGCACGAAATTTGGGCATTGTTAGTCCAAAATGACCATGGAAACCTCCAAAAGCAATCTTTTTGTCCAGAAAACCCCAACCTTTTCAGATGGTGCCTAGCGATGTATTCATACAATTTTTCAAGGTTGTTGCCCAAAAAATGTGACTAGAAGCACCTAGAAACACACACACACAAACAAGTAGAGAGAGAAGAATCTCTAGCTAACTTGAGCAAATAATTTGCCGGGCTATGGTGATTCAATTATAAAAAACTATTGTTTTGATAAACTCACAGTAAAGTATTTATACTGTTAAAATATGAGGTTGTTACATGAATCATTATAATGTTTGTGCGATGTAAGATGCTGCAAAATAAAAAAAAACATTAAAATGTAATCTCATCATTAGCTTTCAAACATATATTATTGGACATACACCTTCCCCAAAATATGCCAGACCTCTCGATCATGGGTGTGGCAGAGCCAATGTCTTCTGAACTTGCCTTAATTGTTATGCCATCTTATTTTTTGCTGGCCACAATTTTTTTTAATGATCTCAGAGGATCCATGCTGTGAGTTGTGAAGCCAAGCAGTTGTGTGACATTCTTGAAACATGGCCTGCCCGTAGCCATTCAGGTTTTCTGACGGTTTTATGATATCTTTTACATCTGTTTGTTCTCTTATATAAAGTGCTGTCTTGTGTTCTACTTAAACAATTTCCTAGATTTTTCAATTTGTCTGAATATCATCAGTAGAGAAGAAAAACAACCTTTGATTAATTATTGCTTTTATTTTTAAAGAATTTCTATCTTTTGATTTCGCACCACTTATTTTTCTTTTTTCAAAAATCATATTACTTCCAGAAAGAAATCATTAAAAATGACAAGTCAGTGAATTAAAGAAATAGGAGAAACAATTATGTCAGGTCTTGCAAGGAACAGATTGAGTAAAAGATATTGAATTTCAGCCGCTATTAAATCAAGATTGAGTGATGAAAAAAAATGTTGGTGGCTATTATAAGTTATTAAATGCAGAGCTGACAATAAGATTTATCGAATATTAAATCAATGGGTTTTTTGCATCTTAATGTTCTCATAAGCCTTTCCATAAATCAAAGTTCAAATCTCTTATAGACAAAGAAGAAGAAAAGAGGAAATGTATTTAGTGGGGATTCAATGTATTAAAAATCAATTTTGTTTTATTAGATCATTCTGTGAATCACTTCACTAATGAGGGGAAAACTCATTATGTTCATTGGTGTTAATGAAGTAGAAGTTTACATTGATTATAGATATAGATACTGAATTTATGACCTGGGTCTCTCAGAGGAATTTTACAAGGCAGTGTAAAGTTGTCTCTGCACCCTCCACCCTCACACACAAACTGCACAAACACCCTTGTCCTTTAGCCATCTTTTTTTCATCTGATATAACCCTTTTAGCATACTATACTATATTTATTTGTCAACAAAAAGTGATTAGAATTGGTTTTGGGAACTAAGTATATAATAAGGTTTGGCTTTGAGAACAAGGTATATCGTAGGACTTGGCTTTGGGAATTAGGTATACAGAAAGGCATGGCTTTGGGAATTAGGTATACAGAAAGGCATAGCTTTGGGAATTAGGTATACAGAAAGGCATAGCTTTGGGAATTAGGTATACAGAAAGGCATGGCTTTGGGAATTAGGTATACAGAAAGGCATGGCTTTGGGAAAAAGATATATAGAAAGGCATGGCTTTAAGAACTCGGTATACAGTAAGGCATGACTTTCAGAAACTAGGTATACAGTCGGGCTTGACTCTGGAAACAGGGTATATGGTAGGGCTTGGCTTTGGGAACTACCTATACAGTAAGGCATGGCTTTCAGAATTAGGTATACAGTAAGGCTTGGCTCGGGGAACTAGGTATAGAGTAAGGCTTAGCTTTGGGAATTAGGTTTATTGTAGATAATGAACATACAAAAACCTAGAAATTGAGGAGTAGGTGTACACCATATCTCTGCTCTACCATTCTAATTCCTACCAGTAAAAGATAGTCATCTTATTATATTAATGAACATATTATTTTGACTTTGATGTTTCCATACGCTGCTCTACCAAAGACTCTGGGCTCTGCTGCGATGTACTGGTTGCATACCCGCCTTTATTATTGAGTTGTAACTGGGTCAAAATTTACATGATAATGATGTCATTCTGATCTATTCTAGGTTTTAGATATTTATTGGACTAAGCCATCTCCAGCATAAAGCCTTATTCATAGAGCATTCAATAAGTTTCAAAATTGCTTGCAATAGCTTGTGAGATCAGCACATGAGCCATTGCACAATGGAAGATGTTGGAATGTATCTTTTATTTGATTGAGGTGGATATCTATTTGTGCTGCTTGATATCCTGAGAGGAGTCATTAAGGTTATTTTATGAGTTGTTAAGAATAATGCTTCCATTCTTGTCTGTTTTATGACTACATTTCTGCCGATACATTCTTTGGCCTTTCTCAGCTGTACAATTCATCCTGTAAGAGGGTGTTTCTATGATTGATAATTCTTGATGCTACAATCTAATTGTATTGGACACACTGGTTTTCACTTGATCATTTGAGTCAAGCAATGTCAAGTCTGGTCAGTACCTGTATGGGTGACCGACTGATTAAACCAGGTGAGGTAAGCAGCTTGGGATCAGTGACCTGTGACAATCATTAGTAAAACATTTATTTAAGACAGCAAGAGAAATATTGGATAATCATAATACTGCAATATGCAAGCAAAATAGTGGACAAAATAAAAAAAGGTATTCTTATATGATTAAGAAATGAAAAAGGCTATATATTGACTATTAAAATTTTAATGTTCAGTTTTTTTTGCTTTTAGAGTTTTTAATCTGCAAAAAAAGTACCAATTTTAATTATGTAATAGAAAAAATGAAATATTGGAAAAAAAAATATTGGTAACAAGTACAATTTTAAAAGTTTTTGATAATTTTTCTTAAAGAAAGGATAATATCTTAACTGAACTACATCAAAACCTTCACTAAGCACTCTGTTTGAGGTATTGCTGTATTTTCAAATGTGGTAAAAGGCCTTTTGCTGAGCAGGGGCCTCCAACGTGGGGTCAAAAACAATAGAGTTTAGGGTTTTTTTCTTAGTCGCTGTTGTTCACTTTATAGTAACTGCATGGTAAAATTGCTAAAGTATTTGTATTGAGTACATGGGTGTAATCATGATGAATGTAGGACGTGTTTCAACAGTACTCCTGAGCATCCATTGACAGAATGTTGCTACTGCCAAGAAGCTCATTGGCTCAGATATCATTTCGTTTAGTGAGTGATCACTTATCTAAGTTGATCTGAAAACAAAAAAATGCATCAATTTTGTGGAAAAATTCACGTATTGAAAAAAAACTTGCTTCTGGGGCCCTTCCAGGATCAGGGACCCTAAAGCTTAAGCTATGTTTGTTTCATATTAGATCTGTCGCTGTGTGTAAGTATATATTCATATGGAGATTGATCTATTATCATTTATAAAATGCAAATCATGGCTTTATCTCAGCATATCAATAATTCTGTAGCCTCATGATGTAAAAAAGCATTTATTTTACAGAATAAATGCATTATAAATGCATTATACAGAGAAAATTCAAGATTAGAATTCAGCAAATGACTGTATGATCAGAGACTTATCAGTACACCCCTGTATGTGTAAGTATCAGATCTGTATGTGTGTAACTAAATACACACACACACATACATATACATATATATATATATATATATATATATATATCTGTGTGTGTGTGTACATCTGAAATTCTTTATTTGTTATGAAAGCTAACATCTCATTTAGAATTTGAACTTCTTCAGAGCTTCTGGCACAAATCAAGCATCCAGTTTAGCATTATACTTGCATTAAAAATTGATGCACCTCATGAAAATTTGAAAAGTTTTGAATTTTCCAAATAATATCATAAAAACATGCTCTAAGGGTCCCACAGAAAAATTTGGTGGCTATAACTCTAGCTATCCTTGAGTTATGCAATGATGGATAAACATTTTGTCAATTATAGTAAGATATGAATACGTATCTTGAATATCCAAGTGAAAACGGGGACAGTAAATTAGAGAAATCTAATTGATGGTAAAAGCTGATTCCATTAATGTTTTTTGGTCAAAGAATAAATATCAATTCTGTAAAATAGGTTATAAGAGAGCAATATCATTCTGAGCTTGTGGCTAGAAGGCAATTTTTTTTTTCTGAGCCCTAGTATACCAGGGCACAGTGAATCAACATAAGGTTGAATGATTTAAAGAAGTCCCTGATGGGAACCAATTACACATTTTATGAAAGTATTATTGAATTGTAGTTTAGGTCGCAAAAGATGATCACAAAAATCTCTCAAACATTCATTGGCAGAAGTTAGGCACACTGAAGGAACTAAAGAGGACTCAGAGGGCGCATACTCCTGTCAATCGTATTGTCTGTGGGAGTAATGTGTGGATCTGTCCCAAATTTTAGTTGCATTTTTCATGGCTCATTGTCCACACTTCCATGAAATAGAATGGAAATTCAGTGAGAACTTGTTGAGAGATTGTGAGGATTTGGTTATATATTGTGGTATGGACTTATAACTACAACAAAAGAGCCATAATATCACATGGATCCATCCTAAAATTCAATCACATCTTTTGGAGCCTAATGTATACCCTTCTGTCAAATTTCTTTCAGAGATATGGTAAGGACAGACATGAGCATATGAGAAATATATAAAAGAAAATGGAGAAATATTTCTCAATCAAGATAAAATTCCTGGATCCAGCTCAAAATTCAATCAACTCTCCCTTGCCCTACTGTTCATCCATCAACAGAATTTCATTTGAATCTATTGAGTACTTTCGGAGATATTGAGGGGACAACAATGATCCACTTTTCTCTACGCATACCACTGAGGAAGATAATCTAAGAATGGAAAAAAAACTAATGTAGATCAGAGAAAGGACTAAAGTGAATGATTGTAGACAAATTGAGCAACAAGAATGGAGATGGGCTGGATAATTAGCGAGGAGAGATGACAACAGATAGAGGAAAAGACTAACTGATTGGTGACTATGAGATGGTAAACGCAGCAGGAGAAGACCAAACACTAATGGAGATTGAAAAGTATATGTAAGACATGGCAAAGGTTAGTGCAATTACAGTTGTGGTGGAAGGAGATGAGAAAGGCCTTTATCAAGCAGTGGATTTATAATGATGATATATATATATATATATATATATATATATATTGTTTAGAAAGCTTTACAGCTTTTAATACTAAATACATTAAAAAACTTTTTCAATTTATTCTGTGTGTCACTTTGGTCACTTATTCCCCAATATCTATTGATAGAATTTATGTAAATTTCTTCAGTGTCTTTGCATGTTTTACATGTACATTGGTATTATGGTACAATGTATAAATTTTCTCTTGTTGGGATCATCAATTGTTTACCATGTAACTGCCTTGGGAATTTTAAAAATAAAACTTATATATATATATATATATATATAACTGTTTATAAATATTTGAACAGATTTTGCTTATATGGCTGATTTTAAGAGTTGAAAAAAAGGAACGTTATGCAAGAAAAAAACATTTTAAAAATTTTTTTCTAATTTTAATTTTTTTTCATAAAATCACTTTCAACAAAACCAATTTTTGGGAAAGAATGCAGTATTAGACAAGACACACAGAGTTTGTGCCTATTCAAATAGCGATGAGCAGAAGTTTTTATATAGCCAATGGTTTGTTTAGATAAATAAAAAGTATAAGTATGATATTTATGAACCCCAAAAATATTTGATATCAAGATAAAACACATATACAAGCAAAATAAATATATTATATTAATGAACCCCACAAACATGTAAACCAAATAACTATTATATATATATATATGTATATATATATAATGCCTACAAACTGTAATGTAATATTGTAATACCTTTGCATAAGTATTTGGGAAAGCTGAAGTGTTTTCACTGTCTGTTGAAAGTATTTACTGTTTTCTTTTTCTTACAATGATGTAACATAATCAAATTGTAGGAATTAAGAGAAACGTAACATCTTATATGAATTCATTATCAAGGCTGTATATGTGTCAATACATTTGTCAGTCAGCAGTGGGACCCTAAAGAGGGAGTTGCAACTAGTGCATCACACAATGATCCAGAGATCAAATGAAGGCCAGAGAGTTTCTGGGGTAGTGCCGCATATCAAAACTTCTGAATCAATATGATATATCCATTGATAAGACAGGTTGATTGTCTTTTACTGGTGAGCAAACATAGTATGGCATGTTGAAAGGGTTATACAGCATATGAAAACAGGATGGCTAAAGGTTTAGGGTGTTTGTGCAGTGTGTTTGTATGAAGGGGTGCAAAACAGTTTTGCACCACCTTATGAAATTCCCCTTGGAGGCCCTGCTCAGCAGACAGCCTTTTACCACATTTAAAAATAGAGTAGTACCTCAAACAATGTGGTTAGTGCAGATTTTGATGTAGTTAGGTTAGGGTATTGCCATACTAATTAATGTAACCAAGTATAAGCCAGAAAGAAAAACATTAAATCATAATAAGGTTTTGAACAGTACAGAAAATTTTGGAACGAATTAACCATACTATTCAAGGTATAACTATAGCCCTTTCATAGTTCAATCCTCTGCAAACATTTCTCCCTTATTCTGTCTTATTATCCCAGTCATTACAAAAAATGAAAATGGTTTCATGTTTTATTTAGCTTCCCTCTAGCAGACTCATACGATTTTTCACTTATTCAAACATAAAATATCTAATTTCAACACTCTCTCACACACACACACACATATATATATATATATATATATATACACATATATGTACACATATACATATACATGTATTGTACACACACATACACACAAAATGTATTCTAATGTTTACAAACAAACACTAAGCGTTCGATTATAGTGAGGACAATATATGATTGATTAAATAAAATTCTACTCAATTTTTAATTCAAGGAATTTTTTCCTTTTTTTGTTGGATGAAGTTGGAATTTTAATCTTGTTGTCAGATTATGTGACAGACTTTGGCTCATTCATCATTTCAAATTAACTGGCACAAAGCCATGATTATCGTGAGTAAAAAATAAAGAAAAAAAGATTACAATAGAATAATAATCTCATTTTGGCTAATAAAGTTTAATAAATCAGTTGAACTTGTAAGGTTTTAAACAACAGGAAAAGTCAAATCCATCATACTATATATTGATACCCTGGCCTGCTATAGGTATCTATACCACATGAGTAATAAAATTTTACAAGTTTTTAACTTTTCTTAAGTAGTACATTTGCAGTGCTTTCCAGTACATATCATCATTCTCCATATGCTTTCATTAAGGCTGTTTTGGGGTTTGGTACACGCAGGCAATTATGAGACCCACTTCCAGCTAGCCTGGCTTATTCAAGCTTGGTTCTGCTTACACCACTTGGTATTTCCCAATGTTCACCAATCTAGGTATTGACCTTATTGCTTATCATAGTCCTGGTGCTGAGTGTTTAGCAGAATTGGATTAAGTACCATTTTTAGAGTCTTTGGTATTACTAGGTAATGGATTGAACCAGTACCTTCTGAACACTAGGTAAGAACCCTACTGCTGGGCAATGGTGATTGGTATCAGTTTATAAGTTTTTAACTTATTTAGAGGAGTGCATTTTCTGTGCTTTTCAGTGAAATATGCTCTCAATTGAATTACTCTGTGATAATGAGTATAACCAGCAAGGCGCTGAAACGTCTTACCAATTTTTCATCTCTACAACCTCTGTTACACCAATACAATATTAAGGCCAAATCACATCAGATGCACAGATTCTCATATAATCAACAAAATCAAGCAATGTTGAACTTGGTCAGTACCCAGATGGGTGATTGTCTGGGGATTAAAGGTGCTATAAGTAACTAGTGATGATGCGGAGAGCCTCCTGTGGTGATCCAGTTCATCCTGCTAAGGTGGAGACCGATCTGTACACTATGCACAGTAATGTACATCAAAGGTCCCTCTCCCCTTACCCCCATGAACCGTCTAACTGGCCTGGCAGTGAGTAACAAGGAATGAATTTAATAAACATGAACACCAATACAATTTCCATGGATTCTCAGTATGTTCCTTGGAATTCTTAGTGATATTTCTTAGACAAATATTTTTGTAATTCCTAGACAAATATTTTCGTATTCTTAGACAAATATTTTCATATTTGCTATTTTTCTGGGTAAAAATCTAGTATTGCACATATCAACAAACAAAATATTTTTAGAAAAATGCTCAAAATATTCCCAGTTACTGATAAATTGAAAGTATTTTTTTCAATGTTTGCTTCAATGTTACCTTGAGTTATCTACTTTTTGTTGAGGCATGAGACATCTTGTCTCAATGACTTATAAAAAAAAAAACGTTGAAAAGTTTATGCATCAAGTGAGGATTCCTTTTCTTCTCTGAGATAACTATGCTCTGTCTGAGAAGATGTGGCAAATTTTTGTAGAATTACGTTGTGTAATCTTTGAAATTGATAGTCGTAGTCTCCTAAGCTATGCATGCACAAACACGTTTTGCAACCAGTGCATAAAAGGAATTAATGTATGCACAAAAGGTTACTTACCTAAAATAATGCAGCAATAAATGAGTTGAATTGAACAAGGTTTGATTCAACCATTTACAGCACATTCATCAATGATAATGCGTGAACTGATAGGTGTTATTGTTGATTTAATTCTGAATTTCATCACATAAAAATAAGAAATACTTATTACTGTTGTATTCAATTGAATGGCAAACTGAACAAATTAGTTCAAAGAATTGAATAAAATCTTGTGTTAACATCACAAAATGTTGTGTTGACATTACAAAATGTTGTGTTAACAACCAAAAGAACAACAAGAAGGAGTTCAATCACCTGAACAAATCTCTGAATGTTAATGACCCTTCTAAAAACTATGATCAGTATCTTTAGTAATTGTACCTTTCCATCAAAACATGCCAATATAGATTTAATAGCCATGAGATGAAAGGCTATTTCAAAATCATCTTGAAACAATTTCAAGTTTACTTTTGTATAAGCATTTAGCTTGCACAATTTTGTCACATGGAAAAAATCTATGTGACATAAGATTTTTTCATACAGTGACTACTAAAAATTATGTGGAACACTTTTGATAGCTTCATTTTTAATGCTTTTGGTTTGAAAAAGAGGCATGATGAAGACAACAGTTCAAATGAATCTATGTACAATAAAATGATAATCTCTCATTTTGGAAGTACAGACAGAAATTATAATTTTATTTTTGTCCGAATGGCCAGTGATATAAATGTTTTTGGTTTCTGGAGCATTGTTTCATGCTTCTCTGTCAATAGATTTTTTTGATTGTTGCATAGTTTTGTTACTAAGTAAGGAACAATTATTTGGAAGGAGTTATGAAGTTACTTGTGATATTAATTGTGGTATTTCTTTTATTCAATATGACAACTGAATAGAAGTGGAAACACCTTGTCCCTGTTCCACTCACTCAACTTTTTAATATGTTTACAGTTAACTAGAACGGCAAAAATAACTAATTTGCTTGAGAGGCTTCTTTAAATTGATTACAGTCAGTCAAATAGATATGAACACTCTCGTTGGTGGAAAAATGAACCAAGCTCTTTCCATCACATAAAAAAATCTTGATACCATAGAGAACATATAGATGTATATTAACACCAAACTGGTTGGGAGAAAATTCAAAAACATAGACCTGTGAGAAGCAGTCAGAGATAAATGAAACAACATTGCCCAGCACACTGTAAACAACTATCAGACAGCTTGCCTTAATGGCTTATATTTTTAAAGAAAACCAAAGAGCTATGCTGAACTAGAATGCACTCAGTACATAAACACTGCATGTGCTGTTATCTATAATTGTAGAATATTTAATCTATAATTGTCCAAATAAAAGAGTGATTACAAAACATTTTATAAAAAAGCTTGGCTCACTTTTTTGCCCAGGAGTGCAGATATCAGTGCTTATAACAATGGTACTCAATATAATGCTTGGAAAATTTAAATTAGTATTAAAAAAATGATATCCAAAGAAAAATTTTAAATCGAAGATACATTAAGGGTATAATTTTATGATAGCAAGCATCAGTTGTACAGCAATGAATCCAAGAACATGAAGAACTAAGTCTGTTGCCCTGGCCACCAGACTCCTCAAATCTTGATCCCATTGAGCATATGGGATGTGTTCTGTCAACAAGTTTGCTCTTCAGAATCTCTGCTGCATAACTTAAAGGAGTTGAAATGACCTTGTGTTAACACCTGATCCCAGGTCAACACTTCATAGGTCTTGGAACCTAACCAAAATATTGACCCTCAACTGAGAAACATGCAACATACACAAGAGAGAATTATGCTCAACATCTCATGGAGAGATCATATTACAGTACAATATATTAGGGCAAAAACAGGAGACAAAGATATTATAGAATCCATTAGAAAACTCAAATGGCAATGAGTTAGTCATGTTGGAAAAATGTTGGACAACCATTGGACATCACGACTTGCAATGTCAATCCCTAGAGATGATATGTGGGACTGTGGCCAGCAAAAAAACATTGCGTAACAAACTAAACAAGTTGAGAAAGTATTGGCTCCATTATGCCCACGGTAGAGTGGTCTGGCAAATCTTGGAAAAGGTCAGTATACTAAAAAGCTGATGATGGTTAGAATGTATGCCTGATCAGATAAGAGCTATTTTGTTGGCATTTGGAGGACCAACACTTATCAAGTGGACGGTCATAATATTTTGGTTCATCAGTGTATATGAATGGTCTGGAACCTCTTACTTAGCTTTTGCCTATGGGGTTCAATAACAGATGACTATAAGAGTTCTGGAGGATTCTATTTGAATAACCTACAAAGTTGCAATCAACCGAGGAAATAATTGTTACAGCTGTTCTTTTAAAACTAAATTCAAATTTTTTTTTCTTTCTCATAGCAGATGATGCCTTGCAGGTGAATATTTTTTTGTAAATAGCTTTAAAAACATTCTTCAACTTAACCATTTAATTTGTTCAGAATGGCTTTAGGGCCGATTCACAAAAAAGCAGAAAATTGCAAATGCTTAAAAAAGACGAAAACTGTTTCACTTTCTCGTTCCCTATTAAAGCTGATTATCATCTAATTTGAAGAGATTCTCATTCAATTTACAAAGTTAGTTGATTCCATGTTTTTATAGTTCATTTAGTTGATAAATTTTAAAAGTAAAAAGCTAAATGCCATGATAGGTGCGTAGCTAGAGATATCTAGACATTTTAGGATCTGACAGGCTTGGCTCCTTGAGTCCCCCCCCCATCAAAATTTAGAGAGATTCGATGAAAAAGGAAGATTTGCAATAACTATACATGCATGATCATTTAATTGGTGAAAAACAGCCCCGATGGCTGAATCTTATGCAGTTCATGTATGTACAAATATATCCTTTTAATGTATAATGTCAGTAGGGATGCAATGGGCGAATTAATACTTATAAAGCTTTTGGGACCCTCTCCATTTGAGACCCTGGTTGCATATTCAAATTGTCCCATACCTCTACCATCAGCTTCATCTCTCCAGGTGCATAAACCAGATTTAATATTGGACTTTTTCTCATTTGATATAAAAATGATACAAATTTTCCTCAAAATGTCTAAACTCACTTTTCGGAGCTTCAGATGTTTGTTTCACGAGCCAAAGATATTCAACAAGAATATGAGAGGCTCAAGACTTATCTCAAATCTTTAAATACAATAGGTCTGGTTAGTGACTCAATAGAAACTTATGTGACCAGTCTTTTCCAGCTGCTTACTATTGGGTTGATCAATTAAAAAATAGAGCTTGAAGGCTGAAAATTTACTCCTTATCATGTCTGGGAAAAATGATATTTTTGTTTTACAATTTCTACCCCATAATAGATTTTTAATAGGGGGAGGGTCAATTTGCAGTGTAAGTTTATACTAAATTAGTCCCTTAGTTTGTATCTGGCATCATTCACACTTAGTGGTCACTGCCCAACAAAAGGTAAGAAAAATAACTTATCGCTGATGATCCTTTTTTTCCTATTTTCAATTCATCATTCCCAACACAATTTGTTGTCAAAAGATGATAGTCATGTGACAGATTCTATTATAGAAAATACTTTACATCAAAGACCTTGCCTGGAACGCAATTCAAAACATATCTTTTTTCAAGTTTTTCGTTATTTTCATGGTAGAATGATAGTATTCCATCTTCGGGTACAGGATATTGCATTTACAAACTTATAAGATTGTTATGATACAATTCATGTTTTTTTTTAAAATTATAGACAGGAAGTTGATCAGTGATGGCCATAGCTGCACTGTTGAATGGTCCTGAAGAACAGCACTGAGCTGTAATGAAGAAATATTCTAAATATTTATTTAATTAGCTGGTTAACTAACTAGTGACTTTACACTGACATCAGTATCAACTGTTCCAGCTCAGGCTTTCAATGTCGCATTTCTTGTTTCTCAGCTTACAATATATGAAATGAACTTACAGTGCTGTTATTCACTTCACCATTCTTGCTTCCTGCAAGTATTCCCAAGCAGCCACCCATTGAGGTACTGAGCATGGTCAATTTAACTTCAGTGAACATGAGAAGACCTTTGTTTCAAACATTATTTGGCCTTAAGGTATTCGCTGGTAAATATAGAAAGCAATCGAGACTCTTTCCCATTAAGTACCTGAATATACTTGGATTTTGACATCTTCAATTTTCTGGAGACTTCAGTTCCGTTAAGCATGATTTAAGATCAGAAACATTTACGAAAATATTCATTTTTAATGATTGCAGTTGCTAAAAGTGTTCATTGTCTTTTTTAGTACCATTGTCTGTCTTTCAAAATATTTCCTCCATAAAAGACTATTTCGGTTCCTGCAGATTTCCAGAATTGTCTTAACACTGCTTTGTCTTTTCTGTCTTCTCATGCACATTTGCAGATATACACACACGCATTGCAACCTACCATTTATACACTGTAATTCAGAATTAAGTTACACCCGTTTATCTTCTACATATGGCTATGTGAGTTGAAAGAAATGAAAAAGAAAAAAAAAAATTGAAAGGGAGAAGATCTTGATTTTTCATGGCCAGAACCAGAAGTAGGTCAAGCTGAAATGTATAGAGTGGTTGAGTGAAAAGGCTTGCAAGTTTTTACTGAAGAGGTGTCCAGACCAGATGAAGGTGTGGTACATTCATGGAGGTATTTTATATTTGTTTCTGTCTGATAAGACTTATTAGCACATTTCTGATACTGTCGTTGAAAGTAAGCAAAGCTATTTTTGCTGAGCCACCACACTATATATACATGCACTATATAATACTCTACACTAGTATGTAACCTGTGAAAAATGACAGAATTTCTTATGCATGCATTAAGGAGTATCTGTGTACTCTGCCTAGGTACTTTACATTAGATCAACTTGTAGTATACCTGCACTCCTGGTGAAATCTTCCACATATATATATATATAGTCACTCAATAGAAACTGTCATGTGACCGACGTCTTTTTGGGGGGAGGGTGATCGATAGATAAGTTACTTCTCTTGAATTGTGTTGGGCAATGAGCACTAATAATGTCATTATGAACCTATTTTCTAGAATTTATATATATGAATACATATTGTGTTTCATATAGATGTACCTTTCAGAATTCCTTGCTTAGTTTTTGCCTCCAAGGTTTGATTGAAGAATTGAGGAGTTTTAGAACAGGTGATTTCAGAATTGAAGTTTTTAAGGCTTGCACTTGCTTAATAAACACAGTTGCAACATTCAAGTATAAAAAAAATAAGCTGTTCTTTTAAAATTAAAGTTTTTTCCTCTCATGAGATAATGCCATGCAGGTGAATATTTTTTGTAAATAGCCTTGAGGACATTTTTCTACCCAAGCATTTAATTTGTTCAGAATGGCTTTAGGGTTGATTTACAAAAAAGCAGTAAATTGCAATTGCTTAAAAAAGACAAAAACTATTTTACTTTCCCGTTTTTATTGAAGCTAATTTTCATCTAATTTAAAAAGATTCTCCTTCAATTTATAAAGTAAGTTGATTCTACATTTTTATAATTCATTCAGTTCACTTGATAGTATGCAATGAATCACTTTCTATTCTTGCAATGTTTAGGCTTGTGATAGACAAAGGAAATTGATAAAATAAGAAATGAAAAAATAGTTTTCAAATATTGAAATTTAATATCCTGGATTTGTGGTTGTTTATTTAATTGATAAACTCGTGAAAGTCGATAAGGAAACATTTTCCAACAGTTTTTTTTTCAGTTTTTGTTTGTTATTTTCCTAATCGCCAGTTGAAACTGTAAACCAAAATTGCCAACAAGGGCTTCTTCAGTTTCTAAATTGGTATGGCTGGCAGGCTATTTGTATATTTATCTCACATACAGGCCATACCAATGGCGCTTGAGGGCTGAAAATCTCAGCATCCATATTATGTGTAAAGAAAATTTTTTTTTCTGCTTTATAAAAATCCCTTCCCTCAAATAGATTTTAAGTGGGGGGGGCAGGGAGGGACTTTTACAATATAAATTTTTGCTAAATTGGTTGCTTAGTTGATGTCTGGCATTGTTCACACTTGTTTTTTGAAATTTCAGACTTTTTACTGCTCAACAAAAGGCATTTGTTGATCACCCCTTTTTCAAATTTTCCAGTCAATTAACCCCAACATAGCATGTTGCCTAAAGACATTGTTCACCTGTTGATTTCTATTGGGTAACTAACCAGACTTGTTATCTTATTTTATTCCATTTCCTTTTTTATGGCATTTAATCGACAGATGAACAGAAAATTTGTCCATCATCTTTTGTCAGTGTGATATGGTTCTTTAATAATTCTGCAGACATTAGGTGCAACTGGTTGAGTGGGTAACAGCATAGTACATGGACTTCATGAATCAAGTTCAAACTCCAGCTTGGCTAGTTTGAGTTTGCTTTGTACTCATACCCTTGGGAAAGATATTAATCTCTCTCTCTCTCTCTCTCTCCAGCTATGAGCAAAATGGTGCAGAGTAAAATGAGCGATGCCACTTTAGGTGCTCAACGCTTCTCACTTATTTACTTCAGCATATATTCTTTTATGCAATGAACACCTGGAATGTGAGGAAAACTATATAATCTACAAAGAAAGAATCATGTCCCCTTGCGAATTAAACCAAGTTAGCAATTCTTTTGTACTAACAAGTGCACTTAGATCCTTTTGTTGTATGGGTTTCATTGATTTTTTCATTGGCTCTCAAAGTGAGAAACATGCAATGTTCACATGCTCAACATCACATGGAGGGATCACAAGATAGCACAGCACATTAGAGAAAAGACAAAACAGAAGTCAAAGATATCATGGAATCCATTTGAAAACTCAAATGGAAATGGGCAGACCATGTTGTAAAAATGCCAGATAACTACTTGACATCATGACTCACAAAATGGATCCCTACTGATCATGTGTGAAATTGTGGTTGGCAGAAAATAAGATGGCATGATGACTTACACAGGTTCTGGGGCTATTGGCGCCAAAGGTTGAATTACTATTTATGCACTCAATGTATGTACAAATATATCATTGTAATTGAATAATGTCTGCTTGGTTAGTGTAATGATTAGCACGTCTGCTTCACATCCAGAGGGTCATGTGTTTGATTCTAGTGTAGAAAACTCTTCTTGAGACAAATTCCCCTTTGCATTCAGCAGCTAATTGAGTACACTCTAAGCAGTATGATTGAACTGGAAGGCATGAATCAACTGTTTTTTGGTCACATCTTCCCAGGACAAAAAGCGAGCATGCCTTTATCCATCTTCCAAGATGTCTGTTAAACATGGAAGATTATAACCAACTGAAACCCCCAAATGAGTTATGCATTCTGCAACTTTGAGAAGGAAGTATTTCTAATAATAATGTACAGTGTCAGTAGAAATGCAGTCGGTGAATTACTATCTTTGGCTGACTGATTGGCTCTTCAGGTCATCTTGTTTTCTTTAAAAATGAAACTATATTTACTTCTCATATGACAGCAATGCATTTTTATTGTCATATATATTGATTTTTTTGGTGACCAAGATAGTGTCAAATTTAACCCTTGTTTTCATGGTTGGTACATAGAGCCAGGTGAAAGCAAAGACTTTGGATAAGCATTTTTAACTCATTCAAGTTGGATGTGCACATAGATGCTCTCTAAATCTTTCTAAACAATCTGCTACAGAGTTAATCTCTCAATCACTTTACTAACCCACTTACGCAACCCTGACTCTTTAGACAGTTATACAAGGCTACAGAGAGCAGCACATGGCTGGGTAAGATCAAAAACACCTACACGCAACTGATTGGAGTTATCAGTTTCATATGGTAACAGGTGTGACAGAGCCAGCAGGAATAAGTAAAGGATGAAATTTTTACTTGAAAATGATTAAAAAATATGACACACGAATGAAATGCTTGAATATATATATAAATTGAATTGTACAAAACGATTAAAAAATTCCCTTAGAATGCAAGGGAAGCAAAGTTGTGAAATAGAGTTGAGAGGCTGGAAATTTTAACATTTGCTCCTTTTTATGTCTTGAAGAAAACTTTTTGTTTTTCTTAAAATTGCCCCTGAAATAGGTTTTTTAAGGCAGTTTCAATTTGCAATGTATGTTTATGCTAAATTGGTCCCTAGCTTATGCCCAACTGAATTTTTAGTGATCCTACAATAGGCAAGAGAAGTAACTTATAAATTTGCAAATTTTTTGAATAATCACCCTGTTAATGCTGTCAAAAGACACAGGTAACATGAAAGTTTCTATTGAGTGAGTAACCAAACCCGTTCATTATGATTGTTTATAGCAATTTAAGTCATGGTTTGAAGAAACTGTCTTTTGCATTATTGATTTTACAATACCTGATTTTGGTAAAGACTCTCAAGTCTTGGGCTGAAATGCAGAATTAAGTCCTGACCAAAAATAAATTGTTTTTGTCTGAAGATTTTAAATTAGAATGTTTGAAACCATTGAGAATAATGATGTCTTTGTTAGCCTTGAAAAACTATTAGAAACTGTCTTCCGAAACTGTCTGTGTGGATTTCTTCAGTTTTCAGGTTGGTCTGGCTGACTGGCTATCTATGTACATATCCCATGTACAAGTCATACCGATGGAGTTAGAGGACTGAAAATTTCAACATTTACTCTATATCATATATAGAAAAAAGTCAAGTTTTAAAAAAAAGAAGATTCTCCTCTAATTTGGTTATTAGTGGGAGGTTCAACTTGCAACGTAAGTTTATCCTAAATTGGTCCCTATGTTTGTGTCTGGCAAGTGTTCATGCTTATATTTTGAAAGTTCAGACTTTTCTTAGTGATCACACCTGACAAAAGGTGAGAGAAGTAATTTATTCATTGGTCTCTCCACTTTCCAATTATTCAATTGATCAACCCCAACATGGCAAATGGCCAAAATACATGGTCAATTGACAGTTTCTATCGAGTGACTAATCAGACCTATTTATAAAAACATTTTTAATATAGTTATACTTAGTAATGTGTGTGTGTGTAAGTGTGTGAGTGCATGTGCATGGATCAATAAGACTAAAAGTTATTGGTAGGAATTTTATCTGTGTAATTTTAAATCTGAATTCATTGCATTGATAAGGAAGGAGATTATGTTGAAAAATAGATATTAGTTGCGTGAAAAAAATTTTTGATCATAAGGCAACAGACTTATTGATATCCCAACATATATACAAGACACACAGTCATCTATCTTTTATATATACATATATATATATACATTATATATATAGAGAGAGGGGGAAAGAGAGAGAAGCTGAAGGAGAGAGCAATGGAGAGAGCTATATTGGTTGATAGACTGATTGAATGATCATCTAAAATGAGAGAGAAAAAAAGAACTAAAATATTTTCATGTAAATTAGGCGTACACACTGTACAAATTTATGTGTAGATAATGATGATATAACTAAGATGTATATAGACACACTCACACAATTACACAGAGACGCACTCACACATTTGCATAGAGACATACTCACACAATTGCATAGAGACACACTCACACAATTGCACAGATATACAAACACATAAAATTCTCAACAAGTATCTACTCCTTGCTAGTTATCAAAATAATCTTATTAGTAATAAAAGAGGGATGAATTCAATGTATAAGTATTAATAAAGAAAAAAGAGAGAAAAAAAAACGAAAAAAGAAAGGATGAGGAATAAAGAAAATGAGGAAGAAAAAATAATAAAAAAAGTAAAAGAAAGCTGAAGAGAAAAAGAAAATGTGAAAAAGAACAAAAAACAAGCTTAGCTGTGCAAAGATCAAACACTCTTGGCTCATTAAATTCTAAAATGTAAACAAAACAGAATTCATTTCTCTAGACATTATCATTCCAAAACTATGTGTTTTATTTCAATTCTTTTTTAGTAGTTCCTGTCATTAAACAAGTTGACCTGAATTAAGAGATTGAATTCATCATTGGTCTTTACGTAAGCAACTCTTAATTGAGCATGATGTCACTGATTTTTGGTGAGATCATTGAAATTGTTGTGACAAGCAAAAATAAAGTCAAAACTCTGTAGAAAGACTTTGAAGACAAAAGGTAAAGTTGGGAGAGAGATAAAAAATAGATTTCCAAAATATTCAAAACCTTTCATAAGAAAGGAAAACTACTTTAACATTAACAGAGCTAAATTTCAAACACCAAATAACTCTTGGCCAGGGATTATCATTGATATCATCAAGACTTAATCCCCTTATTAGAAACTGTCAACAAAAACTGTCAATGTAAGTCTATTCAGGCTTTAAGTGGGTCTGGTTGGCTATGTAAGTATCATGCATTCAGGCCAATGTTTGAAGCAGAGGGCTGAAAATACAAACAAACTTTTTATTTCTTGAAAAAATCTGCTTTTTTGATTTTTAGAAAATTCCCTCAAACAGTAGATTTTTTATTGGGGATTCAATTTGCAAAGTGAGTTCAAGCTAAATTTGTCCCTTATTTTGCGTCCAGCAATATCTAGGCTTGTTTTTTGAAAATTTAGACATTTTCATTGATCACCACCCTAAAAGGGGCAAGAGTAGTAGCTTCTTTATTGATCAACCCAACAAGACATGCTGCCTAGAAATGTTGGTCACATGAGGGTTTCTTTTGAGTGACTAACCAGACGTTTTCTTATCCTTACATCTATATCTTTACATTTATCTCCATTATTGATAAGATGATTTCTAATTAAATCAGGAAAACTCACAAGCATATCTCTGAGATTATTTTTTATTTACTCCATCAAATTTGGAAATCACTTCATACTACAAATGGCATTTTGCTAATTGGGTTTATAGTATATGTTTATGCACTAATTATATCATGTATACATCGTAGTTGAAAAATATTGCATAAAACTTGCAACTCTTACGTCTCCTTCAAAAGATATCAACATCATTGTAAATTTATGAAGTTTTTATGTATTTTTGCTGTTTATATATTGTCATGATGGCTCCTCCTCAGAGTTAGGAAACAAACATCCTCTGACTCCTCCTCTCACAGATCCTTCTTATTTCAGACCAAACTCAACTCTCATCTACTCAGATACAAATATCCTGCCTCTCGCGCACCTATTAAACAACCAAACAATACAAAGATATCCCTGTCTTTCCTCAACATCATACATGTAAACAGCAAAAATTTTCAATGAACTGCTGAAAGTTTTTCTCCGAAAAAATTGGCTGTCACCCGTCAAAATGCATCAAAACATGCACATCTGATAATGAAATTTCCGAGATGTAACACCTGCTTTCTCTTGAGTTTTTTCTCTTAACCTGTCAGTTTTGTCAACATATTTTTGTTTGTAATAACTCATTGTTATTTTTTCTTTCCAAACATTCAAAAAATTTTGTTGTTGGATGAACATCAAAATAAGTATCATCAGTTGTACTATTAACAAAACTAGAATTTCTTGATGTTTTTTTTTCACTTAATCTTCTTACTTCTCCTTTAACCAATAGATGAATGTGACCAAGTCAACTCTCTAATCCTCGAGTTAGCAAACTATGGCTCCCGTTGGTCAGATTTGGCCCTCAGTTTTATTTCATCTAGCTCATGTGATGTTTCTGTAAAAAATCCTTCATTTCCCCTTCCTGTCTTTGGTTATTGAACAATAAAATTCAGTATTTATGTATAAATGTTCTCAGAATTATCATCAATTTGGTTCATCTTCTGAACATAACATTTCAGTTGTTGTACTCAACAACCTTCTTTGGGTTGGTATCACGGGCGATGAAATTTTGAGTGGTTAAGATGGGAGGGCATCAACGTTAGAGCCTGAGCTTCCCAAAACATCACCATCCATGACACCCACCTGTGGGAGGCCATAGGTTACTACAGCCAAGACATTTTGTTTAGAAGATGAACCAAGAGGAGGTCAACTATCTGAAAACATTCATACATAATGATAATTCCTCATCTGAAAAATTTGGACAGAAAACAAAATTTAGTATTAGAAAATAGAGCAAAGATTTCAGTTTTGTTGTGGCCTCAAATGAATCAATGTTTTATTGATAATGATGTTTCAAGATAACACATTCCTGCTGTTCTATCAATGAAATTCAGAATTTAAACAACGATTAGACAATATTTTGTCCCTCCAAAAAAGCAAGTTCATAATCTTCATTGGTGATAGTACATAGAGGTTTATGTAGGTATATACTCCTATAATGAATAATACAATAAAAAACATAAAAAAACATTTGAAAAAAAAAAGAGCTGTTTTTAGAGCCTTGTGATCAACTTGTGTCTAAAACACTGTAAAATCCCAGATGATTGGAACACAGCTATCATAATGCTTTTATAGAAAAAAGGAAACCTAAAAGACCTCAACAACTACAAGCCTATAAGCCTACTCAACTACATATACAAACTTTTCACAAAAATCATCACCAACCAAATCATGAAAACACTTGATGGAAACCAACCAAGAGAGCAAGCTGGCTTTAGAAGAAGCTACTCGACCATGGACCACCTGCATTTGATAAATCAGCTGAAAGAAAAAGCAGCAGAATATAAACTACCACTTGCCATAGCATTTATCAACTTCAAAAAGGCGTTTGACTTAGTAGAAATCCCTAAGGTCATGGAGGCCATCACTCAACAAGATGTAGATCCAGTATTTGTTGAAGTGCTGAAACGTATATACAATCATAGCAGGTCCTTTATCAGGCTACATAAAGACTCGGACCCCTTTCAGCTCCAGAAAGGAGTAAGACAAGGTGATACCAGCTCACCCGAACTCTTTTCAGCCTGCCTTGAGATGATCTTCAGAAGACTGGGAAAGTAAAATAATTAGAATTAATGGCGAGTATCACCCTTTTCGGAGAACCTACATGACCTCCAACTAATGATAGATGAACAAAATGAACAGAGCAAGAAATTTAGCCCACACATGAACTTCAGCAAGACAAAGATAAAAACACTGAGATCAAAATCAAGGACACAGATCTGAAGAAAGTAGATCACTACATCTATCTCGGACAACAAATCTCCATGAGACCCTCAATTGAAGAAGAAATCAAGCAAAGAATCACACTAGGATGGCAAGCTTTTGGCAAAGCAAGCTCAACCTTAAAAAATAAGAAGATACCATTAATGAAAAAAAGGTGTATAACCAATGCATCCTCCCAATAGTCACTTATGGAGCTGAAACAGGGAACCTAACCAGGAGACAGATCCCAAAATTGAGAACCATGCAATGTGTACATGAAAGAATTATACTGGGTCTCACATGGAGAGACCACAAGACAGCACAGTACATCCGGGAAAACACAACAGTCTGGGAAATCATAGAATCAATTATAAATCTCAAATGGCAGTGGGCTGGCAGTTCTGCAAGAACGGCAGACAACTGATGGACATTGCGACTCACAACATAGATCTCCCCGAGATCAGATGCGCAACCAAGTCTGGCAGAATATTAGATGGAGAGACAAGCTAGATAAATTCAGAAAGTACTGGCTCTGCAATGCCCATGATAGAGAAGTGTAGTAAATCCTGGGGAAGGTCTATGTCCAATGACGGACGTTAAAAGACTGATGATGATGATATTGTTTCATTTTGATGCACCTTGGCCTTCAAGGTATGATAATATTTCTTATCTGGCAGGACTTGAAGAAAAGTTTGCCAACCACAGCACTGACTAATAAGAAGAAGTACAACATAAATGAAATCATGCGATTTATGCTTTGAAATTATTGTGGTTAATGCAAAGCTTGATTTAAATAATTCGAGCGATGCATTTTCCTCTGTAGATAAAAGATTTTAAGACAAAGATTCTTGTAAGAGAAATTCCATTAAAATGAAAAATATCAAGGGAAAAAGAGATAAATTTGTTATTTAGGACGGATCTAGTGATTTTACTAACGGTTTTCATTTTATTCTACCTTTTATAAAGAAGGTGCTAGGGTTCATGGCACTGGGGGCAAAATGAACTCTGGAACTTTTTAAAGTACAGAATTATCTTATTTATTGAAGAACCTGACTCCACATCAGAGAATTTTCTTATTTTAACTTTTTCTTTATTGTTTAATTTATACATTTTTCCATTTGTATTTGACATGTAACAAGCCTCCTACCCCCAGCCCAGCCCAGCCTTCGGTGTTCAGGGCACCTACCTGTGTTGTCGGTACCTTGGGCTAGTATTAATCTTTATTACTTAATTTCTGTTTTGAATCTTTTTTATTTGTTTGTTTGCTTTATGATTGAGATTACTATTTCACCTAAGATAATCAGCAAGAAATATAAAGTACCCAAGAATTGGTAACTGTAAACTGAAAACTACCAGACGGAAACTGATTAGTCTTTTTATGCATTAGTTATACTAGTGCAGATCTGAATTATTTATTTATGCAAAAAAGAAAAAAGAATTGATAAAAAAACCCAGAAGTAAAACAAGCAAAATAGATTGAAGGGAAAATGAAAAAGATAAAATAAAGCTGGTTCTTATTATGAAGAAATGGAAAAATCAGTAAGATTTAATTTGCACGGAGATAACCACACGGGTTTTCTGCTTTTATTTCCTTTCTTTTTGATGAGTTGGAATGAAAGTAAAACAGAGGTCAACATATTAAGATGCACAATCTCGAATGTGAAAATGAGCAAACTACATCTAAATAAATAAATATATATTGGTAGAAGAATAATAAATGCTGATAAGCAAATTTCCAGACTAACAAGTCTATATTTTCAAGATAATGCAAGGAATATACATGAGAATTTTGAAAAGTTATATTATGTTAAATGAGATGAAAATATAACTCGCAAACACATCTTTTTCACTCTGACACACACATTCTCATTCATGCCTTTATGTGTGAGTAAAAGTAGATATATACATATATTGTATTGTGCTATATATATATATGTGAGTGTGTGTGTGAGTGTGTGTTTGTAGGCACACAGGATAGAATGATAGAATGAAAGACAAGTATGACATGATAGATGCATAAAGACAACCATAAGTGTATATGTATATGCAAGAAAACGATGAAAAAAAGAATGACAGTGGAGTGTGTGTGAGTCTATATATAAAGAGAGCGAGAGAAAGAGAAAGGGGAATATGTCCCAAAATCTTTCATTTAACCCCTGTGTTAGTTCTGTGTGTTATTTGAATGCCCCATAAAAATTAATTTGAGAATAATTGATAAATTGGCAACCTTACAAGCGAGAGACTTCTAGTACCTTTCCGGATTCATGATTGGAGGTAGGACAGGGATTGAATCAGTTCTTTTACTTGATACTCTATGTTGTTTGCGACAAAAGATACTAAAAGTTAGGTACATTGTTCCATTGTGAAGGTTGGGTTCACTTCAAAGGTCATTCTCATCCCCAGAGGTCATTTGTGGTCATTTCTAAGCAATCGAAGAAGTTTCCAGCATAGCATTGCTTGCTATGGTGTAGAGAAGTGACTTTCACTTCATGAATGGTAGTATAGATTTTTTATTTACTATTCATAGTGACTTTACTCTCTGCTTTAGATTGATGATCTGAATGAAACTATGATAAACAACAATTAAAAAAATTATGAAAGAAAATACAAACAAAATAATGGCTGACAATGCTTAATGAAATAAAAAATGCATGAAAAAAACAAAAATGAATCGGAAAGGAAGTAAATTGTGATTTTTTGCAATGACGACCTAAGTAAAAAAAAAAAAGATAGAATTTTTATTAATTAGTATAATGAAATTTCCATTATTAGAATAGGACATGGAATGTATTTCCCCCCGGGTACTGGGGATCGACACAGTTGGAGCCAATAACTCATCACAGTCTGTCCAAATACCCATGAGTCTTCAGCTGATTATCCTCGAGATATGTGCCCCTAGACTAGTACTCTGTTTTACATTTTAAATCACAACATTCACCAACATATTCTAATTTGCAGAAAAATTATTCCTGATTCTCATGAGATAGAAATAAAATAAAATTCAATGAAACCAGTGACAGCAATTAAGGGAAAAATTTCCATGAATATTTAAATAAATCTGTAGCAAATGTCATTAGTTCAAATGATTATGCATAGATTGGAAATAAACAAACCAATTGCTAAAAACCGATATTGAAAATTGGTGTTTTAAAACACTGACCCCAGATATAATTGACGTAACAAATTATGTTTGCAATTCTGATGAAGAGCATATTCTATTTTGTCCTTAGCATCTTAACTCATGATCCAGAATCAGGGTCAACTGTAGATTTATTTTTATCGAAACAATTGAATCACTGTGGCAATGATCACTAACTTAACCAAATGTTGTACAACAACGTGCAAACGTACTTGTGCTGGCATCAAAAAGCCATTACGTATCGAGACTACCTTGTTGAAGTTTACAAGTGCAATTTCCCTAAACAAAGAGACAGAAAGAATGCATGAAATAGCCAGATCAAGATCTGAAAGGGAGATGAAAAGTTAAAATTTGGCAAAAATATAAACGTTGAACCAATTTTTCTTCAACAAAATCTATATAATAATTTGTAGATGGACATTAACTGTACACTAAGATCCTCCTTTAATCTCTTACCAGCCAGCTGCGGAAAGAGGTGTCTGTATTCTACCGATGCCTCTATTGAACTGACCATGACAAATCTCAATGCTACTATTGCCTAGCTTCAGGGCTTTTTTGTTTTGAAGATTGATCTAATGAGTAGGGAGAGCTACTCTAGAACCTTCCATTGATTTGTTAAGCAGAACGTACTATTTTGAAAGGGATCTTTTGATTGGCCAACAAACCTCACAAGTAATTCCCACCAAAACTAATGACCCATGTTCGAACATCCCAACTGAAATGCACAAGAGCATCTCAAATTCACATTTAAACTAAGAGTTTTAATTTGAATGTTTCAACATGCACCTGCGTTTTACACTACGTGAAGAATCAGGCAAGTGGTGAGGTATTCTTCCCCTTCATTTCTGTTGTTTTCGTAAGTCAGTGCTACTGGACACACCATTTAACCTTGGGACCTTGCAAATGCACATGAGTAAAACTTGTAAGACAGCTTCTAAAAATATTTTTTTTGTTATTAGGGGAAAAAAGTATTCTTCGAGTATCAGCTGTCAACTTCGTTTCTTATTCATACCAAATGACCCCAAAGTTCAGAATCACTGCCATAAATGAAAACAGAACAGTTGCGAAGAAAATAACTCTGAATATCCTATGAATGCTTTTTGGCCTGCAACTTGCTTTTTTTCTTTTTTGCTAATTATCGAAAAAAGATAGATCTTTGATTTAGAATTATATTAAACATACAAAATTTGGGCATTGTTGGTTCCGAATGAGCACTTTTTTGAAAAAAAAAAACCAAAAAAGTTTTTAGATGGTACTTGTTGGTGTACTGCAAATTTCCAAGGTTTTAGCCCCCCAAATAAAACCAGCAACACCTGAAGACACGGATAGGCATACAGAGACATAGACTTAGTAATAGGCACAAGATAAGCAAAGAGAAACAATCTGTAGCTCAGAAATAGCCTGATCAATCAGCAAAGTGGTGATTCTTGGCTCTTTGAGTGTCCATGTGGATGTTTATGTGTGTGTGTGTGTGTGTGTGTGTGTGTCTCAGAATTCTTCTTGTCCCATTTTTAGGGCTATAACCTTGAAAAATTAAAATGTGATCACATGTTTGATTTCAGTAAAACATTATTGTCGCTTATGGTTATTAAATGACAAATTATGGTTATTTGTTTTTCCGAATCACCGTACTTTCACAAATGACCCGCCTGACCAAACAGCCAGGTAGACTACAGATTCTTCTCTCTTTGCTCATCTGTATTTCTGTCTATCTTTGGATGCTCCTGGATACAGTTTTGGGGGCTACAACTTTGGGAATCACAATGAGTACACCACTGGGCACCATCTGAAAACAGCTTTTGTTTATTTTTCAAAAAATTGTTTTGGGTCTTGATGGTTATTTTTGACCAGCAAAGCCCTAATTTTGTGTTGGTATTTCTTTTAGATAATTTTCAAAAACATTTATCCCTTTAGATAATTAGTCCTGGTATACACATGGGCTATGGTGATTCACTATGGGCTATGTGAAGTATGGGTATTGCTGATATTTCTAATGATGAACATTTACTGAATGATATTCCCCGCACCAATGCTCTAGCTGAGTAGACTAGCTTCTCACGGTTTATGTTGTGAGGGTTTTAACTAATCAGGATACTATACTAAA
Organism: Thysanoteuthis rhombus; assembly: GCA_963457665.1. Classification (NCBI taxonomy): domain Eukaryota; kingdom Metazoa; phylum Mollusca; class Cephalopoda; order Oegopsida; family Thysanoteuthidae; genus Thysanoteuthis; species Thysanoteuthis major. The sequence continues at coordinate 65,335,758 of OY735205.1, read as the reverse complement.
TTGCAGAGAGAATGAAGATGAAATGTAACAAGAATTATGCTTCAAGAATTTGTATATCTGATATTTTTAATAAAGGTTTAAAATCAAAGAAATACACTCCTCTACAAGTTATGTAACACATTTGAAGTCTTTTTTCATTGGTCTAAAAAGCTAAAAGGTCTTAGCTAGTAAGAAGATATAGTTGGTGACTCTTGTTACCATGAGAGTGAAAGCATTATTAGTGATTGATATTATTGAACAAGGGCTTGTTTTTAGACGTTTAATCAAGATTTTATCAATCCATTTTCTTTTATATCTTAGTACTCAAATCAGGACAGCAAAGAAAATTTTAGAAAGTAATGCACAGCTAACAAACATGCACTTACACACACAAACACCCTCTTCCTTTAGCCATCCTGTTTTCATTTGCTGTAACCCTTTCAACATGCCATTCTACCACTGGCAATAATCAACATCTTTTATTAATGTACGTAAAAGTTTCAATACACAGCAGTACCCCCCAAACTCTCTGACCACCCCCAACCTTTAGCCTCTAGATCCCGATGCTATGCACCACACGCGTCCCCTTCCCAGAGGCCCTGACTGTGATGCTGCACTTTCAACCCATTCTAATTAAAGGCTTGTAGATCTGTGAAGTAAATAACTGCCAAGAACCAATAATGGATCTGATCATTGGTCTCTTGATAGGTCCAATGGTACGAGTTATCTTTGAGCTTTAGTCATTAAATGTGACCTAAAAGTGGTTGAAGGACAAAGTTGGGAATAGCATGGAAGTAAAGACTAACTTTCATTCCTCATTGTATGTATGCATTTATGCACACACACATATGCTCATATATATATATACACACACATATATATATCAAATGACTAACCAGACCAGGAGATATATATATATATATATATATTTCCTGGTCTGGTTAGTCACTTCATAGAAACTGTCACATGACCTATGCTTTTTTAACACTATGCCATAATCAATCAAAAAATTGGAAAAAGAGGGATGATCAATGAATGTTTCTTCTCTCATCTTTTGTTGTAATACTTGAAAGTTTGAATATAAAAAAAAACAAGTGTGAATGCAATCAGGTACAAACGAGGGATCAATTTTGTATAAACTTAATTGTAGATTGAATCCCCCTCTAAAACCTTATTTTGGGGTTAATTAAAAAGGAAGGAAGAAAAAAGTTTTTTCTAGACATAAGGAGGGAATGCTCTAATTTCCAGCTCTCAGGCTACATTGGCGCAGCCCATAAATGTGAAACATACTTAGCCAAACCATTTTGAAAACTAAAGAAACCAATGTTTACAGTTTTGGTTGATGGTTTCTAATATACACCGCAGCGATTATGCTTGTATGAGCAGAACCCATGATGAAGAATTGGAGATTAGAATATCTAATCAAATTTGACAAGACTTACTGCAGTTGGGATAATATTTCCTTCGATGGAACCAGTCTCAAAATGAGACTGGGCTTCTGGGAGAACCCAACTTTGTGCTTTATATAAGTTCTGCCCTCTAAATATAGGCATTATAGTAAGGCCTTGATTGACCAAATCCCCAATCACTAGTCTGGTGCATTCCAAAATTGGTAACAATCTCCAACCAGTTATGACTGATTAGCTTACACTGCAACAGCCAAGCTGATGGGTTGGGGCCATCAATGGAGATTGTGATATTTTCTGTTGAGAAGGATGTCTTCCAATGATATGCAAGATACCACAATCTAATTAAACCTCTTCTTTACAAAACGTGTTGGAATCTTCCTGTAAGCATAGAAATTTTTCACAAATCTTCCCACCCGCATATATGGCCTGTAATGCATATTCAGCTGAAAAGGTGTGACAGATCTGGTTAGTCACTCACTAAAAAATGTAACATGACCAACAGCTTTTGGCAGCATGTGATTCTGTGGTGATCAATTAAAAAATTTCCAAAATGGATGATGATTGAATGAATTACTTCTCACACCTTTTGTTGCATCACTAAAACATCTGAATTTTCAAAAAAAAGAAAAAAAAGAAAAAGATGAATGCTGCCAAACACAAACTATATGAATAATTTAGCATAAAATTACATAGTAAATTGCACCCCCTAAGAAAATGTAAAACAAAACAATAACAAAAAACAAAACAAATGAAAAAAAACAAAAAACAAAAACAATAACAACTGACTTACTTATTTTCAAAAACCAAAAATGTTCTTTTTAGACATAAGGAACGAATATTCAAATTTTCAGTCCTCTAGCTCCAGCCTGACACATTCATACATAGCGGACCAGAATCACTTGAAAACTGAGGAAACCTATTTTGATAGTTTTGGTCGAGGGATTTTATTATGAAATGCTGTTGTCCCCTACACACTTGAATTTTACTCATATCTGTTTTGAATGAGAAAAAAACCCAATATTTTTCTTTTCGTCTTTTCAAGGTTGTTAATTAGACGTTTGATGTTCCTCACCACAAATTCCAAGTGCTTTGCGACCACAATTGAATCCAAAACTGTAGGTTCAAATCCTAATTCTGTTGCTTATAATTTTGATCATCCATTGAAACAATCTCTTTGTACTTTCTTAATAATTACATTAATGCCTTCACCTTATGATGACCATATTTAAGTATCACTCATCATAACGATAATTCTTTAAAAAAAAGGCTACAAAACAACAGTTGTTTAGTAGCCTTTTTATTTATGGTTTATTATGAGTGATACTTATCATCTCCATCATTTTTCATTTGGGCCAACTTTCTGGAACAGGTATGTTCATGATTATTTTGGATCATTTCTGTTGCTAGATTTGACTTTTTTTTTCCTCAGTTTGATTATTGGAAGTTTTGTGCATTTCTCTTTTGGTGCTTATAGAAATTATAAGGCATAAAGTCAAAGGTATAGCTGAGGAAGGAGGCTATTTGAAAAAGCCTGCCAGGCCCTTAGTGGAAGGTGGGGCAACAGCTTTATAAATTATCGTTCCCCTATTGCATTCCTACTGACATTATATGATAACAAGGATATTTTTGCGCATACACGATTTGTGTGAATAATGATTCTGCCTTTGGGGTTGTTTTTCACCGATTAAGTGTTAGCGGTTGTCTATTCATTGCAAATTTTTCTTTTCGTCAAATCTCATTATATCTTGGAGAAGGTGCCTTCAAGGAGCCATCCCCCCCTACTCTTGGGCCACAAAATCACTTGCTACACCACTGCATAAAGTATGAGCACGATCCCTTTAGCAGCCAAGTGTTAAATCTGAAATCATGCCCCTAGCAACGAATGCTGATATCAAGGCCAACCCCTACAAAAAAGTCTGGTTAGTCTTTCAATAGAAACCATCATAAAGCCAATGTCTTTTGGTAATGTGGGAGATATTCAAGTTATATTTAATGAGAGATATTCAGGTTGGAAAGTGAACTGTTTGTAGATAGTATATTTCTAGCAGTTCTTGTCAAAGAACAGACACTCATAGTAAGAGCGGACCCATGCGTGTGGCAGTAGAAAAGTTGATAAAGGAAGGGAGATATATAGAGAATATGCGCGCCAAGTACAAATGAGTAAGCAGGTATCAAATGGAGAAAGAATGAACATACAAATATTTAGATGTGAAAAATGAGAGATCTGTTTAATATACAAAGGAAGAATGTAGATGAAATACATGCGATGGAAACATTATACATTCAATTATGTTAAGAGAAGAGTAGAGGCCTGTTACGTTTAGATTATTCCAAGGCGTAAAAATGAAATATTGGATAGGATGAAAATTTAAGGGACACATAGCATAAAGGATCTAATGTCGTTTTGTCTTTGTATTGAATGAAGCCTGAGAGGTCATGCCTATCATAATAAGTGGTCTAGTAGACCAAGCTAGATTATGAAAAGGCGGTTTATCAGGATAGATGCAAGAAGGAGCTACAGGGGAAAAATAATAAATGCAGCGTTTGTGTGATTGCCAAAAATAGTAGTTACTATCTTTGCATTTAATAGCTAAAAAGTTCTTGCAAATATTCACATCAAGGAAGATAAGTGACAACACAATATATACATAGTCACGGTCAATGAATGGAGTCTGCACTGTCAGCGAGTTTAGACAGGGGTAAAGAAAGATGACTGGCTTGAGATGCCGGGGCCAAACAAGCAACTAACCATGTGCATGAAATGGAAAGGAAGATAGAATAACTAGCTTGAAAGCCGGGGCAAAAAGGTGAGAGAGAGTTAAAGGTATAAGTGAACATGTTCAAAGACTGCGGCAAAAAGGTATTTGACCACATGCGTTCAGGCCTTTTATAGAGGGTCATTGGAGGAAGTGACGTTTTAGAAACCTTGCTAAAAGAAGGGTTTTGTATCTAATTCTTGACTAAAAATATAGAGTTTGCCACATTAGCATGCTGTGTTGGGGATGATCAGATAAAAATCTAGTGAAAGGGGTGATCTTTGAATAAGTAACTTCCTTCACCTTTTATAAGATGGTGATCACTAAAAGAGTCTGAATTTTCCTAAAAACAAGTGTGAATGCTTTCTGTACACAAGCTCTATTGGTAATACATGTGCATACCATGTAAATGAGGCTGAGTCAATAATTATCTATGCTTTTATTATGGTTTCGTTTAGGGAGACCATACTAGCTTCTGCACACACGTGGGATTGTGGTGTGTCTGGAGCATCTTCCTTATAATCTTGACCTCGCTTCATCTCTTCGGTCCTCTCAAAGATGCCTTCAGAGGTCTTTGATCTGTCATGGAACAAGATGGGAAAGACATGTTGCATATGTGGCTGACATTTTTCTGAGAGGATATCCAAACTTTTTGACCAAGTACATCTCAAAGCAAGGGGACTATATTGAAAAATAATGTATCTTTGAGTTCTACACTGTTGTTCTTATAAACTGTTAAATTAAAAGGGTGAATAATTATTGACTCTTCTTTGTACATACATCCACCATCCTCCTCTCCCTTTCAGCGTCATTAGACAAAGACCTTCTCCAAGATTTGCGAGATCTATATCATGGGTACTCTCTGAATTTGTCTAGCCTGTCCAGTCATCTTACTTTCTGTCGGACATAATTTCTCTTGAGATCAATGTTTAGAGTCATGATGTCCAGCGGTTGTCTGATATTGTAGTCTAGCCCATTGCCATTTGAGTTTTCTAATTGTTTCTATGATGTCTCAGACTCCTGACTTTTCTCTAATATATTGCGCTGTCTTGTGGTCTCTCAATGTGATGTTGAGGATAATTCTCTCATGTGCATGTTGCATGCTTCTCAGTTCGAGGGTCAATCTTTTGGTTAGATTCCATGTTCAGCTCCATAGGTGACTATCAGGAGGATGCAGTGGTTGTAGACCCTTCTTTTCAGGACTAATTGGATTTTCTTGTTCTTGAAAGTCGAGCTTGTTCTGCCAAAACCTAGCCAACCTAGTGTGGTTCTCCATTTTATTTCTTCTTCTTTTGAGGATTTCATGGAGACATACATAGTCAACAGGACCAAATTAAGAACTGAAGAAACCTATGTCGACAGTTTTCGCTAACATTTACATTTCATTTCTCACATGCTCAGCTCTCTAAATTTGAATTTTCAGGTTAATTTACTTTGAGGATTAGGATTTGATTATGTTCACTTTTTGATTGATAACCTTAATTAAGTAAGTGCCAAATTTCTGTTTATACCAGACTGGATTAGCTGGAGTATAAAAAGAAATGAATTAAATTAGAGCTTATTTCATTTCTTGATATTACATTAGAATTACTGAAGGTACTATCTTTTTCTACCGGGAACGATTTTTTAAATACATGATCCACAGTGATAATCAGTAAAGAAATAATTTCAGTAAACAAGACCCAACATCGAAAAGTTAAATACTTGTTTACTAAATTAGTTCTTCTAAACTTGTTAAATAGATTAAGCTAACCAAAACTAAGGTTTATTATCAATTCCTGGATTAAAAGAACTGCTTGATACTGCTTCTGGCAGTAGAATTCTTCCATGAAAAGATTGAGCATAATGGAACTCTTTCATGAATTGAATGAAGATAAGAACCACATGTTTAATAACACATCCACCCTCTATGAAAGTAGTAGCAAGAGGAGGAGGAGGAAGAAGAGCAAGTGGTCCTCTTTTGAGTCAGTTCTCATACTTGTAAAATAGTGTGATATTAAAATATTCCAAGAGTATCATGAATAGCAATTTTGGATTTTTTTAGAATAAAAAAATGCTGAAGTCAGACATTCCATCATATCATCACAGCAGTTGTTTTCTTAATGATGTCACACCTTTAATGATATTTTCTTTCCTATCTATTTCTGTTGTTTATTGCAACTAGGACAGACTGACCAAAAAGTGTCTAATAGAGATGTGTGGACATGTGAAAGATTATCTAAAAACCAAATGAAGGTAATTCAATCAGCATTTATTTCCCTTGATATCACCATTTGAATCTTTCTTGTATGAATTTAAGAGCAAATGAAACATGATAAAAAGAATGAACCAAACTTTGGCTCCCTCGTTCAGTCTTCTAACTCTAAGCAACCAATCAGTCAACTTGGAAATAAACCACATAGCGATTCGATTACAGACAGAAATAGGTTCAAAATGATCCATTTCTCAATCTAGTTCCGGATAATTCATTAATAGGAGTGAATTGATTGTTCTCTCAGAGAACCGATCCTTTCCATTAAACGCAAAGAATGGTAAATTAGCAATTCTGTCATTTATTTAAGGATGTTACTTCATTTCCACTTCGGTGACTGAGATCAAGAGACTCACAAAAAACATCACTTGATTCTACTGTCTTCTTTTACGACACCGGAACAAAAGGTTTCATTCATCATAAATTCCTCCTGTCCAAAGAGAGGCTGATATCAAGAGTTGCCATATTGCAACTGTCCAGAATTAGTTTGCGGAAGTCGATATCAGTCTTTCCGCCTGAATGAATCTTCTGTTTGTTATCTCATTAGTCTGAATGTAATATTAGGCAAAGCTGGTTTTTCTCTACAAAAGCTCATGAAAAATCATTAATTGTGGACAGATTTGGTTGGGGTGATGCTTGAATTGATAGGTAACTGACAGGGTTTGAGGTTTGAAGTGATATCTATCTTTGCATAATGAATAATTGGTAGAATCCAATGGTAATAACATTTCAAGTCAACAGATGTATAAACAATTATTTTAACAAATCACAAGGCTTTCAACCTTTGAATTGATTCTTTAAGTATGATTTTTATATAGATAGAATGAAAATATCCTTAATACAAGTTTTTTTAGAGGATTTCTAATTTTGATTTTTTAGTGGACTTGTAGTTAAAATATTTGTAGTGCAATGAAGCTTTTTTCAATAATACAAGAGGGCGGTCTAACTTTTATAACAGCACACAAGACATTTTAGGGTCCTTGCTACTGTTATGTTGTGTGACTGATGATAATAACATTGAGAAACCGTATTCTGTGATCTATGGAAATTTTGGCCAGACTTTTACCGATTTTCACATTACCTTTTCAAAAGCTGCATGCGCAGTCAGGCGACTTGGAAAGAAAGAGAACCTAACACATTACACACATCCATTTGAGTATGTGTAGCTCTAATACTAACCAATGTGGATTGATGCAGGTTTTTTATTCTGAAGGAAGAAGTCACTCAGACAAAACATAATGGTAGTGAGCACGCTAAAATGTATTATCGGTACACAGTTCTGAAAATTCAGTTTCTTTATGGACAGCCCTTAATATATATATATATATATATATATATATATATATATATAGACAATAAGGAAAATTGAAGTATATAAATCTATTTTCAGTTTTGTCAGAGTAGTCTTTTTAAATGAACAATATTGAAAAATTTGTTTATTCAAGTAGAAAATGTTATACTATCATAGTGTATGAATGCAAACGTTAAGTATTTAGATTATGAAGAAACCACAAAATGAAAAATGAATCCATTTATTGCATAAGGGGGTATGAACAAAGATTTTTGAGGGATTTCAGGGTTATGTTTTTGTGCCATTTTCCTTATTGTCCACCTAAAAATATTGATGGACATCATATCCACATGATCTTTAATCCTACCTGGGGCTCAATTCTTTATTTTCCGATCATCGCTGTTGTTTCATTCACTATCGTAAATAATTTGGCCTAAGAAAAAATTCAGTTCTTGAACTGTTTCCATTCACTCTGTTGGATACTAATATTCATTTATTATCATAATGTTGATGCAGTAACAATAATGTATGTAGAATTACATAAAAAAAAATAGGTCTGAGACTTACAGAAAACAGGCCAACGATTGAAGAAGGGAAGAATAAGTTAAGGGTCTTATTTAGATCCCTGCTCACCATGATATCCTGGTAGCTCAAGTGATTAGAGCAACCCTAGGCTACATAAGCCTAGGGCTCAAATCCCACCTTATTTTCTGATTGTTGCCATTGTTTCACTCACTACAATAAATAATTTGGTCCAAGCAAAAAATTTAGTTCCTAACTTGTTTTTCTTTACTAACTATGCTGAGAGTAATATCTATTACTCAATATACTATCAATATGGTAACAATAATATACATAGAAAAGTAGTAAAAAATATATATGCACAAACACACACACACATATATATATATATATATATATATATATATGCACAAACACACACATATATATATGTGCAAACACACACATATATATGCACAAACACACACATATATATGCACAAACACACACACATGTATATATTAGTAAAAAAAGCTTCACTTCACATTTAAAAAAAATTTTCAGAACATTTTTATTGTGTCACTCCAGTCACCTATTTCCCAATATCTATCAATGTAATAGGTATAATTTTCTTCAGTTTTTTTCCCCTGTTACACAAATATTTTGTCATCATGGTACAATATATAAATTTTCTCTTGTTGGGATCATCAGTTGTTTACCATGTAACTGTTTTAGAATTTTTAAAAACAAAACAGTAGTATTAACAAGGCATATATATATATGTTTGAAATCAGTATGTGATTACAAAATGTTATCTTTTTTTACATCTTGGCAAATATTCACAGTGCTACTATAAATATTTCAAGAAAATCATATAATTGTATCAACTTTATTTCAAATAATGATTGCTTACAAGAATATTTTAGAGGATAACTATGTATATATATAACTTCACTACCTTGGATGCAATGATATGATAATAAAGTATCCAATAGGAAATAAACTCTCTATCAATAGCTTGTATAACCACTTCAAAACATTAAACTTTTGTTCATTACATTGCAAGGGGGAGGAGGGATAAGAGGGATGAAAGAATCAAGGAACCAGTAGAGGGCTGTAGCTCTAAATGGCATCAGGAGTGGGTAAAAGAAATTTGTCAAGGCAGAGAAGTGAGGGTGGCACTCTCACTTTGAAGCACGATGGATATACAAACAAACAGAATAATATATATGACTATTCATCAGAAAAATATTGTTTGTTGGTATTCTTTACCTCAATGAAACTCTTAATCATCAATTACCTCTGCACTCAGCAACATAATCTGAAAACTGAGGCAACATCATTCATATTAGATTTCCTCTGTACACAAGAATCAAGAAGGGTAGGGAAATAAATAACTCAATTCCGAGGAATCCATCTCCTTAGAATGGTTCTAATGAATTCAATCAGTCATCTTATTGAGACGTTTTCCAAGAGATTCATTCTATACAAGAATCTTCTTTGAGCTGCTATCTTTTGCAAAACATTTGGCTACCCTCGTCTATGCCATTCTACACCCTGATGCCTGCTTTGGCTATCATGAAAGACAACTGGCTATTAGCAGACATCAAACGCGAGAGTCAAAGTGATGAGAATTCTCTACAAAATAATGGAAGGAAGATAATTCAGAGAATCTTTGTCTTTTAATGTATTTACTCAGATTCACGCAGAATTATTTCAGCTATTTAATTAGATGTTCTTGAGAAATTCATATAAGTCGCATTTATTTGGCCCTAACATTGCATAATGATGAGGGGTAAAGATTCCAGAGACAAACTGAATTGGCTGATGAGTTAGGAAGCCTTGCCCAAAGTAGATATGACAAAGCTATACAATCTTCCTTTTTCATTCAGAATAGTTTTTATTTTCAGCTCGAGTTTAATACTAACTGTCAACCAAAAATGTCAAAATATGTTTCTTTTCAGTTTTTAGGTTGGTCTAGGTGGCTGATTTGCTGGCTTAAGAATGGGGTAAAGATAAGGGTCACTGCCAACATATTTGATGGCTGTATACACAAAATAGCTGTTACTTCATTAATATAAACAAAATTGTCAAAATATCACAATTTATACACTTTTTTTCCAATCTTTTTATTGATTGCCCTCAACACGGCATGCTACAAGAAGACGTTGATCACAAGCATAACACAACCAGCTTTTTTTGTCATAGTTTCACATATGATCACTGGGGATTCACTTTTCAAGTTTTGATGTCCATCTATTGTTTGACATTCTTGCAACATGACCTGACCATAATCATCTGAGTTTTCTAATGGATCCTGTGATATCTTGGAGTAAAGTTTTTTCCATAATATATTGTGCTGTCTCACAATCTTTCCATGTGATGTTAATAATGATTCTCTCATGTGCACATTGCATGGTTCTCAGTTTGAGGGTCATTCTTTTGGTTAGGTTCTATGGTTCAGCTCCATAGGTGAACATTGGTTATAGACCATTGAGTACGCATACTCTATGGAATATATATATATATACATTTTAATTGAAATCCACCCAGTAAGGCTGAGGTCATAGGTGAGAATGAGGTGGTGTGATTTAAAATCACTTTTTGACCCTTGCTTTATGATTTTAGATACAAACAGCATGCAATGGCTGTGGCTCCCATGTTGGAAACCACTGCATCAAATGCAGGAGGTGGGGCTCTCTCAAAGAGACAAGCTCACTAAGGCCCCTTGATATCCATCAACACCCCTGGGTAGGCTGGATTTCTGCTGGTTAGATGTAATACATACTCCCTGTTTTGGCTTTTGATTGTTATTGTATAAACTCATAGTGCTCGTACATGATTTTGTAGTGATGGGTTACTTCCTGCATCACACTTTTGTGTGACTCTTCTGGTAAGCAAAGTGATCGTGAATCAAAGTGAACCTGGCTGGCTGCGGTCACAGGGAAATCAAATGAAACGTTCAATAGAAGCCTTACTTTGACTTTATAGTCTGACTACTTGTCTTGCCCATTCACCTAACTCCTTAACAGGTAATGGGTGCTATTTTCTTGACACAAGGCACAACCAACACTGATACAAGATTCCACACATAGTGCATGTATAAATATAGAGGACATATAACATTACCAACCACTTTTCCCCATAACACTAGCTGGAAACCTTCAACCAAAACTGCTGACATAAGTTAATCAGTTTTCGAATTATTGTAGCTGGTTATGTTGAATGTTAAACATTTACAGATGGAGAGACAAGCTAGATAAGTTCAGGAAGTACTGGCTCCGCGACGCCCATGATAGAGAGGTGTGGCAAGTCCTGGGGAAGGTCTATGTCCAACGACGGACATTAAAAGACTGATGATGATGATGTAAAGTAAAAACTTTTTTTTTGTTTTCTGAAAATTTTCCCCGTAATGAATTTTCAATAGGGTGCTTAATCTACAATGTAAGTTTATGCTAAATTGTCTCTTTGACTCCAGGAGTGTTCATATTTTTTTTTTCCTTTAATTCAGATTCTTTAGTGATCCAACAAATAGAAAAAGAAGTAACTTATTCATTGATAACCACTTTTTCCAATTCTTTAATTGATCACCCTCAACATGGCATGCTGCCAAAATATGTTAGTCATATGACAGATTTTATTGAGTAACTAACCAGACCTGTTTTTATATGAAAAGAAATATTAAGGATGCTTATCTGAAATGAAATTTTCAAATGAGAAATATAAAAGACTTGCCATCTCAGTCAATTATTGAACAACCATAGCATAAAAATTTCAAGTCATGTACGGGAAATTTGTATCGTAGAATAAATATGGTCAGAATAGATTCAATTAAAGACAAAACTGATGTTTTCCAGTGGAAAACATCTAAAATTGTGTAGATAAACATCTAGATTCTGGAGAATCTAGATGTTATTAAATCTGTCAGAATAAGGCCTCAAAAAATCATTTTTAGAAGGGGTATAGGATAACAGATAACAAGTTTGTAGAAAAGACGGTATGGTCAGGAGCGCTGGATCACACAAACAAACACAGGCACATACACACACATAAAAAAAAAAAAAAAAGGATAGAATCCTTCGCCATCTTTGAGGGCTATGGTTGTTCAATATTTATGGTACTGGTGTTATATTATTCACTTGACACAGATTAGGCAGCTTATTCCTTCTACAAAAAATTTAAAAAATGTACAACCTTTGATCACACCATCCACACCACCACTAGATATTAAAAAATTCTGCTAGTAAAATGTTTTATAGGGAAAATTCATTCAATTCCAGCAAGTTTTGCTTGACAAGTGGATTCAGGATATTTTTTCATACTATGAAATCCTACAAAAAAATTGCATATTACTGAGTAACGTTTATTTTTTGATATGATTTTTTTTTACTAAAAAACTGTCCTAAAACTGCAGCTTGATTTAAACTCAGGTCAGTCAAAAACAGTCAATACTTTTGCCTATATGAATACAGTGTTGATAGATACAATGCATATTAGTGATCAGTAATGCTTACTGTTTTAAATCATTTCATTACTATAGTTTTATATGAAATGCTATGAAAGTACTTGACTGTGTGTATTACGTGATATCGATTTGAAATCATTTTTCAGGTAGATTCATCATCCCTGATGAGAAGATTGCTTTTGCAACTTGTAAATAATGATTGATATGTTGAAGATGAAAGAAACAGTGTATTCATCAGGGGATATCTCTCATGAACACATTATTACAAAATAGTGGACTCTGCCTATATTTGGATCAGTCAATTTCCTGGAATTATACGCTCAATTTTGATCTCTTACTCTCACCATTGAATTATATTCAAGAATAGACAGTGACATAGATTCAAAGTTTTTGAGACTGAAAAATGATTGATATGTTGAACACTTTGCTGTTTGTGTTGTTAACATGATGTTTTGGCTGATCCAATCTAGGGCCTTCTTCAGGTGTAACATTCGAATTTGATGATGGTAAACAGAAATATATTTCTTTCCAATGGTAACAACGTTTATAACGTAGAATTCGGATGTTTTCCTTTTCCTTCCTTGTTAGGCCTGAATTTTCATACCTTTTCTCTATTGAGTAGCAGAAACTACATCAAGTAGAACTTTGCATTTGTCTAATTGATACACTCAGCTGGCATGTTGATTTATGCTGCTTCTTTGATCTTTCTCACTTCTAAACGGCATTTCCTTTCTATAATCTGAGACGACCGTGCTTGTCCTTTTCTCTTAAGATATTGTTAACCATCCCAGATTTTTCAATCTCGCCTTAGATTATGGCTTTTTTTTTGTTCCTTGAGTCTGATCCTCGGAGATCTGCTAGTTTTTCTTTCAAGTAATATGTAATTCTACATTTATCAGTGTTCAAGCTAATTCCATGCTGAAACTAAAGAACAGAACTAGGGATAAGGAAGGATTTGATTAATGGGGGTTTTGAAAGTTATACATGCTGTACAAAGTAATCCATCTGAGTATAAGCTGGAGAAAATAAACATTAATTTATGATAAGACCTTGAACAGGGTGGTTTTGAATGGTAGCGGAAGTTAGGGAATATATAAACTGCTCTATTCAAGATATATCTATAGCTGATTTTAAGAGCAAAAAGAAAATCAAGGTGGAAATCTTTAAAAAGATCAAACGTATGGCAATGTAAAAGTCTGACTGACTAAAATCAGAAATAGACTTCGAAATGAAGATAATTATGGCAGCTTGACAAAATCTTTCTCCGTAGATTGCTTTGATTCAATTTCAATCTTTAACTGCAATTATTGGTCATAGTTATCCAATTAAATCCCAGTTCATTTGTAATCATTTCTTGTGTACTATAACAGAGCTTTGTGAATAAGATTTAAAACTCAAAATGTATTCATTGACAGTAGGCTGGATTAAGCTAGGGTGTGGCCGTTAGCATGTATTAAAAAGAAGCCCTAGATTTTTTAAAAATACACAGGTTTTTACTTGCATTGTAAAATAATTATTTTCATTTGCTATTCAGCCAAATTATAGGACAATTATGTCTGACATTTTAATCATCATATTACTTTATTCAGTGGGTGCTGGTTGTGGCTGGGAAGAAAAAGGTGCAACTTAAATTGAAGTGCAAACTTGAAATCTGAAGGAAGATTAACTGGGAGAATCAACTTAGAAGTCCATTAAACAGCCTACCGTTAACATTCTGTCTCCAACGTGTCAAACTGACCCAAACTGACAGCAATATCATAAACTCTTATTATTCTAGAAGTTTTGAATTCAAGAAGAACTGATGCTGATCATTTCTACAAAATAGATCATTGGTTATTATTAATTTAAAAATGGGCACTTTGTTTTTTTTCCTTCCAACTCTACTTGTTAGCTGTGCCCTTCCAGTCAGACACTTCAAGCCGTCACCAGAGGTCATCTTTGGATCTGAAAAACATGCAACATAGACTCGGAGGGTGTTTTGTGTGAATTGACCATCGATGTGCACACTAACATTTCTATTTTTGCAAGCTAAAATGATATAAAGCGAAAAAGAAATTTCAGTAAATTGTATGGGAAATCTTTTTAAGCATTTGCAGACCCTCAAAAGGTTGATGATAGTATATTAGGGTGAGTTGTTGGAATTTAAGATGGAGCGAGATACAGGAGACTAGGATTTGGGAATGAGAGGAGGGGATGCAAGCTGCTTTTATAACAGTTCTGCTGAGTAAATGCCATTTTCATTTATCACCCTTTTCATAAAAGCAAAAAAGATGTTTAAAGTGAATTTTTATGGGGATAACTAGCTTCATCAGCAGCCTTTTAATATCCATGATGGAACAAAGACCTTTTTCAAGATTTGACAGAAATCTTCATTGTGGGTATTGCTGCATGAATATCTCTTGAACCTGTCTAAATCATCATGCCATCTCATTTTCTGCCAGCCACAATTTTGCATATGATCTTTGAAAAGCCAGGTAGCAAGATGTCAAACGGTTTTCTGACATTCTTGCAACATGGCCTGCCCATTGCCATTCTAGTTTACTAATCGCCTGTATTAGGTACAGAGACTCATATTTATAATTCCATGCTGTGATTACTGAGCTTTTACATGGGAAAAATTTCCATTGAAACATTGAGGAAAAGCTAAAGAAGAACTTACATTGAGGCTGTGGTGCAGTGCTGGGAAAAAAAAGAGAGGGGACACAGGGCTGCCTGTCCTTAGGGAGAAAGAGGAAGAAAATCTTTGGAATTCAACTGATTCCAAAAATGTCATAAAGTCATATTGGATTGAGTATCTGGATACATTTTGGCAACATTTTTTTCTATCAGAGTAAATGGAGAATTTTAATAATGATCTATAGAAAAGTAATGGAACGCTATTCCCACGGCACTATGTCACTGCATCGAGGTAAAATCTCTGATTTGAAATCCCATTCTCTAACCTTTGGGCCACTCTCTGATAATTATGTCATAGCTGTTTCTTGTGTTTATTAGATTACAAGAAAAGAAGATGTCTGCATTTGCTCGAACCATTCCTTCTTTATAAGGTTTCCAAATGAATGAATTTGTGGAAAAGTCTTCACAAGGAAAATACCCAAAGGACAAGGGTTTCATTAGCTTTGTATTCAGCACAAACCTGCGACTAAATGCCTGCATATAATCATAAAATTATAAAATCAAAACAAAATGATATAAAATTGTCCAAAATATTTTATTTTCTTTGAAATTGAAAAAAAATTCAATTAAAAATGGAGAGAGTGGGAAGAGTGGGAAGATAGAAATACAGAGAGAATAGATTTGGTTAGTCACTCAATAGAGACTGTCACTTGTTCAAAGTCTTTTCGCAGCATGCTATCTCGGCGGGATCAATTACTATTTGGAAAATAATTGTTATTTCTCTCGCCTTTCTGACATAGAAGAGTCAGAATTTAAAAAAAAAGTATGAATGCAAGCTGGATGCACACTAGGGATCAAGTTAGCATAAAGTCACATTGTAGATTGTACCCTCCCCAATAAAATCCAAAAAAAGAAATTTTGAAAGAAAACGAAAAAAGGAAGCATTTTTTTCTAGACATAATAAAGAGTAAATGTTTAAATTTTCAGCCCTCTGGATCATTTGGTGCAGACATACGTAACCAGCTGACCACTTTAAAAACGGAGGAAACCTATGTTGCCAGTTTTGGCTGATGGCTTCAAATAGAGGAGTGAAATAGGAAGAGAGAGGTACAAGGAGAAATTATGATGATGGCTTAGAGAGGGGACAAAAATTACACTAATAAGAAGTTACAGCCAAATCATGTTGGACTCACTGGCTAATGTACAATCAGAATAGTTAAACAACATCAAGCAAGGTCAGTACCTGAATGGGTGACCCTCTAGTAATACTGGATGTGATGAGCCATTTAATTGAAAACTCCAAGAGTTATAGTGTACAGTGTACATAGCCACTAAATTGAATCTCTTCTTTTCAAACCTATCGCACAAAATATCATTGAAATTCAGTGAGAACTCATTGAGATATTGTGTAGTGTGTACATAGGCCCTAAATTTAACCATCTCTTGTGTAGCCTATTGCATAAAATATCATTGAAATTCATTGAGAACTTTTGGAGATATCGTTAGATAGATGGAAAGACAGGTGAACACAGGAGAATGCATAAACATCTGCCAATGAAAAATGATAAATAAAACAGTAGGGAGACAGAGAGAGGAGAGACAGAGAAAGAAAAAGTTCCAGCAAAATTCTATTGAACTCACCAATTCTTGAATGATGAAGTTGAGCAACATTGAGCCTGGTCAGTACCCTCTGAGGGACCCAGATATTGTAAATAATGCTAAAAGTGTAGAGATCTTTTTTTGACGTTCATATTAACCCTCCTAAGGAGGAGACTGAACTCTGCACTGCCCTCAATAACATGAGCGAAAGGCCTATCAACTGACTGGCCTGGCTGCAAGCAGCAAGAAATGAATGAATCCTACTGTGAGAGTTTTTTTTTAGTCTTTCTCAATGTGTATGTTGGTACTTCAATATCTTTATCATTTTCGATTAGCTTTTAACTTCATCTGGATTTTTAGATGACTTTTATTGCAGAAAAGAATAATTAAAAAAAAAAGCATGGATACTATTTTTGTGATATTTCCACTTCTTAGATAAATATCTGGAAGTCTTTGTTTTCTCAGTATTGTGATTATTTACATACTTTTTTCATTTCTCATATTTTTTAACTGACACTTTCTTTGTCATTGACATTTCAAAATAGGAACCAGATAATTAAATAATTCAATAAAATTAGACTATCTGAATACTAAAATGAAACCGGCCATGACTTAGCAACAAGTTGAAAAGAAAAACTATTTTTTCAGGCAAAAAAAAACCTCACTCTTTTAAATTTGATTAAAAAAAAAACAAAAAACAGGTCTGGTTAGTCACTCAATAGAAAGTGTTACGTGACCATCATCCTTTGGCAAAATGGTAGGTTGGCGATGATCAATAAAAATTCGGAAAAGGGTTGATCAATGTATAAGTTACTTCCCTCGCCTTTGTTGGTCAGTGATCACTAAAAAATATGAATTTTTGAAAAAAAGCATGCTTGCTTACATTACAAATTGAATCCCCTTATAGAAACTTAATTTTGGAGGAGGGATGTCAAAAAAAATAAAAGCATTTTTTTCTTGACATGATAAGGAACAAACGTTTGAATTTTCAGCCTTCTAGCTCCATTGGTGCGGTACACATGCTCAGTACATAGATAGGTTTCTTCAGTTTTCAACTGACTGTTAATGTTGACAGTTTTGGTTGACAATGTCAGATAATAGGAAGTAAATGAAATTATTATTATTTGATTATAAAATCTAAAAAAATAAAGAAATCTCTGATTGCTGTCTGATTGAATGAATAAAAATATTTTTGTAAAAATAAAGGAAACAAATCATTTGAGGAGAAAAATGGGAAAGTTTCAAGAGTAAACAAATAGTTACAAATAGATAGAAATAGACAGTCAAAGCATTAGTGGAATTTCAAAAGTTATACCCTGATTATCACATATATACTTTGGTCTTTCTACTGTTCATCTTTAAAACAATTTTTTTGGCTTTCTCAACGTAGAACGCTTAACATATTTTATAAATCATCCTCTATTTTTTATATTAATGTCGTATCATCTCAAAACTTAAAAATGGTTCAATTATTCTCTATGTTTACTTCCATATTTTCCCAAGGGTGGTTTTAAGGCTTGCTGTCAATAGTTTAGTTAAAATTGTATCCCCTTGTCTTACTCCTTTTCCAATCTTTTGATCGTATCTTTATAAAGTCTTATTGTGGTGCCATTTTCATACACATTTATATAATTTTATTTTCATCTTGTTCTCGTAGTGAGTTGAAGACCACTAAGTGCTTTACTGTGTCAAAGACTCTTATGCAGTCTACATAAGCCGAACAAAGGTTTGCTGTATTCAGATGACTTTTCGATCAGATCACTTACAATCATTAAAACCAGCTATTGTTGAATAGTCAGTTCTGAAGCCTGTCTGTTTGTATGATGGGTTTTGATCCAGAGTGTTTGTTATTCTACTTGTAAGTGTTTTCTAGAATAGTTTGTAAATGTTGGGTAGTAATGTAATAGGGTGGTAATCGCTGAAGCTTTTATTATATCCTTTCTTGTGTAGCAGAATCAGTATTCCTAGACAGATGTTTTGGGGCACTTTTCTTTCTCATAAGCATTGTGCAAATAGTTGTACTAGATCTTTGTGAAAGACCTCTCCAGTATCTTCCAAAAGGTTGTCATCATGCCGTTCTTGACCGGGGCTTTTCCATTTCTCATGTTTTGTCGTGCAAACACTACTCCATTTTTGTCATGTTAGGAACATCCCTATTCTCAATCAGAATGTCAGTCAGCAGTCCATCTATTTTTGTGTTGTATAGGTTCCTGTAATCTCCTTCCATTAGAACAAAGACAAAGGTTATGTTCAATGATAAAGTCTTGAAAAAGACTATAAGAATAGAAGGTGAAGAGGTTAAGGAATACATCTACTAAGGTCAGGTGATTCAACCAGAGAGAGAAAGACCATTGAAATTATATAAAACAAAGCATAATAATTGATTGGAAAGTATTTGGTATAAATAGGGGCATACTGAAAAGCCAATTGTGAATGTCAACTAAACAATCAATGCGTAATACTATCTATGATGTGCAGGTGTGAAACCTGGAACTTTACTGACCAACTCAAAAACCAACTCAGAATCACACAGAGACAAAGGAAAGAGTAATGGTAGGAATAACTCCAGCAAATAGACAAATCAACAGGGATTCTGACGGGTTTATTTATAACTATATTCTCTAGAATCTAGTTATTTCAAGATGTTTTAATCAGAAAAAAAAAAATTCTATTTTAGATGGTTCCCAACTGGAAATGCCAGTGATGTCATAAATAGAGTTTATTCTAATCATACTTATTCTTCAAAAGAATTTCTTTTCATCATCATCATCATCATCATCAGCTTTTTAAGCATTTGTCATTGAACATAGACCTTCCCAGGATTCACCAGATCTCTCTATCAGGAGTGCTGCAGAGTCAATATTTTCTGAACTTGTTTAGTTTGTCTCACCATCTTATATTCTGCCTGCCTCGGTTCCACATATGATCTCTGGGGATCTGGATTGTGATGTCCAGTGGTTGTCTGCCATTCTTGCAACATGACCAGCCCATTGCCATTTGAGTTTTCTAATGGATCCTATAATGCCTTGGGCATCTGATTTTTCCCGAATATATTGTGCTGTCTGGTGATCTCTCCATGTGAAGTTGAGCATGATCCTTACTTGTGCACATTGCATGGTTCTCAGTTTGACAGTCAGTCTCTTGGTACGGTTCCATGTTTCAGCTCTATTAGTGACTTTTGGGAGGAATCATTGGTTTGATGCAATGGTCTTCAATTATTTACCCTGATAGCAAGTTTTTTCAAAATTCATTTTAGATCTTTGTTGAGTAATTGATCCTCCAAAACTTCAAACTTAACTCTGCACTGTCTTATGTACTGATTATTACATTTGGCAAATGTCAGCTCCATCCAATGGCTATATATATATATATATATATATATATATATATAATGATGATGATGAATATAATGGTATGGATTTAAGGTTAATCCAAACGAATATGTGAGTACTATGACAATATTGGAAGACCAATTAAGACAAATGACACTTATTTCAATGATTCACTCATTATGATTTTCACAACCTTAAAGTTTTGACAGATCTGTCAGCAACTAGATTACCACAAATATGATCTACCAACACAGCACCTTCCCCACCCACCACAAAATTCTCAATCTAAATATATATTCACCTGGTTTCTTGAAGCACCTTGATTCCTGACGAGGCTCATAATGAGCAAGATGCTGAAATAAAGTGTTTTCTTGAATTGTCTTCCGATATTGTCATTTTACTCACATGAACATAAGCATAACGTTTCCTTCATTTCTATAAGCGAATTATGTAAAAATTGGTCATACATACATACATATATATATATATATATATATATATCAACGTCATTAGCTGTTATAATTCCAATGTTGGACAAAGGCTTTTCCCATTCTCTTTTCATGACGATTGTGATCACACTAGTCTCTACCATGTTTTACTGGCAAGGATTTCCATTTCATCTCTCCATGTGTCTGGTCTTTTCCAACCGTGTTTACGGTCACACAGGCAGGAATCCATTAACCTTTTATTCTATCTGTTGTCCTTTTTTCTTCATAACACTCACATTCAATATACGTATACTTGTAAATGTTCACATATATCTATATGTGTTGGTGTTTTCTTATTTTGATTTTTCCATTGAAGGTGCATGTTGCTGTGTATATACATATATTTATGTACATAGACGTTTATGATTCGTGCAGCAGCCTCATTTTCTTTGATTGTTTATTCTATTCATGTCATCTAGGGTGAGTTACATATCAACCGTGTAATGACAGGAGATCATTTCAAATGTTTCTATATAATTAAACACAGTTCATAATCATATATATATATATTTGTGCAGGTAAAAAAACAACAACATATCTCTCTTAGCAAAAGTATATCAATTTATCTATCCATAAGCATACAAAATAAAAAAAAAATGTTCATGAACGTAAATGCATACACATAAAAACAACAAATCAATATTATCTACCTATGTCTCTGGTTCACTCTCTCTATTTAGATTAATACAGTTGTATGCATATATATATATATATATATATATATATATATATATATATATATTACACACACTCAAGATAAGCAACATCTACCCTGTGCTATGGCTTCTCATAAACCAGTGAACTAGTCTATAAGGTTTTCCTTATCTCCTGCTTATATACTTAATCTTATTTTCATGTTTTTCTTTCCCTATTGTCTGTTATGCACGGAGGGTTTTTGATTTAATTACACCAATCATGACAAATTCGCTCCGTATCTTTTTCTTTTTTTTCAACATCTTTCATTATTCATTGGAGGTGTTTATATCAGAAACTGCCACCAAGACTGTCAGAATAGGTTTTTTCAGTTTCTAAGTCTGGCTGGCTGGCAATGTATGCATTATACGTACAGCCACGCCTATGGAGCTAGGAACATAAAAATTTCAACATTTACTAATAATATCTACAGAAAAGTTTTTTCTTTCAAAATTACGCCCCTAAATTGGTATTAAGGGAGGAGGTTCAATTTGCAATGTAAGTTTAAGCTAAACTGATAACTTAGTTTGTGTGCCAGCAGCATTCACATTAGTTTTTTTAGAAAATGGATTCTTTTTTTGTGATCATTACCCAATAAAAGGCAAGAGAAGTAACTTATTCATTGATCACACTTTTTTTTTCAATTCTTTTTATTGATTACCCCCAACATGGTATGCTACCATTGGACATGAGACTGTTTCTGTCGAATGACAAACCATAACTATTTACACTTTTATTTATTAGATATCTTTATACTTATATATGTTTTATTTATTGCCCATATATTGTAGTAATGACTGCAATCAGAAACTTTTAAGGCTGCACCTCTCCCCCCTCTATTTTTGTGCAATTCACAAGCTGTGAGTGGATAATTTTGTTATATATCTGTATTTTAGACTTTTCTCCAGGGCTAGATTTGAAAAAAGGCAATAAAGAAATTTTCCTGAATAACATTGATAAATATTTGAATGTTTTCTGAGAGAAAAAAAAAAAGTATTTCTCTTTGATACTTGAAGGTAAATTCTTATCTTAAACGGTGCATTTTAGATTTTCATGAGTTAAATTTAAAAGATTATGTTTGTTACTTTACTTATTCTATTTCAGAGTTTTCTCTCCTGAAACTGAATTGCAGTGATTGCAGCTTACTTCATGACATTTTACAGTTCTCTTTCTACTATTATTTCAACCTTTATGAGTTCTGATGTTATGATGTGCAGTTGCATAACACTTACTGGCAACTGGAATTGGTCGACTGAGAGTTTCACCAGAGGCTGTTTACATTTGCTCCAAACCAATGCCCTTGGGAAAGACATGAATGCACTTTTCCAATCATTGCTTATTGATATTTTACAGTTTTCCAGCTAATCTTTTTTCCTTTATAAATGCTAATGCCGTAACCAAAATGGAATTGGCAGACTGCGTTAGAGTTTCAGCCAAGGCTGTTTATGTTGGCTTAACACAAATGCCGTTGGGAAAGGCATAAATTCATTTTTTCCCTCCCAGCAATGGATAAATAGCTGGGTCCTTTGGCTAGTAAGACTGGTCTTCAAACTTTAAGTATTCAGGGAAACATTTTCAATAATTGGATTTTCTCGGGAAAACCTAAAAAGCTTACATTTATACATATCTGGCGTTGATGGAAAAAAAGAACAGTCTGTTGATTTTTCATCAATTCTTTCTTTCTGCACAAGAGAACGTATGTTAGGATACGCGAATTCATACATTTTCTTGTTCAGAAACATGAAAAATTTACAAAAAAGTAACTAAATATTCCTTATCCATTACATTTAAGTAGACCTGTATAGATGAAAGATTTCTGCCCAAATATATATAATATATTTACATATGTATACGACTATTGAATTTAAGCCTTGTCTATGGAATTATCCGAATGCGTTTATGAGTTTCTCTGAATAGTGTTGTTTATCTAACGAAGGATTATTTAGTATATGGCAAAAATGTCACTTTATTTTGTGAGACCCCAAATACCACTAAACTGGTTTCTTAGTTTAGGTCTGGCAATGTTCACGCTTGTTTTTAGAAGATTAACACTTGTTAAATCAACACAGCCCCCACTAAAATTTATCATTTTTTTGCTTTTTTAAAAAATTTTTTTTTATTTTTATATAATCTTTCAACTGATCATCTCCAAAAGGACACACTGCCAAAAAAAAAAAAAAACATTGGTTAGATTATTGTTTTCATTGAGTGACTAACTAGTCTCTGAAACGGTTCAAATATGAATGAATATAAACTCCAATATCATGGGACTGATGTTTTTCTTTATCAGGGAGACTGCAGTCTGACTTCATATTCTATTCACCATAAACATGCAACCAGGGTCGCAAAAGATTCGCAAATAAAACAAATGCCATCAGTGAATATTTGTTTCAAAGCTGTTTACTTTGGTAGCATATAACATGACATAGAAAAAACATTGCAGCCCTCAACATTTTGACTGTCTGCCCCCAGCGGAGGGAGAAAAAAAAAGGAGAAAGAGGGATTGGGATGATTTGTATGGAGACAGAGAGGGAGATAGAATGATCAGTGACTCAACTTTTTGACTGCGGTGGCCTGAGCCCCTTAGGCATTGCACACTCTCTGCCTCACAAGAACCTGGGTGACCCCGACTTTTAGTGAGAAATTTTCTTTTTATCTCCACCACAGTTGAAAAGAAAATTTTCCTCTTCTTCCTTCACTGGAAGCTAAATAATGATCTATTCTTTCTCTTTCTATTTTTTTCTCTGCTTTTCATTCATTTCTCATGCTACAAAACTTGATGTCTGGCTTTCTTACTTCCTGTTTGAATTCTCATATTCCTCACTTCTTTCCTTCCTCTTCCCTTTGGCATTTTCTTCTCAAAGTCTTAATAGCTTTTTAATTAAGTTGCCTGCTATTGTTCAGAGACTACAGGGGGTCGAAATTGCCACTCTTATCGGTTTTCTTAGTCTTAAAGTCCTGTGTGGGTGCCAATTGTCAAATAATCTACTTTAGATATTTCCAGCATCCCTTTGTGTTAAAAAAGGTTACACTAACACACACTTATATATTTTTTTATATGTATGTAAAAGTATATATACATACACACACATATGCTCACACATGGTATCAAGTTTTGAAAGTATTATTCAAAGATAAAAATGAAATATTTGATCAAACAGTCTGCAACAACCTCATTATTTCTAGACAAACTTTTTTGGGAATGTTGAAAAGAAATGATTCTGGTTTGTCTTAAATAGTCTGGAAATGATGATTAAAGTTTTCAGTCATATATGCATATCTCAAAACTTTGTATTTTTTATGTAGATGACAACTATATTTCATGAAAAAATATTTATGAAAAAAACAGCAAAAGCTCAAAGAAAATAAAGTGACAGATCTGCATAAAGTAGATTATGCACAAAGTAATATTTATTTATCATATTTAGTGCGTCATAGATGGCGTGATCAAAGGACATATCTATCATTTTCAGTAACATGATGTGATTGAAAAACTGAATCAAGACACATTGCAAACTGCACAGTGTTAATGTAGATTTGCCCAGAGAACACGAAGTAACCATAGGGGTTCTATAGGTCAGATGATTTGGAACGAAAAGCGTTGTCACTTGTCCGACTCTTTTTTTTCCTTTTCATTCAATGTTTGTATGAAGTGAGGCTTCTTAGCTGGAGAACTGTGAGTTGTGTTGGATTTAATAGTGAAAGAGGTCAACATTTTTTTGAATTTTTTTGTTCAGTTCAGACCAAATTTGAACGGGTTCATAGCGTTCACGAGGATAGAGAAAGTGGGCAAAGATATGTCACATGATTTATTTTTTCAGATCTATTCTTGAGATAAAAAAACTGAAAGATATATGGGACAACCGTATTTCAAGGAGGTGGTGCCCCATGTCATTGTACCGAGAAGTGAAAGGAGAGAGATTTTTTACTCAGCTATTTTATTTGAGGAATGGCCAGGCAATTGCTTGACTTGAAAACTGCATTGTAAATTGTTAGACCATTCTGAAAATCAAAGTATCCATCAAATTCCTCTACAAAAGTAAAACATTGTGCTGAATATCACATGGGAAGATCACATCAGCTCTATATATAAGAAAGCAATGGAATGTCAGAAATATCACCGAACCAATAGGGAATTTGAATTGTAACGGAAAAGTCATGTTGAAAGAATATCAGACAACCACTGGATATCACAACACACATTGTGAATCCCTCCTGATCATAAGTAAAGTTGTGGCTGGCAAAAAGTAAGTGAGAACTTTGACAAGTACAGAATGCACTAGCATTGAGATGCCCAGGAGCCAAAAAAAAAACAACAAAAAAAAAAATCTGGCAAAAATTGTGGAAGGCGTATGTCCAACAGTGAACATTATTTATTCAGGTTTGGTTTTTTCCAAGGGTTATGAAGCAAAGATGGCAATGAAGGGATTGAAGTTCTCATTTTTCAAGAAAGTCAAGGAAGTAATATATCATTTTGAAGGTTATGAGAAACAGATATCATTTATGACAAAATTATATAAATATATTGGTCATGTGATCTCATTATGTATTCAAAATGGCCACAAAATTAAAAGTCAATTTATGCGCGCTCCTGGCCTAAATGAGTTAAAAGACTGATTGATGACGATGACAATTACAGAGCAAATTCTGGCGTTAGGAAAAGAAAATGAAGCAATAGTCATAGTTTTATTTTAGCACCAATACAAATGGACCACAGGGGGAAAAATGAAGCAAGTTTGAATCTAATATTTCTCTTGTCCTGTCAAAAATTTGACGAAGAGCATAATGAAATGATAAAAGAGTGCAGATGTCTTCGATTGTCTGAGCCATCCCCCTCACTCGGCACTCATGATATCAGCCATGATAGTATTCAGTGACCTTGCCTGCTGGCCTTTTACACCTTCTTGAACCCAGTAACATACCCTTTATTAATTGTTGAATACATTTCCTCTTCATTGTTAATTGATTGAGAAAAAATTTCTCACTCACAGATGGCCAGACAACTAAATGGATTAAAGAAATTTTATTATGAGGTGAACTTTTGAAAATCTTCCTCAACAACCTTAAAGCAAGCCACAGAACTGGCTGATAACTTTCATAATCAGCTATTAAATAGACAGGTCTGGTTAGTCACCCAGTAGAAACCATTGATGAATGGCTTTTAGCCGTATGCCATGTTGGTTGTGATCAATTGAAATATTTGGAAAAGACAGTGATCAATGAATCGAAGTTATTTCTGTCATCTTTTGTTGGAAAGTGATCACTAAAAAAGTCTGGATTAAAAAAAAAAAAAAAATGAATACATCAATGATGCCGGACACTAACTTGCATTGTAAATTACACCCCCCCAGTCTATTTAGTGGAAAAAAAAAGAGAAAATAAAAAATTAAAAAAAACATAGAAAAGAAAAAAAGAAAAAAAGGAATAAAGAGAAAAAAAGAAAAAAAGAAAAAAGAGAAAAAAAAGAAAAAAAAGAAAAAAGAGAAAAAAAAGAAAAAAGAGAAAAAAAAGAAAAAAAGAGAAAGAAACATGAAAACCAAAAATTTTTTTGAGGCATAATGTGTATGTTCCAAATATCAGCCCCCTAACTCCATATATACATAGACATCCAGAACAACATGAAAACTGAAGAAACCTATATAGCTTTGGTTGATGGTTTCTAAAAATTACTAACTCACAGATGGCCAGACAACTAAATGGATTTGATAAATTCTACAGAGTTGAACTTTTAAAACTGTTACTTAACAACGTCAAAGCAAGCCATAGAACTGGTTGATAAAACTTTCATAATCAGATAATAAATAGATATATCTGCCTCTGGCCTTTCACTTTTTACTCAGTTTTAGTCTTTATATTTGAAATCATCATCAGTATTATATTGTCAGTCATTGGACATAGACCTTCCCCAGGATTTGCAAGATCTCTTTATCATGGGTGTTGCAGAGCCAATACTTTCTCAACTTGTCTAGTTCTTCTCTCTATCTTGTATTTTGCCTGCCTTGGTTTTGCATAAGATCTTTTTTTGTGGGACGTGATGTTCATTCTTTCAACATGACCAGCCCATTGCCATTTGAGTTTTCTAATGGATTCTATGATGTCTCAGACTCCTGTTTTTCCTCCAATGTACTGTGCAGTTTAGTGATTTTTCCATGGAATGTTGAGCAAGATTCTCTGATGTGCACGTTGCATGGTTCCCAGGTTGAGGCGCAGTCTCTTGGCTAGGTTTCATTTTTCAGCTCCATAGGTGACTATCGTCCTATATATGTGATAGCATAGCCAGCCAGACTAGCTTAAAAGTAGAGAAACCTAGGTTGACGGTTTTGGTGATGGTTGATGGTTTCCAATATAGCTCATCACAATGTCAATGCATTTGCAATATGGATATTTATTAAGTTAATTACATGTCCTCTGCTTTAAAATGATGATGATTTTATTCTCAAATCACAGAAATGTTGATGTTTCTTTCAATACTATAGAAAAATATCTTTTACATTTCATATTCCTATTTGAAAAATTGTTGTATTCTGTGATATATCTATAGATATACATTTTAAAAAAATACTGATAAGTTGAAATTTGAAGCATCTAAAAAAAATCACTTACTAAAATGAAGTTGTCTTATAGGTGAGATGCAAAATGATGAAATTCAGATTGAACTTTGCATCTTGTCTCTTCAAAGGTTGCCTAATCCGCCAAAATCTTTGGTAATTAATATTGAAACTACAGATAGAAAAATTCTTCTGAAATGATTTTTACATTCAGATCTAATTAACAGGTCTCTTATCTACTTATCAGCTCTTGTTTTTTTTTCATCATTTGATATCAATGATTTTATCAATGATTGATTTAAACTTTCATTTATCCTCTAATCATCATACCAAGATGGACAGTAGGCTAAGTTGTAGGAATGGATCTCCAGTGCCAAGGTTTATCATCAATGAGATGCACAGTTAATTAAATGAAAATGGTACAAAATGTGAGAAATCAGAAAGACCTTTATAGTGTATTCCTTTCTTCTTATCATTTTCCAAGTGATCTAAACTTTTAGAAAAACTTCTCTATCAAAAGAGACAAACATTATGTTAGAGCTGGTACTCACATGACGTTTTCTCACTTGACACTATTTTTCCATCATGAACAAAAAAAGATATATATAATTTGAAGAAAGACCAGCCCTAGAATTCCTGGCACCATGAAAAAGCTGACTTTTGGTAACCTTTAAAGCTTTACTGAGTTTGTCGTCGGTCATGAGAATTTCCTTTACCATTCATTCCTCTTGGTTTCACCGCAACAGAAAATATTTTGACTGTCAGATATTCCTGAAAAATTTGGAATTTTTTTATTTTGACTCTTTTGTTTAATTCTGTTTATTTTATTCATTTCCTATTTGTACTTGGAGATCCTTATTATCAGAGACTCATGAGTAGCAACCCCAAAAAGCACTTGTTGCTCTAACACTCAAAGTTTTCATTTTTAGGTGGATAATTCTGGCTAAAGGTAGAAAGAAGGCGGGCAAGCAGAGGTATGGTGTATACCTACTTTTCAATTTCCAAGTTTTTTATATGTTCAATATCTAATAATCAGGACCTTACAATATATCTTGTTCCGAAAACTCATCATTATTTCTAGCATTAAGAGCAGTACAAGAAAAGATAATCATTAATCTAAAAAATTGAAAGTTATTGACTTGCATTACTGAGTGTTGAGATTGGTCCACGTTAGGAGGATTAATGGGAGTCACTATGAGATGCTCTTTACATGATCCCCAGTTGGTCACCCATCTAGATACTGACTAGGCTTGATGTTGCTTACTCAAGTGATTTTTATGAGAGCAGATGTATCTGAAACGATTTGGTCATGACTTTTGAAGATAATAATTACTTTCTTATCAGAAGAAAATTTAATGAACAGAGAGATTTATTTGGTGAAATGAGTTTCAGCAGCCTCTTATCATTAAATAAATACTAAAAAGATTGTATTACAAATTCTTGGATAATTCAATAACATTTTCAAACCTTTGAATGAAGTAATCTTTATTTAATAAAAGAAAGATGAGTCTGGTTAGTCACTCAGTAGGAACAGTTACAAACCCAACGTCTCTTGGCAGTATACAGTTTGGTGATGATCAATTAAAAAAATTGGGAGAAAGGAATGATCAAGTTACTTCTCTCAACTTTTGTTGGGCAGTGATCACTAAAAATGTGTGTAATCTCAAAAAATGAATGGAAATGTTGCCAAGCATAAACTCACATTGCAAACAGAATCCCCCCTTCCCCCTCCAAAAAAACTATTTAGGGGAGATTTTTTCAAAAAAAAAAAAAAAAGGAACCTCTTTCTTCTGCACAAGATAAAGGGTAAATGTTTAAATTTTCAGCCTCCTAGCTCCATTGGTACAGCCTGTACATGTCATTCAGACGTAACCAGCCAGACTAACTTGAAAACTGAAGATATATATATTGACAGATTTGGTTGAAAGTTTCTAAAATGTCACTCAGTTTAATTTTGAGATAGGAAAATGAACTATAGGCTTTTTAAAAAATGTAAGACTTCATTTAGCTGATAAATCTAAGTTTGAAATTTTATCCTAATTCAATTAGGGTTGTCTAAAGGATTTTTCTTTTCAAATGATTGAGAACTCGAGCAACTGAATAAAAGCATTAAAGGGTAAAAGAATCAAAGAACTTTGCTATCGGTCCCTTATTAAATAAAACTGGAATATCTATATCTTGCATAAATGAATCACTGTTGTGCTCATCTGTGTGTCAGAACTGATTAGAGATCTGCCATCAAAAATTGTCTAAAATGAAGAAAAAAATTCTTTTAACTAAAAGATACCAGCACAAGATTTGCTGATACAAAATGACCATAGAGACCCCAAAAAGTACTTTTCGAAGAGTGCCTAGACAGAGAGACCGGCAGGCAGATGGACAGACAGATTGATGGGCAGACAGGATGCGCATGCACACACATAGAAGAGTGCAGAGAGAAGAATCTGTTGGTTGGTCAGGCCATGTGTAGGGCTACGTTGATTTTATTTGGATATTGCTACAAATTAAAAAATTCTCCTTTTCTTGAGTGATTCTGGCTGGCTATGCATATATCTATGTACAATGCATAGACTTTGTGTCAATGGTGCTAAAGAAATAGGTATCTATTCCTTGTTATGTCTAGAAGAAACCGTTTTTGATATTAAATCTACTCACAAAAAAAAAAAAAAGAAAATTGAATGAATTAAAAGAAAATTTTTACTTGTTCATGATATATTGGCCCTCTCTTGATTTGAGTCTGGCAGCATTCGCATGTTTTAAAAAAGAAATTAGAATTAATTATTTTTAGATATAGAAATTTCTAGGTCCTGCTGGGGGTTCTATTTACAATGTACAAATTACGCTAAACTAAGAACTGACTTTCTGCCTTTTCGGCAAAAATACTGAAATCGTGGAGTGTATATACATATAAACACATATGAGTGTGTAAGTAATTATACACACACATAGATATGTATATATGTATATACACACACACAAACAAATATACACATGGGTGCATACGCACACTAATATACACATGGGTGCATACGCACACTAATATACACATGGGTGCATACGCACACTAATATACACATGGGTGCATACGCACACTAATATGAACATGGGTGCATACGCACACTAATATGAACATGGGTGTATACGCACACAATTAAATACATGGGTGTATACGCACACAATTAAATACATGGGTGTATATGCATACAAATACATACATAGGTATATACACACACACAAATATATGTATATATATATATGTATATGTGTGTATACAAACACACACACATGGGTATATGTAAACATGTATAGATATAGGTATATACACACACATGTATATACATATATACACACACACATGTATATAAATACCCGCACGTATATATATATTAAAAATACAATTGTACATGTATATGTATACACATATTTATATATACACACGTATGCATATATACCCATACTTACATATAAACACATACATATGTATATATATATACACGCATATATATGCACACACTTGTATGTATGCGTACATATATACGCATACACGCATGTATACGTCCATATATATATATGTATACGTAGATATACACACGCATGTATAGGTACATATATATATATGTATACGTAGATATACACACGCATGTATAGGTACATATATATATATATGTATACGTAGATATACACACGCATGTATAGGTACATATATATATATGTATACGTAGATATACACACGCATGTATAGGTACATATATATATATGTATACGTAGATATACACACACATGTATAGGTACATATATATATATGTATACGTAGATATACACACACATGTATAGGTACATATATATATATGTATACGTAGATATACACACACATGTATAGGTACATATATATATATGTATACGTAGATATACACACACATGTATAGGTACATATATATATATGTATACGTAGATATACACACACATGTATAGGTACATATATATATATGTATACGTAGATATACACACACATGTATAGGTACATATATATATATGTATACGTAGATATACACACACATGTATAGGTACATATATATATATGTATACGTAGATATACACACACATGTATAGGTACATATATATATATATATATATACACACATGTATATGTACATATATATATATATATATACACACATGTATATGTACATATATATATATATATATATATACACACATGTATATGTACATATATATATATGTATATGTACATATATATATATATATATATATACACACACACACACATATATACGTAAATATATTTATATATATATGTATACACGCACACACACACATGTATACGTAAATATGTTTATATATATATATATACACACACACATGTATACGTAAATATGTTTATATATATATATATACACACACACACACACACATGTATACGTAAATATATTTATCTACATATATGTATATATAAAAGCACATGTATAGATGCATATATATATATACACACACACAAACACACATGTATACATGCATATATATATATATATATATATATAAACATATTTATACTTACATATATGTATATAAAAACACACATGTATACATGCATATATATATATATACACACACACAAACACACATGTATACATGCATATATATATATAAACATATTTATACTTACATATATATATATATATATATATATATATACATACATACGCACACATATAGGTACGTACAGATATATACGTACATATATATATACGTACATATATATATATATATATACACACACATACACATGTAAACCTGCACATATATATATATGCATATATATATAAACACACGTTTATATACATATATATATATATATATATATATACATATATATACACACACGTTTATATATATATATATATATATATATATATATATATATACATATATATACACACACGTTTATATACATATATATACATACACTCACAAGTCTACGTACATATATATATATATATATATATATATATACTCACGCACACATGTAAATATTGTAAACATACATGTATGTGCACATCCGTGCACTTATATACGAATATATATATATATATATATGCATATATGTACCCATATTTATACATGCGTGAGTATATTATATACCCATAAGCATACACATGTATACGTACATATATATATACACACAAACACACATGTATACGTACATATATATATATATATATATATATATACACACACACATGTATATGCACATATATATATGTATGCACATACACACATGTATACATCCATATATATACATGCATACAAACATGTACACATACATATATATATATATACATACAAACATGTACACATGCATATATATATCTATTTACATACACATGTATACGTACGCATGTATATACACACATGAATATTTACACATGTATACATACACATACGAACACATGTCTACGTGCACATATAAATATACATACACACACATGTATAGATACTAGTATATATATATACACATACAAGTATATGTACTTATATATATATACACACATGTATACGTACTTATATATATATGTATACACACACACGTATACATTTTTGTATATATATACACACACATGTATGAGCACATATATATATATACATACACAGGTACACGAGCACATGTAGACAGGGACACACAGGTACACGTACACATGGATACGTGGACACACATGTACGCGCACATACGTATATGTGGACACACATGTACGCGCACATATATATACATAGACACACATGTACACGTACATATATATATAAATAGAGACAGAAGTATACGTACATATATATATATAGAGACACACATGTATACGTACATATATATATATAGAGACACACATGTATACGTACATATATATATATAGAGACACACATGTATACGTACATATATATATATAGAGACACACATGTATACGTACATATATATATAGAGACACACATGTATACGTACATATATATATATAGAGACACACATGTATACGTACATATATATATATAGAGACACACATGTATACGTACATATATATATATAGAGACACACATGTATACGTACATATATATATATAGAGACACACATGTATACGTACATATATATATATAGAGACACACATGTATACGTACATATATATATATAGAGACACACATGTATACGTACATATATATATATAGAGACACACATGTATACGTACATATATATATATATAGAGACACACATGTATACGTATATATATATATATAGACACACATGTATACGTATATATATATATATATAGAGACACACATGTATACGTACATATATATATATATAGAGACACAT
The DNA here is from genome assembly GCA_963457665.1 of Thysanoteuthis rhombus. Lineage (NCBI taxonomy): Eukaryota > Metazoa > Mollusca > Cephalopoda > Oegopsida > Thysanoteuthidae > Thysanoteuthis > Thysanoteuthis major. Next base: position 65,301,454 of record OY735205.1, on the reverse strand, counting down.
ATGTATACGTACATATATATATAGAGACACACATGTATACATACATATATATATATAGAGACACACATGTATACGTACATATATATATAGAGAGACACACATGTATACGTACATATATATATAGAGAGACACACATGTATACGTACATATATATATAGAGAGACACACATGTATACGTACATATATATATATAGAGACACACATGTATACGTACATATATATATAGAGAGACACACATGTATACGTACATATATATATATAGAGACACACATGTATACGTACATATATATATATAGAGACACACATGTATACGTACATATATATATAGAGAGACACACATGTATACGTACATATATATAGAGAGAGACACACCTGTATACGTACATATATATATATAGAGACAAACATGTATACGTACATATATATATATAGAGACACACATGTATACATACATATATATATATATAGAGACACACATGTATGCGTACATATATAGACACACATGTATGCGTACATATAGAGACACACATGTATACGTACATATATAGAGACACACATGTATGCGTACATATATAGAGACACACATGTATACGTACATATAGAGAGACACACATGTATACGTACATATATAGAGAGACACACATGTATACGTACATATATAGAGAGACACACATGTATACGTACATATATAGAGAGACACACATGTATACGTACATATATAGAGAGACACACATGTATACGTACATATATAGAGAGACACACATGTATACGTACATATATAGAGAGACACACATGTATACGTACATATACAGAGAGACATACATGTATACGTACATATATAGAGAGACACACATGTATACGTACATATATAGAGAGACACACATGTATACGTATATATATAGACACACATGTATACGTACATATATAGACACACAAGTATACGTACATATATATATATAGAGACACACATGTATACGTACATATATATAGAGAGAGACACACACGTATACATACATATATATTTATATAGAGACACACATGTATGCGTACATATATATTTATATAGAGACACACATGTATGCGTACATATATAGACACACATGTATGCGTACATATATAGACACACATGTATGCGTACATATATAGACACACATGTATGCGTACATATATAGACACACATGTATGCGTACATATATAGACACACATGTATACGTACATATATAGACACACATGTATACGTACATATATAGACACGCATGTATACGTACATATATAGACACACATGTATACGTACATATATAGACACACATGTATACGTACATATATATAGAGACACACATGTATACGTACATATATATATATATAGAGACACACATGTATACATACATATATATATATATATATAGAGACACACATGTATGCGTACATATATAGACACACATGTATACGTACATATATAGACACACATGTATGCGTACATATAGAGACACACATGTATGCGTACATATAGAGACACACATGTATACGTACATATATAGAGACACATGTATACGTACATATATACAGACACACATGTATACGTACATATATATATAGAGAGACACACATGTATACGTACATATATATATATAGAGACACATGTATACGTACATATATATATAGAGAGACACACATGTATACGTACATATATATATATAGAGAAACACATATGTATACGTACATATATATATAGAGAGACACACATGTATACGTACATATATATATAGAGAGACACACATGTATACGTACATATATATATATATATAGAGACACACATGTATACGTACAGATATATATATATAGAGACACACATGTATACGTACATATATATATAGAGACACACATGTATACATACATATATATATATAGAGACACACATGTATACGTACATATATATATAGAGAGACACACATGTATACGTACATATATATATAGAGAGACACACATGTATACGTACATATATATATAGAGAGACACACATGTATACGTACATATATATATAGAGAGACACACATGTATACGTACATATATATATAGAGAGACACACATGTATACGTACATATATATATAGAGAGACACACATGTATACGTACATATATATAGAGAGAGACACACATGTATACGTACATATATATATAGAGAGACACACATGTATACGTACATATATATAGAGAGAGACACACCTGTATACGTACATATATATATATAGAGACAAACATGTATACGTACATATATATATATAGAGACACACATGTATACATACATATATATATATATAGAGACACACATGTATGCGTACATATATAGACACACATGTATGCGTACATATAGAGACACACATGTATACGTACATATATAGAGACACACATGTATGCGTACATATATAGAGAGACACACATGTATACGTACATATATAGAGAGACACACATGTATACGTACATATATAGAGAGACACACATGTATACGTACATATATAGAGAGACACACATGTATACGTACATATATAGAGAGACACACATGTATACGTACATATATAGAGAGACACACATGTATACGTACATATACAGAGAGACATACATGTATACGTACATATATAGAGAGACACACATGTATACGTACATATATAGAGAGACACACATGTATACGTATATATATAGACACACATGTATACGTACATATATAGACACACAAGTATACGTACATATATATATATAGAGACACACATGTATACGTACATATATATAGAGAGAGACACACACGTATACATACATATATATTTATATAGAGACACACATGTATGCGTACATATATATTTATATAGAGACACACATGTATGCGTACATATATAGACACACATGTATGCGTACATATATAGACACATGTATGCGTACATATATAGACACACATGTATACGTACATATATAGACACACATGTATACGTACATATATAGACACACATGTATACGTACATATATAGACACACATGTATACGTACATATATAGACACACATGTATACGTACATATATAGACACGCATGTATACGTACATATATAGACACACATGTATACGTACATATATAGACACACATGTATACGTACATATATATAGAGACACACATGTATACGTACATATATATATATATAGAGACACACATGTATACATACATATATATATATATAGAGACACACATGTATGCGTACATATATAGACACACATGTATACGTACATATATAGACACACATGTATGCGTACATATAGAGACACACATGTATGCGTACATATAGAGACACACATGTATACGTACATATATAGAGACACATGTATACGTACATATATACAGACACACATGTATACGTACATATATAGAGACACACATGTATACGTACATATATAGAGACACACATGTATACGTACATATATAGAGAGACACACATGTATACGTACATATATAGAGAGACACACATGTATACGTACATATATAGAGAGACACACATGTATACGTACATATATATATAGAGAGACACACATGTATACGTACATATATATATATAGAGACACATGTATACGTACATATATATATATAGAGAGACACACATGTATACGTACATATATATATATAGAGAAACACATATGTATACGTACATATATATATAGAGAGACACACATGTATACGTACATATATATATAGAGAGACACACATGTATACGTACATATATATATATATAGAGAGACACACATTTATACGTACATATATATATAGAGAGACACACATGTATACGTACATATATATATAGAGAGACACACATGTATACGTACATATATATAGAGAGAGACACACATGTATACGTACATATATATATATATATAGAGACACACATGTATACGTACATATATATATATACAGAGACACACCTGTATTCGTACATATATATATATAGAGACAAACATGTATACGTACATATATATATATAGAGACACACATGTATACATACATATATATATATATAGAGACACACATGTATGCGTACATATATAGACATACATGTATGCGTACATATATAGACACACATGTATGCGTACATATATAGAGACACACATGTATACGTACATATATAGAGAGACACACATGTATACGTATATATATAGACACACATGTATACGTACATATATAGACACACAAGTATACGTACATATATATATATAGAGACACACATGTATACGTACATATATATAGAGAGAGACACACACGTATACATACATATATATTTATATAGAGACACACATGTATGCGTACATATATATTTATATAGAGACACACATGTATGCGTACATATATAGACACACATGTATGCGTACATATATAGACACACATGTATGCGTACATATATAGACACACATGTATACGTACATATATAGACACACATGTATACGTACATATATAGACACACATGTATACGTACATATATAGACACGCATGTATACGTACATATATAGACACACATGTATACGTACATATATAGACACACATGTATACGTACATATATGTAGAGACACACATGTATACGTACATATATATATATATAGAGACACACATGTATACATACATATATATATATATAGAGACACACATGTATGCGTACATATATAGACACACATGTATACGTACATATATAGACACACATGTATGCGTACATATAGAGACACACATGTATGCGTACATATAGAGACACACATGTATACGTACATATATAGAGACACATGTATACGTACATATATACAGACACACATGTATACGTACATATATAGAGACACACATGTATACGTACATATATAGAGACACACATGTATACGTACATATATAGAGACACACATGTATACGTACATATATAGAGAGACACACATGTATACGTACATATATAGAGAGACACACATGTATACGTACATATATAGAGACACACATGTATACGTACATATATATATAGAGAGACACACATGTATACGTACATATATATATATAGAGACACATGTATACGTACATATATATATAGAGAGACACACATGTATACGTACATATATATATATAGAGAAACACATATGTATACGTACATATATATATAGAGAGACACACATGTATACGTACATATATATATAGAGAGACACACATGTATACGTACATATATATATATATAGAGAGACACACATTTATACGTACATATATATATAGAGAGACACACATGTATACGTACATATATATATAGAGAGACACACATGTATACGTACATATATATATAGAGAGACACACATGTATACGTACATATATATATATATATAGA